>OZ010597.1:68900658-69113492 GCA_963932145.1 Acanthosepion lycidas | reverse complement strand
TCCTTAAATGGCGATATAATATTAGTAATAAAACCCCCACAATCCTTAAATGGCGATATAATATTAGTAATAAAACCCCCACAATCCTTAAATGGCGATATAATATTAGTAATAAAACCCCCACAATCCTTAAATGGCGATATAATATTAGTAATAAAACCCCCACAATCCTTAAATGGCGATATAATATTAGTAATAAAACCCCCACAATCCTTAAATGGCGATATAATATTAGTAATAAAACCCCCACAATCCTTAAATGGCGATATAATATTAGTAATAAAACCCCCACAATCCTTAAATGGCGATATAATATTAGTAATAAAACCCCCACAATCCTTAAATGGCGATATAATATTAGTAATAAAACCCCCACAATCCTTAAATGGCGATATAACATTAGTAATAAAAACACCCACAATCCTTAAATGGCGATATAATATTAGTAATAAAAACCCCCACAATCCTTAAATGGCGATATAATATTAGTAATAAAAACCCCCACAATCCTTAAATGGCGATATAATATTAGTAATAAAACCCCCACAATCCTTAAATGGCGATATAATATTAGTAATAAAAACCCCCACAATCCTTAAATGGCGATATAATATTAGTAGTAAAACCCCCACAATCCTTAAATGGCGATATAATATTAGTAATAAAACCCCCACAATCCTTAAATGGCGATATAATATTAGTAATAAAAACCCCCACAATCCTTAAATGGCGATATAATATTAGTAATAAAAACCCCCACAATCCTTAAATGGCGATATAATATTAGTAATAAAACCCCCCACAATGCTTAAATGGTGATATAATATTAGTAATAAAAACCCCCACAATCCTTAAATGGCGATATAATATTAGTAATAAAAACCCCCACAATCCTTAAATGGCGATATAATATTAGTAATAAAAACCACCACAATCATTAAATGGCGATATAATATTAGTAATAAAAACCCCCACAATCCTTAAATGGCGATATAATATTAGTAATAAAAACCCCCACAATCCTTAAATGGCGATATAATATTAGTAATAGAAACCCCCACAATCCTTAAATGGCGATATAATATTAGTAATAAAACCCCCCACAATCCTTAAATGGCGATATAATATAAGTAATAAAACCCCCCACAATCCTTAAATGGCGATATAATATTAGTAATAAAACCCCCACAATCCTTAAATGGCGATATAATATTAGTAATAAAACCCGCACAATCCTTAAATGGCGATATAATATTAGTAATAAAACCCCCACAATCCTTAAATGGCGATATAATATTAGTAATAAAACCCCCACAATCCTTAAATGGCGATATAACATTAGTAATAAAAACACCCACAATCCTTAAATGGCGATATAATATTAGTAATAAAAACCCCCACAATCCTTAAATGGCGATATAATATTAGTAATAAAACCCCCACAATCCTTAAATGGCGATATAATATTAGTAATAAAAACCCCCACAATCCTTAAATGGCGATATAATATTAGTAATAAAAACCCCCACAATCCTTAAATGGCGATATAATATTAGTAATAAAACCCCCACAATCCTTAAATGGCGATATAATATTAGTAATAAAACCCCCACAATCCTTAAATGGCGATATAATATTAGTAATAAAACCCCCCACAATCCTTAAATGGCGATATAATATTAGTAATAAAACCCCCACAATCCTTAAATGGCGATATAATATTAGTAATAAAACCCCCACAATCCTTAAATGGCGATATAATATTAGTAATAAAACCCCCACAATCCTTAAATGGCGATATAATATTAGTAATAAAACCCCCACAATCCTTAAATGGCGATATAATATTAGTAATAAAACCCCCACAATCCTTAAATGGCGATATAATATTAGTAATAAAACCCCCACAATCCTTAAATGGCGATATAATATTAGTAATAAAACCCCCACAATCCTTAAATGGCGATATAATATTAGTAATAAAACCCCCCACAATCCTTAAATGACGATATAATATTAGTAATAAAACCCCCACAATCCTTAAATGGCGATATAATATTAGTAATAAAACCCCCACAATCCTTAAATGGCGATATAATATTAGTAATAAAACCCCCACAATCCTTAAATGGCGATATAATATTAGTAATAAAAACCCCCACAATCCTTAAATGGCGATATAATATTAGTAATAAAACCCCCACAATCCTTAAATGGCGATATAATATTAGTAATAAAACCCCCACAATCCTTAAATGGCGATATAATATTAGTAATAAAACCCCCACAATCCTTAAATGGCGATATAATATTAGTAATAAAACCCCCACAATCCTTAAATGGCGATATAATATTAGTAATAAAACCCCCACAATCCTTAAATGGCGATATAATATTAGTAATAAAACCCCCACAATCCTTAAATGGCGATATAATATTAGTAATAAAAACCCCCACAATCCTTAAATGGCGATATAATATTAGTAATAAAACCCCCACAATCCTTAAATGGCGATATAATATTAGTAATAAAACCCCCACAATCCTTAAATGGCGATATAATATTAGTAATAAAACCCGCACAATCCTTAAATGGCGATATAATATTAGTAATAAAACCCCCACAATCCTTAAATGGCGATATAATATTAGTAATAAAACCCCCACAATCCTTAAATGGCGATATAACATTAGTAATAAAAACACCCACAATCCTTAAATGGCGATATAATATTAGTAATAAAAACCCCCACAATCCTTAAATGGCGATATAATATTAGTAATAAAACCCCCACAATCCTTAAATGGCGATATAATATTAGTAATAAAAACCCCCACAATCCTTAAATGGCGATATAATATTAGTAATAAAAACCCCCACAATCCTTAAATGGCGATATAATATTAGTAATAAAACCCCCACAATCCTTAAATGGCGATATAATATTAGTAATAAAACCCCCACAATCCTTAAATGGCGATATAATATTAGTAATAAAACCCCCCACAATCCTTAAATGGCGATATAATATTAGTAATAAAACCCCCACAATCCTTAAATGGCGATATAATATTAGTAATAAAACCCCCACAATCCTTAAATGGCGATATAATATTAGTAATAAAACCCCCACAATCCTTAAATGGCGATATAATATTAGTAATAAAACCCCCACAATCCTTAAATGGCGATATAATATTAGTAATAAAACCCCCACAATCCTTAAATGGCGATATAATATTAGTAATAAAACCCCCACAATCCTTAAATGGCGATATAATATTAGTAATAAAACCCCCACAATCCTTAAATGGCGATATAATATTAGTAATAAAACCCCCCACAATCCTTAAATGACGATATAATATTAGTAATAAAACCCCCACAATCCTTAAATGGCGATATAATATTAGTAATAAAACCCCCACAATCCTTAAATGGCGATATAATATTAGTAATAAAACCCCCACAATCCTTAAATGGCGATATAATATTAGTAATAAAAACCCCCACAATCCTTAAATGGCGATATAATATTAGTAATAAAACCCCCACAATCCTTAAATGGCGATATAATATTAGTAATAAAACCCCCACAATCCTTAAATGGCGATATAATATTAGTAATAAAACCCCCACAATCCTTAAATGGCGATATAATATTAGTAATAAAACCCCCACAATCCTTAAATGGCGATATAATATTAGTAATAAAACCCCCACAATCCTTAAATGGCGATATAATATTAGTAATAAAACCCCCACAATCCTTAAATGGCGATATAACATTAGTAATAAAAACACCCACAATCCTTAAATGGCGATATAATATTAGTAATAAAAACCCCCACAATCCTTAAATGGCGATATAATATTAGTAATAAAAACCCCCACAATCCTTAAATGGCGATATAATATTAGTAATAAAACCCCCACAATCCTTAAATGGCGATATAATATTAGTAATAAAAACCCCCACAATCCTTAAATGGCGATATAATATTAGTAGTAAAACCCCCACAATCCTTAAATGGCGATATAATATTAGTAATAAAACCCCCACAATCCTTAAATGGCGATATAATATTAGTAATAAAAACCCCCACAATCCTTAAATGGCGATATAATATTAGTAATAAAAACCCCCACAATCCTTAAATGGCGATATAATATTAGTAATAAAACCCCCCACAATGCTTAAATGGTGATATAATATTAGTAATAAAAAACCCCCACAATCCTTAAATGGCGATATAATATTAGTAATAAAAACCCCCACAATCCTTAAATGGCGATATAATATTAGTAATAAAAACCCCCACAATCCTTAAATGGCGATATAATATTAGTAATAAAAACCCCCACAATCCTTAAATGGCGATATAATATTAGTAATAAAAACCCCCACAATCCTTAAATGGCGATATAATATTAGTAATAGAAACCCCCACAATCCTTAAATGGCGATATAATATTAGTAATAAAACCCCCCACAATCCTTAAATGGCGATATAATATAAGTAATAAAACCCCCCACAATCCTTAAATGGCGATATAATATTAGTAATAAAACCCCCCACAATCCTTAAATGGCGATATAATATTAGTAATAAAAACCCCCACAATCCTTAAATGGCGATATAATATTAGTAATAAAAACCCCCACAATCCTTAAATGGCGATATAATATTAGTAATAAAAACCCCCACAATCCTTAAATGGCGATATAATATTAGTAATAAAAACCCCCACAATCCTTAAATGGCGATATAATATTAGTAATAAAAACCCCCACAATCCTTAAATGGCGATATAATATTAGTAATAAAAACCCCCACAATCCTTAAATGGCGATATAATATTAGTAATAAAAACCCCCACAATCCTTAAATGGCGATATAATATTAGTAATAAAAACCCCCCACAATCCTTAAATGGCGATATAATATTAGTAATAAAAACCCCCACAATCCTTAAATGGCGATATAATATTAGTAATAAAAACCCCCACAATCCTTAAATGGCGATATAATATTAGTAATAAAAACCCCCACAATCCTTAAATGGCGATATAATATTAGTAATAAAACCCCCCACAATCCTTAAATGGCGATAAATTATTAGTAATAAAAACCCCCACAATCCTTAAATGGCGATATAATATTAGTAATAAAAACCCCCACAATCCTTAAATGGCGATATAATATTCGTAATAAAAACCCCCACAATCCTTAAATGGCGATATAATATTAGTAATAAAAACCCCCACAATCCTTAAATGGCGATATAATATTAGTAATAAAAACCCCCACAATCCTTAAATGGCGATATAATATTAGTAATAAAAACCCCCACAATCCTTAAATGGCGATATAATATTAGTAATAAAAACCCCCACAATCCTTAAATGGCGATATAATATTAGTAATAAAAACCCCCACAATCCTTAAATGGCGATATAATATTAGTAATAAAACCCCCCACAATCCTTAAATGGCGATATAATATTAGTAATAAAACCCCCCACAATCCTTAAATGGCGATATAATATTAGTAATAAAAACCCCCACAATCCTTAAATGGCGATATAATATTAGTAATAAAAACCCCCACAATCCTTAAATGGCGATATAATATTAGTAATAAAAACCCCCACAATCCTTAAATGGCGATATAATATTAGTAATAAAAACCCCCACAATCCTTAAATGGCGATATAATATTAGTAATAAAAACCCCCACAATCCTTAAATGGCGATATAATATTAGTAATAAAAACCCCCACAATCTTTAAATGGCGATATAATATTAGTAATAAAACCCACCACAATCCTTAAATGGCGATATAATATTAGTAATAAAAACCCCCACAATCCTTAAATGGCGATATAATATTAGTAATAAAACCCCCCACAATCCTTAAATGGCGATATAATATTAGTAATAAAACCCCCCACAATCCTTAAATGGCGATATAATATTAGTAATAAAAACCCCCACAATCCTTAAATGGCGATATAATATTAGTAATAAAAACCCCCACAATCCTTAAATGGCGATATAATATTAGTAATAAAAACCCCCACAATCCTTAAATGGCGATATAATATTAGTAATAAAAACCCCCAGAATCCTTAAATGACGATATAATATTAGTAATAAAAACCCCCACAATCCTTAAATGGCGATATAATATTAGTAATAAAAAACCCCACAATCCTTAAATGGCGATATAATATTAGTAATAAAAAACCCCACAATCCTTAAATGGCGATATAATATTAGTAATAAAACCCCCCACAATCCTTAAATGGCGATATAATATTAGTAATAAAAACCCCCACAATCCTTAAATGGCGATATAATATTAGTAATAAAAACCCCCACAATCCTTAAATGGCGATATAATATTAGTAATAAAAACCCCCACAATCCTTAAATGGCGATATAATATTAGTAATAAAAACCCCCACAATCCTTAAATGGCGATATAATATTAGTAATAAAAACCCCCACAAACCTTAAATGGCGTTATAATATTAGTAATAAAAACCCCCACAATCCTTAAATGGCGTTATAATATTAGTAATAAAAACCCCCACAATCCTTAAATGGCGATATAATATTACTAATAAAAACCCCCACAATCCTTAAATGGCGATATAATATTAGTAATAAAAACCCCCACAATCCTTAAATGGCGATATAATATTAGTAATAAAAAACCCCACAATCCTTAAATGGCGATATAATATTAGTAATAAAAAACCCCACAATCCTTAAATGGCGATATAATATTAGTAATAAAAAACCCCACAATCCTTAAATGGCGATATAATATTAGTAATAAAACCCCCCACAATCCTTAAATGGCGATATAATATTAGTAATAAAAACCCCCACAATCCTTAAATGGCGATATAATATTAGTAATAAAACCCCCCACAATCCTTAAATGGCGATATAATATTAGTAATAAAACCACCACAATCCTTAAATGGCGATATAATATTAGTAATAAAAACCCGCACAATCCTTAAATGGCGATATAATATTAGTAATAAAAACCCCCACAATCCTTAAATGGCGATATAATATTAGTAATAAAAACCCCCACAATCCTTAAATGGCGATATAATATTAGTAATAAAAACCCCCACAATCCTTAAATGGCGATATAATATTAGTAATAAAAACCCCCACAATCCTTAAATGGCGATATAATATTAGTAATAAAAACCCCCACAATCCTTAAATGGCGATATAATATTAGTAATAAAAACCCCCACAATCCTTAAATGGCGATATAATATTAGTAATAAAAACCCCCACAATCCTCAAATGGCGATATAATATTAGTAATAAAAACCCCCACAATCCTTAAATGGCGATATAATATTAGTAATAAAAACCCCCACAATCCTTAAATGGCGATATAATATTAGTAATAAAAACCCCCACAATCCTTAAATGGCGATATAATATTAGTTATAAAACCCCCACAATCCTTAAATGGCGATATAATATTAGTAATAAAACCCCCACAATCCTTAAATGGCGATATAATATTAGTAATAAAACCCCCACAATCCTTAAATGGCGATATAATATTAGTAATAAAACCCCCACAATCCTTAAATGGCGATATAATATTAGTAATAAAACCCCCACAATCCTTAAATGGCGATATAATATTAGTAATAAAAACCCCCACAATCCTTAAATGGCGATATAATATTAGTAATAAAAACCCCCACAATCCTTAAATGGCGATATAATATTAGTAATAAAAACCCCCACAAACCTTAAATGGCGTTATAATATTAGTAATAAAAACCCCCACAGTCCTTAAATGGCGATATAATATTAGTAATAAAAACCCCCACAATCCTTAAATGGCGATATAATATTAGTAATAAAAACCCCCACAATCCTTAAATGGCGATATAATATTAGTAATAAAACCCCCCACAATCCTTAAATGGCGATATAATATTAGTAATAAAACCCCCCACAATCCTTAAATGGCGATATAATATTAGTAATAAAAACCCCCACAATCCTTAAATGGCGATATAATATTAGTAATAAAAACCCCCACAATCCTTAAATGGCGATATAATATTAGTAATAAAAACCCCCACAATCCTTAAATGGCGATATAATATTAGTAATAAAAACCCCCACAATCCTTAAATGGCGATATAATATTAGTAATAAAAACCCCCACAATCCTTAAATGGCGATATAATATTAGTAATAAAAACCCCCACAATCCTTAAATGGCGATATAATATTAGTAATAAAACCCCCACAATCCTTAAATGGCGATATAATATTAGTAATAAAACCCCCACAATCCTTAAATGGCGATATAATATTAGTAATAAAACCCCCACAATCCTTAAATGTGTCTGAAACATCAGTTAACTGGATGAAATCAATGCGAGACTCTAATAATATAAAACATTCATTCATCTCATGCACTCACTCAAGCACACACTCATTCAAACACAACAATAAATACGAAAATCTCACCCGAAACGAAAGGCGCCCCACACATCCCCCAGAGAACTAAAGTATTTTCTCACCTAAACTGGGGAGAAGGAACCAATCAGCTAAGTTAACTTGTAAGAAGAAACTAAGGACAAAACGGACCCTAAATTAGCCTAAATCTGGACGGAGTTAGCCAATGTTTAAAGCAAAGAGAACAATATAATGATGCCTAACAGCATCAAAGTGCCACTCCAAGTCAGCCGCTTTTACTCTACACAAACGCGCAAGGTTCGCCCACCTTTTGCCAAATTCTGATGGAGAGAGCTGTTGCTTAAAATAAAAGATCAGTTAGGAAGAAGTGAACTCCTTACCCCCATAAAATTCCGTCTAACGCGTCGTCCAAATCACGACTCTCATAACACCACATAACACCCTCTCATAACACCTAGTAAGCAAAAGAACACGTAGTGTTCAGCCTTTGTCAACGGCGGTACCACATTGCTACAGACAGAACTAACCTCAAGGATAAAGAACTTTCCGCGCAGCATGTGAACTATGATGCCTTGCATAACGAAACTACGAGCCTGCAGTGAAAGAAAGCGTGACACAGGGTCTCTACCTACCCATCACAGCGACGCAGTTTGGAGATTTCTCCAAGCCTGTCGAAGAAAGTCTTTTGCCGACCACGAGGGGCCTGCCAGCCAGGTGAGTAATGCCGCATCGTTATTGTGGCATTTCAACAAGGGCGCGCAAGGCCATATTGAACGAACCTCCTGCTTCGTAAGACCGAGCTCGTCAATCAGATCATCACGTACGAACCCCCTAACTAACACATGATATAATGCCGTTCGAGACAACGCCTGGAGAGGCCATCCAACGCCCGTAAGATGTGTTTCAGAACAATACAATATTCACGATAGAAGGAGCACTCGCGTCCAGGTAAACGACGGGCCTCTTCCGCACATGAATGCACACTTCTCTGGGACGGGAAGTTTTTACGGGAAGGAAGACGGCCTTCTCATCGGAATCGCGACACATTCGATCTAAACGGGATGCGAAGCCTGTGTTGATGAATCTCAACGCTACGCATACCGCTTTCAGAAGGGTGGAGGTAACAGATCTCTCGAAGTACCTTAGCAGCCTTGCTTCCCCACAAGAAGAACACCAAGAGCCTTACTACTGTCATTAGTAAGGTAGATGGGAGTGGAAGCACAGAGAGTCGATAAAGGAGAATCGTGTATATGTGCGAGGCACATACTTTCGCCCTCCCCTTTAAGGAAAGATTCCCCCGGGACCACAGACGAACTACGACCTCGGCCTTTTCTTGTACCTCAGACCAATTCATTTTCAACTGGAGATAGGGACCGAACCAGACGCCGAGTATCTTAAACAGCCCTTCCGTCCAGAGGAATGGTCCGGGAAAAGAAACTCCCTTCTACGCACCCAACTGCAAGCCAACAGACTTATTGCAGTTGATCGTGACCTCTGTCACCGTCTGATTTATTTGATGATTTCGTCAATCTCCGTTCTGCTCGAAACGTCGTCAGCATAGCAGAATACCTGTCCGAGGTGGTAACACCAGGTAGGGAAATTCTGCGTAGGACCGGATTCGTCTTTAATTTGCGAAGGAAAGGTTCCAATGCACGAACGAAAAGCAAAGGCGAAAGCAGACAACATTAACGAATGGAGCGAGACAATACGAAAGCCTCCGATCGTACCCCATTCACTTCCACCAGTGCACTGGGAGTCGCATGCAGAAGTCGGATCTAGGTGCGAAAGTACGGTCCGAAACCGGCCGCCGAAAAGACAGCCTCCAGAAATCGAAGGCCTTGGACTAATCTAAATTGATCAGCGCGGTTTCACTGTCGACTTGCTCGATGATCAAGCGTACCATATGAAGGTCCTACCCTTCACAACACAAGTCAGTTCGGAGCCAATCAGACTAGAGAGGACAAACTGCAAATGGTTCGCTAAGACCGTAGCCAAAATCTTTAAGTCTGTATTTAACACAGTTAAAAGCCTAAAGTTACCTAAACCATTATCATCGTTTTTGTCCATGTAGCAACTTGTTCATACCCCTGGTGAAGCTTTGAGGTATAGAATCCTGCTTCAACCAGTTGTTGAAAATCAGCGCTAGCAAAGGACAAAAAGGGGCGACTGTCTCAAGTACACCTTGTAGAGAAGACCATCTAATCCCGGAGATTGTCACGGCCAACCTACTTCATCGCTTCCCAGATTTCTGACCCTATGATGGGACCCTCGTACCCAACTGCTTCGAAGCGGGGAAAGTCGGTCAAAAAGTCATCGAAGTGAACAGTGCTCAGACCGAGCATTCTGGTGAACAGATCCTGAAAGTATTCACAAAAAGGCTGACATATGCCCGCGTTTGTTGTCACGGTCTAATTATCCGGCAATGTGACGCACGCGATATGCCGACGAGATACATTCCTAACTTCCTTTGCACGCAATTCAGCGGCCATATTCGTTACCTCCGAAAACATTCTTCTTAACCTACATCTAACTACTGGAGCTTGATCCTTCTTGATAAGCAAGGACGCCAACTGTGCCCTAGTTAAGGCTACGTCCCCACTATCACGGGATTTAATCGAGCGTTCAACATTTTGCTCACATGCCATTTGCGCCGCTAATCTATCTCAGTTAAGTCGACGATTATATTCAGCAGCAATCGACCTAATTTTGGATTTTAAATTATCCCACCACATATTCCCAACCACAGCATTAGAAGCAGCTGATCCTGGAAATCTTGCTCAACAAATAATGATAAGTTCAATTTCCATTAGCCAGCCTTAGGCTTATCTAAGTTTACACGAACTCGGAATAGCCTGTGATTCGAATAAACTATATAATGGAAGCTTGGAGACCCTAAGAGCCCTACATAGACTCTCCTAAGACTCGGTCGAGGTAGCTAGAACGCACCTCTTCAGCCGAGCTGAGCCGAGCCGCCCCCAGACTACCTCCCGAGGGTGTTCATTACGGTACTTATTGACAAGATCAAATTTATCGATAAAGTCACGAAATCTTTTCATGTCCAGGTTGTTAGTACCCGATCTTGACCCTATACAATCTATATCGGGGTCAAGGACGGCATTCCAATCACCTGCTAAAACTACCCGACGAGATGTCCTCAAAAACCACCGAAACAAATCAGGCCGCTCATAATGGCCATTGGGCGCATAAACCCCAATGAGACGAAGGATCTTATCCTTTATGATAACATCCAGCACGCAAAGCCTGTCTGCCGGATCTTCGAAGATATGAGCACATGCAGCCTTCAAAGACTTGCTCACCAGTCAGGAGACAGCACTAAGTCCCCTATATATATATATATATATATATATATATATATATATATATATATATATATCTTTATTTCCCCAACTAAAGAATATCCCACTGCAAACTGATACCATAAACAGTTTGAAAAATCCTACGAATTTTAAAATTAAAATTCGTAGGTGAAAATGTCCATTAACTAAAGGTATCTTACTTCCAATTGTAAAGTATATATATATATATATATATATATATATATATATATATATATATATATATATATATATATGGCGTCTAGCATGAAATTGTCGCCTCTAAGTGTTGACTTCTATGTTAACTTTTATATTTACACACGTTCTATCTCTGATATTGAGCACCTTATCGCATAAATATGCCACACCCTAAGACTATATTTCTTCATATTCAGCTCTTGATAAACAGTAGAGCACTTTCGCTACATTTATAACACAGTATGGACATAGAAAAATTTAGCCTCGACTATTCCCTAAAAAACATACCCATCCCATCCCCTTCCATATATAAACTAAAATTAATTGAAAAAACAGAAAGTTTCATAAAAAGAATGAGATGAGAATCCCACTTCTTTTTAAACCAGGACCTTCACTCCATAAACTCAAGGAAAAATACGGCTTCAAAACCAAACAATGCCCCCCCCCCGTAAAAAAAATAATAATAATAGTTAGACGACTTCGAGAAATACTTAACTGACCTATTTAGAAACATAAAATTACATTAAAAAAAAGATCCACCCCCAAAAAAAAATTAAATAAAAGAAGATATAACTAAAAAAAACAATTCAGCAAAAATGTATTTATCGCAGCTGACATAACAAGAAATTTATACGAACTAAACCCGCCTACGCATAATAAATTACTCAAGAAGAACATAACCAAAACGTACAAAAATCCACCAAAAACAATAGAACACGATATCAATAAGGAAGCTAAAGCAATCGCCCAAAAATTAAAGGAAAACTAAATAATGAGAAATATACGTGGCCTGACGATTGCTGTCGCCTCTAAGTGTTAACTTCTACGCTCACTTTTATATTTACACACGCTTCTATCTTTGATATTGAGCACTTTATCCCATAAATATAGCACATCATAAGACTATATTTCAGCTGAATCAGACCAGTAAACAGTAGTATTAAAAAGTGTTCAAAAAATATAAGTAAAAATAAAAATAATATGCAGAGCTTTTAACTTTCAAAATTAGGAAATCAATTAAAATATGTGACCTTGGTTTGGGGGTTTAGATCTGACGACGATCGTTTTGGACGATACTTTTAAAAGGACCACCTTAATGTCTTATTTCAAAAAGCCTTAAAGAAAGCTATATAATTATCTTTCAAAAAATAACAGGCACATGATGATTGAAAGGCAGGACATTAAGTGTAATAGAAAGGAAGGGGAAAAGAAGGTTGAATAAAAAAAAAAGGAAAAGGAGCGGGAATGCAAGTGTATTGTAAATGTATACATTAAAAAAGGGAAAACAAATATGTAACTTAATTGTTATGGAGGGTCAGGAGGCTAGCGTGTCTAACGTGTCTTTCCAGTATATATATATATATATATATATATATATATATATATATATATATATATATATATGTTTAGAATGATAAAGGTACTGAAATTAAGATTTTTATTCAATTTTTCTTGTGTTCGAAAAAGTGTTTTCTTTTTTGTACATACAGTGTGTAGAAACTGTTCAAATGTTCTATAATTCCGACCGCTTTCGGCTATACTTTTAGCCATTATCAAGGATGATTTTATTTTTTAAATTTAATTCGGTGTGTGCGTTGTGTGTATGTTTTTAGTGGTATAGAAATGTTTTATTTACCGAACACAGTTGGCACATTGTAGCCGAGTTCATAGTTAATATTATTAAGAGTTGGCTTTTTCTTTTTTATTATTAATGGAAGCCTTAATAGTACATGTATATATATATGTGTGTGTGTGTGTGTTTATGTGTGTGTGTGTGTGTTTATGTGTGTGTGTGTGTGTTTATGTGTGTGTGTATATATATGTGTGTGTGTGTGTTTATGTGTGTGTGTGTGTAAAAATATGTGTGTGTGTGTAAAAATATGTTTATGTGTGTGTGTGTATATATATATGTGTGTGTGTGTGTTTATGTGAGTGTGTGTGTTTATGTGTGTGTGTGTGTGTGTGTATAAATATTCCGATATAAATAAAACTATATATCTGTAAAAATACAATATGAATAAAGACAAAAGGAAAGATTTTCTTTACCAACGCGTTTCGTCCGAAATTGGACTTTATCAAGACAACTTTAGCTTACAAAATCTGTCCTTATTCAGAATATTGAAAAGAATTTATTTCGAGGACATATCATGATGCAAGGTGCAACGTGGATTTTGCTTTTACCTGGAAAGAGAGTGTGTGATTGTCATAGCTTCCATCGATACCAATTTATTTCATCATAAACAGCCAACTGACATTATTTGAAAGAACGAATATTTTGTATTATATTTTGTTAAATTATTAACTGTTGTTTTTTTTTTTTGTTTTTTTGTTTGTTTGTTTGTTTTTTCTTCGGGCATAAACATTAAATATGTTTTCTATTTTTCTCTATAAAAAATAAAATCGTAAGTTTATTTCTCATAGATTATCTTTTCTTAAAACTGTAAATATTTAAAATGTGTGTCTGATATAAGGCATTTATAGAATAAATACTGGAAAACAACGCAGTCATAATATTATGAATAGCCAGATTTTCTGGCTCGAATCTATCTTGCATATTTACAAGTTCGTCCATGCTTAGAATATTGCTGCCACATATGGTCTGGTGCTTCTGCTATGTATTTAGAGATCCTTGATAAAATCTAAAGAAGAATCTGCAATGTCATTTGTTCTTTAGACATTTCTCCACTGCCGTAATGCAGCATACCTGCGCTTTTTCTTTCCTTTTTTTTTCTTTTCTTTTCATGGAAATTATTAGTATGAACTCTTCTCTATCATACCTAGACGTTTTTTAAGCACAATACCAGATTGGTTGTAAGCTCTCATCCTATTACAGCTGAAATGGCTAAATATAACTAAGTTCTATACTGACAGATTATTCTATGGTACTTCTCTCTTGTGGAACTCTCTTACGACCTCTTGCATTCCACTCAAGTTTGATCTTCAAAAATTTAAATGCAATGTCAATTGTTATCTTCTGTCTTCTTAATCCTTGTTATTTTATTTTTCTCCCTCCTTAAAGAAGTTTTTCTTATATCCTTTCACACGTAATAACTCCCTGAGTGTTAGTGGCTTTGTTGTTTTCTTAGGGTAAAAAGTTGCTTTTTTTTTCCTTCGTGTCTAACTCAGTATGCAACGCCCATCTATATATGCATTCTATATTCATGGCACGTCTTCCGATGTGATATGGTGCAGGAAGAATATATACCTTTCCCAATGCTATGTATTCCTTCTATGTCATCTACAGATTGCGTTCTATTCAACCAACCTTTTGCTCCATCTATCCTCCTTTCTTTTTGTTGCTTAATCACATTTACATTCAGTATACAATCTATGTCCTTCAATTTTCTTTTCTTCGGGAGTAAATATACAATCGATATTTTTCTGGGAGATTTTCTAGAATTTTTTCCGACAGTTTTTATATACACAAAACCCTTTCAGAAAAAATAAAAAAATAAAATAAAAAAATAAATAAATCTTCATAGACACTTACCCAGACTAGCATTGTCATCTTCCGCTTTAAATTTAGACACCCCAACCTTACCCTGACTTGACATCTGTGAATGTAACTGAGATATTGATACAAATTATTAACACCTTACGCCCCTTTTTCTTTAAACAATTGCTCTAGCCGTTACCATAGAAATTTTGATTTCAATAATGAATATGCTTATAAAACACGTCAATTTCAGAAATAAGTTATTCCCAAAAATTTCGCTTGAAGATGGAACAGAGCTTAATACTTTAATTCAATTTAATTCAAATAATTATATTGAAGTTTTCGGCTCTTGTTTTGAAACATGAGAACTCTTATGTAGCGTGTGGAATTATATTTTTAAATAAATAATTTTATACATATATATATATATATATATATATATATATATATATATATGCACATAGAGAGAGAGAGAGGGAGTGGGAAAGAAAGGGGAATGGAGAGAGAGCGAGAGAGATTTTGTTCAGCTGTAATTTTCAAGAATAGCTCAGTCTTATAAAATTAATTTTCGTTAATTATTTTCCAAATAAAAATAAAATAAATATTTTCGGAAACTCTCCGCGTCTGTTTAACAAACAAGTCACTAATCATTGTTCTCTTGATCACCGTAAATCTTAATATCAATTTTCCCAGATTTTCTGAAGAATTACCATTTGTTCCGGGCGTCTTCGCAGTAGAGTAAAGCTATTTTTAATCTCGGAATGACACAGTACTTAATTTGATTGATTTGGAATTCTTTCAAATTGTTCATTTCCTTCGTGCGGTTAGCCATAGTTGTTCAGGCCTAACATTTCGCTTTGTCCCGCCCAGTCAGCGAATCAAGCAATCAGTTTGCCGGCCAGCGGACCAATGTTAGGGACAGTCATATTATAGTACATGTGTACGCATGTTTCTTTTGACAAACCCAAGTTCTGTAATTCGATCTCCATTGTCCCGGAACCGGGTCGGATTATCTGATACTACAGTAGAGCCCGGCATTGCCCGGTGATGTAACAGTTAGAGATAGATCAAGTATCGACCATCATAAAGACTGAAAAATAAAATTGACAAAGATTATTGTCTAAGGTTGACGGACAGGCATGTATTAATTAGTTTTATTTTTTTGTTTTGTTTTGTTTTTTTGATTTTTGTTTTTTTTTTGTTTTTTTACGAATTGGTCAAACCCAAACTCAAACAAAAACATTGTTTTCAATCGTTATGAGTCTACCGATTGAATAGAATTTTATTATAAACAATTGTCTTGTAAATGGAATTTTTAAAGCATTCTGAATGTAAAAATAAAGAAAAAAGTGTGCAAGACAATAAGAAACACTACCTGCCAAAAAAAAAGTGATGTTTTGTTGAAATCGGTTGAAAAATGTAGGAAATCCGATACCATATATAAACGAACACACACACACACACACACACACACACACACACACACACACACACACACACACACACACACACAAAACCAACCTGGGTTTTATAATAAGTATAACTCGATAAATCGATATTAATAAGTATAACCCCATATGAGTTTTCCCCATTTCATTAATGCCTCTTAATCGTGTTTTCAAATTAATTTCGTGCAAAAACAATTGTGTTTTTCCAATGTTTGGCGCTGTCAGAACCACCGCAAGGTAATTTTACGTAGTCCTGTGAAGTTTTGTTGAAATCGGTTGAAAAATGTAGGAAATCCGATCCAATATATAAACGTACAGACACACACACACACACACAATCTGCGTTTTATAATAAGTAAGATGATAGATCACGGAAATTTTGGTGGTCACAGATTAGGTTACAAACCAATGTTACATCCAAATTTGTATTTACCAAATCTTTTAAGCAACATTGAGAAACAAAAAGAAATAGCGCGAACAAAATGCTTTGATCAAATGTTGGTTTAATTAAAATACAGTCGGACTAAAGAACTTTACAATAGATTGATAACTAAAAAGAATAAAAGGCTTTGGTTTAAGATGACGTTGTCTTACAAAAGGTAAATACATACAAAGATATATATATATATATATATATATATATATATATATATATATATATATATATATGAACAGACGATTTATATGTGGTATTTTTATATATATTTGCCTTTATTATCATAGTGGGCAATTAGTTTTCACTATATTCACAGACACACACACACATATATATATGTATATATATATTAGCAGTAAAGACTCTAAGACACAAGGAGTTACAGGGTGTGGAAGAATTAGGAACAGAAACATTAATAGTGAGCAGGAAGAGAAAACAGTAATCAGAAGGAAAGTAGATAGCGATTGACATTGCAGTTAAATTTTTGCACATTAAATTTTGCTGGAAAGCATAGAGCCGGAAAAGTGTTCCACATGCGATAAGTGCGAGAAAATAAACTGCGTATAATTTACGGTTACATCTAGCCGTGATGAGATCTCAACGCCAGTCTAGTACTGCACTTAAATTTATATCTTGGTACCATAGCCAAGAGCTCATCCGAACAATTACCATGAAAGTATTTATAGATCAGGAGTAATACTATAGATGAGCCGTTTTGGACTTTTTTTAAAGAATCTCAAGGTAAAGAGCAGAGGCACCGGACCATATGTGGCAGCAATATTCTCAGTTTCGATGAATAGATTCTAGAGAGAAAAATTGTCTCATACGACACAGTGAACCAACTTTCTTTGAATTTGACCTAGCAATAAATTCAATATAGTTTTCCACTTTATGTCTGCTGAGAACATTAGCCAGTATATATATATATATATATATATATATATATATATATATATATATATATATATATATATATATATATATATGTATGTATTTATAATTTACTAATTTAAAAATATGGTCCATTCGCTACACAGGAATTACCATGTTTCAAAAACAGAAACTAAAACTTCAAATTCAATTATAGAATTAAATTAAAATCCCTAGTACTGTTTCATTTTCAAGCGATTTCTGGAATAACTTATTTTGAAATTTACTAAGTTTATAAGCACATACATTCTTGATATTAGTTGCTAAGGTTACTGGAAGTTCAATCATTTTCATAAGGGTTGGCAGGGTATTCATTTTCACAGAAAACCTGCGTATCAAAATATTTTGAGTTACTTTGAAAATCAGTTAAAGTAGGGTAGTGGTGAATGTTCAGCAAATGATGACATCCGTTTTTCACATGTCCTTTTTTTCAATGACAAAAAGTTTTTTGTCATTTTTATTTTGCCGTTAAATTTATAATTGTATACACAAAGATTTTTTTTCAAAAGTGTCGTTTGAATATGAGTACTTCGTATTTTTAATATTCAAAATCTATACCTACAATTTTAAATTATTATTCCAAATTCTAATTACTAATAGACTATACGTTTTTTAAAACAAATAAATATATTACAATTAATTTCTTATCTAAAAATTATTATTCAAAGATAAAGTATAAATATGTCTGCTTAATTTTTCATCTTTTTTCTCTTTTTTCCATTTAATCATTATGTAAGGAAAATATTTGACAGTGTCTGCAAAAAATAGCTATTTCATTTCGTTAAGTAAATTTTTATTTTTCATAAACTTTTTCATGTATGCACAAAGTACGTGGGTCATTTAATGAACTGCAAACTCTAACTTTACTTATAATTTCCATTTCACAGTGGGTGTTTTATTGCTTTCGTTTAAGTGCCAGAAATATTTAGATTGGGACGTTTGATTTGGGTATTTACTTATTTTGACCTGGTTTATTGAGACCTGGTTTCAGCGACGCGAGAGTGCAACACACACCCACACGCACACACCCACCCATACATACATACATACAAACATATATATATATATATATATATATATATATATATATATATATATATATATTTCTAAAGATTTAATGGATTTATTTAAAATCCAACATTTTTATTACTATTGAACGTTCCACTATAATAACGTTTGATAATATATATATATATATATATATATATATATATATATATATATATATATATATATATATTATAAGTTAATAGACTTAAAATATGGTTTTTCGCTACACAGTTCCAACCATGTTTCAAAAATGGAAGCTAAAAGCCCCGAATTTAATTTTGTACTTAAATTAAAGACATTAGTTCCATATATTCCAACCATGAAATGGAAAGTTCCATTTCATCCTGAAGCGAATTTTGGAGTAACTTTAAAAATTACTGGGTTTTAAATACACAGCTAAAACAAAATTCATATTTCCAAGATTACAGATAAATCTATTTTGCTAGACTAGGGGTGTCTGGGTGTTCAATATGTCTATATTTTTTTTTTAATGTATCAGTTATTGTTACGTTTTGGTAGTGGGTAGGGATGTATTTTTCAATGAAATCTAACATCCGTTAAAAGCGTGTCGTCTGGTTTTTTTGTTTTTTGGTTTTGTTTTTTTTTTGTTAACGGCTAAAATTCTTACGGCATTTTTTTCGTTCGTATATTTAAAGATTTTTGGGAGGTGTCCACGTCAGAATACTTCTTATTTAACTACGATTTGAAATATTTTTACTTTTAATTTTTAATATACTATATTTCTTTCAAGAACAATTAAATGCAATTAGAATCCTTTAGAGTTTGTAGAATTATTATCACATCAAGTATACTTGATGTGATAATAATTCTTTTTCTAATTTAAATTCTTTTTCTAATTTTAAAGTTACTCCAAAATTCGCTTGAGGGTGAAATGGAACTAATGTCTTTAATTTAAGTACAAAATTAAATTCGGGGCTTTTAGCTTCCATTTTTGAAACATGGTTGAAACTGTGTAGCGAAAAACCATATTTTAAGTCTATTAACTTATAATATTAATGCTCTGTAAATTTACATTGAGCACTATTTTGTAAAAATAAAAATATCTATAAGAACACCGGATTATATATCTTACTGTTCTTTCTTTTTATTAATATATATATATATATATATATATAGATATATACATATATATATATAATTTTGTATAATTTTATATATCAACAAACAGTATTTAGAAAAATAAAATGACAAATTGTAAAAAGTTTTTGTGACGCGTTTCATCCATTAGGATTTCATCGGACTGGGCTTTGTTGATGTTGACATGTCCATGTCTACAGAAGCACACAAATCGAGAGATGCTGGTAGTTTCAAAATCTTTGAAAGGATATTTTTGAAAGAATATTTTTGAAAGAATATTTATTTAATGTAGCCAACAAGAGAATAAGTATCCCAAGACATGTATAAATTATATTGGGTCATGAATGTGTTACGATTCCGAGCAGGAATTGTTGAAAATAATTAAATGAAATGAAATGACATTCTTTTAGAAACGAGAAGTAACTCTATTCTTATAATGTACATACATTCTTCCAAGATCTACCGATCGACCGATCAATCGATTCATCGATGTCAGCCTATTCATATCTATCTATCTATCTATTATCTAGGCTGTCGATTTTGATTGAGTGATTCGTTTTCTACGGCTTATCAACCTTTTGCAGGTTATTCTTAAAGCCAGAAAATATTTTTGCGTTGTAACAATTGTTTTGGGGGATAATAATGATTTAGTGATACAAGTATTGCTAATTAACCCATAGCTGGGAGATAAGAGGTGAATTCATACCTTTCCCAATTGTATTTGCGCGTAAGTGCATTTAACAAACCGAACTGAAATTGGAACTCGGCTCTCCGATTAACGATCCATTGCACCACCACCCACACATCCCATCTTACCGCACCTGGTATTCCCAAGTGGTTAGTCATCAAGGTACTGACCAAGTTCGACGTTGTTTAACATCAATGATCTTGCTGGAACCGGTGTTTCAACGTTATATGGCCGTAAGTCTGTGTTATCGAGAACAAGGGATAATAATTCAATTCTTACTGGGTGTATTGTTTCCGATATGCACAATATTTTAAAGATTATGAGATGAATATCTACGACTTGTAATAAAAAGTACACAATAAAGATTAAAGAAATGCTAGTTAAAATTTAATAATTGATAATGAATAATAATAATTGATAATCCGTTATCTACATATATCGATTAGTATAAACTTAACTATCATTTTTTAGTTAAACATTACATCTAGTGTTAATACCTATGAGAATCGTAATAATTGGATTATTTGATGTTGATTTGTCCCATTCATTGTAGTATTGCTCTATGACTAGGCCTTTATCACTTTCTTTGACAAGTTGAAAAGATGTTTTCTTAAAACCACTCACAAATAGCCGAACGGCAACTACCTCAGCCACAAATGTCGCGCGTGTATGGATCTAAATAAAGAGAAATACCATGTTCTACGCTTGCAAAATATGCAAACATTCAGATTGTGCTGCACCAATCATTCGAATGGGATGGATCAATTTATTCTGAGAGCCAACCATTCAAAACATGGCTTTTATCTAGGTTAGGACTCAAGAATTTAAATAGATAGATAGATAGATAGATAGATAGATAGATAGATAGATAGATCATGTGCTCACGTATTCTTAACGTGTATATACAAAAGTGACTTTGAGTATAAGGATTCAGTTTGTTTTGTGGACCGGAAATTGAAAGAGAATTTGTTGAAGGAACGCTCACAGACTTCTTAATCAGGACGTCATTTTCAATGCCTCTTTTCTTCTACAATTTTTCTATTCTACTTTTCTGAGTCCTTTCAGTTCCTCCTGCGAAGACATTTCCTTTTCATTTTTGTTCTTCAGTATTTCCCTTGATTATCCATCCTTCTTTTCTCTTTCCCCAATGCTATCATCCCGTACACTTGAAATATCAATAACGACAGTTCAACCAAACACATGATGATTAGCCAATCACAACATTCGGCTTTTATTATTGATTTTTTTCTGTATCATTTGTTTTAACCGAATTTTTTTTCTACATTTTATCAATTTTTTTCTTCCTCTGGATTATTTTATTTACTTATCGTCTGCTTTTTTATTTGTTGTTTCCCTTCGTTTTTCTCTTTTATGCATTTATTATTTCTTTTCGTTTCTTTGTCTCGTGAGAATTTCAATTTTTAGATGTAACGGACATAAGATTCCGGAATTAGTGGGTTTTTTTTCATTTTGTTTTTTCAATTACTTTTTTTTTAATTAATTATATTTACAGACGAGTTTATTTCAGTAATGCAATGCAAAAAGCAGAAAACATTGTCCTGATTAATCATTTTCAGACTTTGCTATTATTATTATTATTATTAATAATATTATTATTATTAGTAGTAGTATTAGTAGTAGTAGCGGCAGTAATAGTTCAAAAACTGTACTAAATTAGTCGTTGCAATGTTACTGTTATTATTCATACTCAATGAGTTTTCACACTTGTAATGGCTGGTTTTTAATCAAGACAAAGTGACAACAACTTTACTCCATACATCGATGTTCTACCAAAATATTCTTCGTTTCGTGTTCAAGAAATGAAAGTGAATGAGAAAACATTAGTGAGAAAAGGAAACTAAATTAATCGGATTCAGCAAAACGGAAAATCGCTATTGACCTTGCATTTCAATTTTTGAAGATTGTAGGTGGCAGGGAAGTAAGAAATTTGAAGTGCGAGAAAAAACTGTTAGAATAGAAGTAATGGTTGCATCTAGCTAATTAAAGAGTAATATGATGAGACCTAATTGCCAATCTAGTAGTAAGCTGAAATTAATGTAGTCTAGGCACTAAGGAAAAATGCTGACCAAACAGTTACCATTAAAATATTTGTAGAAAAGACAGAGGGAAGCCAAGTCCTAAAAAAGTGACTGAAGTCGAAGATGCTTGTTCAGGATCGATTACATTACGGACCCTTCTTTGAATGCTGTCAAGAATCTGGAGATATATAGGAACACCAAACCACATAGAACAGCAGTATACAATGCATGGATGAATGGTAGATTTATAAATATGCAAGACAGATTCAGACGAGAAAAGTTGTCTGGTCCGATAAAGTGAACAAACCTTCCTAGCAGTAGATGCAGACATTGATCCAATATACGCTCTCCATTTGATATCAGTGGAAGATGTGGGGCCAAGAAGGCGTAGCGTATTGCTCTCCTGGAGTCTAGCATCAGCCATACTGATGGCCGGCAAAAAATGTTCTCTGTGGTGATTAAATGAAAGCAGGTTTTTTTTTTTTGAAGGCCTTAAAATTTACAGGTCATTTTGTGCCCCAGTTAACCACTGATTGGAAAATCTTTTTGAGAGCAGTTACTAGTTTTACTTTGTCAGATCTGTCGAACTTGCTCCTAAGATAGGGAGTAAATAGTTGTGTCATCTGCATATATTGGGAAGTGATGACAGTGGAGTGGTCATTGAAGTAGATCAGAAACAGCGTTGGTTCAAGGATATTCCCTGTCGGACCACGCATTAGGATGAAATAATCTGAAATCGTACCCGTTACATGATTTATTAGAAACGGTTGGATTAAGTCAAATATTAGTCCCGTAATACCGTAGCCCTTGAACTTGTGGATAAGGTCAGCTTGAAAAACCTCGTCGAATGCTTTTAAGATATATAGAGTCACAACCCGAGCTTCGCCATTCCTGTATAAAGCTTGATAGACAAATTCAATGACATCCGTTAACAAGTCGACGGTGGACCTGACGAAACGTAAAAAGACTGTCAGTTAAAATGCTAAACCAACTGGACGTTGATTAGAGCCTTGAGTACTTTGCCAAAAATTGGTAAGAGACTAATAGGGTGATAATTTCAAGGGTCAGAAGGTTCCCTAGAGTTCTCAAAAACAGGAACTATAGACGAGACCTTCCTGGAGGGCAAAAAGCAGCGAGGCATTTGTTGTAAATTTGGAGAGAACAGGCGCCACTTCAGAAGTACATTTCTTTATGATGCATACAAAGATACCCCGTCAAATCCGTCTGCTCTGTGGGGATCTAGTCTACAAATAATAGCAAAAACCAATGACGGAGTTATGCTTACATGACTCAGTAGATCTTCCGTTTATCTTTTCTGGGCGGGGTCCTCCCGATCAGTTAAGAGTGCAGTTGCAAGAGAATTTCAAAGCAAATTACTCTATTTTATTTGCAGTAGGTGTCACTTCTTCACATTCATTGAAGTGAGGAGGGGACTGGGGATTTGATATTGTTTAACACATTATTAAATAATTTGTGAGCTTTTACGAAATTGCGAAGATACACCATAAAAGTTCCATCTGAACACACGTACATTTTTAGGCATGAATTCCCAAATGAAGAGGCAACAGATATGTGGTTCTACCAAAAATTTCTGAGAATACTTTGAACATGTGGAAGTTTTAAATAAAATAGGGAAAAAGGGTACTTATACTTAGCATCAGAACGAGACAGATGAAGTTTATGGGATGTATAATGAGGAAAGGTGGCTTGGAGAATTTGCCACTCACAAGACATATTGAAGGCAAGAGGTACAAATTGAAACATCGAGCAATCTACCTAATGAGGTTGTGTAATTAGATGGAGGAATTTGACCAAAAGGAAGAGTAAGAGGGTGCAAACATTGCTCGAAGTTACAAAGGATAGGAAGTTGTAGAGATCCATAAACATACATTCTGAATGAATACGTCACATACAAGAATAAGTCTGGTAGAAACCTAACAACAGTATAAATAATGGGCTTAACAAGAAGAATAATGGTCAATATGTCCTTAGATGTTTCGTGTCCGTTAGCCTGTTTCTCTTCTAAGGAAATAAAATTTCTTCTACATTTTTCCAATACATTTCAGTTTCGTCTTAGGTAAACACTTGCTTTTACGAATAACCATTTTTTGGAATTGATTTTTGTTATTCTGGGATCTTTTAGTAGTGCCAATATCAGATAGAGCGCTCTCGCAAGTAACCTTTAATCTCTGGAGCTACCTGCTCCTTAAATACGCAATAAGTCTATGGTTATGAAAGTTCCACATTTGTATCCCTTTAAATGTTATCATTCGATAATTTTTGCTTAGTGATAACAGAAACTGATCTCTCCTTATCGAACGTAACATTTTTCACACAAATCAATCTATTCAAGCAACAGAATATCAATTTTATCCATTTCTGGATGACTACAAAAAAAAAGACATTTTTGTTTCTAGCAGAAACAATACTGTCTTTTACAGCTTCCAGGATTCTTTCTCTATTCGATATCTTCTCATAACTGAGAATGTATTCGTAATTCATGAATGTAGTTTTCTGGAATTTCTTTTGGTACAAAACTGGTTAAATTCATTATATCATTTAACTACTGCCTTTTCTGCTCCATGGAGCAGATTAATGCAGGAGTTGCCTGGTTCCAACTGTTGAATCTTTGATTTTGGCGCCACAGCGTCTCTCCGTGGATATTTGATATCCTACGGGGTCGACATGTGTGATATCAAAAACAATCACCCGCCCAATGCTGTCGCTGTCCTACTAGCAGCCACCCTGTTGAGCCAGGGTAGTATTAGGTTGGTGCAAAAATAATGTCGTTTTCTCACATAGTAATATATGTGAGAAAGCGACATTATTTTTGCACCAACCTAATACTACCTCCTCAAGGTACTTCAGGTAAGCCTTCGTGCTGAATCTGAGGCCCTCACCAAGAAACTCGGGAGTTTTTTTCTTATCAGAACGATCAGATTTCTAGTCACCGCCAGACACATCCAACTCTTTCCAAATACTCTCCACTGTCACCCGAATACTCAGAAATGTTTGTATTGAAGCTGTCGCCGAGAATGAAATGAAGTACAGCATGCCGTTTCCAAATTTCTGGCGGAAGGAATTGCTTCGTGGTGCTCCTTTTCTCACAGACGGTGTCCAAATGATTCCACTATACTGTGCATTCGACAAAATAAAAAACAAACAACGCCCATGCTCAAAATTAAAAATATAACGTGGTGACCTGCATATATATATACTAAGAACGTCGGAATCAACACTGCATGGTGTCTGGCAGTAACCGAGTCTGAAGTTTGTGTGTAAATTACTCTCGAGTAGTTTGTAACACGTTTATTTATCTTCTCTCAGTTGTAGCTCCGTCAAAGGACAGAGTCACAACTGATGAAAATTATATTGAGAGGTGCCCGCCTATGGGGAACAGCTGCCTAGGGCCGTGCCTTCTCATTGCGCCAGTGAGAGTGAGAGGGATCGGTGCTCGCACCGAGGCCACCGCAAACGGCTGTTTCAGGTGCTCGGGCAATTTTTGTTCCTAGCCCGGGTGTACGCGCTCGGGTTCCCCACATTAAACTGATCTTGTGTCACAACCTGACCTGGTGGTGGGGTTGAGTAAATACAAAAAAAAAAAAGAAAAACTTAGTCCGAAGCTTGTAAAGAGGCGTGAAACTGACAGTCACCCTGGAGTGATTATTCATTCCACACTGTATCTAGAAATACTCTATGTGCGATATTGCGCCCTCTTACTCTGTAAATATAGCAAATGTTAAACGATGTGTGTGTGTGTGTGAGAGAGAGAGAGAGAGAGAGATAGAAAGAAAGAGAGAGAGACTGAGAGAGAGGGAGGGAGAAAGAGAGAGTATATAAATGTAGCATGCTAAGTATAAGTGGAAGCACTTCCATAATATTACTAGATTTGACAAAGTTAATATCTCACAATTATTCAGTATTATTCGCTGTGTTCAAACCTAAATACAAACCAGGATTTCACATGCTGATTTTCAAGGCGGATAGAGTTTTCTCATCTGGATGATTGGCGCAGCACTAATTTCCTGGTTCTGATCGTCCTTCCCAAATCAACCCTATTTGGCGCTGTGCCAAACTAGGCTAATCTTGGTATGGTTTACACTTCTCCCTGATCATTTGAACAGGAGCAGAGGTTTCCTGTTTAGGATTGGGTTTTCGGTTCCTTCTAAAGTCTGCTTCAACTCTATACTCCTAATGCCTGTCTTTACTTACGCTAATACAACAGTATACAGTAACACTCTACTCTTTGAGTGGCTCTTGGGCTTTGTATTGGGTGAACATTACTAATTTTTTTATTGAGAATTAGGACGTAGACGAAGCCTTTTGACGTCCAACGCATAAATACAAGCCCCAAAACAAAACTGATCAACCTTTTACATAAAAAAAACAACGAAAAGTGTTTGTAGAACATAAAAAAGAAAGAAAGTATGACGATGAATAAAACAAAAAATATTTTCTGCCTTTTATTGTTTTAATTGCTGCTATTCGTTTGATAAGAAGGAAATTGCCTTGCTTTGATCCTTTTGGTGATTGCTTTCGATCGATTAACCGCTTATAGGAGGCTAAAGAGGAAGGTTCGATAGATCATGAGGTTTCATAAAGGTTCATCAAAACAATAAAAACAAAACCACTTTGCGTTTATGAAGAAAGAACGCCGTAAACACTATGCGTGCGTTCGCATGCGTAGGCAGAAATGAAGGATCGGCATTTGCATATTTAAGCTTTAACATGGTTTGTACAAATGTTGTTATTCACTAAGCTTAGCTTAGCTTAGCTTTAGCCCACAGCGTCAAGCAAGTGGAATCCATTTAGGATTAAACACATGGCTAATCATCACAGCCAGATGCCCATATTATGTACAAAATTTAAACACTTTTTATGGCTTTTCATCAGTTTTCAATGCGCAATTAAAATATTATTATTATTATTATTATTATTATTATTATTATTATTATTATTATATTTCGATTTCTGCTCTGGTCACACTACCTACCAAATCTGCAGGAAGACCTAACGCAGGTAGTAGGGTGTGGTTATGATTATATTTCATGATTTGTTTTTCTTAATCCCATAATATCACAAGCTTTACATAGACAAAGTTCTTCTTAGTGTGTAGGCTGTGCTTTTACTTTAAGGTGGAAATTTCCCGGGGTTTATTCAATGTATTCTTGTGTTCCATTTTTTTTATAATTCCAATCGCACCTATTATGACTGATACTATTCTTGTTTTCAATTTCCACATTTTTTTCTATTTCGATTTCCAGGTCTTTATACTTCGATAGTTTTTTTCAAATTCCTTGGTTGGTATGTTACAATACGCTGGGTGATCCATATCAATTAATAAGCAAGTTTATTCTTTTCCGTTTTTGACAATTATGTCCGGTCTATTTGCTTCATTCTTCCTGTCTGTGAAGATAGTGTAATCCTATAGAATTGTGATGTCTTCTATTTTTGTAACCGGTGATGGGTGATGTTCATACCAGTGTCTGTTAACGCTTTTTCCAAAGTGTTTGCACATATCCCGGTGTAAATATTTCCGCACTCTATCGCGATGATTTTTATATACATTTGGCGTAGCTATAGAGCATCCTGAGATTAGATGATCTATGGATTCCTGATATTTGTCACAGAACCTGCATTTTGGAATCACATATTATGTATGCTATTTACCTGAAAGTTCCGAGTGAAAATTCTCTGGTGTGTGTTGCACGAATAAAGTCTTCCGTTTCAGCCTTCATGAGAAGAACTTGAAAAATTAATCAAATCATCTTCTTTGTCATGAATCTGTATTTCGTTGCGATGGTAATGAATTATTCATCCGTTGTTGCTATGGAATAGTATCCCAATATAAAGTAGCTGACCAGAAATTGTTAGAAATTCAAACTGATATTAAATGTTTGTTAAATGCACTTGAACACGTTGCTGCTACACCCATAATAAATTTTGTTGAATATTGGTTGGTTACTTTTGATATAAAGGGTCTCAAGAATTTGAAGATTTTTTAAATTATTTCAAACCTGAGGAGGATCTTGGAGGAGATTGAAAGTAATTTTGTAGGAAAAAACTATGAAGTCTTCCTTGATGAATTTCATCTTAACATCAAGAAACTGATTAGAGATGTAGAAAGGATTGTTATGAAAATAGACATATGTCTATATTATACAATATATTTGAAAAAAGATATGCTACCTATACACGCTCACACACACACACACACACACACACACACATATATATATATATATATATTTCGATTATAGGTGCAGTTCAATTTATAATTATATGAATCATTCATACAAAATACAAATATATTTGTTTTTTGTATGAATGATTCATGTAATTATATATATATATATATATATATATATATATATATATATATATATATATATATGCGTAATTTTGGTAAATATACCTGTTAAAATGCACCATATATATATATATATATATATATATATATATATATATATATATATATATATATATGGTGCATTTCAACTGATATATTTACCAAGATTACGCAAAAAATATCTTGAAATGCTAAAAAGTAAATCTATTCAATAAAATCGCCATTGGCTTCAACCACGGCCTCCAGACGAATTTGAAATCTCCTGCAGTTCTTCTGGACTGCGCCCCACACATAATAATCAAGGGGTCTGGAGTCTGGGGAGTTATGTAGCCAAATATAAGGGGTGATGTGGCCACTGAAATTGTCTGACAGCCATGAATGGGTTCTCTTGCTTGTGTTGCATTGTGCAGAGTATAATTGCCAGACATAGGGTTTTCCAGCTTGACCCAGGGCAATACTACCACCTCAGAGCACTTGAACCTCTTGATGTGAACCTCTGTGTTAAGTCCGCAACTCTCACCAATAAATTCGGGAGTTTTTCTTACCAGAACGATCAGAGTGAGGTTTTCCGAACTGTCGTACCGTCGTAATCATCATTAGACTCATTCAACTCCTTCCGAAACATCTCCACTGTCTTCAGATTGACACCTAAACACTCTAAAATGTCCGTATTGGAGTTTCCAGCGCGAATGCCAAGTAAAACAGCATACCGTTTCCAAATTTCCGGTGGAGTAACTTGCATTATGGTGCTCTTTTTCTCACAGACGGTGCCCAACTGATACTTCTATACTGTACAGTCGACAAAATCAAAAACAAACAACGCGCATGCGCGATATTAGAATATAAAATGACAACAGTTTATCCACCGCACCATATATATTTTGCGTGTGTGTGTATGCATCTGGGAAAAAAAGCGATATCTAACGTTTAAAATGCATTTTAGAAATGAAAAATCTTTCTTAAAGTTTTTAAATTAGTTTTTATTGCAAGCTAATTAGGTAAATTTTATATTTACAATAAGTTAAAGACTTTGCTGTATTTCAAATTGAATTTATATTAACTGGATTGATTTTTATGATTATCAGGAAAACTCGATAAAATCATCCATACTAACAAATCTGTCAACACAACGTGATTCTCTTTATTAGAATAGCTTTCAAAAGTAAAATATATTTCTCTGAAACGTTATTCGAGAATATTAGCTGATTTAAAATTTCATTAATTTGAATTGAAACAAAGTTGATTTCATGAGATGTTGACACATTTATCGACAACCTGATGTTTTGGAAATTTATCTGAGGAGAGCATAGGTGTTAAAAAATATGTGAATACAGCGTAAACACATTTTTATATTTTTTAACTACCACGTAATATTTAAAATTTTGTATATATATATATATATATATATATATATATATATATATATATATATATATATGTGTGTGTGTGTGTGTGTGTGTGTGTGTGTGTATGGATATATAACCGAATGGCTAATTATAGGTAGGTATACGAGCGAGCAATCGTATACAAATATAGATAAATACACTATAGCGTAAGAAAAACTGTTTCACACGAGATATATTATTGTTGGAGTGGAATATTATTGGAGTTAAAATATTTAACTGAATTGGAGTTTAATTTGTATTTGAATTTAAGTCCAGATAAACATTTAAGGTTAAAAAGAAGGTTGGAAATAAGAAATATGAATTCTAAATTAGACGCTGGTCTTGAAAACGTAAGTAAAGAAAAAAGGGACGTTCGAAAATTAAGGGAGACAACTCTATTTTATTCCAAACATTTAGCCAGTAATTGATAATATTACGAAACTATCTAAAACTGATAATATCAAGGAAAAAGTATTTCATGATAAAATAAAATAATATAAAACAAAATAAAGTACTTCTTGTAATAATAATAATAATAATAATAGTAATAATAATAAAATAAGAAAAATATCCCCATCCTAGAATACTGATTAACTTACATAAGTCGGCCCTATTTAGACTGTCCACCAACTCTAGCAATAAGGATTTTTAACAAACATTAAGGCAAATACTTAGAAACATTAGAACTTAGTAACCATAAAATTAACTTTGAATTCTTAGCAAACAGCAATAAGGGAGCAAAGAAACCCAAACGTCGTAAACGCAATATTAAATGTTTCAACCCGCCTGTCAACAAAAACGTCAAAACTAACATCTGATGTTTTTCTTTAATTTAATTCACAAGCACTTCAGTCATTTCCTAACACTTAATCTTCAACCATCTTCAACGAAAATAAAATCAAAGTTAGCCACAGTTGTGCTAAAAATGTCAACCATCATATAGCTCAGCACAGTTCTATTCTAAACAATCGTTTCAACAACCTTCAAAGCAACAACACCCCACGACTAATAACTGCAATTGCAGAAATAGCAAACCCTTCCCATTAAACGGTAAATGTGCGTTTAGATCGTTACTTATAAAGCTGAAATCAAACATTGCGACGAGGTCAAGTTTTACGTGAACTCTACGGAAAACAATTAGAAATCGTGCTTTTACCATCACCGAATAATATTTAGCAATATCAAATATCGAAACAGCACTGCCCTCTCTAAATTTTTCTGGAAGCTAAAAAATTAGAATAAAAACCTGGGAATTAGTAGCGAAAGCGAAGCCCTTCAGCGGGAGAGGCAACAAATGTAACTTATGTCTCGTTGAAAAACCTGGAAAATATAAAAATTACTAACTTTTTAACAAATAAGTGAGTTGATGAGCACATGCTTATATAGATCCAAATTCTTATTCAAACGCGTTGATCCAGATTAATATAGTCTAGCCGAACCAGGCATTCACATTTACTAGTATTGATATTAATATTTTTATATTTTATATTTTTCTTTCTGGCTACCTTTATTGTACAACTATTGTTAATTTTAAATGAGAACGTATTTAACATTTTTGTCATACCATTTTTCCATTACCTTATCACTAACTTTTTTAGTATATAACTATTATTTTTTGCTTTGTTGTCTCTTTATTTTACCTTTAGTCTTATTTTATTTTAATCATTTTCTTTCCATTGATATGTATTATTATTATTACTATTATTAGTAGTAATAGTAATACTTTATTTTATTTTGTTTTATTTTATTTTATTATAGTATTCTTTGTCCTAGATATCATTAGTTTTAGTTAGTTTACTAATATTATTATCATTTACTCTCTTGATTTTTGGAAAAAAATGGAGTTGTCTCTATTTTTGTAAAAGTTGGTTTGGAGACATGGACTTCTGAGTCCACGCAATAAATTATCCCCTGAATTAATTTTTAACGATCCTGCATTCATTATTATATTTGCTCTGTTCTTACTTTGAATTTAGACACCCCAACCTTACCCTGACTTGACATCTGTGAATGTAACTGAGATATTGATACAAATTATTAACACCTTACGCCCCTTTTCTTTAAACAATTGCTCTAGCCGTTACCATAGAAATTTTGATTTCAATAATGAATATGCTTATAAAACGCGTAAACCTCAGAGATAAGTTATTCCAAAAAAATTTCGCTTGAAGATGGAACAGAGCTTAGTACTTTAATTCAATTTAATTCAAATAATTATATTGAAGTTTTCGGCTCTTGTTTTGAAACATGAGAACTCTTATGTAGCATGTTGTAATCATATTTTTAAATAAATAATTATATATATATATATATATGAAATCATTTGTCTTGTCAGTATGTACGTATATGTTGGTGTTTCCATTAAAAATTACTGGCACGTTTCGTTGATTTGATCAAAAACTGTAAAACTAATGATTAGAGGTGAACTTAAGAAAATCAGTAAAAATACAAAAATGATATAAACAGCGTTCGGAAAAGAGAGAAAATGAGTGAAATTGGAATACGCCTGCGTGTGTATGTATGTATGTATGTATGCATGTCTATGCGTATGTGCGTGTATATATATATATGTGTGTGTGTGTGTATGTGTACGTGTGCGTGTAATTGAACGCAAATCATAAGAAATGAACATCTATAAAGTTGGAAAACGTTGACAGATGTCAGGGCGATATCGTCGTTCAACATGCCGCTAGTCGCTTTTCTATCCACGTCAGCTGGAATTACAACTTGGTAATCCTCCTGACAAAGCTTTGGATCACACAGCATCATTATTGATTTTTTTATGCAAAGCAACCACAGAAATTGAAGGGATTCTATCCTGGGAACTGAGTTTCCCTTCCGAAGGATTGAAACTGATTCAGTGTCACAGGATTTTAGAATAAAATGCAAAAAAATAAAATAAAATCTGAAAAATAATATGCAATGGAAAAGCGTTCATACGACTATTTTTTTTTTCTTTTTCTCAGAGTTGACAAGATAAATTCTTCAATTAATGTCCTTGTCATGATTTCTGCACGGATGTTTTGTTGAAACTTTTACAAGTCGAAAACATTGAGAAAGGTTTTATTCTCGTTCGATTCAGAATATTTAAATACTGGAATATTCCACTTACTAATATGCAGATAAATGTTTTACTTTTAACATTTTTTTAAAGTCAGTATCAGCCCATGCAAGGCAGTAAAGCCACTAAGACACAAGGGGCTTACAGTTTATGGATGAAATAAGAACAGAAACATTAATAATGAGCGGGAAGAGGAAGGACTAATCAGAAGGAAAGTAGATAGAGATTGACATTGCATTTAAATTTTTACAGATTAGAGTTAGCTGCAAATCATGGAGCCGGAAAGGAGTTCCACAAGTGAGAAAATAAATTGTTAGCATAGAACTTGCGTTTACATCTAGCCAGTTCAACTGTAAATTAATGAGATTTCAACGCCGGTCTTAAATTCAAAAAGTCACTCATCCGAATAATTACCGTGAAATTATTTATAGACGCAGGGAAGCACCCTTACTGTTGTGGATTCCGAGATGAATTCGGTCTCCAAGGAATGACAAACACAATAATTAAATATAAGAAATAAAATGTATTTAAACAATCATACAAAGAGTAACACTGTTAGTAAGTCCAGGAACGCGGTTAGTAGCAAATATAGATAGATATATACAGTCTCGAAGTAGGACTTCCTTAGAGTCTACGTGCTTGTAACTGACTTCTACAAGAGGTTACCTCACACTATCTCCCTTCATATATTCTCTGACTCTCACTATATCCTCTCACTATGCGACTACCGACTACCGACTGTAACTCTGGGTATTTAACGGCAGCAGTCCATGTACACTTGGTAGAGTCCACTTATATGAAAAAGGGGTGGACCCCATAACACTTACTGTGGTGGGAAGTGGCTGAAGCCGAGCTGCCAGATCATGACCAATAATATTGCTGATTCTTTGGATTTTATCAAGGAGCTCATGGTACCGGATCCTATGTGGCAGCAATATTCTAAGCATGGAGGAATAGAAGACTTATAGACTTGACCCAAAATCCTATTCCTTAAATTTTGAGTATATTTCTCAAGGTTTTTTTGTTTGTTTTTTTTTCTCTTTCTGCAAACAAATTGCAAAATTTAGCTATGTTTACTTTGTACCAATCATTATGGAAACGAGCATCATTTATATGATCCACAGATTTTTGTTTCAGTCTTTAGGCATTTTTCCGTATTTCAGAAATACTTATTTTGTACTGGAAAAATGATCTGTTTAATTTACCGGTGCAGAAAGTATCTGATTCTTTCAGTTATGCTTTATCTTCATAAAAAGCCAAATTATACAACAAAATGAATCGTGCTATCATATTTGACCTGAGTTAAGCAATGCTTAATCCTTAGCTTTAATAAAGTTTGCCATGTAAAAAAACGGTAAATTCAGAAAGACGTAAAACAATCGTTGAAAACTTGTGACGGCTGAAGTGACGGAAAAATCTAGGAAGAATTTCTGCACATTTCCTCAATCGCCAAGTCGGATGTTCTTTGAAAAGTACGATAACTTGACGCTAAAATCAGTGAGTTGTTTACCCATATGAGAAGGGTAGAATGAAAGGTGCCTGCAAATAGCCTTTAAATGACGAGTCACAAGATCGATCAGTAATTAATCAATCATAAAAGAACAAATCAGAGTTAAGTAATTACGCGATAGTCCAATTATTATTCAAGGTCATAAATATTCAAGAAATTTATTCAAGGTATTTCAAGGTCAATTATTCCTAAAGAATAAAACAGTGATAATAAATCTGCCGCTTTTTCACTGGCCATCCTGGAGAATTCAAAATCCTTTATACAGCCTTGGATTGGATAACTTATTTTCAACTCTTTTTCCAACAGATGCAACGTCGTAAGCTTGTCACTGCTCTATTGCTATTTCCATAGTAAATGTTCAGATGACCTCCATTCTTTGGTTCCACCAGCTCAGATTCATAATGCTACATCGACGACATTGAATCACACTTATTCGCCCCGTATTCAAATGATAAAGAGGAAGTTCTACACAGACAGCCTTTTCCCAGATTCACGCGTGGATGCTTCTCTGAACAATTCAGTCTTAACTATTTACATTATTTACATTGTTCAAAGTGCTGTCCTCATCTTTGTTGTCATATTCATGACGTTTCGGCCGCTGTACACTCCATCCGTATTCAGCTGAATTTCAAACCGAACCCTTTATTTCATCCACCGGGGTAGATTGTTCTAGTTCCACGTGCCATGCCTCTTCCAGATTAGCTACAATACCTCATCTCGGAAATATAGAGATATTGAATCTTAACCTTTTCAACCCAAGAGTTGATCGTTGTCTTCCTTATCGTCATAACCTTCGCTTCCTATTTCTTCCTTTAATATTTCATATCACACACGTCATTCTACCTTGTATTGGGGAAATTTTAATAAAAGAAAATGTATTCGCACAAGTAACGTTTGATCATATATTCGTGATCAAGTGACAATAAAACAATTTTTCACTACCTTTCTTTTTTACACTGGTTAAACCACGTGTCCTGGTCTCTGAAAATGTTATAACTGCCAGGTCTGTTTTTTCCCATTTATAAGGTTAGTCAAGCATTTGGCTCTTTTTTCTTTCTTTTTTTTTAAATTTAGAAAAAAAATCTATCCTTTTCTGAAACCATTTTGCTTGTTTTTCCCCCATAGATGCAGAATTTATTGTTGACAATATAATGCTTTTCACTCTAGTAGTAGTAATTGCTGGGGTTCTCAAGAGTTCAAGGGACATCAAGTCTCACCAGTCCATCAATATTTTCCCGATATATATATATATATATATATATATATATATATATATATATATATATATATATATATATATATATATATGGGCAGCAAACTTTCTTTTAAACATCGTTCATTATATAAAGCCGACGAGGAAGATTTAGTTATTTTTTTATTAAATTTTTCCAGTATGTTTATGTTTTTCCATTTTGTAGGAGAAAGGGAATACAGAAATTTTACATAATGTTCATTGTCCCAAGCGCTTTCGACTTCGGACACTTCTATAACCATTTTCGAGGATCTTTTCTCCCTGGCCTTGTTTGTTTTTCCTCATATTTTGACTGTTTAAGTTGTATTTTATTTTTGTTTTGTTTTGAATAGGACCGTTCATTCCGACCCTTCACATTTTGGGCGCAGCTGGAATTCACATAAGAAAATATTTATATATATGAAAATTTCTCAGAGTTAACCTGTAGAAAAGACAATATTTATAAATATAAATGACAATAGGAAAACTGTAGTTATTGCTGACGTGTTTCGTCCAATGTGGACTCCACATTGGACGAAACGCGTCAGCAATAACTACAGTTTTCCTATTGTCATTTATGTTTATAAATATATATATATATATATATATATATATATATATATATATATATATATATATAGCCGACGAGTTTTGTCCTCTGACGGATTTTATTAAGGCAAATTTATTTTGTTGCACCTGTTTATATACGAGAGCGAGGATGTCATTGGTTTATCAAATCTTTTAAATTTGAGAACGTTCATGAATATTCTGCTAAAACAAAAATAAATAAAATATTTTTCCAAATGAATATTGTTTAAATTGTGATCAGATTGTTACGGTATGGGATTTATAACCTATATATATATACATGTGTGTGTGTATGTGTGTCTGTGTATGTGTGTTTGTATCTGTCGTTCTCGATTTGCCACTGTTAATCATTAAGTTAGACAGGAATGCTCCACTTGAAATATTGGAACAACACTATCCTATACTCCTTCATTTTGAGCATTTGTCAGACTAATCTTTCTACAATGTGAGAATCTGTCAACACATTTAACTATATAGGAGTGAATATAGATATAAAGTCGTATAAGTACGCATATGAAGACACACACAATTTATAGCAAAATTACCAGCAATACGTTTTATCATCGGCTAACTCCCTGAAATGATAAAATTATGTACAAAATATATGTAGTTGAATTGAGTACAAACTATTTAAATTTCGGGATTAAATAACTCATAAAGCAGGTTTGGCCACACCAAGGCTTGTCAGACACATGCACCTCTTTGACCTTTAATATGCGGCTCCTGGAAATATATTGGTTGAGCTCATTTTTTGCATCACAGTTAATGTAAAAGTTAAAAAAGAAAAACTTTAAGCTTTATAATTATTTACTGGGTATGAATTGTTATTCCCAGGTCCATCCTGTTTCGTGTGGTAGCATCCATGTGAAAATAGTGAACCCCCAAACAAAACACAATGAAAGTATAAAAATACATTTTTATAATAAAAAAAAACAACAATACATTTTTATAGTAAAATTACCAACAATAAGATATTAAAGCAAAAGGACCAACAATACATTTTCATCTGTAGTTGAAGGCATACAATTGCGTTAAAAATATATTTATTTGAGATTATGAAACTGTGTTCAAAATATTTAAATATCAGCATTAATTAACTCATAGAGGTTGATATGCCGCTAAACAAATTCAACCAACATGAAAGAACTCTTTCACGACATTAATCCATATAATTCATTTTATAATTTCTTAAAGAAATAAAATTGTTTTCCAAAATATAATTTCAACAAAACTACAACATAAAACATACATATCATTGCCTCTAGTAATTATGTCTACACAAACATGTATATGCACAAAAGCTGAGTCTCATCTACCATGTATTCAATTGTGAAAGCAGAATAACATCATATTTTTATTACTTCAAAGCTCCCAAGAAAGATAAATTTCAGCATTAAGTGATTTGCTATGCCGTTAAAGAAAAAATCAACTGAATTAACATTCAAAGAAATAATGATAGAATTAAGAAGAAATGTGCATTCAATCAACTAAACAGAGAATAGGCGATTCTTTCAAGTATTCCTTTTCGAGTTCATTATTGGGAGGGCATTGTGGAGTAATGGATAACGAGCTGAGGAATTGGAGAGTCGAGTTCACAATTAGGTCGTGTTCACTACATCCAAGTATACTCTTGGGAAAGATATGAATCATCTTTTCTCCACACAGCTATCCGTTAAATAGACAGACTTGGTTGGCGACTAGTCTAGAAGAAGGAAAATCTCTGACTTCAAACCAGCCTAGCGAAGGTTGGATTCCGTCATCTTGCCCCGGAAACGCCACACGTAGTACGGCTGTGGTACATATGATGTCATCACGTCTTTAATTGTTTACGGGAATCGTGATTATGAAGTTCGTTAGTCCGTAATTATCCAATCTATGCATTCGAAATTTGTACGTAAGACTCGAAAATATCTACAGTTTTTCATACGTTATACAAATACATTTTGTCCGTGTAATAAAGTCACAAATTGAACAAAGCCTTAAGAAGTGTGCTTTTAAAGTTTACGCCAAAACGTAAACAAACGGCGGGGAGCAAAGGGATTTTCCAAGCGTAGCGTAGATGTGACACAAGGCCGAAAGTATGGGCGGCCAGTGAGGATAGAACTCACCAAATAGTCGTAATTGTTCTAGCGAGACAAGTTTGCTAACCATTACACCACCCGAGGCGCCCAAATCGACGAAGAGCATAAAATATGAAGATAGATTAAGCCATAGAAACATTTTCTGACAATGCTACGGTGACATAATCGATATATTTCATAGTTAGTGAGTCCCAGTTTCCTTTAAGAGCAGAATTTACGTGGAGAAAAGTCTCAATTTGAGATTAAAATTTGAATTAAACGATCTTTGAATTTTCAGTTTATTTATGAGACTGGGATTTGTCCCTTTTGATATAAGAGGCTGATATTTTGTCCTTTTTGGGATAAGAGGCTCAGATTTTGTTCCTTTTGGGATAAAAGGCGCAGATTTTATCTCGTTTGGGATAAACGACTAGAATTTTGTTCCTTTTGGGATAAGAGGCTCAGATTTTGTCCCTTTTGGGATAAGAGGCGCAGATTTTATCTCGTTTGGGATAAACGACTGGAATTTTGTTCCTTTTGGGATAAGAGGCTCAGATTTTGTCCCTTTTGGGATAAGAGGCGCAGATTTTGTCCCTTTTGGGATAAGAGGCGCAGATTTTATCTCGTTTGGGATAAACGACTAGAATTTTGTCCCTTTTGGGATAAGAGGCTCAGATTTTGTCCCTTTTGGGATAAGAGGCGCAGATTTTATCTCGTTTGGGATAAACGACTGGAATTTTGTCCCTTTTGGGATAAGAGGCTGGGATTTTGACCCTTTTGAGATAAGCGACTGGAATTTTATCCCTTTTGTGATAAGAGACTGGGATCTTGTCTCTTTTGGGATCAGAGCCTTCGATTTTCTCCCATTTGGCATAAAAGGCTGTGATTTTGTCCCTTTTGGTATAAGATGCTGATATTTTTTTTCCTTTTGGTATAAGCGACTAGAATTTAGTCCCTTTTGGGATAAATGGCTGGGATTTTGACCCTTTTGGGATAAGAGGCTGGGATTTTGAATCTTTTGGAATCAGAGCCTTCGATTCTATCCGATTTGGGATAAGAGGCTAGGATTTTGTCCCATTTGGGATAAAAGCCTTTGATCCTGTCCCTTTTGGGATAAGAGGCTAGCATTTTGTCCCTTTTGGGAAAAAAGACTGGAATTTTGTCCCTTTTGGCATAAGAGTCTGAGATTTTATCGGCTGAGTTTTTGTCCAATCTTTATTAACCTTATCCTGTTACTTTTTTTTACCTGTGACCTTTTTACCTTGTATTTGTTTCACCTAGATTCATTTTGTTTACATGTCTAAATTCTCTGGTATTCTTCCCTAGTTGTTCAATTCTTTTTTTTTTTTTCAGAATCACATGTCTCATACGCCCCACTTCAATCCAAATCAATAAAACAAGTTTCTTCTTTCAAATTTTGTCTTTGATGACAAAACATATCCTATAGTAATATTATATCTTTCTCATTTTTTTTATTACATAAAGCATTGTCAAAATATTATTATTATTAACTGTGTCCTTGGCTTTGTCTACTCACTACCGTAGATTAAATTACACGAGTAAACGATGCGTTTAAAAGCAACTATATGAATGAAAAAGAAATTAACTTTTTTTTTTACTTTTGAAGAATTAGTATTAATTTAGATTCTAATATGGATTGCTTGATATTATATAAACTTCATCAATCATTGATTTCTAAAACTCTTTTCTATCTTTTCAGCTTTAACATAACTTCCAGCAGTTTTATTGCTTCCCAGAAAGTTTCTTTCAGTGAATATTGATTTCCATTCTTATATACATCTCTTTTAATTTTTCATATTACATTTTCTATTGGATTAATATCTAGGGAGGCTAAAACCCAATCCATTCATCTGGTGTCTTTGAAAATGTCTTTGTAACAGGCAGCTTTTCAATATATTAAGGGACATTGTCTTGTATAAATATGCTGTTTAGCTTAAATCCTCATGATTGTGACTTGTAATAATTAAAAATTTCTTGTTCAAGAACATAAAATAATTCAACATTTATATTAATACTATCATCAGCCTTGAAGGAACCTATAAATTTACAAATGTACTGCTTATAACAGCGTTTCTCAACCTTTTTACCCTTGCGTGACCCTTAAAATAAATTACACGTCTCAAGGAACCCTTGCTCAAAAAAAAAAAATTATATACCATATCTTTCTCATTTTATTTTCATCATAGTTCACGTGGTAAATATCATAGTATATATTTTTGAATAACTGGTTTAAGGAAAAATTAATAAATCTTGTTCAAATTTTTCGGTGATGCTAAATAAAATTCATACAGTTCGTTTAATACTTTATCAGAAAGAAATAAGTAACTTTAAGTGCAGGTCCCGTTCGCTGATTGGGTCCTGACTAGTGAAGGTGGCTTCACAATGGCGCCGTACAGACATCACGAAATATATTCGCAATGATTGTTATATTATTTAATAACATATTACGTTAGATAGGATGATGTCTATATTACAAGATTACAATAACCAAGAATATATTGTGTGTGTTTAATAATGTTACGCATATGAGATTAAATAAAAGGTCAAAAGTTCATTAGTTTATCTCACCTGTTCTCGCGGAACCCTTGCGGACCTTTTGCAGAACCTTGGGGAGTATCGCAGTCTTCTCATTCTCTTTCAGTAGCCTCCTTGCCTCTTGGTGGCATTATCGCCTTGCTTGGGGTGAATTGATTAAAAAATGTGATTCAAGCCAGGAAATGCCAGATAGTCTGAAGCAATTATTTACATTGTTCGGACTGTTCTCCTCATCTTCGTTGCCATATTCATGGCGTTTCAGCCGTTGTACGCTCCGGCTTTCCTCAGGTGATTGGAATTTCGAACTGAACTCTTTATTTCGTTCACCTGGAGAGATTGTTCTAGTTCAAAGTACCATGCCTCATCCGGATGTTTCAGTGTCAGTTATCTCCCTTTAACTCAACCCTCCAGGTTTTTATTCACCTCTGCTGTAAGCAGGTATTGAACTCACAACTCTTTGGGTCAAGTCACTGGATTCAACCAACGCTTTTATCCATTGGGAAATATGTCCTTGAGAAATATGGCAACAAAGATTAGGATAACAGTTCGAACAATGTAAATAATTACAATATCTCATCTCAGAAATATAGGCAGATGTAGTTTAAACCGAGTTTAATACCAAAAAAGAGCCTTTTTTCTCATAGCACTTGACCTGTGGTGAACGCAATATGATTGAGCTCACTCTAAGATATGCCAAAGTAAACTTTGTATGCAGCCTCATACCAGAGCATCAAAGGAGTTAGTTGCATCAGAGGAGTGACCGGGGAAGAGACATATATATAATATAGTTGTTAGGCGTAGAATCAGGCCTCACTGGATGTCAACAGCTTCCACTGATATGGAAACTATATATTTGACCCAGCTGCGTTAAGGGACACGTGGGACAACCGATTGACGTGAAGATATATAAACGCCCCAAAAGAGATGAGAAGGATATAGTGTTTCCCACAGCCTCGCGAGTAGGAGAGCCACGATCGAAGAAAAGCTCCCAAAGCAGCATACCCTCAAGCAGATATTAATTGATGGAATCCGGGCGTAAATAATTTTTCTACATATTAAACTTTACGACGATTATATTGCATTTGTTTTTCTTTTTTCTTTTCTTTTTTTTTTCACAACCTGTAGCAATTTTCTGTGTATTTGAATTAAATATATACCAATGGCTATATATATTAGTTGATATAGAAGTATTAAAAAAACAAAAAAACAGCACGAACTCTTGTCTTCTAAACTATGATAGAAAGATATAAAATAGCAGTGATAAAAACTCCATACCAAAATTCCTGTTCCCAAAGAATATTTCTGAGTAAAACACATAAAACAAACATTAGTCAACAACAATTTTCTCTACTATATCATTGATAAAGGAATAAAGTGTCACTGCCGACACTTGAGTTTGAACACAGATCGCCAGAGAGCAAACACAGACGGTCCCATTATTGAATTAAGTAGACCACGTGGCCTTAGATGAAACGCATATATGGGAGGTAGCACGTGTTTAATTGATCGTTATTTCTAGTCTATCCCCTATTACTATTCGGACCGCTATTCTATACTCTATTTACCATACTATTCCTCTATTCGGATCACTATACGGATTACTATTCCAGTGGGTATTATGGTAACGGAATGCTTAAAGTCATTTAAAAATGGAAAAGCGCCCACTCGAAGTTCAGGCATGCCCAACATACGCTGGCCCGGTATCGGTGATACTATAATTTACGAATAATACATTAACACTGTCAAAACATGAAAATAAACTAACAATAAAAAAATAAGTAAAGAAGTGAGGCAATCGACGATATGGACAGTTTTTTTTTACTGGCTCACTCCCACCAAACCAAAAATTATAAAGACTCTGGAAAAATTAAATAAAAAAATTAATAAAATTTTCCTTACTGTCCAAATATACACACACGTATATATATATATATATATATATATATATATATATATATATATATATATAGTGGTGGTGGTGGTGGACTCTCATTCAAAGTATGAGGGTCAAGCAGCTCAGACACCTGCACATATGATTTGATTATAGTGCAGAACCAACCACACTTTTTGAAGACCCGAATACAGAGACCTGGCGCACTAAGTGCCACACGGTCCTCAAACAACGCTCCGCAGGTTTGGAATTCAGAGTTGTCCTTCACTTGCACCAGTTGTCATCAAAGGCTATAGAACCCAGCATGTCCTGCTATTTACCCATAGCTGGAGGGAGAATAATGGTATTAGCACGTAAGTGAATGTAGTGGATTCGAGTGGAATTCGAACTCAGCTCTCCGGTTCCTCAATCCAAACCGCTAACTACTACTCCACTCTCTCTCACTCTCTCTCTCCCTCTCTCCCTCTCTCTCTCTCTCTCTCTCTCTATATATATATATATATATATATATATATATATATATATATATATATATATATATATATATATATATGTGTGTGTGTGTGTGTCTGTGTTTGTCTGTGTGTGATAAAACACCCTCGGGTGACAGCAAATAAATTATTCTAAATATTTCTAAGAAAATATATATTATAAGCTGAAATTGAAGTAAATATATGTCCTAAATTTTTTTACAAAATCAGTTGGCTAAGAACAATTTTATTGTGAAAACATCAACTTGCATAATATATTTATATATGTATTTTCTGATAATGATGATTGATATATATTTTTTGAATCTCATATATAATTTTATTTGTTTCAATGCGTGTTTATATGCGTGTGTGTGAGAGAGAGAGTGTGTGTGTGTGTGAGGCCATAATGAAGCGTAATGTACAATAAATATTTACGTGTGGGTATATAGCTATGAATATCAGTATCGAGATACATGTAATTAAAACCGATTGGCAAGCAACAACGAACAAATGCTGACCGCCACTACCCTTTCTTTCCCGACATTTCATTCTGACAATCTTTGTTTTCCATCGTCATTACGGCAGACACGCGGGAAATGATTATTTTTTTGGCTCGGATTCTGTAATTAATGGGAACCTGACTCACTCGTCGTTTTTTCCCTCTTTCAGATTTCAATCAGCTGCTCTCTCTCTCTCTCTCTCTCTGTCTCTCTCTTGCTCATTCACTATCCTTTCCACTCTCCTTTTCTCAGTCTCTCTGCTTTCTATTTCTATTTTACCGTAACTTCCCTTTTAAATCATGCTTACTTCATTTATTTTTACGAATCTGTTTTATCTTTAATCTGAATTTGTTATTCTCACGCACTCACTCACTCCCTCTTCTTCCTCTCTCTCTCTCTCTCTCTCTATATATATATATATATATATATATATATATATATATATATATATATATGGTGCGACGGATAAAATGACACTGAGATCTTATATTAACAGATATTTTTACAAAAATTACACAAAAATATCTTGAGATACTAAAGAGTAAATTTATTCAATAATATCGCCATTGGCTTCAACCAGAGACTCCAGACGACTTCGGAATCTCTTGCAGTTCTTCTGAACGGTATTCTTCTTTAAGTTGGTGAATGCTGCCATAATACTTCCCTTCAGTTCATCTTTGGTGTTACAAGGAATTTTGTTGGGTACTTTCTCAGCTGCGCTCCACACATAATAATCAAAGGGGTTGCAGTCTGGGGAGTTAAGTTGCCAGATGTAAGGTGTGCTGTGATCGTAGAAATTCCCTGACAGCAACGACTGGGTTCTCCAGATTGTGAGACATGGTGCAGAGTCCTGTTGCTACTCATAGGTCGTATGGCAGCAATATTCAATGCACGGACGATTTGTAGCTTTATAAATAGATAGCGGCGAGAAAATTGTCTGGCACAGTGAACCAACTTTCCTAGTAGCGGACCTAGCAATTGATACAATATAATCATTCCGTTTCATGTCAGTTGAAAATGTAAGACCAGGAAAGTGCGATGAGGTGTTTTCCTAGAGGTTAGCATCTACCATGTTAAATGGAGGCAAACCCCCTACTCTATGATGATTAAAAGAGAGCGTTTTCGCTTTGAGGGCATTAGAATTTCTTTACTTTACTATTCAGCACGTTAAATCTTCTTTTTGTTTCTCTCGTCCTCACATTCCTCAATATTTCAGGTTTTATGGAAAGTCCGTATATTTTTCTAGTTTTTCATTTTCTTTCAATTTTAATCTGTTGTCTAATCTCCTTATTAACAAATTCTAAATCTGTTCTTCCGCTGCGCACTTTAAATTTTAATGGTGCTTATAATTTTGCTATTTTATTATCTAAGGCGATTTTTGATTCGTGCACTCAATATTAGTCATTTGCATAATTTGATGTGGATCACCAATCATGGCTCTTATGTTCTGAGCCAAGAGATTGATTCTCTTAATGTATGATTGACTTTCTATCTATCTCTCCTCGTTTCTCTCTCTCTATATATATATCTTGTGTTTAATATTAGGTTGGTGCAAAAATATTGACGTAATAATGTCGTTTTTTGACGTATTTTTTAACGTCAAAAAACGACATTATTACGTCATTATTTTTGCACCAACCTAATACATACATATATATATATATATATATATATATATATATATATATATTAAACAGAAGATGTCTATGTGTATGTCTGTCTGTATGTGTGTGTGTATGCTATTTATGCACGTCCACATTCATTTATCGACCGATTTCGATGAAATTGTACATACATGTTTCAAATTTACTAAATAGGTCAAGACAAATTTTTCAATCTCCATCCCCTCCCCCCGTGTTTGGCAGAAAAATCGATACAACTAAAGGTGGGTACTTCTTTTTGCAAAAAACAAGGCAGAGTTAGACGCGAAGAAGATTTTATCGGATGACCTTACATTTCTTGGCAGCTGGGTACGGGTATACAGTGGATGCAGTTATACAATTGCGGCCATGCACATCCGGGCAACGCCGGGTACCTTGGCTAGTATATATATATATATATATATATATATATATATATATATATATATATATATATATATTCTGCATATTTTCATTCAAACATGTTTCATTGAATAATATAGACATAGTATGTCTATATTGAATAATATAGACATAATATGTCTATTTTTATAATAATCCTTTCTAGTCTTGTTGTTAAGATGAAATTAATCAAGGAAGGCGTTATAGTTTTTTCCTAACCAAGTACTTTCAATCTCCTTAACCTCAGGGGTAAATTATAAAGACAAAGTTATTGTAACTGTGATCATGGTGATGGCGATTTAAAAAAAAACAAACATGTGCTCTGTTATAATCATTTTAAAATTTTAAATTTATAGGTATGAAATTTTTGCAAAACAAGCATCCCAATGTAAGTGAGCTAACCAGAAATTGGTAGAAATATAAATTGGCATTAAATGTTGGTTAAATCCACTTCAAAACTTTGCTGCTACATTCGTAATAAATTTTGTTCAGTGTCGGTTGGTTGGTTTTGATATACAGTGCCTCGAGAATTTGAAGTGTTTATTTTTTATTTTTGTGCTGTAGTATATTGGCGAATGTCAGCAAGTATTTTCATGTATTCTGAAAGTGGCCAAGAATGTGTTTTTAAATGTTGCGCAATATATATATATATATATATATATATATATATATATATATATATATATATATATATATATATATATCAATGTTTATGAAAACGGAGAATTTAGAGAACCATAGTAATATTTTATTTCGCAGACTAAACGGTTTCAGCAATAAATAGATTTAAATATTCATCTAGGTACAAGCAAAAAAACAAACAAATATTTAAACATAAGATTTGTTTTAAAATAAAGTCTTAAAATGGTGGGGGGAAAGAGAAAGAGGGAGAAGGAGAAAGAGAGATGTGTGTCTAGAGAGAGATATATACAGGAGGAAGGAACATTTGTGTATAAGTGCAGACAGGTTTACCTCTTCTCACCGGACGTGAGAAGTAAAGGAGAGAGAGAGAGAGAGCGTATATCTTCGAAAGAGACAAAGGAAAGAGAAGAAAGGAAGAAAACAAGAGAAAAAAAGGAAAAAATGAGAGGCGATTCGGAACTGGTAATCATCAGGGTTTAAAATTGAATATATTCATAAATTATCTGTTTAATGCATTTAGTTATTTACGACATTATTATACCCGTGTCTGTCTGTCTGTCTCTCTCTCTCTCTCTCTCTCTATATATATATATATATATATATATATATATATATATATATATATATATATTCTTTTTTTATTATATTAATGCGTCTTGTCTAATCTGACATTTAAAATTGTTCTAGACCGCCTGTAACAGCGATTCAGTACTAGCCTGGCGGTGAGACCTCATCAATTTATAGTTGAGCTGGCTAGATGTAACCGTAAGTTCTATGCTAACTGTTTCTTTATCGCTTGTGGATCTCCCTTCCGGTTACATTTTTTTCAGCCAACTTTAATCTGCAAAAATTTAAATGCAATGTCAATTGCTATCTGCTCTCTCCCTGATTACTCGTTTTTCTTTCTACTCATTATTAATATTTCTCTTTCTAATTCTTCCACACCGTGTAACCCCCTTGTGTCTTAGTGGATTTACTGCCTTAAACGAGATCATATCGATTAAAAAAAATAAAAAAATAAGTCGAAATCCTCTGTAATTAGCTAAATATTCCTTTAAAACAGAAATTAAGCTTTAACTGTATTTCTGTATAATCTCAAATAGAAGTTGAATAAGTGTTGAATAATTTTAAACATAAAATACTTTACAACTTAGAAAAATTATTTTTGTGATAATGTCTGGAAATATTTATGACGGAAGCGGAAAAAACGGAGAAAACTGAAATATTTATTCATCAATATACCGATAAACTAATGAAATGTTTATTTCCTAAAAAAAGATTATTTTTGAATAAAATTATGTACTAAAGCATTCATTTTACAAAATAAATGTTTCATCAATTCTCGTCTATTATAATTTTATGAGTAGAGAAACAAAATATTGTGGCTAGCCATGATCACAAACACAAATACACACGCACACACACAAAGAAAGAAAGATAGAAAGAACATTTTTTAACAATTTGCAATCTTTTCATATTTTTCCGCAATTTTTATATAACATTCTTTTCAGCTTCGGTTACAGTGTAAAATTGACGACAGGACAGACCCCAAAGACTCCGGGCACTCTTTACTGTCGCTTTTATCTTATATGTCTAAATTTACCTCGATGGTTCTCGTGAGAATAACAAGTTCTGAATGCTACCACACCATCTTCTGCTGCTATATTACAACTAACCATGCCATAATTTGTTCTTTATGTTACGACCGGTTTTGTGTTTACCTGTCGAATTGGATATCTGACAGACTCGTGGTAAATCTTTTAGGTGAAAACGAATTAAAATTATATGGTTGTTCTAATAACAATTTATTACTACACAATTCTATTTACTTTTTGTTTGTAACTAGAGCGAACGCTAGTCTCTTGACATGAACTCCATTCCTTTCAGGGCTTTTCCTATTAACAGTCAGCCTAACAATAGTAGCAACTTCTGCTTTCGTATCCGTTCTTTTTTAAAGTCATTTTTTTTTATTTTTATCTTAACTTCGTTCTTCTAACTCAGTCGAAAAAGTAGCTCCGTTGCTTAATGGCCAAGGGACAGAACGAACCTTACTAATTGGCTAGATTGGCTCTCTTCCAATGCCTGCAAGTTTGGACCTTTTATTTTCGGGCACTAGAATAGTCACGGAGAAAATTTATTCCGATCAAGAAGATTATCTTGACAAAACCAGATTCTCTGAGCTGACTTACATTTCCGAAGTAGGGTCGTGCCTTGAAGAATACATATATTTTGGTTGAATAGGAAAATATTGGTATTTTTCTTTGCTTGCTCGGTCATTAGATCGTTTTTAAATTAGGAATAGGGGTTCTGCGTCTCACCAATTCAAAGCCTTAATCAAACGGTTTGATACACGTTCTAATAAACTCTTTTGTTTGGTTTCTTTTCCCACTATAGATTTCTCAAATGTTTGCATCCCTTAATACATTTTCATTTATTTAGTATAACTATTTTATTATCTTCAGCCTTGAAGCATTATTTATATAATACATGACTAATATCTTGGGTGAGGTGGTCATTCCGCCACAACAAAAACACGAAAAACATACAAAAATCATCATCAGGGTGAGTACGGCTTTGAACCTACGAATTTGCAAATTCTAATGTAAATTGATGCAAGAGTATTTGAACAGTATTCCCCGAACAAAAATCACGCTACGACCTGCCTTTCTGCTGTATGACGCTAACAGACACCTGACCGTTCTAATTTAGATAGAATCTTTTCTGTCATAGTCCTAAATTATTACCTTCCTTCTTCCGCTTCCCGTGCCAATCTCCACTTCCCTCCTTCCGTTTTCTCTAGATCTCTTCCATATATAGGCATCCTTTGTATTTCATTTACTCGGTTCGTCTGTCTTCCGCTACAGATTTGTTCTCTTTACGTTCGAAACCGAAAGAAACAGTAGCGATGTGATTGATATGTCGACTGAAGAAAAGCTAAAAAAACCCCAAAGAACAAGAGAAAGCAAATTCCATTTATCACCTTTCTTTTTTTTTTCTACCGACCTCACACACACACACACACACACACACACACACACACACACACACACACACACACACACACCCACACCTTTCACTTCATTTTTAGTCCGGCACCCAACTGACTTGTATTAGGTTGGTGCAAAAATAATGTCGTTTTCTCACATATGTTACTATGTGAGAAAACAACATTATTTTTGCACCAACCTAATACCTACTTGCGCGGTTTTCCTTCTTTCCTGACACTACAGCCAAAACCAAACGAAGAAAAACATGGAATTCGTGATGTTGGCTTCCATAGATTTGCAAGAAACACACACAGAGATATATAGAAACAGACAGACTTAGAGGAGTTGAACAAACAAACAAACAGACATGAACAGACTGGGATAGATAGAACGACAGACAGGCGTTTGTCGTAGAAGCATTGCTAGCAAACTAGTCCCAATACCCGCTAGCTGCCCCATTTTGTAGACTTGTGTCAAAACTAATTTTACTAAATATGCAGTTAGCTTAATAGTTAGCAACACTGACAGTGGAATCAGCAAGCCGAGTTCAAGTCTCGGCCTAACCTTATATTCACTTGAATGAGGTATGAATCGACTCCACGCTCCGACCAACAATAGGTTTAATAGCAAGGTAGACTGGGTTCACTAGTATAGGGTGTCAGTCATTCTAGAAGGACAATTCTGAATTGAAAACCATAGAGAATGCATCATAAAACTACTCCACTATCTTTTCCAAGATCATAATAAAAAAGAAAACGTGGAGAGCCATGAACGTCTAAGTCCTGAAAGCTTATAGACTAAAAAACGTTACAGTATATCAAAATTTCTCTAATATGTTCGATAATTTTTGGAAGCGATGTTAGGAAATTTGAGTTTATATGAATTTCGTCAGGGCTAATACTACAAATTGTGGCACCCGATGAAGAAAAAATCGAATTGCTTATAATTGTCTTATACTAGCTTGCTAACAATCTCAGAAACCCTAGAATACCCGAGTATTACGGTAAGTCAAAGAAATACGATAATCGAAAATGCTGCACCATTTTAGGAGCAGATGGTCGTGTATTTTATCTGAAAGCTATACTTTGACATAGAATTCAAAATTTCCGGAGAAAATAATTGACCTCTGAGAATCTTCAATAAGAATTTCTTTGTCTTATATGACAATTATATAGCAGTCAGTTTACACAATTTTCAATATTTTGGATTATACAGAATTTAATAATCTGAACGTGGCTGTTTTTATGTGACCATTTTATGATTGTCAAAATGCCACGAAAATTGAATAAAAATTTTAAAAAACCGGGCCATAAGAGGGTCATATGGATAAAACTGAAGAAAATATTTTAAGAAATTTGTTATGTGAATTATTTCAAAGTCAAATTAATAAGTAAAACTTGAACATGAAGATAAGAATCAGCTCCAAAGAATCTAGTGAAATTTCTTTTAAAAATTTCTTTTAAAGAAAACGAGAATATGATGTGAAACAACATATTTTTGATAATATGACGTTTTTAGAATATGCTATAAAACTATATTCTTAAGCAGACTATGAGAATTGATTTGTAAAGTATCGTTGATAAAACATGAACATTACAGATGAGTTTATGCACGTGTTATTTCCCTATAGCTGAGTGGAGTAGAGATGGATTCATGCCTTTGCTAATAACCTTTGCGAAAGGTATGAATCCATTTCTTCTCTAACAGCTATGGTTAAATAGCATGACAGACTGGTTTCTATAGCCTTGGGTAGCAACCGGTCTAGAAGAAGGAAAACTCTGAATGTAGGCCTAGCGAAGCACTTGCAGCTAAGGAAAGGATCCTTCAAATTAGCTCGATTATCCCGACTACGGTCGACTCCTTTATGCACCAGAAGATACCAACTGGCTTTAGAATTTGAACGAGAGTTAAACTTATTTTGTCACCAATATATTTACAATCTGAAAATCTATTTTTTTTAAGATAATGCCATTATGATGTTATATATACACTACAGTTTAAAAGTTTGAAGCCACCGCCAGAATTAACATGGTATGAACTTCACAGAACAGTGAAAACAAATGAAAAAGAGATCTTAGATCCAAAAGAATGGAATCAATTATGAAACTTTTACTTTGAGAAACTTTTGTAACGAACGCCAAAGATTTGTGTTGCAGTAATCAAGGTTTAATCATAATTATTTTTTTTTTTTTGCCATAATAAAATTTCTAATAAAAAATGATGTCTTCTTTTTTTTTAACCATGTATAATAATTTTCTCTTATTTAAAGTACAAAACAAGTATTTTGGGGACCAATTTAAAAAATTACCAAGGGTTTCCTCAAACTTTTGAACTTTAGTGCATATATTATATATCGTATATTATATATTTAGGCAGCAAGAATTCGTTGCATTAAATTCAACCTTCAAGGTCCCTCTGTTTCATTATTTTAATTAATTTTTACTATTTTTGAAAGATTTGTTGCCCCGCGTAGATTAATTGCCGAAAGTTTTTTGTTTTTTGTCTTTGTTTTTCTTCAAATATTTTCGACCGTCTTGGTCATGATAAGAAACTAGTTTCGTAGACAAGAATTACCAGCTACATTTTTTTTAAAGCTTTTTACCCCAAGCAAGGCGGGAAGCCACTAGAACGCAAGGGGTTACAGAGAGTTGGAGCTAGAGCAAATAGCAGTGATAGAGGAAAGGATGAAGAGAAGGATAGGAGATAGATCAGGGCATCAGGAGACGTCGATTGACATTACATTTGAATAGTTGAAGATGGAGATTATAGCTATCAGGGAAACAGGAAAAGGGGAGGGAGTCTCACAAGCGAGATCTGCGAGACATGAAGCTATTGGAGTAGAAGAGACGGCTACATTTAACAGTTTCGACAGTGAAAGGGTGAGAGCAAGATGCCAGCCTAGTTGAATGCTTAAATTTATGAAGTTTGGGAACCAGCGAAAGAAGCTCCTCGGAGCAGTTACCGTGAAAGTATTTGTAAAAAAGACAGAGGGAGGCGACGACACGTTTGTGAGAGAGCGGCTGCAGACGAGATGCCAGATCACGGCCAGTTACGTTGCATATCCGTCTCTGGATTTTATCAAGAACCTTGAGACAAACATAACGGACACCAAACCATATATGGCAGCAATACTCCATGCAAGGGCGATTTGTAGATTTGAAGGATCGACTCCGTCGAGAAAAATTTCCTGGCGTAGCACAGGGAGCCAACTTTCCTTGCGGTGGACGAAGCAATTGACTCAATGTATTTATTCCATCTCAGGTCAGCAGTCAATGTGAGGCCGAGTAGTCACAAAGAGGAGCTCTCGAGAATTTGAGCGTCAGACATTTTAATGGGAGTGGGGCATGAACGGTTCTCTGTGGTGATTAATAGAGAGCAGTTTTGTTTTTGAGGTGTTAAAGTTAACCAGCCAATTCCTGCCCCAATTCACAACCGATTGAAGGTCCTTTTCGAGACGAACGGTCAGGTTAGTTTTGTCAACAACATTAGATTTGTTTTTGAAACAGGAGTAAATTGTAGTGTCGTCCACGTAGACTTGGGAATCTATGACATCAGGAAGATCGTTGATAAATATAAGGAACAGAGTAGGGCCTATGATGGAGCGTTGGGGAACACCTGCGTTCATGGGATAGGAGCTGAAAGAGAATCTGTTGAGAACGACCTTCAATTCGCGGTTAGACAGAAATGATTGTATTAAGTCAATCGATCGACCTGAAATTCCATAACCCTGCAGCTTTCAAAGAAGGCCGGCATGCCAAACCCTATCAAACGCTTTGGAGATATCTAGAGCCACGGCACGAGCTTCTCCGTTATTATGAAGAGCTTGGTAAACGATTTCAGTGATAGCCGTAAGTACATCACCTATAGAACGGGCAAAGCGGAAACCATATTGCTTGTCAGAGATCAGATCATGGGATGTAAGGTGCTTAACCCCAGACATACAGGAATTTTGGTAACGGTACATTTCAAATTTCACATGACTTCACATCTATGTACCATAAATGTGAAGTCATGTGAAGAACGCTTTCACAGAGCTTCACAATACCGGTAATGAGTATATAAATATTTTATAAGAATTACAATATAGAATTAAATTTACTTACTACGTTTTTTTTTAAACTAAATTTACTTGCTACGTTTTTTTTTTGTTTTTTTTTTGTATATTAATTTAATTTTAAAAAATGTGTATGAAATATTTAAATAATTTGATAATTGCTAAGAGGCCTACAGTTGGGTTTAGCATACAAAATATTTAGTACAAATTACAATTCTGTTTGTTCACTGTGTTATTGTGACAGTCATCTTTGTTGTAAGTGAATGTTGAAAAAATCTCCTCACAGACAAAGAAGAGACTTAAAAGCAGCAGAAATGTGGTTCTACAGAAGGATGCTGAGAATACCATAGACTGAACATGTGAGTAAAGATGAAGCTTTAAAGAAAATAGAAACAAAATGGACACATACTTCACATCAGAAAGAGACAGTTGAAATTTACAGGGCACATATTAAGGAAAGAGTGCTTGGTAAATTTGACACTCACAGGGCAGATTGAAGGCAAACAGCGTATAACCTACCTAGTGAGCTTGTGTAAATGGATAGCAGAACAAGGATGAGGAAAGATAACAAAAAAGCAAAATTCAATAACAGCTACAAAGAAAATCGGAAAATTGTGGAGAGCTATGATTGCCAACGCCCTGAATGGACACGACACAAAAGAATGCACACAGTATCAAGGATGTTCTGGCTGTTATAAGAAGTATTTCATATAACTATATTCTTTTGTTTTGTCGCTACAATAATATAGAACAAATAACTTAATACAAAAACTAAAATAATGTAAATACTAATTTAGATTAACAAAATTCAAAACCTTTCTTACTCACTTTCGTTTATTAGACATTGAATTGTATCACTTCGTGTCCTCCATAGCTTGTCTGACTTTTCATATACACTTGATAAATATTTATGAGCGTTCCTAAAATTAAAAATTCTGAAAAAACAATAATATTTTTCCTTTTCTCTTTATTAATACATATATAAGCTCTTGAAAATATATTTCAATTGAGCACTGTTGAGAGATAGGCTGATTCTATAAACAACAGCCACCTGTGCTAATGCAAAGCTCTTCAATAAAATGAATTAGAGTCCTCTGACTGATTGGCGTGTATTTACATTCGTAAAAGCAATACGCTAGAATTATCTGTTTCGCAGTGCCGAATGAAGATAGCTCAGTGGTAGAAACTCTGACTGATATCATCTCAGTCGGGTTTCGTTCCTGGTTTGAAGCGTTCAGATTTCTAGTCGCACATTTTAATAAAGCTAACTGGCGAGATCTGTTTGTTTAATTTTCCATTTTAGCTGCTCCCCAAAAATCAAATTCATGGAGAGACTGTCCAAAATCCATTATCTTGTTAGTTTAACTTCATCTGTTTCTAGTCAGTATCAGGAATGTTAATGTTACGAGCTGTTTTATTATTGTTATTATTATTATTTCTATTATATACATATTTACTTCCGGGTTCCAACCAGAGATCTAAGGTCGGAAATGACTTCATGATATCTTATCAGTTTTTTGGGGAAAAAACAAAAGAAAACTGTCTCTTGTCGTACACGATAATATTTTAGAATTGTTAAGTGCACAGTTCAGTCCACAGAGTAAATATTTCTCATTCCACTTTCTATGGTTAGAGGACATCATGTCTTATCAGTTAATGCTCTCCAGTCTATTTCACCTTTGACTTTTCTGCGCCCTATGTTTCAGATTCGAGGAAGATGTGGTGTATATTATTAGGTTGGTGCAAAAATAATGACGTAATAATGTCGTTTTTTGACGTTAAAAAATAGGTCAAAAAACGACATTATTACGTTATTCTTTTGCACCAACCTAATATTTCTTGTAAAAGAGCGAAAACAAGGAAAATAAAGATGTTTGAAGGACGCTTTTTATGAGTGTCGTTGCCAAACGAAATAAAACAGAGTCTGGCTTCATAGTGTATAACTTCGTTATGCTGATTTGCTTTACGATTTAACTGCTCGAGGAAGTTTTAATCTGACCACTTAAAAAACAATTATACATTTTAACGTCCGGCATTGTAAGTTGATATATTCAGTGGGCAAGAGGAAGTGGGAAACAGTGTAATGAACTGAGCATGCGTGTATAATGTCATGTGGTTATCGGAGCAGAAGTGGGATTGATCACTTGAATTCAAATTCCAGCCTAGACTGTTGTGTTCATTAGTATTACCCATGGAAAAAAGATGAACCAATCTCTAAGCTAACTTGTTGTAGAGTAGGACTCGGCGTACTTCCTGCTCTCCCCTATTACTGTGACAATGGACTGCTCCTATTTATAAATATGGCAAGTTTCCACATTTCAGCAGGTGATTTACTTAATTGCTTAGTGTGTAAATTACTCTCTCGGGTAGTTTGCAATACCTTATTTATTATCTCTCAGTTGCGTCTCTGTCTTTGGGCAGAGTGCACTCAAAGGTGGCTCCGTCGAAGGACAGTGTCACAACTGAGGAAAATTATACTGAGAGGTGCCGGCCCTGGGAATCATCTGCTCGAGGTCGCGCCCTCTTATTGCACCAGAGATTGGGATCGGTGTTCGCACCGAGGCCAGCGCAAGCGACGCTTGCCGGGGCTGTGGGCAATTTTTGGTCCTAGCTCGGGTGTACGCGCTCGGGGTACCCCCCACCCACATTAAACTGACTTTGTGTCACAACCTGACCTCGATGAGTGTGTAAGATTTACTCACGTTTTTCCATTCTATATATGAGTATTTAATAAACCTCTTGTTCTTTGTTTTCCCTACCCCTATTCTTCTGGTTCTTCGCTACCCTCTCTAACTCCGGCCTTCCTAATTCTCGACAAAGTCATCAACTAGTCTACGTGAAGGGAAAATCTGAATTCAAAACAATGAAGAAGGCAACGGGAAATAACTTCGATATTTTACCCAATAAGAATTTATAGCAATTCACAGATAATAAGGAAAATGGATCCGTGGAGAGCCATTACCGCCTTAAGAGATAAGTCATTAAAAAAAAAATAATAACAATATGACAATAATATGGCTAAAATAAAATGTAAACTTCAAAGCTGATTACGAGAAGAGAAAATATAACATATAAGATTTTAAACAGAACCTCATTTCTGCGTGGTAACGGTCATTTTGAATTACTTGCAAAAGCCGGAACACAACTAAACTAGTACCACGTATAGGTCCAATATTGCCAAGCACTGTCAAAAACAGATATCCGTGTCATACCAGAGGGATGAATCCTTCGAGTTTGTGGTTCTTGGAGGCAGGGTTGAAGTTGAGAACACTTTTTAAGCGGAAACAACCCCAAAGACCGCAACGGTGGAACAAACGGATGACGATTACAAAAGAGCGGAAGAAAATGGCTATGCATGACGAACATGCTACAGAAGGTGCCACTCAAAACTATAAAAGAGTTAGCGGCAGTCCATTGTAATTTCATAACTGGATACTGAATGTCTCATTCCACATGTGTCGCAGAAGGGAATGAAATCAAGTTTGTGGTACACTTCCTGGCAAGTTGAGGTCCACCTGAAACAAACTGACGCCATTGGTACTTTCTTTTAACTCTGATTTTGTTTCACCTTCAACCAACTCTTACAAAACTAAACAGTGACAGGAAATGGACAACAGGAGCCGGTTTTGGTGAAACTGGAAGCTTCTAGTTCTGAACCTGGACGTTGGTGGCAAATTTAGTCATTATAGCCATCATCATAAAGGAAACGATCAGCAAAGAAGAAATTATATTCTTGAATACGACGACGATTTGTAGTTACATACAGAGTTATAAGTAAAAAGATTTATTTTTACTCAGATTGTACATTTACTACTTATCAACACTTAATCAACACTTAATGATTAATTCGCTTCACGGTGTTTCCGGCCACAGGAACAGGAGAATGGCATAAGTTGGAATGCAGGGTTGGGTGTCCTGTTATTAGTCAATTGGAAGCAAAAACGGACTGACAAATGAGAAAGTTATTTAGCGATTCTTAGGAATGTTAATATGAATCCTGTCGAAGTAATTTGGGCCATTTTTAATATTTTCAATAAACCTTGATGGAACACAGCACGAGAGGAAATAGAAGATCTGATATACTTAATTCCTGAAATAATAAATAAAATTTAAAAACAGGCTCATACCAAAACTTGCGAATATAATTGGCATTATAAAGTATTGAATATAAAATATTATGTCTATTTATTTATAAGAGGAAGTGATGAAAAGTTATCACCTTGACCGAGCATCCAAAATATACTTAAATGATTAAACTTCAGGACATTTAGGGAATCACTCCTTGGTTAAACTGAGAACTTTCCAGCAGCGATTCGTTCCTGTCTGTCTGTTTGTCTCACGCATTCTTTTTTTCCCTTTCTCTACCTCTCCCTCTCTATTTCTCAGCTAACGTAATATACCAAGCTACTTTAAGAATAACAGAAAACCTAGATATATATATGTGTGTGTGTCTGTGTGTGTGTGAAATGTGTATATATATATATATATATATATATATATATATATATATATATATATATATATATATATATGCAATTTTATATATATATTATTTATATATTATACATGCGCGGTAATTATTGGAAACCGCTCAATATTAGTGATAGAGGTAATGTATTTAGTTGGATTGATGTGAGTTTGTAAACCTGGGTTTCACGCTATTTGCGATCGTCAGACAAACTGATTAATTTTTAAATTGTGGTTTTATACATGGTTGCGTATATCGGTGTTTTTATGGAAGTGGGAGGAAAATTGTCGTCGGAACGCCACTCATAGTTACGCAAACACGCACGTACACACATTGACGTACGCAGACACACACACACACATGCGCACGCTTACTCACCAGGGCTCACACAAACATAAACATATGTGAAAAGTATGGGACTGGGCATATATGTGCATCCATGTTTCCCAAACTGTTCACATATGTTTATGTTTGTGTGAGCTCCCGTCAGTAAGCGTGCGCATGTGTGTGTGTCTGCGCACGTCAATAAATGTACGTGTATGTATGTATGTTTGTGTGGCGTTCAGACGACAATTTTTCCTCCCACTTCCATAAAAACACCGATATACGCAACCATATATAAATCCAAAATTTAAAAATTAATCAGTTTGTCTGACGATCGCAAATAGCGTGCGACCCAGGGTCACAAACTCACATCAATCCAACTGAATATATATATATATATATATATATATATATATATATATATATATATATACCAAGTAGAGGATTGGTGTATACCCAATAAATTCCAATAACCAAAAAATACTATTCTTAAAAGTGTGCTCAAAACAGATTAGAGCAAATATAATTTATTCGAAAATTATAACATATTTATGTTATAAAATCACAATAAAAATAGCCATTTTGTTTCAACACTTCCGGTGTCTTATCAAGTGATGTTGTTGAATGTAGAATAAAGGGTTTCTCTTATATATATATATATATATATATATATATATATATATATATATATATATATATATGGTGGAAGTCCATTTGTGACCGAGCATGACCACTTCTTAAACTCGTACCAAATCCGATTTTCATCTTCTTGCTATTGTCGTCTAAGATGACTAAAGCCCTTGCACTGATTTGAACTTCCGACCACATGATGTACATGTTAGTCGGTTACTGACCACTGGCTGATCTGGATTGTACGATTATGTTGATTTTAGGAATAACGCATGGCCCCTGGAAACAGCTAAACTACTCACACAAAATACCATTTAACAATAGAGTATAAGCAAATTTTACAATACTTTCTAAGCATATAGGGAAACCAAAAAACCTCAATCTAAACCAAAACACATGAAAATAATATGAAAAAAACAACATCTAGTTTACAGCAACAATTGAAAACCTAACTTCAAATAGAAAATAAGAATAACGTTTCAGGGAACAATAGAGACTTCTAAACAATATATGTGTTCGTTTCTAAATGCAGACAAATTCCTACTCTGCTACCTACAGCCACATCTTGACCTATAATCTAAATCTAATGAACTTTATTTCAAATACCAAAATTTACATACTAAGATAGTATATTGGAAAAAATAAAAGAAAATCTTACTTATTATAAAACGCAGATTGTGTGTGTGTGTGTGTCTGTTACGTTTATATATTGGATCGGATTTCCTACAATTTTCAACCGATTTCAACAAAACTTCACAGGACTACGTAAAATTACCTTGCGGTGGTTCTAACAGCGCCAAAAATTGGAAAATCACAATTGCTTTTGCACAAAATCAATTTGAAAACACGATTAAAAGGCATTAATTAAAGGGGGACAACTCATATCGAGTTATACTTATAAAACCCAGGTTGTTTGTGTGTGTTCGTTTATATATGGGATCGGATTTCCTATATTTTTCAACCGATTTCGACAAAACTTCCCTTTTTTTTGGCAGGTAGTGTTTCTTATTGTCTTGCACACATTTTTCTTTATTTTTACATTCAGAATGCATTAAAAATTTCATTTACAAGACAATTGTTTATAATAAAATTCTATTCAATCGGTAGACTCATAACGATTGAAAACAATGTTTTTGTTTGAGTTTGAGTTTGACCAATTCGTAAAAAAAAAAAAAAAAAAAATTAAGACATGTATGTCCGTCAACCTTAAACAATAATCTTTGTCAATTTTATTTTTCAGTCTTTATGATGGTCGATACTTGATCTATCTCTTACTGTTACATCCCCGGGCAACGCCGGGCTCTACTGCTAGTCATAAATAAACTCAAGGTCAGGACTATAAATTAGCTATAAAGAAAAGAAGCAATCTGAGGTGTTTTACCTTTTCCTCCGCTATATATGGAGCCAGCACAAGGTGTAGTGTTCCTTTCTATATTCACGCTATGTCTCTAAAATTCTACGATATAGAGCAGCCCTCTCTCAGAAATATAGTTATTATTATTAATATTCAATGCCCAATCAGTGAATAATGTTATACCCATGAGATTATGTGACAGCAAGTATTATCAGTATCCAAGCATTCTTCTTAGTATTTTGGTTGTAGCAGATAGAATATATATCTGTGCCTCTGTATATTATGTAAGTAATAACACATATTTTTTATTGTATATATAAATATTGCAAACAATTTTTATTAGTTGTAGTTGAAGTTTGCACTGACAACACGCATGCGTATTGATGGTTAAAGCAATGATGTTATTAGTCTGGGACTGATATCAGAAGATAGTTTGAAATCTAAGTTTTCTGTTACCTAACAACAATTTCAGACACCATTCTGATGTCAATAACTCATTCCATAAAGATGATAATTATTGTTATTAGAAAGATTTTGGCTTTAATGATGCCGCCTTGCAGACAATGACGGTCATTGTGACCAGAACTGTTGACAATAATGCGATTGCCGAGTGCGAAAGAGATTGATATCACGGCTGACAGCGATCTCGTCTCAGAACCATCCAATGATTAAATAGTTTTTGATTAAATATTTTTTTCTTCAAACTACCAAGGTGAGAATTCACTTTTCAAATTTCTCTTCAGGTAATTTAATTGGCACAAGCTCAATGAAACAGTTCATTAGGAAGAGAAAAGAAATAATAAGCACATCATTAGAAGGTTTTTGTATTCGTTAGAAATCATAGAACATGTTGAGTCGATCTGTCGTTGGCTTTCCTATCATTTCAGTAAAAAGCCTGTGCAAAAACCGGTCTCAACTTATTATTGTAATCGAAACTATGAAGACTGTTTGTTAGACATTTTATTTCATTCAAACTCTTCATTTTTAAGACGAGATTGCGTTATATCGATGTAGCATAGCTTCTATTCGTCGGGTAAGTATCAAAGTCAACATACAAGTACCATATATTTCTGCGTATAAGGCGACCTTCAGATAAGGCGAGGTAAAAAAAAAAAATCTTAATTTATCCTTTACCTTTAGTATACGATAACTGCTTACTGATTATATAAACATGATGTTATTGGAAATGTTGTTACTGTATCCTTAGAAATTCAAAATAAACGAAATCACAAAACCGATTATATCTCATGTTTTTTTCCTACCCACGTCCCCTAAGAGGGAAACCATTGTTTTGTTAATGCCTCGTCACGTGATCTCTTGTGAATACTTTCTTCGTCTTCTTTGTCTGTATCTAAACAGTTACAGACAGCCTGGTGTACTGATGGCCATTTACTTATACTTCATTAACAAACACAAATTACCGCTAATAACAGTAGGATAATGTGCGATAATAGTAGATTCCATTGGTGTGAAGGCAATCGTAATGTTTACATTTTCACAGCTGACCATGCAGCAATTTGATGTCATTGACATGGAATTATCCTTCAAATAGGCAATTTATTATGAAGTTATACCAATAATATATAAGGTAGAAATGGTTTTATTGCTTTTCTTGTCAGTTTGTTTAATAATTTGAATCTTTTCATGTACGTTATTATCGCACCGAAGCCGAGGTTAGCCTACCGACAAACATCACTCATAATTAATGGTCTCTTTTTTAGAATTGTAGAATAAGACAACACCTAATTTTTAACGATGATTTTGGGAATTAGAAGATTGTCTTATACGCGGAAATATACGCTAATTTGCCAGACTGCTTTGCTAATCCCGAGTGATATTCTCAAGGGAGAATACTTTGCTAACCACTGAGAACATTGGTTTGTCAATTATTCACTTGATAGCCTTTAGGAATTTATTAAACGTAACTGAATCTATGAAAAAGAGAAGGAGTAAATGCACTAAACAAGGCCCGAACCCATAAGCAAGATGAAACTGTTAAATACAGTTTTCAAGCAAATGAATAATTTATATCTGTACATATGTAGATGTGTGTGTATATGAGCGCATAAATATGTGTGTTTATACATATATATATATAAATTATATATACAAAATGAAATACAATCAATTTAATCATACTCATCTCGGTCAACTAGTATTTTGGAAAAGACAAGCAGTGTAGATTAGTTTAAATGTCCTTTGGAAGATTATATCTCTGACAAAAAAGTAAGTATTTATGTTGGTTTGACGACAACATTAAGACGTATTACACTTCATTTTTCGGATAAAAGTTCTATTGTACAACATCTAAAAACACATTCCTGTCCACCTTCGCAATACAGGAAAATAATTGTTGTCAACACCAATATACTACACCACGAAAATCATAAACAAAAACCTTAAATTCTTGAGGCCCATTATATTAAAATAAACCAACCAACACGCAACAAAATTTATTACAAATATAGCCACAACGTGTTGAAGTGCATATAATAAACATTTAATGCCATTTTGTATTTCTACCAATTTCAGGTTATCTCCTTTATGTTGGGACGCTTGTTTTGCAAAAAAATTCCCTTTTAACTTTTAAATTTATAACTTTAAAATAATTATAACAGAACGCGTTTTTTAAAAATCACCATCATAACGAAATGCAGATTTTACCACAGTTACAATGTTTGTCTTTATAATTCATCCCTAAGGATGATCTTGGAGGAAATCGAAAGTATTTGGGTAGGAAAAAACTACGGCACCTTTCTTGATGAATTTCATCCTAACATCAAAAAACTGATTAGAGAATTGTAAAGGATCAGTATAAAAAATAAATAAACATGGCTATATTATTTAATGAAACATATTTGAATTAAGATATGCTGCCTAAATATACATATATAAGATAGATGTGCGTGTATGTGGGCGTGTGTGCTTCTATATACAAACGGCCGAGTGACCAAATGTTTAGAACGTTAGCGTTCCGATCGTTAGGCCGACGTTCGAATCTTACGATGCTAGACATGCCAAGTAATTAACTTCTTAATAATATCGACCAAATTGTTTGTGAATTAAATTCAGGAAAATTCTATCTACATTGGTTTTGACATTAAATTGCTTGCAGTTATCCTTTTTTTTATTTCCCCATTATTGTCTTTGCTAGGAAACAAGGTTTCGCACTCGGTTACTACCGTAGTGAGTCTGACCATCCTACGTTATCTTAATAAATACACACACACACACACATATATATATATATATATATATATATATATATATATATATATATATATATATATATATATATATATATATATATATATATCGGCAGGCACAGTGGAGTAATGGATAGCGGCTTGGATTGAAGAATCGCAGAGCCGTGTCGAATCCATTACATTCAATTACGTGCTAATATCTTTGGGAAAGGTATGAATCCTCTTCCTCTCCCTCCAGCTATGGGAAAAATAGCAGGACAGACTGGGTTCTATGGCAACTGGTCTAGGAGAAGGTCAACTCTGAATTCAAAACCTGCGGAGGGTCGTTTTTGGACCTTGTGGCACGTAGTGCACCTGGTCTCTATATTCGTCCCTTCAAAAAGTGTGGAGGGTCCTGCACGAAACCTTCACCACTATAATCAAATCTCATGTGCCGTTGTCGGGCTGTCGGAAACTGATCTGCTTGACCCTCATACGTCGAATCTCGACGGGAGAGTCGACTATATATATATATATATATATATATATATATATATATATATATATATATACGTTTACCAGTGAAATGAAATGAAGTGGCCATGTCAGTACTTAAGAAAGTCGCTTAACTGTGTTGTGCCAGACAATATTTCTCGTCAAATTCCATCTTGCACATTCTCAATATATCATTTTTCCCTACATTAAATATTGCTGCCATATCCGGTCTGGTGCTTTTATTATACAGAAGAGTCTGTAATGTCATCGTCACTGGCCTGAACAGCCACTTTCCGTCTGGTGTGACATGTTTTCTTTCTGTCTTTTCTATAAATATTTTCATGACAAGTATTCTCATGAGCGCTCCTTGGCCGCATAAATAAATACTAGATTGGCAAATAGATCTCATCATTTTATTGTTGAAATATCTAGCTGTAATCGTAAGTTGTATTCTAACAGATTATTTTCTCGCACTTCACGTCTGTGAACCTCTCTTACATTTCTTTCCTTGCCACTAACTGTCTTCTTGGATTCTGTTATTTTATTGACGTTTCTTTAGTGATAAAGTCTTCTCATTCTTTTTCACACCTTGTGTTTTAGTGGCATTATTACCTTGCTTGGGGTGAAATGAGTTAAAAACCTGCTTCGATTTCTGCCATTTTAGTCTCCACTGTCAGTGACAGAAGCAAACAATTCATATGTTTTCCATAATAATGCCTCTAATGAATATTGAGGCTGATAAGTCGGATATACCAAAATGAGCCTGCACAAAACCAGACAAAAGCGACATTATTCTCTTCAGGAGTCAAATTCTAGTTTCTTTTGTTTATTTTGTGTAAAGCAATGGTCTCTAAAGTGGGTGATATTGACTTCCAGATATGTCAATAAGACATTTTAGGCGAGCGAAAATTACCTCGGGTCAATTGGGGGGTCGATTAGAATTGATGATACAAAGCCATATCAATATAACATTATTGCATGTTTCAATCGATTTCCAATGGATGGCGATTAAATTGCGACGATTACATTTTGTATCCTTAAGAAATTTCACTCAATACATACGACAAGTAGGAAGATATCATTGGCCTGGTTATTTCGCTTTACATAGGAGAGAAATCTAATGTTTGATAGTTGCTCTTATTTTAAACGGAAAGTAAAAAGATTTATTCTGTTTTACATTATTTTTGTTGTTGTTGTTGTTTTTTAATCGATTCCACCCCATGCAAGGCAGTAAAGACACTGAGACAAAAGGGATCATGGGATACGGAAGAATTAGAAACAAAAACATTAATAATGAGCGGGAAGAGGAAAGAGTAATCAGGAGGACAGTAGATAGCGATTGACATTGCATTTAAATTTTTACAGATTAAAATTGACATGAAACTATGGAACCGGAAGGGCTTCCCCAAGCGAGAAGTGCGAGAAAAGAAAATGTTGGCATAGAATTTACGGTTAAATCTAACCAGCTTAATTGTAAATTGATATGATCTCGATGCCAGTCTAGCACTGCTCTTAAATTCATAAAGTCTAGATACCATAGCGAAGAGCTCATCCGAACAATTACAATAAAAATATTTATAGAAAAGGTAAAGAGAGGCAACCTTACGGCTGTGGGGAAATAATTGAAGCCGAGCCGACAAATCAGGACTAATAATATTGCTGATTCTTTTCTGGATTTTATCAAAGAGCTCAAATAAATAGCAGGGACAGCAATATTCTAAGCACGGACGATTGGTAGACATAGATTCTTTTGCAATACCCAGAACAGCGAGAGGCTAACAACCTTCCATCTGTGGGAAAAGGTTGAAGGTTTGGAAAAAGAAATCGTCAACCACAAAGCCGCGCAAACTATTTTGAACTCCGTTGATGGAAAGAAAGGATTGGTTAACTCCGGTCGCAATGTAACAGCAATCCTTCATTTTTGGTCTGGTCGAACTCTGGCAATTGCTTATGTTATAAATTTAAAAAAATAAAAACATTTACCTGTTCTGATTGTTGCATGTTGACTCATTTCCTTTAAGTTTAGTTGCAGACTCATCAACCATTATAGCAGCATCACATCATAAACGGATGTCTCAATAATATTTATTAAAATATTTGAAAATTGTATTCGCCTGTAAATGAAAGGAAGCCTATGTGAAAAGATATTTACTAAAGAGTCAATGAAACCTGTCAAGATGAAAAGCTACCTTCAAGCTATTTATCCGTATCAAAAAGACAGAGAATTTCATTTTTTACAACTTATAAATAATCTGAGATTGGACCGCTTTTACTGTCATTTATTAAATGACTTTGTTGATTAAGGTGATTTACGAGTTTCAAATGATATTTCTCACATTATAGTAACAAAAACAAAACAAAACCAATTAAGATTGGATGTAATTCAGTTATGTGCCATACGTGACACACGTTTTGGCAATCATGTATCTTTCGATACATGACGGACGACGCAAATTTTTTTTTCCCGCAGTTGCTTGCCATTTCTTTCTGTAGTAGACCAGTTGCCATCCACGGCTAACCCTAACCCGGTCTGTCCTGCTATTTACTCATAGCTTGGATGTAATTAAAGCTTATGAAAACCGCTTGGTCTTGCTTTTGTGCAAATGCAGATCAAAGAAGTATTAATCGGTGGTATGTCTTGTATTCTTTGTTAATGTTTTTGTCTTTATTTTACTGCATCTACACTTACGAATAAATCACAGCCTGTATCTGACTCCGAGTTTGAACTTACGATTCCCAGGTTAATTGCACAAATCCAACCAATGTTATTATCCATTACAGGCAAAGTGGTGGTGGTTCCAGTAAAACATAATATGCTGGCTTTTAACCTTTAGCGATCGATTCGTGAAAGAACAAACAGCCATTTTTAAGGTGACTTTCGCTAACGGAAAAAGACGAACAGATCTGCCGGAAGTGCACGAATTTTCCCGAATCGTAGGTCACCACGTTCCATTTAATGCACCTATTTCAATTTAGCTGTACGCATTTCTGATTGCAATATTGATGAGGCAAAATTTATAATTAGTGCCGTTTCTTTGGTGTATTGATTAACATCTGATTTGTTCTAAAATATCGATCCATTTATTTTAGATCATTTTCCTGTTCAGCATTTTACAGTAGTCATGGGCGTAGGTTTGTCATATATTTGCGTCTATCATTATTATTATTATTATTATTATTATTGTTGTTGTTGTTGTTGTTGTTGTTGTTGTTATTATTATTATTATTATTATTCAATGTTCGCATCACTAGTAGCTGACGGTGAACCTAGTGACTGGGTGATAGCAAGTTTTTTCAGCATCGTATTTATTTTCAATAGTGACCTTCTTTGGAGAGCCTTCCTAGGATATCCAGTTTCTCGTACCGCTTTACTCGTTGTTTTAGATCATTTACAGTACTCTGTTTATTATGGGCACTATTGTTACCTTAATGTTATATTATTTTTTCATTTCTCCTGCAAAATTCAAATTCTTCACCATCTACTATTATTATTATTATTGTTTTTGTTGTTAATGGTTCATTGCCATTTCTATAGTGATCATCGTATGGCTCCTCAATAACTATCATAATGCTGCGAACTTAATCCTTAAAAATGATAAGAAATCAAAAATTCTGATTTGGAATGCGTTTTTCAAACACATTGACTCTTCTATAATGGTCATCTTATTTACAGTAAAGATTCTACGCATGTATTCTTGTGCAATACCCAGAGATATATTTTGTTACTAGCTTTCACTCAAATACCTCATACAAATGAGCATTTCGTCCATGAGAAAAAAAATTTTCCCTGGATATATCAATGCAAACACATTTGCTAAAATGAATGAATTCCCACGTTTCTGCAGAGGAAATTTCCTGGACATATCAATGCAAATGCATTTACTAAAATACTTAGTAAATATATTTGCATTGATAAGTCCAGGAAACGTGGGAATTTATTTATTTTAGTAAGTGTATATGCATTGATAAATCCAGGGCAAAACTTTTTTCCCATGGACGAAATAGTCATTGGTATGAGGTAAATTGTTTGGATCTCTTTAATTGTAATTCACTTATATACCCTATAATAAAAATTATATTGATCTCTTTTTTGTGGGTCTGTTTTAACATTTTATATTAATAAGATCTACTTGGATTACTTACCCACGGATCTTTTTTACCATATATATATATATATATATATATATATATATATATATATATATATATATATATATATATATATACTAGAGCAATTTTAGGAAAATTAATTACAAAGTGGAAAACATTTTTCGTGTGACATGTTTTGTCATTTAGGACTACATCGAAATAAAGACATATTTACTTTGCTGTATGTATATATGCATATGAAGGAACTCACCACAATGCTTGTCACTGTGTCTTGAGAGTCCAGTGTACATTGCTATTTAACCAATCAGGTTTATAGCTATTTTGTATGAAGTTTCTTTTTTTTTTCTTGCAGACTTGCAATCATGGTAATAAACACATTGGTCTTCTTTAAAGATCATTCCTTCAAGCACACAAAGCAGAGATGAGTTGTGCTGATTCTAAAGATGCCAACGTCTTACTCGTCTCTTTCATTTGCATTTCCCCGTTGAATATTTCACTGTGTCGGTCGAGACAATTTTCCTATCATACATATCTATAAGTCAACTATTCGTTCCTGCTTAGAATATTGCCGCCACACATGCTCCTGTACTTCTGCTATTTATCTAGAGCTTCATGATAAAATCCAAAGAAGAATCAGCGCTAACATCTGTTACTATCTGTCGATCCAACTCCAATGACTTTTCCTCCTCATTACTCTTTTCTTTTCCCGCTCATTATTAATGTTTCTGTTCCTAAATCTTCCACATCCTGCAACCCCCACCACCGTGTCTTAGTGGCTTTACTGTCTTGCATGGGGCGATATCGATTAAAAAAATAATCTCTCTCTTTCTCTCTACATATTTACACACACACATACGCATATACACACGCAAACACACACACATATATATATATGGAATGACGTATGAGAATGCAACTCGACAAAGTTTTCGTATGACGCGTTTTGTCCTTTAAAACTTCTTCTGACTAAATATATATTTATGTTGATGTGACTACACATGCACACAAACTAGACACACTGGGAATTTTTAATTTAAATTATGATTTTACATTTGTTTTAGGTATAAAATCTACCCGATTTCATTTAGATCCTTTTTTTTTTTTTTTGCATCACTTCTTTTATTCAATATCGCGCATTGTGATAATTGAAAATCTGCCAAGAAGCCGAACGCAGTTACTGTGGATGATCTGCTGATTAAAGCACTTTATAACATTTTCGTCTTAGTTAATTACTTTCTCTTTTAGTTAGAGAAACATTTTTTATATCAAAATTGTGTTCAGTTTCGTTACATTAAACAACTAATGAATTTAATACGTTGCTTTTGTGTTCATATAATCTTTTATTTAAATTCCTTGAGTTTTCTCCAATGTATTTCTTGTGGCAATTGTTACTAGTGATAGATTAAATTCCCCCTTCAAGTTTTAGCTTAATCTTAATCCGATCAAGTCCTAAATCACGAGACGCCTTACACTAAATCTTTTTCCACTTTGTCATATATCTTTCGGCTAAAATTGTTCTTGATATATAAAAATTCATACATCATTATCCCACATATTGGTATGACATTAGCTAGAGGAAGACACCATTGCCACTTGTCTAATATCACTTGCATCACACACTTGACAATTTAAAATGTGGGATGTATTTCTGCCTCAGTAGCCAATGTGGGAGATATTTTTGGAAACTACGTGGGATGTATTTCTGCCGCATCCAGTAACCAATATGAGAGGTATTTCTGGAAGCTACATGCGGGATGTATTTCTGCCGCATCCAGTAGCCAATGTGGGAGGTATTTCTGGAAGGCACAAGTGGGAGGTGCTTCTGCTGGACCCTGTTTAATCGAAAGCTGTGATAGTTTTGAAAAAAATGACATCAATTTGTCAAAACCTTGTGGCGCACCATATGGTTTATTGCAGTTAAGAAAATCGAGTTCTTTACTGCGAGGTTAGATATTTCTTATATTAAAGCCATAGTCTCCAAATGCAAAGTTAATTTTCGTTTTTTTAATGAGTTAAATATTTAAATATTTAATGAGTCAAATATTTTTGATTGAAAATAAAAAGGACACTTATACCTAGAACTAGAAATAGACAATTGGAATATCTCGCCCACATAATAAGGAAAAAAGGCTTGGCAAATTTAATATTCTCAGAACTTACTGAAGGCAAGAGGAATAGAGGAAAGCAGCGAATAACCTACACAACGAACTTGTGAAAATAGTTGACAAAAGAGAGTTAACAAAAACAGAAACCTCACACAGAAAACGGGAAGCGCCATAATCGCCAGTGGAGATGGCACATAGAAGAAGAATTCAAATAACTGAAAAAAAATTTACAAATTAATAAAGTATTTTTTTTTTTTTACTTCCAAGTAAGTTTCACCCTCTGGTCACTCTCACTAAAACGATAGACGCCATTAAAAATTAACAGTTTTTCCTTCGGTATCCAAAAAAACACTAAAAGAAAAACCATACGATTTGTCAAAACTAAAGTCCTTTTCAGTTGTTGGCGAACAGAGATAGATTTCGGCAAAAATATACATCGCGTAAAATAATCGCACGCATTTCACAGTTTGTCATCCGGAAGATATTCGTCATAAATGTCCACCAAAGACATTCTTTACAAAATATTTTCTCCAAAATTCAGTCAAGGTTACTCAATTAAGGAGTTAATTTATTTTAACTTTCAACCACGCCAAAAATTACCAAAACAGATTTCGCCACATTCGTAAACAAAAATAATTTCAACCGTTTTTATCAAGCGACTAAAGACATATGTACGTGACCAATTGCTCAGTAGATTTTATTCATCATATTAAGAATTACACAAGTAAAAGAAACATTACAAGCACAATGCTAAAATAAATTTAGCAAGAACAGGTTCAAAAGAATAAATTTTATTTGAAATTCTTTTTGTTTTAAGAATATTATATTGGTCCGGAACAAAAGTCTGCAATAATAAAGCCACTAAGATACATTGGTTTAATATTATAAAGTGAAAATATCTTCGGAAAAAATTATGTAGAGAGGACAATAAAAGAGCAGATTTAAGGAGACATTGCTCTGTTTAGTGGCCTGTGTCTTAGATTCATTTTAATCAGCGTTTCTGTTTGGATATCATCATGGACAGCAAGCCTGCCAGGACGTTCTCAGTGTTCCAGATCAAAATTTCTACTTGTAAAACTATCAAACCTTTAATGAACAGTGCTCTCAGCCACAACACCTTCTCCATAAACGGCACATATATTTTTGCTGTTTGTACAGCACTTTTCCTTTCAGAAAATAAAAGATCTCATTTTCCCTTTAAACATAAAACATTTGAAATCCGCACACGAATTATATAGAAAGACGCTTTTAGGTGTCACTTATGTATATGTCATAAATTTCAGTCACGTGTGAAAGGAACTTTCGTTCGAATGCAATATAACGTTAGAACGCTGATTTCTTTAACCATGCAAACATGTACACAAAATATGGCAGCCAATACTGAGAAATGTAGACATCTTTTGAAGAACATCAGAAAAAAAAAAGACAATCATGTTTTCCAAATAACTTTATTTGACGTCAACATCAGCAGCAGCGAAAGTGGATCACTGACACAACTCTTAGAAGAGAAAAACAAATCTACTAATGGATCATTTCAGCTTTTTTCCCAATGAAGATCCGGCAACTCTTACTGTTACTTCCGGGAAATGGTCATACCTACAAATCAAGAAAAATTGATCAAGAGACACGGCAGATTTGTTTCATTTCCTTGGAACTTTCAGGTATACCGCTACAGAAATTGGAACTCAAAGAATGTCATCCCAATAATGCTATTGTGTAATTTGGTTCAGGCCAATGCTTAAGAAGATAATGTTATATATCATCGAGGCTAATATTTCGGAGGCGATGTAATTATACGAAGAATTCTATTCGTAACAGATGGACTATTAACATTTAGGAGATTTCCTTTTCAGGCCCGTTTAAGCTTTGTCATCTCCATCAATAAAAACTAAGGACAAATATTTACATTAGTTGGAATGCATTTTAAGTAATTCTGTGTTGCATACGGAAATAGCTAGAACTTCCACCCATCCACACAATAGTACTTCATTTATGTTCATACTGGAAAGCATTGCGTATCCTGACGTGCCACCATGGCACTCTTTAGATTTTCCAAGTCTGTTTTTCTATTCTATGTCGTATGTAAATAAAGTCGAGAAATTTCAGAGATCTGTATCGAATTTAATGTCAACCGGGAAAGTTATTTAATGTCCATCTAAAAGGAGTTGATCTGTTCTAACCCTATATACTGGGCTCATCCTCAGAGACAAAAAATTAAGCTTTGTACTCTGTTTTTTGTTTTTTTTTCTTTTTTTAATCAGTATCACCCAAAAATTTTATGACGGAGCTCTAGATATATTGCAGAAGTAACGAGCCATATGTAGTAACTCGGTCAATTGCCCCTCACGAAACATTTTAGGTGTCATCGTGATCGAGGGTTTGAGTGTGCTGGCATTGTTCAGACTGTTGATTACGATAGATAATGCGTTCTCTCCTAGAAACTGTAACTAACGTCTGCTCTGCATAGTTTTAGTACAGGTGGGCTTTTTTTATTTTTTTAAAAATTTAAACATAATCAACAAATGTGTCTTAAAACTGCTCTATCCATCATTTCAACTTTCAGTCATGTATAATATTAAACAAAATCTTTTTCGGGTATGCTAAGTGAAATAATCTATGGTTTAAATGCCTACACATTTCAGTTAAACTGATTCATATTTATGAGCGTCTTTAAATTTTAAAAATTCATTTCAAAGATGCTATCTAGGTTTTGCCACCTAAACTTTTCAAATAACCTGATGAATATTTATACACGTTGTTAAATTTAAACCTTCTGAATAACTGTTAAATATATATTTGTTGCAAAACAATAAAATCATCATATTTGCCTTGAGTCCGTCAGATAACGAAACGCACCGGCTAAAAACTAAATATAGCTTTCCTCTTGTCTTTTCATTCATTTTGTCTCCTTTACAGATATACCTCATCTGGGAATATTTGCACCCCTCCACACACACACACACACACACACACACACATATATATATATATATATATATATATATAGAGAGAGAGAGAGAGAGAGAGCGAGAGAGAGAGAATTAAATAGCAATGTTACTGTGATTTCGCCATCAATCACAGAGAAACGAGTTACATTTACATGGCGGTTACATTTAACTATTTCAACGATGGAACCTAAATTCATTTAGTCGGAACACCAGGGGAAAAAAGCTTTTCAGAGCAATAGCCATGAAGATATTTGTAGAAAAGACAGAGGGAAGCCATATCACGTCTGTGAGAAAGTGTCTGAATTCGAGAAGCCAATTCAGGACTGATTACGTTACAGATCTTAAGATAAATAGCTAGAGCTCCAGACCAGATATAGCAACACTATTCAATGCAAGGACGAATGATAGATTTGGAGATGTGTGAGATAAATTCTGACGGGAAATACCTTCTGGCACGACACAGTGAGCCAACTTTCCTTGCGGTAGATGCAGTAATTGATTCAATGTAGTTGTGCCACTTCAATTCATTTGAAAACGTGCGGCCAAGAATGCGCAGTGTGACGCTTCACGGAGACGAGCATCAATCCTGCCCTCTGATGACAGGAGAAGCGAACCTTTCTATGTGGTGGTTAAATGAGACCTGCTTATTTTGGGAGGCAATAAATTTTACAAGCCGTTTCCTGTCCCAATTGGAGGTCCTTTTCGAGAGCAACGGCCAGGTTAATTTTGTCACCGCTTCCGGGCTTACTACTGAGACAGGAGCAAATGGTAGTGTCGTCTGGATAGATGCCTAACTTGGAATTTATGACACCAGGTACTACGAACATTACAATGCGAAAACTTGCCATATAGGACTTGCCGATTTCAACAAATAGTTGTTGACAGAAACCTCGGCCGCCTCGTTGAACAATTCCAGCCTTTTCTCGAACATAGTGTATGCCTTCGTTATTAATTCAATATTCTTTTTTCTTGGTCATTTTCGACATCGCCATTCGTTTCCTCGATAACATTTCAACGTGTTTCTATTAATTGTGATAAACCCAGTTAATGTTTGATTGGTTTCGTATCATTTGTCTGGTTTCTTCTGTTTTCTAACTACTGGTCGGATAAGTCGCACGTGTCTTGGTAGATTTGGAAGTTCTCCCTTCATATTCCTTAGTGAAGTAGAGGCAGTTGGAATTAATAAATCCCCCACCAAATAAAGAGTTAGTAATATTGTACTGCCCAACTCTTCTTCTGCACTACCAACTTTACAGTGCAAACATCTGCTACTCGAAATTTAACTAATTTAAAGTTGAATTTTCATATATATATATATATATATATATATATACACTGACGTGCCAAAAGTAATCGGATAATTATTATGTAAAAGTAATGGTAGATGGTACGGCTGTAATTCTGACATCTAGTGAGTAACTGTCAACACTGGTAAAAGGCTGCACATGGCAAAGAGACGTGAAATATTGGAGTTTAAACGCAGGATGATAATGGATGCCAAAGAATGAACACAACATTTATTTTTTAAGTTTGAAACATATGACATACATTTATATATGCTCACAAGTGTATAAGCAATGGAAGGCCTTACTGAACGGAAGTAGCCGAAAGCTGGTACTTAATGTTTGGCTAAAACTGAGTGCCATGTAATGCCATCGAATCCAAATTATCTAAAAGAGGTTTGAAAAGCATTTTATTGCATGGTGATGCCATTTTCTTCACCCAAAATGATATTGGGAAGATGTTTATGACCAATATTTTACAAGATAAATGTATCAGAGAGCAATAAAGATGCTACTTCTCAACATCACTCTTCATCGCGATAGAGGGACGCTGATACAATTATAGTCACCTGCCCCATAATATTTGGCGCACCAGTATATACTATTATCATTATTAATAATAATAATAATAATAATAATAATAATAATAATAATAATAATAATAATAATGATGATGATTGAAGATCATATTTATTTGGTTTTAATTACAATCTTTTTCATTTATAAACGTTGGTAATCTGTGATAAGGAATAAAGTACCAGTGAGAGTCTAATTTGGAACAATTTATCCTTTGAATAATACAATAAAAATTAAGATAAAAAACACTAGACAATTATTAATATACATTCATATATATATATATATATATATATATATATATATATATATATATATATTTATTTATTTAAACACACATATATATATGTGTGTGTGTTTATATATATATATATATATATATTATATATATATATATATATATATATTATATATATATATATGATTACATGTAAGTACATAGACATATATATATATATATATATATATATATATATATATATATATATATATATATGATTACATATAAGTACATAGACAGAATGTGAGTGTGCATAATTTGAGTTAAATTTCACAGAAGCTAAATAAATTATAGACTCTCCCGGCGATTTCGGCGTATGAGGATCCGATAACCTCATTCAGTTTTATGTTTGTGTCGTATGTGACACGGCAATCCCACTAGTGACCTACATACACATATATATATACATACACACATACACACACACACACGCACACACACACACACACACATATATATATATATTCATGCATATTTCATTGAATACTAGAGACATCTTATCAGAATTGAATTGCGAAGATAAACTTAATGTAACTGTGATCTCGGAGTAGATCGAAAGTACTTGCGTTAAGTAAAACTTTCGTGATGAATTTCATCTTAACATCAAGAAGCTAATTAGATTTTTAAATGTTCTTTTCTTGACCATCACAATATCATTTTGGGTGAGCATATTGGCCTCACCATGCATAAAAAATTAACAAAATACTTTTCAAACCTATCTTTTAAGCACACACACAAATACTCACAATTATTTGCTAGAAGAAAATCTTCTATATAATATATAAATAATATATAACTTATTAAGTATTAAGCTTAGAACGAAAGAGGAAATGATTTGAATAACAAGCAATAAAAGAATCTTTTCTTTTTTCTCCATGTGTTCGAGAAAGTCAAATTTAAAATAGCCTCTGTTTCCCTTGTTTTGTCTTCGCTTGTTTATCGAAGAGTTTAAAAATGCAATCATTTCCACAGAAGAGGTCCAATGTTTCTGTGTTGAGTGAACTTCCAAATTGGAAGAAACTGGTTGTGTACCATTTATAAGATTATGGAAATTGTTGACGTTCTTATCGTTCACCGTCTTGGGTTCAGCAGTTAAGTGGTCTGTGCTGAAGAGGCAAGCAGATAAAAAAAAATCTATTCATGTCTTGTTTTTATCAATAAGAAAACAAACGTTTCTAAGCTATTTCATATTCTTCTTTGTTTTTTTCTTGTTGTACTTCTGTTTATTGTTTTCCTGTAGCAGAATCTCTTTCTGTGTTTCAATACGGAGTTGTCTTTGCGAATCTCAAGAAGTCTTTCTACGAAGATATATAGGAAAATCACCCAAGCCAGGAAAAATTCTTATAGTTGGATAATGTCTATTAACTAGTCTGTTATGTATATAAATATAAAATAAATGTGTATTTACTTAGCTAAGCTTCGGTGAACATCACGCTTTGTAGTCTTTCGATTGACTAATTGATTTATAATCATCAGCAGCATATACTTACTTCGCATATAAGTCAGCTTCTGTCTGGGATGTTGGAAAAAATATTAACCCCAGGGAGCATTCCCCAAGTAGTAATTCTCCTTCGGAAGAAGACTGGTTCATTGACCGTTGCCTGGACTGAGATGTCCCCAAAAGGGTAAGTGCAGAGGTGGGCTTGGGCAATCTTTCCACGGTATTGCCGTTAAAACAACTTTAAACCTCGACTTTGTGCTACATTCGGTAGCGACGTCGGCGCGCGGTAAAAAAATCCCCATAATCAACATCATGTTTAGAGTGAATTTCACTATCGAAATCATATTCGGGCGCATAACATGTGCGCAAACTAAAACAATTTTTTTTTCTTTTCATCAACAAAATTGATTATTTAAAAAATATCTTGAAGCATGTCAACGCACCTAATTCCTTGGTAAATATTAATCGCTAATATCCGATTATTGTAAAGATAATAACAGAGCAGTTGGTTAGATTTCATTACATAAGTCAGCGTTTTCCTTAAAAAAAATGATATTAACAAAGTAATTTCATTAATTTAAGATATATTTATAATATGTGAATATTTATTTATATATTTTCTTATTAAAAATATATATCTACAATATATTTGGTGGTGTCAGGTTTTATTATACATCTGATATTGCAAATAAATATATGTAATAATATTCCTATTTAATTTTTAATTTATGTTTACTTTTTAATTTCAGAGATAATGAAAATTTGCTAAAAGTTTTAAAAACATAAAAAGGATTAAAAGGTTATTCAGTGTTAGGAACACAAAATTGGAAAAGTTGAACAAAATATCCGGTAACATTAAAAAAACTAAATTGAAATTTGCTTTAGTCTCCAGTGGTCAAATTGATAATAGCACGCTTCAGCTCTAGGAATGTTCTCCCTAGGGAATATAGGTTCAATTTCTGTCGGGAAATGTTCGTTATCTTTAGTAGCACTTATCCATCTAGTACGATTTGTTATTAATTTCATTGTTTAAATAGAAAAGTAACAGTGTTTTAATTGCTCTCGTGTAGTTTGTAACGCCCTATTTATCAACTCTCAGTTGCGCCTTTGTCTTTCGGCAGAGTGCGCTTAGGGGCGGCTCCGTCAAAGGACAGAGTCGCAACTGAGGAGAACTATACTGAGAGATGCCCAGTCCTGGGGGAACAGCTGCCCGAGCCCGCGATCTCTCATTGCACCAGAGAGAGGGATCGATGCTCGCAGCGAGGCCAACGCAACCGACGATTGCAGGAGCTCGGGCAATTTTTCTTCCTAGCTCCGATGTACGCGCTCGGGCTCCCCACATCAAACCGACCTTGTATCACAACCTGACCTCGTGGGGGGTTGAGTAAATACAAAAAAAGATAAGTAACATAGATGCCAAACCATTGCGTGTAGCTAATAAAAATAGCCTTTAAATATAATGTCGGATTAAAAATGCATGTAAAAGTTACTATTGTTTACGTTTTGGTTACAAAAATGGAGCCAGCAGATATAGATTCACAGAAGTATATATACCGGGTGTAACAGCAAAATTATCCAATTATTAGATTAAGATTTGAATTGTTATATCTTAGAAATGATTAAAGATATTTTACTGGAATTCTTCGAGGTTTTTATAACACTGTTGGACTCTACTTTGAACAATATGAACGTATTTAGTTCTTAGTTGAAATAATGATCCCTCTTGCTGTTGTGACCTCCTGATCCAGTTTTCTTCTCTACCGTTCCCTTTTTTTCAAACTTATTTACCGTGTTTGTGATGGTTCTTGAATGAGCTTTGAAGATGAAAGCCAGAGTATGAATGTTGGTGCCATTACTGAAGGCCTTAATAATCTTTTTCCTCTCACCATTGCTTAGTAGAAAAGACATAGAGAGTGCTGACATAAAATGATATGAACCTGTTTTTTTCTAGCTGAATAACTCAAAGGGATTTCCATTGATTCTTACAAATGGTGTCAAGATGGTTAAATGTCTTATCTGAATACCTGGCAAAAAGAAACTTTAGTTTAGTGTCTTTTTTTTTTTTAGATATTAAACATTTTGTAGAATAGAGAATTATACCATGCTGTTACACGATTTGGACAATTGTTCCGTTATACTCAATATATATATATATATATATATATATATATATATATATATATATATATATATATATATATATATATAAACTGTTCAAGTCTAGGGTCAACAGTTATTTTCCCCACATAACCTAATATACTGTTCCTTTTATTCTATAACCCTCTACCCAGAATGGCTCTTGGGCCTTGTATAGGATAAATAACATTAAAAAACAATATATATATATATATATATATATAACAGTGGTCATTGAGGTAAACACAGAGTGACGACAGTTTTTTCATGTTTGAAAGCAATCTTCTGGCCATGAAGATTGACTTCAGTCTCATCTCTGATCTTTACATACGCTCTATCCCTGATTTTGGACACGCTTACCCATAAATTGTATATACCTTAAAAGTATATATATATATATATATATATATATATATATATATATATATATATATATATATATATTCTAATTATAAACTAGTTTTAAAAAATCCTAAAAAATCTCATGCGTCTATATATATTCTCTACTGACTCCAGTAAAAAAAATAAAACTAATTATAAGCTATACAAAATTTAACATAACGAACTTAATCGTACGCAATAACTTTTCTCCCTCAACTAGTGTTTTGAAAAAGACCAACATTGTATATGTGTTTAAATGTTCTTTGGGAGATTGTATCTCTGACAAAAAAGTAAATACATCTGTTGGTTTGACGACCACAACATTATCAAGATGTCTTGCACCCCATTTGTCGAATACAAGTTCTATCACACAACATTTAACGACACATTCCTGGCCATAAGATTTACGTTTACATCTAGCAAGCTCAACTATAAAGTAATGAGATCTCGACGCCAGTTTCGTATTGCGCTTAATTTTTTTTTTAAATCTAGGGAAGAGCTCATCCGAACAATTACCTTGAAAGTATTTATAGAAAAGACACAGAGAGGCAACCTTAAGGAAAGTGGCTAAAGCCGAGCCACCGGCTCAAGACTAATAATATTCAGTTATATGAAGAAGACGAATTGGCTACCATTTCTAGTGATCGATGGCTCAAAATAAAACATTCAATGCTAACCATTGATACATTTTGGATTTCAATAGAAAAGGAATATCCCGCATTAGTTATAAAGGATTTATCATTTTTATTGCAAATTTCTACTTCTTATTTATGTGAATTACGCTTCCCAACTCTAAATAAAATCAAAATTAAGAAGCGAGAAAAATACGCTCAACTGAAGAAGAAATGAGGGCCTGCTTATCGCATATTCGACCAGATATTGAAGAAATAGCGGGAAAACACCAAGTGCAATTTTTACACTAAATAAGCTCTACAAATGGTTGAATAGAAACATTGAAATAAGGTAAGTTCATATTTGTGTGTGTGAATTTTTTAAAAAAATCTATGCTTTTATTTCATGTATACTCTTTAACATTTTTGCTAAGTGTGCCGTGGTATTTTCATTTGCTCCTAAGTGTGCCGTTGCTTAAAATGCTGAGAAACATTGCATTAGTTGGTTCATTGGTCCATTCGCATTCTGCATTGTCTCAACATCGACACTGCATATTATTTCATGTGAATGACGTTTCCGGAGATTGTCATATTTGAAGCATATTGCTCAGACAACGCTTAACATGTCTGACACAGATTAATTAAACCGTATTAATTGAATTTGCTAAAAACAAGCAGAAATATTTGTTTGATTATATTATTCTAATCAAATAATGCCACTAAAACACGTGGTGGGCTGTAATGAGAGGGAAAAAGAATGAAACGACTTTTGAAGGAATCAGAAATCAAATCCTAAACAGGAAACAAGGAATAAACTTGTACTCCTATTTAAAAGACGATGGAGGAGTCTTTTTTAAACAGGAGTAGAGTTTTATTTCTTGTTTTCTGTTTTGGATTGGCTTTCTTGTCCTTTCTAAAGTCTTTTCATTCTCTTTCTCTCCTAGTAAGCCCTCCCCTTGTGGCTTTATGGTAATTGTTCTCATCACTTTGCAGTTCAGATGTAACCATAAATTCTATGCTAACAGTTTCTTTTCTTCGACTTCTTGCTTCTGGAACTCCTTTCCGGCTCCATGATTTCTAGGCAAATTTAACCTGTAAAAAATTAAATGCAATGTCAATCGCTATCTACTATCCTCTTGATTACTCTTTCCTCTTTCCGCTCATTATTAATGTTTTACTTCTTAATTCTTCCACACCTTGTACTCTCTTAGTGGCATTTTCGCCTTGCTGAAAGGATACGTAAAATATATATAAGCATAGATATGAAACACATATCAAAATAGAATGTTAGAATTTAATATATTTTAAGGCGAACAGAATTTTTATCAAAAATGTGCTCAATAGATAACTACAGTGACAATAGTGAATAAATTAATAAAAGTTCAAACGACTTATATTTCTACCAAATTCACAGTTAACCCTGATTAGCGGTGTGTCCACGAAATTTTGAAATCGGTCCAAAGAAAGTCATTTGAACCTTTAATAATTTATTTGCTATAATCCTATATATACAGTTATGCACTACAGGTAACATTGTTCTGACACACGAGCAAAAATAGTTTGACACCTAGTTAGAGATCTAACTTTCTAAACCAACAATCTCTTTTTCGCATCCATGTTTACTAACTTTAAATAATTCTGGTATAAATCTCTAATAGTCCATACCGATGGTCGAATTCTTTTCATTATAATTCTGCTCAGCGACTTACAGTACGTAAGCAGAATAATTGGTTTGTACTAGTGGGATTATTTCAATGTGTTCGCCTATAAATAACGGTTCTCTCGTCTGGTTCAAATTATAGGCATAAAAATTATTCTTAATGCTAAGGTCAGTTGTAAGAACAACGAAAGTAGAAAGAATCACTTCAAGTAAAGTCTCTCTTCGGAATTCCATTTCGTTTCATATTTCCTACGAATTAGAATCGTCTGCTTGCATTATTCAACAACATGCGCAATTACTTCCGTGTATCTGCGTCTGTCTGTCTGTCTCGCCCTCGCTCTCACTCACGCTGTCAATGTCTCCGGGAAAGTCAAATTCAAAAAATTTCAATTGTACTAAATCTCAGTTTAATTGGTTGTTTGTTTCCATGTTTTAGTTGTCAGAGTTCGTTGCTGGCTCCTTCATAGTGCAAGAGTAATTAGTTAGAAGAAAGGACAGTATAGTATCTAATAATGGGAAATAAATCCAGGAACTGAACAATCTTACACAGTTCGAAGTTACCAATTCTGAAACTGATCAGATAGCTACATTCCGTCCAGAAATTTTAAGAAAATAATTTATTGCTGAATTAGGTGTTTCGTTCTCAGATTATTTATGTAAGGTAACGTCAGCTATCATTCATAGACACTTTATTTAATTACTAATTCCATTAAAATTCAAATAAATTCTATTTTGTAATTAATGTTCATTTCGCGGGGACTAGCAACTATAAAAACTGTTGTGAATTTTATATTTTTCTGTAATCTTAATGCTAAAAGACTCTCTTGAATATTCTTTGAAAATACCTCTTTTTCTGACACAAGCAAGTAACAGAAAAAGCATTCTTACTCGGAGCAAAACTAGCTTGTGATGGCGCTCCAAGATGTCTCCTTGTGCTACAAAGCTTTCTTTTTTAAAAATTTAGGAAAATCTCGGTCAATTACTGAGATCTGCAATTTTTGGAATCCTGGCGGTTATGGCGAAAAAATCTAAATTTCTTAGAGGAATCACCAGAGACACTGTGGAAAATTTATTGAAAGACGGTCGGAAATTGTTCCAGGAATAACCTACCTAGAGCAAGTATCGTAATCTTCTTTCATTAACATCTTGTCTAGTGACTCTTATGTAGTACTGGTGCCAGCTAGAACCAAACCGTTTTTTGCATAAACACCAAAGAGAAACCAGCTGCCAGCGCGCAGAGAACATCTTCAAATAGTATTTATCAGTAGAATCTGTAAAGAAGTTTAGTGAGTCCTGATAAGAAAAATATAAAATGAAAATATATAAACAAAAATATAACAGATTTAAATTAAAATAAGGCATTTGCACTTTCTTATAAACCTTTTTCTCTCAAAACATCTCTTTCTATACTTCTCTCAACCTAAGAGCGGGCAATCCTCAAATAAAAAGAGGAAGAAAAGACTGAACTTGGCCCAAAACACAGGAAGTTTGCAGGAGCAGAACTTACTTATTTGTGACGGAAAATACCAAAAATCAGAGAGGCTCCGCATATAACTTTCGCTATAAAAATAAAAAAGAAAGTAACACCAGAAAATAAAATAATTTGGCCAATCAAAAATTTTGACACAAAAAGTTTTTTGTAATGATTAGCCGAAACCAAAGTTCACGCCATTACCTCTGAGCCTCTGATAACAGCAGATATGACACAAAGAAGAGACCAGAACGACCCCAAGGAGAAGACGCAACAAAAGAACGCAGTCATGTGTGACGCGTGAAGAAGCAGTCTAACGGTCATCTGCTACTGACATTTCCGCTCTGTTAAGAGCCGAGGGAAAACACATCTTATTGTCATCTGACCTAATTCTTCACGTTATTACTACCCCTATCGTGGTTTGGCTTCCAGCTACTGAAACGGACATTACTCCAGACTGCGACCAATATCCACCTTATTAACGAAGTTTTTGCTACGCCGAATATCAAAGGACTCACTCATCACTCTAAATAAATATGTTATTTATTTGAAACCCTTGAATCAGTTCATTTTATTCCCAAAGTTTCCGATAAAAATAATTATCCTACTACCTATACGCATGGGCAACATTCAGAAGTGAACCCATATACCACAGAAGTGAGTCCATATACCATAGAATTGAACTCATATGCCACAGAAAAAAGACGTTCCTGTCTTGAGAGGTATTAGAAGAATGCGTTTTTGTACGATTTTGTAGGCTTGCTCGGTGATAGAGGCATTAATGTTTGGGTTAACTTCAGTCTGTAGGCTAGGATGTCTGACTATTGCTAACGGAAATTTGAGAGCACTCAAGAAATACTACAACACAAGTTTGATTCTAAAGTTGAAAATGAATAAAAAGTTAATCTTTCAGCAAAAGAATGTCAGTTACAATCTGACAGTCAACTTTTGAGCCTTTAGTAATCACTTTTCCTGTGTCTTGCTTCGTCTCCAAACTACAGTACCAAAGAAAATTGTTTTGGAAATGATGGCAAGTGATGTATATGTTAGATTCACCCAATATTCCAGTCTTGAGTATCTAAAACAGTTTATCAAGAATGGTTGGAAGAAAATCCCTCAATCTATGCCCAGTGACAGAAAATACCATTCAGGTTTTGAAGGCAAAACAGCAGCCATAATGTACCAATATTTTTCTGAATAATGTTAATGTTTAATTAATAAAAACATTGGCTTTTATATCGTTTTTTTTTTGTTTTTTTTTAATAACTGGAGCAGCAGTTTGTTTTAATGGTTCTATTTATTTTCCTAAAATGTGAGAATAAATATAAAAATTTACAACATTACAGAAAATACTCAAATTAGCTTATAAAAATCTAAATTCCTTACAAATTGGACTAAAATTATTTAGAAACTGGACGGAGTTAATAGTGCCTGAATTTGTGGTTTTCAATCTTTCAATGTCCTCGTCACTATAGTTTCAGTCTATGATAACGCCCGCCCTTTTGAAAATACTGCAGATTGTTATAATGCATTATAAATAACAACAATGAAATGAGCTTTTATTTTAGTTATTAACCAATGACAAGCTGTCCACACAGAATACTGTAACTATTTTGATTTCCCAGGATTCCAAACAAAGGAGATTTTGAAAAACAAATTGTTACATTTAAAGCCTCTCCTAAATTGTGATTTAAATTCATCGAAATGACAATAAATTAAAAGCGCTAATAAATAATTCAAGTGAGATAATTGATGAAGTTGTTTCTACCTACTTTCATTAACTTCCAAATTACTTCATTAATTAAACAACTTATTGAATTTCTATCATTTACAGTCGCTCGTCAGATTATGAGGAATTTTAGATCGATCGATCTTTTTAGTGGTCGAATTCAGTCAGACGAACATAAGCAGGCTGTAATTGTTAGATTTTTTCAAATCAAAGCAGTTAGTCGGGCGATAACTTTATAATAATGAAGCTACATTTTCGAAGTTGCAGAAACATCATATTTTCTTTAAGTTTGTCTGATAAACTTCCTTAATATCCTTCCTTAAAACATTTTATCAATGTTCAATCTTTACTAAAACAGTGAATGTAGGCAGACACGATGATTGCATTCAAATTTCACAAGGTCTGTCCAAAAACGGCGCAGACATTTATTATTAACTAGCTTAAAAGCCGCACTACGTGGACTTTTTAAGCTAGCCCCTATTTTTTCAGTTATTTTAGATTTTGAATTTTTAACTGCTCCCTCCTCATCCGGAGACAAATGCCAATTCTAAATGTGCGAGCACCAGATGATGGTCAGATTATCAATCCCTAGATTATCCTGATTCTAAAAAGGTATGTCTATGTAGAGCATGTGTGGGCTATTTTTCAGACTCACGGACAGACAGACAGAATTTACCGTTTATTTATTTAGCCTACCAAGGGCAAAGATGGCTTAGAATCACTCAAAAATACTTCACTTGAGACGTCACACATTTATTATAGCCTGAAAATCGCAGCATCATTGTTTTTATTTTCTTTTTACTTTTAGTGATTGGCATCAGCCTTTTTATAAGTTGGTTCTAATGTTAGAATTTTCTCTTTTGGATGTTTTTTCTCCTTAAATCTATTCTTGCGTTTGATTATGTCGTAGTTATATCTTAGTACTTCGTATTAAATTCGTCGACATTATTTATATATACATATATATATATATATATATATATATATATATATATATATATATATGTGTGTGTGTGTGTGTGTGTGTGTGTGTGTAGATGTGTGTATTTAGGAAGCAAATTCTCTTCCAGGCATTTCTGATTGAATAATTTACAAACGTTATGTGTGCTTTATTTTGGCCATAATCCTTTCATTATCACGAATATTTTTCTGTATATTACAATAAAATGAGAGTAATGTACTCTAACAGTGAGAATTACTTTTATAACCCAAGTACATTCCATCTCTTTCTGAGATCTTCATGGGTGTTAATGGTAAGGCAAAAACTGTTTGTAGCATTACTGAATTTTTCATTTGCATTTAAACGTTATGGCTAACACTTACACTTTAGCGTTCATTAAAACGTGAATAATTATCCATTATGGAATTTTTTATGTTTGAATGTCATGGTCGAGCGTACAATGCAGCGTGAATATATATATATATATATATATATATATATATATATATATATATATATCTGTGAACCCAAGATAGACCTACGGTGAGAAAACCATTTAAACTTATTTGTAAGAAACAGAACCTGGCTATAACTTTGATTTGACAAAATGGCACCCTTATTAAAATGAACATAATTGTTCACACTGAAAGGTTAACCAACAGACCTCAAAAATAATTACATCATCAACCTTTATAAAACTCATTATTAAATAATCTAATATATATATATATATATATATATATATATATATATATATATATATATATATATATAACTACCGTAAATAACCTAAAACTCATTATTAAATAATCTAATATATATATATATATATATATATATATATATATATAACTACCGTAATAACCTAAAATGCTCTAAATCAGCAAGCAAACAAAACCAATGCCTTGCAGAGACAGAGACACACACATATACATATATATTGTGAAGCGAATATCCCATAGGCAAATGAAAATTATGATACACTTATACACAGAAATTATGCACACGAACGCTGCTTGACTAGTCAAAAGCACATGAAGTCTCCTTAACCAATGAAAATTAAACTAGATGAAAATACCAGAAATTGTTTTCTATCTCATTCCATGTCGGGTTCCTTACACTCACGTGTAGAATTGCCTTTGAAAACGTAAGTATTCACCTCTTATCCCCCCATCTAAAGGTTAATTATTTGAACTTGTATCCCTAAAAATCATTATTATCTCCCTAAAATATATACAAAAAATATTTTCTTGCTTTAAATAACCTGCCAAAGTTTGATAAGCCATAAAAGCAATCAATCAATCAATATATATATATATATATATATATATATATATATATATATATATATATATATATATATATATATATATATATACAGGATACACGGGGGAGTAATGGATAGAGGCTTGGATTGAGGAATCAGAGAGCCGAGTTCCAGTGGAATCAATACATTCACTTACATGCTAATACCACTGGGGGAACGGTATGAATACTCATCTTCTCCCTCCAGCTATGATAAAATAGCAGGACAGACTGGGTCCTATAGCCTTGGCTGGCAACTGGTGCAGGAGAAGGACAACTCTGCATTCAAAATCCTGCGGAGAGTCGTTTGGGGACCTTGTGGTACGTAGTGCACCAGGTCTCTGTACTTGGGCTGTCAAAAAGTGTGGATGGTTCTGCACAAAGCCTTCACCACTATAATCAAATCTCATGTACTGGTGTCGGGCTGTCGATTCCTAGGACACTCATACGTCGAATTCGACGGGAGAGTCGTGTATATATATATATATATATATATATATATATATATATATATTAGTATAATCCTAAGGAGCCAGGTAAACTTACGTAGGCTTCACCTAAACGGATCTTCAGGGTAAAGCCGGCTAAAATGGAAAATACGGGACATTATATATATATATATATATATATATATATATATATATATATATATATATATATATAACCTAATGAGCCAGACAAACCTACCCAGGTTTCACCTAAGCGTGTCGTCAGGGAAAGCCAGCTTTCCCTGACGATCCGCTTTGGGTAGGTTTGTCTGGCTCACTAGTTTTATCTAGGTCTGCTCTACGGTTGAATTGAGATCTTTTAGTTAGTTGTTTACTGGTGTCGGTTTTTTTTTCTGTATCTGTGCGATTTTTTTCGACAGACTTTCATGTTTCTAGCTTTTTCTTTTTTTTAAACTTTTTTTTCCTTCGTGATTGATTCTATTATTGGCAAATCAAGAATTCGAAGGTTTTTCGAAACGAGTATAGTTACCTATATATATATATATATATATATATATATATTCATTTCTGTAGTTTAGTGCTAGCAGCAAGCAGAAATATTTCTCCTCCCGATGATGGCTATTTCGGCCGAAACTAGTCGAGGAATCTAAATGGAATAATAATAAAAAAACGAAAGAATATTAATCTACAACCCAGTGTGTCTGAGGATTTTAATTTTTTTATTGTTCAATATATATATATATATATATATATATATATATATATATATATATATATATATATATATATATATATAAAATAATAATAATAAAATTGAATCAAAGTTGCATCAGACCAGGAAACAGTAATATTTAAAAAAAAAAGGGCTCAATACACATATAAAAAGATAGAAATTTAAGATGTAGAGATTTTAATTATAGAACATTAGGAAATTAGCCGATTTCGCTACCTTGGTTTCAACCTTTTGGCATCTTCAGGTGATTTCTGTCAATTGATTTCCTAATGCTTTATTTTTTTTTAAATAAAAAATTTATGAACGCTATATTTTTAAAAAAAATAAAGCGTTAGAATATCAATTGAAAGAAATCGCCTGAAGTAAGGTTTAAACCAAGGTAGAAGAATCGGCCGATTTCCTAATTTTCTATACTCATATATAATTTCCTTTAAAACTGTTTGTTTCTCTGATAGAGTGAGTTTAAAGGTGGCCATGTTGTTTTAGCTGTCTAACGTGTATTGTTTAAACCAAGCAAGTGTAAGTCAAATTTAAAAGATGCCAAAGTGGAGATGTCCTAAACGACTGATTTCACTACAAATTGATCAGCATCGAATTGACAGACAATGCATTTTCCTGGCCCTCTCTTGCCTATTTTCAATAATCAAAACATTATTAAAAAGCCTTCGATAATAGATGAGACTACAAGCTTTAAAATATATCTGTTGTTTGGATATCCCACTAGAGAATATAGCATTTAGTCAAATATAATGCTTGTAAAACAAAAGACAATATTAACTGCTCGCATTAAGTCCATTCGAATAATAAAATATTCTTGGAAATTTTCAATCATTCAATAGTCTCTTCTCATGAAATAAAATTGCTTCCGTTCACATCTGCTTTGTTCTCTGTAAATTATCGAATTAATGTTGCTATTGTTTGATAATAAAAGTGTCTACTTTTGTCGTGTGACTATAGATCATTAAAATTATTTTTTAAATAGACTTGATTATTTACGTGTTTATCGTGTAAATAACTGAAGAGAATATCTTACTGGAAATTCACAAGGTACGATGGGTAAATTGTTGCCATTTTTACTTTTAATTTCGCACAAATTTTTTTTTTTTTTTTTCGACTGCACACTACAGTAAGATCACTTGGGAACAGTCTGTAAGAAAAATAGCACCATGACACAATTCACTCCGTCAGAAATTAGGAAACGACATGCTGTACCGCTTAGCATTCGCGCCGGAAACTCCGAGATCTCCTCCATCAAAATGAATCTCTACAGTCGGTCGTCGAATTATTAAAGACGAAGTTGTGCTGTAGTTTATATTTTAGTTTATCCTTTTCTTCTGACCGAAATCCACTTAGAAGTGAACTCTTTTCAAGAATTGAGACAGTTTTGGTTTCAACGAAAACATTTGCTGATTTTATCTTAAAGAATTTACAAGTGCCTAACGGTTTTGTGTTAACTTTGACATTTATCATCTACACTTACACTTTATGTAAAACTGTCCACGTTAATCCAGCTTATCTCATTTCTCTGTCATCTCGTCTTTCTTTATTTCCTTCTCGCTATTTATGTTACAGTAACTGTCCTTTTATCGTCACTCAACACAATTTCTCTATGAGTGTTGATTAAATCAAGATCTCAAGGCCCGAGTGATTGATTTGACACCTTCTTTAATCAGAAGTTGTCATCACGACGTTTTCACGATCAAAGCTGATTTTGAAGTATTTTCTGTCCTATACTGTATCGAAGATTTCAGTTGTGATCATAGCTGATCTATGACCTGAACGATCGACCTATTTGCTTGAAACTCTTTCGAACATTTGAACAGAAAAATTTATGAAAACCCTTTTTCCCTACTTTAGGTTCGAGTTGCATTTGCATACATGTTAGTCATTCAGTTGCATTCATTGCTATAAATGTGAAAAGAATGCAATAATTATTTTTTAGTTACATTACACAGTCTGTCCCTAAAGTCTAGACACAGGCAAAATGCATATTTTCAAGAAATGAAATTTTCAACAACATTTTATTGAATTGGAATATTAACCAATAACATCTTCAATATGATTTCCATCATTTGTGATGCAAAGGTTGACGTTCTTTGAAAGATTCACGTGAATTTGATGCAATAACACTCTATTATTATCAGTTTTAGCACATTCACTCTATATACGTTCAATCAAATGTGTTTCTTCTGTGATTTTCATTGAGTACACCTTCTCTCTTAGTATACCCCAGAATAAAAAGAAGTGAATTATTTCTTGTAAAAACGCTTGATTCTATTGATGAAGTTGAATTAAAAAGAACGAAAACTTGTAATTTCATTGGATAAGTTATTGGAAAACAGATATATTTTGGAAATCTTTTGAAATCCTTGATCACTCTTGAAAAATAAATGAAACAGTGACTAAGCTATATTGTATACGTTATAAATATCAAATTAACAGAAAAAATTCGATCGAATTGAGTTCACGAAACATGCGTAAGCTAAAAGCGTAAGAATTGCATAAAGAAAGACATGTCATTTCCAAACCAAATTAAAAAAAATACTCCTTCTAGTTTTTCGTATTTTTCGTTGAAATAGGGAAGTCCATATTGGGTGAAGCTATGCTGCATCAATTCTATTACAGACATTTTCGGTACTTGCAATTATCATTTCTTTCTTCTTTCGACAAAACCATGTTTAATCTGTAGAGGTAAAAAAGAAAAAATATTGTTAATGAGATTTTCAATGTGTCCAAACTTTAGTGACACCTGCATTTTTAAAAAGTCTCGACAAAGATTGAATGGCAGTATCATTTAATTAAATCAAAACGATTAATCAAAGGAAAACTAAGAATATTTGCCAAAGAAGGAAAGATGAAATTAAATATACCGCATATTCCCGCGTTTAAGTTAAATTAGCCACCAAAATAAAGGATTGTTTAATACAGCAGTTACAAAAAGCTAACCTTAAATCACGTGGTGTATGAATTGCAATTGACTAACAACTGCCTGGAGATGGTAATTAATGGTGTAAATATTTGTAGTTGAAACAATTCACATAATTCTGTATTGTAGTTATAAATGTAATAAAACTACTTTCACTTCTTGATTTCACATTAACATATAATATTCAAGAGACGATTATACAACAATTTGCAGATGTTACGCTGAACAATACAAAAAAGTAACAAGTAACATAATCAAATCTTCCGTCTTGATTTGTTGAGCTATGTCTGCGCCCACACCAATCATTATTTCTCATAGTAATGCCAAATAACAACATTTAGGATAATATACAATCTATATTTATAATTAATATTCATTATCATCATGGCGTTAAATAACAACAATATTTAGTATAACATGCAAACTTTATTTTTCACTAACGTACATTATTCGCTATATTCTGCGGTGTTAAGATGGCATAAAATCATTATTTCTCATTGCATCATAAAAAAACATGGCACTCACATGCATAATTAAAACCCTTCATAAGATCATGAGCATCTGATTGACAGAGCTCATCATAAACATCGTCATTTACAGTTTTGCTATATGAGTCCCAGTCGGTCGTCTTATACAATAGATATCAGATAAAATCACGAAAATTCATCAAGATTTTGGGCTTCGTCATATCTATAGGTCGCCTTATACATGGAAGTATACGGTAGGTATTTACTAAGATGCCAAAAGTATATCACAACGTCACAAATGTTGAACATTGAATGAGGATTGAAACCTTTTATATTAGTAATGGTGTGCCAGATTGGTTTTTTAAGTACTATTTCACAACAAGGAATATACCAGCGGGTGCATCTAGAAGCGTAGCGTAATGCAACTGCAGAAGAATGTATAAATAAGGAATAGGATCGATATGATGCTAAAATAGGTGTATGGGTCAATCTTAAAGGATTCATATTTTTATATTTATATTTTCATATTTAATCTCATTCTGTGAATGCCAGCTAGTGTGTATGTATGTATAGCTATCTATCTACGCATATATGTATATGTATGTATGTGTGTATATATATCGAATTGTCCATAGTTATTTACCTTTTTCAGCCTCTACCTAACTATTTATCTATCTTGCTCTTGAGCTTTTTCCTTTCCTCTTACACTCCTCCATCCCCATCTCTCTCTCTTCATATCAGTCTTTGTATATAACTATTTCAGTCAGTTGTATACAAGTATTTATAGCTCTCTCTCTCACTCTACACAAACACGGATAAACACATAAATACACACACACACACACACACCTACATCAACACACACACACCTACACCAAAACACACACACACACACATATATATATATAAATATATCCATTATATATATATATATATATAATAAGTCAAGAAAATCCTTAAAAATGAACTTTTAAAGAATTTTCTTGACTTATTATTATTATTATTATATTGCTCTGTTACTTACATTGAGCTCTCTCTGGATTAATGTCCTCCTTGGAATTATCCCTACCAATTACCAATTTCATTCAGTTGTATACATCGTCATTTACAGTTTTTTCATATGAGTCTAAGTCGGTCGTCTTATACTACAGATATCAGATAAAATTCATCATGATTTTGGGTCTCGTCATATCTGTAAATCGCCTTATACATGGAAATATACGGTAGTATTTACCAAGATTCCAAAAGTGTGCCACAACGTTATAATGTGAATTGTTTCAACCAGAAATATTTACTTCGGTAGTCTACGAACCGAGGCAGTTGTTAGTCAACTGCAATGCATGACGCGTGCATACCAGCCTACTTAACAACTGTTGATAAGATGGTATTTTCTATGGTGTTCTATGCATAATTAAAACCCTTCATAATTACTATGATCATGAAATGAAATTTTCAACAACATTTTAGTGACTTGGAATATTAACGAATAGCATGTTCAATATGACTTTCGTCATTTGTGAAGCAAAGATTGATGCGCTTTGCAAGATTCATGCACACTCGATGAAATGACACCATATTTTCATCAATTTTAGCAAATTCACTCTTTATACGTTCAATCAAGTCTGTTGCATCTGTGAAAATTATGCAACCAATTACCAGTCCGTCGTCTTATACTACACATATCAGGTCTAAGTAATCAATAAATGTTATTAAACAAAAATGCGCTTACCGACTTTTTTAATAGGATTTCACAAATATTCTTCTTTAGGTATATATATATATATATATATATATATATATATATATATATAATCATCTTACATGTTATTTTTATTTACGTTTCATTTACAATATCTTATTTCATCTAACGGTCTGAATATTCTAGAATCCCTTTAAAGAAAAGAAACATCCGTCAGTACACACGCCTGCGTCCCACTTTGCAAGAGAAACCGTCGTTAGACCTGACATGCTTTAACCGATTCGGCTACGAACAAAGAACCTCGTGGTTTTGCTATGTTGTATACTGCCTTTATGCACATCTTTCTCATTTCGATACTTGAAAGTTCATAACTGCTCACTTTCGTATCCCAAACGTTAACAATGGAATTTTAACCTTTCTTGGTATCTCAATGGATTATTGTGTTACATCTACAGGTCTAAATAATCTAGAAATCCCACCAACATTTTTAATAGGGTTTCTCGAATATACATAAATTTCTTCTTGATATATATATATATATATATATATATATATATATATATATATACAGTGGGGGGAAATAAATATTCGTACACTTGAAAAATTGTATTTTTATAAATCTAAAAGCCTTAAATAAAAAAATCTCGGCACATTTCATGTATAAAGACACATGCTATTAAAAAATAAACTTAATTAATTCTTATTCAAACAGAAATTAATGCATTTTTTTTAATTCTAACTGGTGAAAAAAGTATTTGTACAAATCAATTATTAGAATAAAATAATCAATTAATTATGAAAAAAGTATATTCTAGAATGTTCCAGTAATGTTATCAGTAATTATAGTTAACGCTATTAGCCATTATCAGACAGTCTGCAATTTCTAGTTTTACGAGATGGTTCTAATAATGCCTAAAGGTAAAGAATTGACTATTTTACAAAAACAACACATTTTGTCTCTTTGGAAAGATGGGAACAGTTACAGAACGATTTCTAACAACCTGAATATTCCTTTTACTACAATTGCTTCGTTCATTGCAAGGTTTCAGACTCGTAACAGCGTCCAAAACCAAAGACGAACAGGTGCTCCGAGGAAGATTTCTCTAAGATCAGCAAGGATATTAGGACACCAGATCCAACTAAATCCACAGGTTACCCGAGAAGAGCTGCAGGAACATCTGTGTGCATTAGGGATTAAAGTAACCAAGCGTACAATAAGTAATGAACTACACAAAAACAGTCTGAAATCACGCATCCCAAGGAAGACTCCACTCCTCTTGAAACGACACAGAGATGCTAGGCTAAAATTCGTTAGAGAGCATAAGGATAAAGAATATTCGTTCTGGGAAAAAGTACTATGGACAGATGAAACTAAAATAGAGTTGTTTGGTCATAATTATCGAAATCATATGTGAAGGAAGGACGGTGAAGCCTACTTACCAAAGAACACGTTGCTAACTGTAAAGTTTGGTGGTGGCAATATCATAATCCGGGGCTGTTTTTCTGAAAAAGGTGTTGGCAGAATATCAATAATAGATGGCAAGATGAATGCCGAAAGATACCAGAAAATCCTGCAAGACAATTTAATGCGTTCTGTTGAGAGACTTCGGCTACCTCCTGATTGGGTTTTCCATCTGGATAATGATCCTAAGCATATCGCTAGATCTACAAGGAAATGGTTAGCTGAAAGTAACGTTGATGTCTTGCGATGGCCAAATCAGTCCCCAGACTTGAACCCAATCGAGAATTTATGGCGATATTTGAAAATTCAAATTGGGAAAAGCGCACCAACAAATATCAAGAATTTGAAGACAATATGCCAAGAAGAATGGGACAAAATACCACTCAATGTGTGCAAATCATTAGTTGAGACGTACAGGAATAGACTGGTAGCTGTCGACCTCAATAAAGGATATTCCACAAAGTATTAAATTAAGTTAATATGCTTTTATGTTTTGTACGAATACTTTTTTCATCAGTTAAAATGAAAAAAATGTATTAATTTCTGTTAGAATAAGAATTAAGTTTATTACTATTTTTTAATAAAATGTAACTTTACACATAAAATGTATCAAAATTTGTTTTAGTTAAGGCTTTTACATTTATAAAAATACAATTTTTCAAGTGTACGAATATTTATTTCCCCCTACTATATATATATATATATATATATATATATATATATATATATATATATATATTGAATCGTCTGTCTTTTGAACCCTGGTTGAAAATACAGACGATCACTTTTATTGTCTGCCGATATAGCCTATTCCCCAGATGAGCTTAAAAGAATTTAATGATTGTTCATTTTATTGCTCTATACAAATAAAATTGTTATGGCCTTGTTGGGGCCAGAATAAAAACGCAAGAGTGGAATTGAGTCAACAAATATATTAACGAAAATCTGTAATACATTCGAGCAAGAATGTTCAAACTGCCAGAGCTGACTGTTGGGGAAAAAAAACTACTACTGACAAAAGCAGTTCCTGCTTTTATTTGTAATTTGGAAGAGTCCATCCGTGTATGGGTAATTTACCATACATCGAGCTCGCTTTTTGGGGATCAATATTAATACTTTTAATATATGTATCATGCGATGGGTATTATATGTGGGCACGTGTGTATGGTTGAAATGTCATCGTAAGCGGGTAGGTATGAAGTGTTATTAAAAAGACTGAACAAACTAAGCAATCAGTTTCATTTAAATTGTAATCAGGCGGACATTAAATAAAATCTAGGAAAATCATCCTGAAGTTTATATTCACATGTCTTCGAAATCCCATCTCTATTTATGGTCATTGGTGGTTTATACAGTTTTCTATTGTTGTTACAGTGGCAACGATGCGAAGAATATGACCAGAAATTTCGTTCGAAAACACCGAAATACCAGTTTCCGACTGCTTATCAAGATTGCCAGATTGACATCAAAACTTTCCACGGCTTTATTTATCGTATCTTTTAATGTTCTCATAACAACGGCTCATACCCATAAATGATTTGAGATTTCCCTTCGATATATCAATGTAAGAAAATTTTTAAAATAGGCTTGCTTTTAAAAGAAATTTAATACAGAATGACATATTTAGTTCATATAAGTTCACATGCTCTGCGCAAGCGTGGATTAATTTATGTTGATAAATATGTATGTATGTATCAAGATATCTGTTTGCATGTGCATGCATACGTGTCTTTTCGTTTTTGTGTATATTATGTTTTACACATGTAATCTTTTAATATGTGTTTGTTTCTTATTGTTTTATAAGTCGACAGGTGGAGTGTGTGTTATGTTTCCTTCATTTAAATCTCGTCCACGTTTTCTTTTTCTTTTTTTTTTCTTGCGTTTTTGACACTTCTTGTCTCGTTTGATATGTTTATTGTCGACGTTTCAAATTATGCCTTCCATTTTCTTTTGTTGATATTAAGATTTCTCGGTAGACAATCAAAAAGACTGTTGACTTATCAACATTATTATTATTATTATTATTATTATTATTATTATTATTATTATTATTATTATTATTATTCATAATAGTAGTAGTTTCATTTTTGTTTTCTTTTCGTTTTTGTTTTCTTTTCGTTTTTCTTTTCTTTTTCCGGAACGCTTCATAAGTATTTTTGTTACTGAGCTATTTTCATAGAGCATACGTCATTTTCACCAGGCTTCGTTTCGTTTCGTTTTTTTTTTGTCCTTTTTGCGATTCTTTTAGTCAACAGTATGTTCTTTAATTTTGACTTTTTTTATTACCTGAAACACATTATAACAAGTCCTCTCCATCCGCTTTCTGACTTTCCCTCCTTGATGATTTCAACTTTCGTGTCGTCTCCTCAAAGTTGACTTTTATAAGAAGCCCATTGTTCGATTGACTCTTTCTATACCGAGGACCATTTTTTTTCCTTTGTCTCTTGCATTCACTCGGGCCTCTAGTGCTTCCGTTCACAATTCACCAATTCTTCCTTTTCAAAATAGGCGTTTTAAGATTTTAATGGTTCCTTTCAATTTTCTACCTTCTTTTCATCAGCTAATATTTTCCTCTTTTCTTTCTTTCTACTTCAACGCACATACACACAAACATCCACACACACAGACACACACATACATGAAACTTTCATTCTATCCAACTTTGCATAACTCTAGCGAGGTGATACTTAAAAATTATAGACAAGACTTGCCAAAATCCGTACTTCACTGACCAAATATTAAATATATTCAATGGACAAACATTTTAAAAACCTGAGGAAAAATGTGTCACATGTATTGGAATGCCGGTAAGTATTAAGAATATCTCTAAATCTTTTTTTTTTTTTTCTTAGTAGAGCCGAAGACTTTTCAGAATCTATCTCATTCATATCCATCCATCTACTTATCCATTTATTTATCTGTTTAAATACAAGATTCTATTCATATATATTTATCTCAAGTGTTATCATATATATAGAGAGAGACAGAGAGATTGAGTATGAAACTAAGCAGATATGGGTTTCGAGAAAATTTGAACGAGTGAATGTGTATTAACGCAAATAGAACCTTGCTTGAGTGTGAATCTCTGCGGAGTCGAGCAAACAAAGCAAGCTGGATCAGATGCTGGTTTCTCTTACAAAGATGAACGCCGATTGGAATCCTCTCAGCGGGCACATTTTATTTATTAAGTTTTCTTGTGTGTGTAGGGATACATACATACATATATACATATATATATATATATATATATATATATATATATATATATATATATATATATATATTGGAGAATATGATATATAAATTTCTATATATTAGAATGATATTAGGCAAATGAATGGCAAAGTAAACAAATTCTTCGTCACTCGTAGTGTGTTCCGTAGGGATTCATCGAATTAAAGTTTATATTTGTAAAAGAGGCAGGAGTAGATATAAAAACGCGAACGTTACAATTATGTGCCGAAAAGAAAATTAAATTAAATTTTTTTTAGACGTATCTGAATATGGCGTCAAGTCAATCTCATTCTGTTTCCATTTCTGTTTTTTCTTTTATCACTTTTGTTAATAAATATTTCACATTTTGAGATAAAACAGAAAATCTGCCAGGAAAGGTGAAATATTATAAGAATCGAGACACAATTATTACTGTGGATAATTTAACAATCACTTTCCATACATTTTCACCTTTCTAAATAAAGTTCGGGATCTTTTTTCGAACGACAGCGCTTTATGATCGGAGTCAACAGAGACAACTGGCGCCACCTAGTGAGCAATTTATTATAGAATTTGTTTATTGATATTTTTCAGTAAACAACGGCAAAGTTTAACACATTACCTGCAGAAAACGGTGTGACAAATGGAAGGTTCTTCTCTTGAAACCGCTATTAATATAAATTCCATAGTTGTTTTTATTGTTCCAAATGCTATTTTAACAACTTTAGAATCTTAATGAAACCCAAGATATGAAAATGGATTTATGCAATCTGTTTTTTTGGGGTTTTCTTCTCGAGAATTAACAACAAAAGTATCAGACACTCTTTCTTTTGCAAATAAACAGTTTAATTCCTCAAAATGCGTATAAACAGTATGTAGACACGTAGGTATTCAAGTCATCAGGTCTATATAATGAATCTGATTCATTCGCCTTTCAATGTCCGGAGATTATTTCACTTGCCACCAAACAAGTCGCTCACATTTGACAGACCGTTATTAGCTTATAAACAAAATATTCGGCTTTACCATTGGCCAGATTCACTCGCCTTTCGATGTTCCGTTACGCTTCGCTGCTCTGTGACTTGAATCGCCCACGTTTAGCAATTAAACAGCTTGAGAGAATTATATTTAAAACTGTGTTAGAACGATGTTGTTTGAAGTTTTGTTTTGTAGATCCTCCAAGAGTCTGGACGTCTCAAAGAAATCATTTGGCGTATCGGTTTTATGGACCAAATTCTTTCTGTTTTCTATACAGGCAGACGGTTATAATTTTCTTTTCAGTGCTAGAGGTTCTGTAAAGCAAGACAGGAATCTGGTCATTAAATACTGTTGGCACTTTGAAGAAACCTCTGATTACTATGTTATTGAATTTTCGTTTCAGCAAAAAAAAGAAAAAAAAAGAAAAAATGGTTACCTTTTTCGTTTTCTAATTTGTTTCATATTTCTGGCGTTGCAAATTCAAAGGCGAAAAATGTCGATCCGAAAAGAAACAAAAGATTTTGAGCAATAAATGCCAATTCCTGTTTTTTTTTTTTTTCCTTTACTTTCAATTTGTCCATTTTTTGTTTTCTTTCTCTCTCTCCTCACGCTCTCTGTTTTACTCTCATTCACTATTTTTAATGTTTTCCATTCATTTCAGCGTTTCTTACTCCACTTTCTATATCTCGCTCATCTCTCTTTTTCCTTATTCTTCTTTCTCTCACATTTTCTGTTCTCTCTTTCTTTATTTAAAAATTTTAAATTTATCCGTTGTATCCTTGGAATTTTTTGACAAAAAAAATACTTCTTCACAACACCAACTACACCATGAAAATAATAAACAAAACCTTCAAATTCTCAAAGGCCTCTATATCAAAATCAACCAACCAACACTCAACAAAATTCATTACAAGTGCAGCAGCAGCAACAAGTTGAAGTGGATTTCACCGACATTTAATGCCATTTTGCATTTCTACCAATTTCTGGTTAGCACCCTTATATGGGGACGCTTGTTTTGCAAAATATTCCATAACTATAACGGATAAATTAAAAATTTTGAAATAATTATGACCGAGCGCGTTCACGCGTGTTTTTAAAAATCGCCATCACAGCGATTACGGTTACAAGTTTGTCTTCGTAATTCACCTCTGTAGATGATTTCGGAGGAGATCGAAAGAACTTAGGTAGGAAAAACTACAGCGCCTTCCTTGACGAATTTCATTTTAACATCGAGAAACTGATTAGAGAACTAGAAAGGATTGTTATAAAAGTGATTAGACATAATATTTCTATATTATTCAATGAAACATATTTGAATGAGGATATGCCGCCAAATACACACACACACACACATATATATATTATAAATTTAGTAATTTAAAATAGGGTCCCATTGCTACACAGGAATTACCATGTTTCAAAAATATTAGTAAATTTATAATATTTATGCTCAGCAGAATTGTATTGAGCACTGTTTTTTAAAAATAAAAATAATTAATAAGTCTGTTCTTTCTTATTATTTTAATTCAACATTAACATATTTAAATGATTATTCCGGAGCATATGACTATCGATACACATTTTTATAACCTGAAAATAAATATTTTTATTAAAAAAGTAAACAAAACAATTTTATTAACAAATAACTCGCCTACAAAATCGCCTGATAATTATGAATCAACCCAATATATATATATATATATATATATATATATATATATATATATATATATATATATATATATATATATATGTATACACACACATTAAGAATACAAAGAACACTTTTGCTTGATTAATTGCGGCCGGAGCTATATTTAACTAAATTCATGCTGAAATAAATACTTTCGTAATAATAGTCGTTATTTACGTTATTTTTCTTGAATTGCGCATCTGTTCACGTAACAAACTGATCAATTTCCATTTTAATATTTATTTTTCTTGCAAATTAAAACTGAATTATTAAAGTTAAAAAAGAAAATGCTTTCGGGGAATTTCGTAGTTTATATCTTACATAAATTAGTTCACCTAATCTTACTTTAAATTCGCTGCAATATGTTAATTTCTACACTGTTCAATATTCTATAGTCGCATATATTCAATATTACATTTCCTTCCATATTCAGTCGATCGGAAATCGAACAAAATATTGAATGCTTGTCGAAACGATTGACTTTCAAGCGAGATCCAACCGTTTTTCGTTTTTATTTTTTGTCAAAATAACTTTGTTTATTTACATTTTTTTATAACATTTTACATAATTTCTTTCACAATATCTTATTTTACAAATGTACATAGTTATTGATACTGAAAAAATATTTCCTTTAAAAGTTGGAACAATTCAAATCTTTGTATGAAACGAAAATACATACTGACTGCTTACTGACGGAAAATGAATACATGGTAATATGAAGTGTTCAACAGCGGTTGCTTTGAAATGGGATCAGACAATTCTAATTTAGTAAATGCAAGAGGGAGATATTAAAAATAGAAATAGCCACGGACGTAACAGAAAACGGGATATTTGATATATATATATATATATATATATATATATATATATATATATATATATATATATATATGCTAACTAAGAACCTTTTAATGTTGTAAAAGGATTTTCAATAATCAACCAGTCGATTCAGAAAAAAAGTTAAAATAAACACCAGTTGAAATTAAGACTAGGGACAATCAACACCAGTGAAAATCAACATTTAGAATCAACACCAGATAAGATCAACACCAATTAAAATAAACACCAGTTAGAATTAACACCAGTTAAAATCAACGGCAATTAAAATGAAAACTAGTTAAAATCAACACCAGTGAGAATGAACACCAGTTAAAAGCAACACCAGATACAATCAACACCATTTAAAATCAACCCTAGTTAAAATTAACACCAGTTAAAAGCAATATCAGTTAAAATTAACACCAGTTAAAAGCAATATCCGTTAAAATTAACACCAATTAGAATCAACACCAACCAAGATATGATAACTTGTCTAATTTCTCTCACAACTTTAAAAAAAGAAAAAAGACAGCGGTAAAACATTTCAAATGATCCACTGACAACCTCATCGGTAAAATGTGACCAGTAAGTTAGAATATTTATGTCATTGGGTGAGCTTTCTTTTCTTTCTTTTTTCAATATATCCCACGAATTCTATATTTCACGAACAGTAAAGTTATTTCTTTTGTTACAAGATTTACAATCCATAAACTATAGATTTCAAACATGGAGGATTATTCTACAAAAAATATTGAAACAAATCAATATACACATTCTTTACATAAACAATGTTTGATTGAAAGATTATACTAATCGAGTATTATGCATGCACTAATCGAATTTTGGTATATAAAAATTTTAGCGCACTAATTGAAAACGCATTAAGTAAATGCGCATTAATCGAGGGATTGCTTTATTAAAATCGAAAATCAAGTAAATTCTTTCAACGGCGTTGTATGTTAAAATAACCAAATAACCAAGCGTATTGGTGAAATATTTTAAGGTGCATGGTAAATTAATAAAAGTACAATTACAATGCCAATCGGAATTCACAATTAGTTGGTTTGATGTTTATTACTATGAATTTAGGTAAAAATGACGGCGGTAAAAATGGCAACGGTAAAAATGGCAAAAGTCGATAAATAGGTAAAAATGGCAACGGTAAAAATGGCGAAAATGGATAAATAAGAAAAAATGGCAAAAGGAAAAAAATATAGATAAATATCTCACAATGAGTTTATTAAAATCTTGGATATAATACATAATGGAAAAACATGAGAAGTTTGTCAAATTAAAAAGAATATTCAGCTTATTTGAATGGGATAACCTTCGCTTTTGCGATTTTTCCAATTCCCCGATTCCAATTAATCGTCCCAACTCTAATATATATATATACATATATATATATATATATATATATATATATATATATATATATATATATATATATACACTAATACACTTATTTGATATATATATATATATATATATATATATATATATATATATATATATATATATATATATATACATCTAATCCTAATATCAGCTATCAATTATAAAATTAATTATAGTCATCAAATTCACTTAAATACGCTACGATTTGTGCTTTTACTGCAATTAGGAGTAGGAACCGAGCGCAAATAATAAAACTTCTAACTCCCCGCCCCACTAAAGTAATCTATTTAAAAATATTTATTTTAAAATATTGAGGGGAGACTTAGACCTATTTACTTAGAACTAAACTAGAGGGATGGGAGCTTAGACCAATCCTTCTCGAACGGTCATAATTTTCTGTTGTCGAATTGCCTTTTTTTCCTATTTATCCACTTTTGCCATTTTTACCGTTGCCATTTTTACTCTGCCATTTTTTCCGCTGCTATGTTTACCGCTGCCATTTTTACTGAGCACCTATTACTATGTGCTACGTATAGCCAATCACCAAAAGAATATTTACACTACTAACCTTATTCAAACCGTTGTCCTCATTTTCGAATGTCGTATGCTCCGGTCTTCTTCAAGTGATATACATTGGAATTTCGAAGCGAACCCTTTATTTTGTCCACTGCGGTAGATTGTTTCTGGATATCTCAGGTTCTGTTAATTCCCTTTAGTAACTCAACTCTGCAAGTTTTTGTTCACCTCTTCTGTGGCCAGGTAATGAACTCACAACTCTTTGGGTCAAGTAACTGGATTACTTCAACCGAAGCTTTTATCCAATAAAGAGTTCGTGAATATGACAATGAAGATGTGTACAACACTCCGAACAACGTAAATAGTGTAAATAATTACAATACTTCATCTCAGAAATATTGACAGATACTAAAAAGAATTTTAGTATGTCTATGCGAAGAATTAACAAAAGCAAAATCTACTGACGACGAAAACTTCTCTTTAATATGTTCAGATTCTTAACAGTTTTATGCTGTCACATTTGTAACTGTAAGATTCATAATGTATCATTAAGGGAGCTCTATAAGAAAGACATCCCGTTTTTGTTGTATAGTTGAATAATGACCACTCTTAAAGTTACTATGATGCAACTCCATGGAATTTCTACTTGGATGAAGGCCAAAGTGTTCAGATGTGATCGGCACCAATGCTGGAGTTGATAAAATTAACACATAGTGGATGATAAGCTTTAATTGAAATTCTATGATTACATATCATTAGCATGCAAATACTAAATTATGTGGTGCCCAGTGTGCACTGTTCTAGTTCCGCGTGCCATGTTTGATGGATGTCAGTTATCAGTTATCAGTTATCTCCTGCTAATTTTCCCTCTGAAAGTTCTCCACTGCCTTAACTGGGTATTGAACTCACACTCTTTGGGTCTGTCACTGGATCTCAAGGACACATGGCACAGTGGAAAAAGGCGTTGGTTAGATCCAGTGACAAACCCAAAGAGTGTGATTTCTATACCCAGTTAAGGCAGTGGTGAACTTTCAGAGGGAAAATTAGCAGGAGATAACTGATAACTGACATCAATCAAACATGGCACGTGGAACTAGAACAGTCTACCCCAGGGATCGAAATAAAGGGTTCAGTTCGAAATTCCAACCACCTGAAGAAGGCCGGAGCGTACAACGGCCGAAACATTGTAACAAATATGGCGACAAAGATGAGGACAATAGTGCGCATAATGTAAATACTGTACATAATACCTCATCTCAGAAATATAGACAGACTCCAAACATAACATTTGATTGAGACAGTTGATTGAGAAGTGTTGACACTATTTTTAATTTCTCAAGTCAATTTACCAGCTTTTGATAGAACAACTACTGCTACTTTAACAAATTTCGGTGTGTGCCTATAGCTCTTAATAACAAACCACAAATTAATTATATTTTGTTTTCTTTTATATACTTTAAAATAATTCTAGAACTTTCTAGAATTTTTAAGAATATTCTAGAATAAAATTATGGAAATAAAATTACAAGTTGTTTTAAAATAATGACACATTTTTTTAATGGGTTACTTTTCTGCACATATTTGACACTTTTTTTTACACATTTGCCATAAAAACAAAAAATAACAGGCTTTAAATTTGTTTCTTAAGAATTCTTTTGTAAAATTGCAGACAATGTATCATTTCTCTTATACATATTTTTTAAAACTCTGTTTGACTGAGATACTTTTTGCACAGCACTGTATATATGGCATAAATAAATATATACTTAATAAAGATATATTAATCAAACCAACAGCAATAAAAGATTTCTCACGGCTACTTTCTCACAGCTACTTTCTTACAGCTACTTTCTCACGCACGCGCTCTTGTATCGTACTTTATATACTGTACACGCGTCTTTGTTTACAAATGAAAAGCCCGCTACCGTCGCCAAGCGATCAGTTTGAGAACTAATACAACTCGTTCCGCTAAGCCCGCAAATTTTGAAATACAGCGCTGACGATTTGAAATTTTTTTTGTTTTGTTTTTATTTTGCTTGCTATTTTGTCTGTTGCATCCGAAGTCTGCTGATGGGGGTCCGTAGATGAGATGTTTGTCTGTACTTCCATGACATTAATCCATATAAAGACATCAAGCTGTATTCCAAAATATAATTGCAACAAAATTACAACAGTAACAACACATATCAACGCCTCTAGTAATTATGTCCACACAAACATGTACATGCACGAAATCTGAGTATCATCTACCATGTATTCAATTGTGAAAGCAGAATAACATATATCATATTTTTATTACTTCAAAGCTTCCAAGAATATTAAATTTCGGCAGGAAATGACCCATAAGGTGTTGATATGCCATTAAACAAACCAATCAATCCACATGTATAGCAACAAGAGATTTTAAAAAAAGCTAGAGAAATCTATCAGTTTTATCTTAAAATTAGTTAAATATTTTTTCATAAGACTTTTATTGATGTTTCTTGAAACATTTCAACATGATATTCCTAATTGTTTCAGAATAATTTTCCTATTTGTTTAAATGTAATTTAACAAAATTAATCGTTAAAAATGTTAATAAAAGTACAAAAATCTAAAATTGTTCCATGTGTGACGTCGTCCCCTGGTCGCAGCGCCAACCGTGACGTTCTATCCTAGTCTACCACGGCACCAACTGTGACGTCCCTAAACAGCACCAATTGTGACGTCCGCGCCGGGGCGCCAGCCGTTCGCTCCTCACTGCTCCGTTCGGGTGTCGCCGCTCTAAATGTGACGTTCTAACCTTTTGGTGATTCGGGTGGGAATCTGGTTAGATTTAATATCAGCCTCGTCGTTCCCAACTCGCTTCCAACGCCTGGTTACCAAGGTAACTGCACTGATCCCCCAGTCCGCCTACCCACGTTGTGAATTGATCTTAGGCAGACGAGATCAAACAGTGGTTGGGGCCGTACTGCAAACCGAGTTCAACGGGGGTGATACCACACAAATATGCATAAAAGACAATAAAATGAAAACTCAAAATTTCAAAGTATCAAAGAAAAAGGTAACAAACTTTATGTCTAGTTGTTCGATACATAGGACTGCATCTATCTCCCGACCCGTTCTATGGATTGTGACACGTCATTTTCCGCTAGGCAAGTTTTAACACTTCAAGTTGTCTGCTCTCTAAGAAATTGGTGTTTCGGTGGGTCTTTGGACGAAAGTCAAAAAAAAAAAAAAAAACTTATTTCGGTGATCTGGATCTAAGTCGCTCTTCAAAATAATTGTTCTTGGGTTGAAGAGATGTCCGGAATGTGCGTGAATCTTGATCAGCTATCTGCGAGGCTTGCTTCAACTGAAGACTGACTCTGGGAACTGCTGGGACTCAACTCCACTCTGCTCGTTGTGGCTTCGTTTATATGGGCGCCGACCAAAACCGGGGTGAGTTTGTCGGCGCCGGGGGGTTCCTCGATAATTCTAAATACATATCCACCTCTCTGGTTAGGAATTCCCACCTTTTTCCATTTTTGGGAACCTTTCCTCACTCCCACCTTCTCATCATACTTCAGAGGGGCGTGAACTGCCCTCCCCACATCTTCGTAGCAACCTCTCTTACTCATCCTCCAGATGGGCTGCAACAGCCTCCCTCGTGTGTCACGTGATCACCACTCGACCAATGATGTCTCACTCGGGCGTAGACGAATCCGCGGCTTTGTTTCAGGAAGAAAAAAAATATCTTGCTTAACTAAAAAAAAATTATCTCTTCTCTTTCCCTTTTCTTCCTCTTAATCGCCGTTATCATTTCTCTGGCCGCGAACGGGACAATATGACAATGGCGGTAATAACTCTTGTTCTACACGTGATTTACGTCAGGTATTTTATCGCTAATTATCAGAATGTGTGGTCTTCCTAACACGGTCTCAAAAAGAAACATCTCCAAAGTTTCAGTCAGTCTGTCGCCTCGAAGAAAGAAAAAAAAACACTTCTAGGTTCCCATTCATTTTCCTTCAGTACATATTTCTGATAACATAATTTTATTATCGCAGGCCAAGGATGTTCCGTCGAAGGAAAATCGGTCAACGGACACTCGTAGGTGGTCCTTAATTTTTCATATCTGTCCAAAGTCCCTTTAGTTGCCTGTTTTTCGTCACTTATCGAAATAACATTTTCATTTGATTTTTTTTTCCTTGGCCAGCCGGTCTGTAGTTGATAATAATATGTCTTCCCGTACCAATAGTTTGTTTTCATATCCTTAGATAACACAGCCGATGCCAAAACATATCTGATTCTTTCTTTCCTTCCCTTTCTTTTTACTCAGAATTTCCCTGTTATTGTAATGACACTCTTTCGCCATTTGTTACTTATCAAAATATCCTTTTATCCATTGTCTCTTAGCCGTGTGTGTGTTCTTGCTTATCACCCACGATTCGGTCCTTAGCCTCTCCTTTTCCTCTTTTCTTTCTTTTCCCTTTCTGCCTCGTTAAATGGTGCCACAATCCTCCCCTAACCGATTTGTCATTTACCCGTAAATGACACCTAAACCCAAATACACCATTTAACATGCATCATGCATTTGTCCCATGCAATTCTATACTACTTTCCTACATGCAACGTAATGTTCTCTTTCAAGTTCTTCTGTTCTACATGCAATGTATTGTTCTTTTTCATCTTCTTCTGGTCTACATGCAATGTAATGTTCTTTTTCATCTTCTTCTGTTCTACATGCAAATGTAATGTTCTCTTTCAAGTTCTTCTGTTCTACATGCAATGTAATGTTCTTTTTCATCTTCTTCTGTTCTACATGCAAATGTAATGTTCTCTTTCAAGTTCTTCTGTTCTACATGCAATGTAATGTTCTTTTTCATCTTCTTCTGTTCTACATGCAAATGTAATGTTCTTTTTCAAGTTCCTCTATTCTATATGTAATGTAATGTGTGCGTGTGCCTGTGGGTGCAGATGTGGTTACTATGGCTTGTTCTTCTTGATCAATGTTTTCCTCTCCGCTGTGGGAGGTTTTTCCGCCGCACCTGGCGGTCTCACGCCAGCCTCCTCCGCTGGTCTTCCTGCAATTTCTTCGCCGATTCTGTATGAGTAAGGAACACTGCTCGGCATCTCCCTCTCGAGTTGCCGCATGCGCATTGGATTGTCGTTCGTTAATCTCCTCTTACTCTTAATCTTCCATACTACTATCCCCCCGATGGCTATAACTATGAATGTACCCATCACTATTGACCAACTTATCGCGATCTGCTCATCGCCTTCCCAAGCCATACCTTCATTTCCCAACGCATTTAACTTGTCCCTCAATTGATCCATATCGATCTTTTCTATCGGCTTCATTAGTTCTGGCATTTTATTCAAGGTAACATTGGAGAATCCCTTCACTATTGCCTCCCATAATTTTGTACAATTGACTAAGCCTCTGCCAATCATTTCTATGATTGAATCTTTCTCTTCATATCTTTCTTCTTCCTGGTAATAGGGGGAAAAGGACATAGATATCCCAAATGCCGAACATCCCATGGGTAACTTTAACAGGGATAATGGTGGCTTTACTCTTAATGTCCTTGTGGACTCTCCCCCACACACCCTAGACAAGCTGATAGGTTTCTGTGTGGCTACTGCCCACACCCCGTCTGAAACACTGATAGCTTGTGGTAATGCCGTGTTTGCTAATACCTCCACTTGGCAGGTTCTCTTAATTCCTTCTCTCTTCCCTTCAAACAATTCTAGTATGCACATTTTGCGGTTACAAGTTATATAGATAGGGCTTAACGAGGTACAAGTCCCTAGAGCATCATCTCTACACTTTCTAGCTTCTTCAGCTGTTAGCAACATGAATTTCTTTCTCCCTGAATTTAAAGCTATGTATTCTGTTTCCACCTTGTACCTTGCTATCATTCCCAAACCTTGATCTCTTCTGGGGTAGGGAATGGGTAAATTTATAACCTGGTATATCTCGAATATACTCTCTCTATCTAACAACGGAACAGATATCACAACCAATAGTCGTCTATTTTCCAACAAGGTCACACATCCCAGTGCATTATAATATTTCCACAATTCTTTGGTGGGGTTCACTGGCAGCCTTAAATGGTGGGGTAACTCGGCCTGTATTCCGAGTAGCACTTCCCTTAAGCGACCCGGGTTTACTATGCTTGGGGAGAGGTGTCCCAATGACAACATGTCTAATTGCGCTCTCACGTGTTCCAGCAAGGTCGTCAACGACTGACTAGTTTGTCGTACCCTATTCGTAATTGTCATCAGTTGGAAATATTTTTGCATGAATCCGCTCATTTCTTGTAATTCGATCATTACAGTTTCTGTATCATTAATTACCTCTTGTCTCAACCCTGCCAGGTTATCTATTAACCAACTGATTCTGGCTCTGTTTTTGGCCACCTCTAACCTTGTCACATTTAATATGGTCACACTCTCCCTTGCCACTTGAGCAAGCGTCCTCTGGTTTACTTCCACTTCTCCCAGTTTCCTTCTTATGAATTTAACGTCATCTTCAGTTACTGTTGCAAACAGGACATTTAACGCTTTTCCCACAATGGGAACTACTGATCTCTTTTCCCGCGTCTGCAGTAACTCAATTCCCTTCAGGTAATTTTGCATGTCCCTCCATTGAGCCTCTATCATAGTGGCCTCTGATTCTAGGGAGTGTAGTAAACTAAGATACCCTTTTTCCTTAGGATAATCTTGCCCTACCTTCAACCGGGCTGCATCCAGTTGCGTTAGCTCATTTCTTAACTTATTTAGTAGCGACTCGTATGGTTTCAAATCTATCACGAATGTGATCAACCATTTAGACCTGGTTATTATTACTTCACTCGTCTTTTTAAAAATGGTGTTTCGGCTGTGCTTCCCAGCTTCCGCTATCGTCACCATCAGTGTGGCTATCATCATCATCATCAGCCCTTTCATCTTGATCATTCCTGTAAGGTAACAAAATTCTCTTGTTGTTATTCTTCACAACCATTCAGTCTTGCTCAATTCATCACTCAATTATTCCATAATTTCTTACTACGTTCAGCTCTTCCCTCCTCTAACTCCTAGCAGACAGAATGGCCCGGACAGGTGTGCGTGGCGCCCACTCCCAAAGGTCATACTTCATGACACCACTGATGGCCAGTCAGCAATGCCAATAATCTTCTCCCGTCCTTCGTGAGATGCAGCCCGCGACTACATCCCCTCCATCCACATCCACCACAGTCAGCCAACAGGTTTTTGGATGAGCCAGTGTCGTTACCTGTCGACACCAACTGTTTCTATTCTGCACAGCCTTCTTTGTTCTACTGAGATTTGGGGTTCTTCACCCTTCTTGATCTCATCTTCCGAGGTAGTCCCTGCTCAACCTCTAACCTTCCCTCTGTGTTTAATTCCCGTCCAGGAGGTGTTTTGTCCTCTTCTTCCTTCCCTGATTCTTCCTTCTGTTTAGAGTCCTCGCCTTGGACGTCTTTAATACCTCCTGACTCTATGTCTAGATCTCTCCTGTTCCTTAGCTTTTCCTTGAGCTGGGAAAGGGGTATTTGATCCTCTTCCTCCCACTCGCTGGGCCCTTCGTCCTGTTCAGGGTGCCTCTTTTTAGAGCCCTTGGCTGCTTGATTGGATCTCCTCGTCTTTCTCTTCCTTTCCTTTGGACATGGGGGTGCGATGGCGACCTCGCAGGGTCTTCTCTGCACCGATTCAGTCGACGACTGAACACCGCTGATATCCGCCGAGGGTTCCAACCCCGTCACTCGGATCGCTTCGTCTATCTGGCCAAGTCGATCTATCTCCTCATTTTCTTCGGAATCTTCCTCCGTCTCCATTTCTTCCGGCTCAACCAGAGTTACCTTCCTTGTCCTTGTCTTCTTAGGCCTCGGCTCGCTCATTTCCAGGTTAGCTATTTCAGCCTTCTTTAGATCATTGGCATGGACCCTCCTTGCTCGTCCTGCCACTTGATCCCATATTACATATGATACTGGACCCGTCTGCTCTACTATCCGGTAGTACGGTTCCCATCTTTGGTCCTGCTTTCCTTCTCTCTAGTGGATTTTATAGTAGACAGGGTCTCCAACCTTCAATTCTACTACCTTTCTTTCAGCATTCACTCTCTCATTTCTTTTCTTCTGGACCCTCTTTATTCTTCTTCTGGCCTGAACAAATATTTTATGTTGTTGTTCTAGCAACAGCTGATGATGATCTTCTCCCATATACTTTCTTCGGGGCTTCAATAGGTTATCAACTGGCAGGACCACGTCTCTGCCAAACAACATAAAGTAAGGAGAAAATCTGGAGGTTTCGTTTATCGTAAACCTCACGGCCGCCAGAGCCTGTGTCAAATACAAATCCCAGTTTCCAGTGTTCTCTCTGACCAGCTTGGCCAATACATCTCCCAAGGTTCTATGAAACCTTTCCACTTTAGCATTTCCTTGGGGGTGATATGGAGATGTTTTTACATGCTCTATATTCAAACCTGTCAACACTTCTCTCACTATGCTGTTTACATTCTCCGTGCCATTATCTGTTACCAACTGCACAGGGGCGCCATACCTAGGGAAGATTTCACTTATTATCAAACCGGCCACAGTTCTAGCCTTCTTGTCTGGTACTGCAAATGCCTCAGGCCAATTTGTTAGCCAATCGACAAAACTCACTATGTAGTTGTTTCCCTGCGCAGTTTCCCCATATGATCCTGATACATCCATACTCACTTTCTCGAAGGGGAAGTTCGGCACGTTCGTCTCCTCCAATGGTGCCATTTCCTGCCTTCTGCTCTGCGACTGGCACACTACACAACTCCGAACATAGTTAGTGACCTCTCCGTACAATTTGGGCCAATAGTTCTTTCTTCCTATTAGATCACATGTCCTATCAATTCCCATGTGACCCAACCTCTCGTGGCACTGTTCCAATACCTCTGGTCTTAAACTTTTGGGCACATACAACTTGGGCTTGACTTCTTCATCTCTGCCTGAGAGATAATGCAGCCTTTCCTCTATTATGGCATACTTGGTGGTCTCTCCTGCCTTCACCTTTTCTCTCAGGGCAGCTATTTCACTGTCTGCCTGCTCCTTCTCAATTCCTTCTGTCCAGTAGGGATCGGTTATTATCTGTGTGTCCCCTTCTTCGTCCGATTCTAACATAGGGCGATCTTTTAGCTTATTAGAGTTAATTACTCCTATTCTATAGGCTTTATCATCTACTCCCTGCTCTACTTTTACAGATCTTTCTTCCAGTTGTTTCGGTATTCTTGAGAGTAAATCTGCGCACGTGTTTTCCTTCCCTGCCAAATACTCTATATTACAGTGGTAGCCACTTAACTTAAGTGCCCACTGTTGAATCTTATTATTATTTGTCCACTCTGCCTGCCATAGGTACTGCAGAGGTTTGTGTTCTGTTTTTACAGTAAAGACCGCACCATTCAAGTAGGAGTCCAGTTTTTGGAGAGCATACATGATAGCATATGCTTCTCTTTCTATTACTGGCCATCTCTGTTGTGTCTCTGAGAGCTTATGAGAGAGAAAGTATATCGGTACTTCCTCTGGTATGCCTGACACTGGTCCTTCTTTATCGGGACACGGCTGGGTAAGAACTGCTCCTACACACTGCTCACTGGCATCAGTGTATAGCACCATGGGCTTGCTGAGATCTGGGTACGTCAGCAGTGGGACGGCTGTCAACTGTTCTTTTAACGTATCAAATGCCTGTTGACATTCCTCTGTCCACTTGAACCTAGCGTATTTCTTCGTCAGGGCTACTAGTGGTATGGCAATTCTCGAAAATGCCGGGACGAAGCGTCGGTAGTAACCTATAGCTCCTATAAAACCTCTTACCTGTCTCACTGTCTTAGGTTCTGGCATTTCCCTTATGACTTTCACCTTATCCATGTCGGGTTTAATACCGTCTCCGTTTATAACAAAGCCCAAATATCTAGTCTCCTCCTTCAGAAACTGACACTTCGACAATTTCAATTTTAAGCCGTGTTTTCTTAACCTTCCCAACACTTGTTTTAGATGGAAAAAGTGTTGTTCTACTGTCTCCGAAAATATTAAGATATCGTCCAAATATGCCATGGCAAAGCACTCGTATCCTCCTAACACTATTGACATCAGCTGTTGGAAGATTCCCGGGGCATTAGCTAAACCGAATGGCATCACCCTGAACTAAAACAGTCCTAGGTGACACGCAAATGCGGCCTTCTCCTTGTCAGCCTCATCAAGGGCTACCTGCCAATACCCGGACCCCAAGTCCAACGTAGAGAAGTACTTTGCCTTCCCTAATAATGCCAATATGTCATCTATTAGTGGCAATGGCACCGCCAACGGCTTCGATATAGAATTCAGTTTCCTAAAATCTACACAAAAACGGTGCCCGCCATATTTCTTACCTACTATTACGATTGGGAAGCTCCAAGGGGAGATCGATCTTTCGATCATCCCAGCTTCCAACATCTCTTCTACTGCCTCTTCTACAAGGGGTCTTTTATGAATAGGTGTCCGGTAGGGTTTTAATTTCACAGGGGTGTGATCTCCGGTGTCGATTTTCATTTTGACTGTGGGTCTGACCCAATTCCTTGTCTGACTGGGCTACCACATCTCGATTAACCCTCAGCAGACCTCCCACCCTGGTTCTAAATTGATCCGGTGCTAATATATCTTCGTCCACTATTCCTTCTGTTTGCTCTACAAGTTTCCTTCGTTCCTCTTTGAATCTCACCCGATTCAGAGTCCGTAGGGTTAGCGCTTTCCCTATCTCTTCCCCTCTCCTAACCTTTATAGTCTTTTGGGCCTGGTTCACCATCATAATGGGCACTAATTCAGCTGCCTCTACCACCGTCTCACACAGAGTTACCTCATTCTCTTCTAGGCCCTTCCCTTCCACAGGGACCAACTGCAGGGGTCCTTTTCCTATTTTCTTCCCTGACATTAACCTACCCTTTCCCGACACCGTCGTTCTAGTGGGTAGCTTTACATCTTCCTCCACCACTATTGTTATATCTTCTTCCGGTGGGCATCCCAATGGCGTTCTCTCGCCATTCACTATCAGCACCGTGGGGTTGAACTCTATCTGGGCCCTCTGGCTCCGGAGCCAATCTTCTCCCAAGATTGCCTCCGTACACAGGTCGGGAATTACGTAAAAATTTTGGATGCTTCTTAATTTCCCAATCCTCACAGGGAGCCTCACCATCCCTTTTATCTTCAGGGGGGTTCCATCTGCTTACGTGACCTCTATGTCCGCTTCCCGTAACCTACTCTTCCGTTTCACCCGCCTGTATGCTTCCTCTCTCAGCAATGACACAGATGCTCCTGTGTCTACCAGAGCTTTCATCGCCTTAACCCCTATCTCTGCTCTACGGGATAGCTCCTTCTCTTGCGTCAGCGAAGAGAACACTTGGGCTTTCCTCTTCCTGGGTCCCACCCTTGGGTCATCCCAGCCATAGGCGCCGGCAGCAATAAATCACCTTCATTATTCTGCGCTTTTCGCACCTGGGCGTGCCCGGCTGGACCTCTCCCACTCTCCCGCGGCCGTTCCTAAGGATACAGCTTCTCTTCAAGTGCCCTGGGCTCCTACAAAACCAGCACCTTCTTGCCGGACAGTTCGCCGCAAAGTGGCCCACCTGACCACATGTCCAACATTTTGCTCTTTTTCTCTTCAACTGGGCTAACCTCTCGTTTACTCCCGGGGGGGGGGGCTGTCCTCTACCCAAGCGGCTCGCCCGACCACTGGTCCAAGCTTTTATTTCCCTTCTTTTTAACTGGGCCACCCTCCCTCTTAATTCCGGGGTGGCCCGCTGGCTTTTCCCTGGTCTTGTCTCTTGGGCTCGGCCTTCTTTGTTAATATCGGTGGGGCGCCTTTTCTCAGCCCGCACCACTTGGCCAGGTATCCTCTCTTTCCACACCTGGTGCACCTGTCCTGTTCGAAGTCTGGGGGCAAACCCCACTTCGTCGGACATTCCGCCGCTCTGTGGTCCTCATGCCCACAGGTCCAGCAGACCAGCCCGTATCTACCCGGCCTGGTTGACCATGCCTTTCTATTGGGGTCTTCTTCCCACACCTCAGGCTGATCTACTTCTAGCTTGACCCTCTGATTCCACGCGGGGGGTCTTCCACCTTTCCCCCTTTTTCCGACCTCTTGACTTAGTATCTGGTTCCTTCCACACCTTTTCACCTTTTCCCATACGCCCTGGCTCTCCTTGGCCAGCTCTATTGCTGCCGATAGTCTCACCGGCCCCTCTTTCAGCACGTCGTGACGAACACGCTCCTCGTCACTTAGGGCCTCCACATACAGGTCTGCTAACTGGGCCTGCATGACCGCATTGTCTCTAACCACTTCTGGGAAGGCCAATAATGACAGCTTCCCCGCTCGGGCCCCCAATTCTCCAGGGGTTTCGTCCCGCAGCTGTGTCAGCTTTAAGAGGGCCCTCATGGCCTCTATAGCCGTGCCCTCGTCGGTGAATTCCTTGGTCAATAGTCCCTTTAATCTTTCCCAAGACAAGTGGGGTTGACTCTCCAAGAGCTCCTTCATAAACTCAGAGGCTTTCCCCTTTGTGGCATCATATGCCAGATACAGGGTCTCCTGATCTGTGAGTTCATATATAATTCGGCTCTTCTCCAGTATTGTCAGCCAGTTTTTGAAATCTTTCCCACTGCCGTCAAATGCTGGGACCCTCGGTCCACCCAACAACTTTCTCAGGTCAGCTGACAACCCTTGTCTAACCCCCTCTTCATCCCCCACTGCTCTATCTGAATCATAGTCCGACATATTTAAAGAGAAAGACAATCTACGCAGCAACAATCGAGGTTGGGAAATCAAGCAAAGTGTCCTACCTTACAGACGATTCTGTTCTCGTTCCTCTCGGTCCCGGGTCGTTTTGAGTCCTATTCGAAATTTCTCAGCAACAGCGGTCGATCCAGGATCCTGTCCTGCTGTCACGGTACTAATTGTGGCAGTGGCTGTTCCAGGGTCCTATCCTGGTCACGGCACCAGTTGTGACGTCGTCCCCTGGTCGCAGCGCCAACCGTGACGTTATATCCTAGTCTACCACGGCACCAACTGTGACGTCCCTAAACAGCCGTTCGGGTGTCGCCGCTCCAAATATGACGTTCTAACCTTTTGGTGATTCGGGTGGGAATCTGGTTAGATTTAATATCAGCCTCGTCGTTCCCAACTCGCTTCCAACGCCTGGTTACCAAGGTAACTGCACTGATCCCCCAGTCCGCCTACCCACGTTGCGAATTGATCTTAGGCAGACGAGATCAAACAGTGGTTGGGGCCGTACTGCAAACCGAGTTCAACGGGGGTGATACCACACAAATATGCATAAAAGACAATAAAATGAAAACTCAAAAGTTCAAAGTATCAAAGAAAAAGGTAACAAACTTTATGTCTAGTTGTTCGATACATAGGACTGCATCTATCTCCCGACCCGTTCTATGGATTGTGACACGTCGTTTTCCGCTAGGCAAGTTTTAACACTTCAAGTTGTCTGCTCTCTAAGAAATTGGTGTTTCGGTGGGTCTTTGGACGAAAGTCAAAAAAAAAAAAAAAAAAAAAAAAACTTATTTCGGTGATCTGGATCTAAGTCGCTCTTCAAAATAATTGTTCTTGGGTTGAAGAGAGGTCCGGAATGTGCGTAAATCTTGGTCAGCTATCTGCGAGGCTTGCTTCAACTGAAGACTGACTCTGGGAACTGCTGGGACTCAACTCCACTCTGCTCGTTGTGGCTTCGTTTATATGGGCGCCGACCAAAACCGGGGTGAGTTTGTCGGCGCCGGGGGGTTCCTCGATAATTCTAAATACATATCCACCTCTCTGGTTAGGAATTCCCACCTTTTTCCATTTTTGGGAACCTTTCTTCACTCCCACCTTCTCATCATACTTCAGAGGGGCGTGAACTGCCCTCCCCACATCTTCGTAGCAACCTCTCTTACTCATCCTCCAGATGGGCGGCAACAGCCTCCCTCGTGTGTCACGTGATCACCACTCGACCAATGATGTCTCAGTCGGGCGTGGACGAATCCGCGGCTTTGTTTCAGCAAGAAAAAATAAATATCTTGCTTAACTAAAAAAAAAATTATCTGTTCTCTTTCCCTTTTCTTCCTCTTAATCGCCGTTATCATTTCTCTGGCCGTGAACGGGACAATATGACAATGGCGGTCATAACTCTTGTTCTAACGTGGTTTACGTCAGGTATTTTATCGCTAATTATCAGAATGTGTGGTCTTCCTAACACGGTCTCAAAAAGAAACATCTCCAAAGTTTCAGTCAGTCTGTCGCCTCGAAGAAAGAAAAAAAAAAACACTTCTAGGTTCCCATTCATTTTCCTTCGGTACATATTTCTGATAACATAATTTTATTATCGCAGGCCAAGGATGTTCCGTCGAAGGAAAATCGGTCAACGGACACTCGTAGGTGGTCCTTAATTTTTCATATCTGTCCAAAGTCCCTTTATTTGCCTGTTTTTCGTCACTTATCGAAATAACATTTTCATTTGATTTTTTTTTTCCTTGGCCAGCCGGTCTGTAGTTGATAATAATATGTCTTCCCGTACCAATAGTTTGTTTTCATATCCTTAGATAACACAGCCGATACCAAAACATATCTGATTCTTTCTTTCCTTCCCTTTCTTTTTACTCCGAATTTCCCTGTCATTGTAATGACACTCTTTCGCCATTTGTTACTTATCAAAATATCCTTTTATCCATTGTCTCTTAGCCGTGTGTGTGTTCTTGCTTATCATCCACGATTCGGTCCTTAGCCTCTCCTTTTCCTCTTTTCTTTCTTTTCCCTTTCTGCCTCGTTAAATGGTGCCACACATGTATTTCCATATATTTTAAAGAATGGTATATTTTTCAGTTTTAAATTTCTTTGATAATTTTCAGAAACAGTTTAATTTTCATCATCAAGAAAGAAAAGGACGCTAAACTATATTTTATTATCAGATCTTCAATACGGCAGTGAATATTGGGCAATTTCTTCACAGATGGAATGGAGACTTGAGGCAACAGAGATGGGAGTCTACAGAAGAATGCTAAGACGGCCATTGAGAAGTGATACAGAGATTCATGGAAAACAACTCTCGCTTCCTATACTAACAGTAAAAATAGGTAACAGTCTTCTAGTTTATCGTTCTTTTAACAAAAAAAAAAAATAATAAAAATAACGGGAAACCTGTGTTAAGAAATGTCACAACCATAAAACACGAAGCAATAAAAGTACATCGTCATTGTTGTTCTTAAAGATTCTTTTACGGCCTCCGTGGCATGACATCTCTGTTTGATTTTAAGTTCATCAGATATCAGCAAACATACAGCATAATTAGAATGTTGACTTGAATGTTCATTCATAAAATGAAAGCATATACACGTGTGCGTTAGTGTCTGTGTGCGTGTGTTGTGTACTAATTTATCTCTGTAGAATTCTATATGGTTCAGTTTTAAAAATATCCGACTCTAGTCAATTTAATTGCCTTGATCTCTCTCTTTCTATATATCTATCTCAATATGTTCTGATCTATACTGATATTTATGATCCAATCTATTAAAGTATGGTTTTTATCTACACTATTTGCCTTCATATAAGATTCATTCTCTACTACCTCCATGTTACTTACAATGGCTATAGGCATTACCTAGCGACGGTGATTTTTGTTGTGACTGGTATACACATATTTTTCTTAATCAGAAAGGTCTCTTGACGATCCCAGAATAAAATCTCCATAAATGGTTTTATAAAGGGACGATGCAAAGAAAAAAAAACGAAGACGAAATATGAGAATAGCAATGGTTAATAGCAGCTGACATGATAGCCTTTACCTTCCCTCGGCTTCCTATGTTTATTCATTGGTCAGCAGAAGTCGGTATTTCTTTCTTGCTTTTGTGCGTAGCCAACTGATATGAACGTGCATTTTACAAAAAAAGAGTTCCTATAACACTTAATATCACAGGTAGGATATATTAAAGACATCAAAGCATTCCCTGTGAGAATAAGTTCCAACTGGAAAAGGAAACGAAACAATAAAACGTGATTGAATGTTATTGCCCTTGATCTTTGTAGCCGTAGACAAAGCTACTGTTTTTATTGCTTATGCCCGGCACTTAGGTTTTGTTATTTTCGGCATTAGCAAACTAAATTCTTTTTTTTTTAAATCATATCACACAAGCCACTAAGATGCAAGGGGTTACTGGGTGTGAAAGAGAAGACAAGTGAAAGGAAAGAAGAAGAATAGAATAGAATAAGTTTCAGGAAGACAGAAGGTGGCGGTTGATGTTGCATTTAAAATTTGGAAGATTCTAGGTGGTAAGGAAACAAGAAACTGGAAGAAAGTTTCACAGGCAAGAAGTGCGAGAAAATAAACTATTCTGATGGTATTTGATAATATATAAGCTTCATTATTTCTTTTAAATTAAAATTGTTTTATCCAGTGTGTAAAATGTGTGTAGAAGTCCTAGAGAAATTGAAGTAAATTGAATTTGCGTACGTACGTTTCTGTGTGTGTTTCCTAATGAAAAATGCGTTTTCACGATAGACCTACATTCTAGGGTGTCTACGGAAAATACGAAAATGAGAGAAAATATTACAATCTAATTATAGTCATAGAAAGCGACCTCTGGTGGTGTTTTTTTTGTTTTTGTTTTTTTTTGTTTTTTGTTTTTTGGGTTTTTTTTTTTAAAGCTAAGTGGGGTAATCCACAGACTTGCAAGCAGACTGTTTTTTCAAGTAGAGGTTATAGATTATTCGAATATCTTTTCTATAGAAATAAAGATTTTCTATTATTTTAATGAGCTTCTTTGTGCTGCATCGTATTAAATAATCTGTGTAATATAGAAAACAGTTATTTATCTTTGGGTATTTGTACTGCAATTTGTAATGCTTATGTTTGTCTTTGCTTAGTACTCATCTACGGTTCACCATTTCTTTTGACCAGTTGTTCCCAAATGGTGCGGTACCCCTCAATAGGGGCGGCGGAAATGGTAGCATTTGAGTTGGTTTAATTGAAAGACAAATATTTAGAAAAAGTTTTAAAAATTCATATGCCAAAAATAAATAGGATTTCAAAATTAAATGATTTACTTCTGATTTCATTAGACTATTCTATCTCAAACATGGACTGCCTTCATTCCACTTATAGAGGCCTATCTACGTACCCTCTTTGTAACAGATTGTACTGAACTACAGCTTACCAGTAGAAGGAATAAAAAAATACGTAGTTATCTTTTAAGCTGTGACTTAGTATAAGTTGGATTATCCCCCATTAGAATAACGTTTGCTCTTACAACATAAAGATTATTCGTATGCAAAAAAGAATATATTAAACAATTCCTACGATGCGACAGAAAGTAAAAAAGAATATTTAATAAAAAATTCTTACCTCACATTTTTAATTCTATCCTGGTCACAAATCTACTGGTCCCATGATTGTCCGAGCTAGCTCGTCCGGATAAAAATAAAATAATAATTTGTACTGCTTGCTTTGATCATTCAATCGCATTTCTTGTTTTAGACTTGGACAAAGACAACTGCTCTGTCAAGTTGATTTCTGCTACGAGCTCTATTCATTAGAATTTTATTAAGTTTAGTTTATATGGCTCATCAAGCCGATAGAAATTGCGTTCATTTGCACCTCGTTTCTTTGCCAGCGATATAAAGAATGATGTACAGAAATCTTCCAGTATTTCAGCACTGTCATATTTTAACTATCAGTCAGTTATGTGCTTTACGTGATACACGCTTGGGTGATCATGTATCTTTCGATATATGACTGATTAGGCAGATTTTTCCCGAATTACGTTGCCATTTCCTTCCGCAGTAGACTGATTACCAACCAAGTCTAAAGAGCCCAGTCTATCCTGCTATTCAACCCATAGCTTGGGGGAGAAGAGACAGATGCATACCTTTTCCCCTGGGTATTTGTGTACAAGTGAATCTAACGAATTTGACTAGAATTCGAACTCGACTCTCCGAGAATACTATAAAAACATAAACATTTATTTAAAAGGAAAGGAAAATAAACAGGGTGAAAAAATAGTTACAACTGCCATAAATGGCAGTTACAAAAAGAACATATATAAAAAGTTGACCGAGTTTTTCTAATTCTTTTTCTCTCCTCCTTTCTGAATATGTATTTTCGCCTTCGAATGGTGACTACATTTATATTTTTTCACTATTTAAATTCCTTTTTTAAATAAATATTTCTGTTTTTTATATTAACTAAATTCTGTACCCACAAGATCTTTAAACAATTCTAATACTTTCGAAACTTTATCAAACCCAAGGCGCTGTCAAGACCCTTGATTATAAGCTCATCTATTCCAGTTCTTACTGTTTCTTTCCATTTTGGCCAGTGTTGACATAATCCCACATTTTAATATTATGGGACTTGCGTTTTGTTTTGTTTTTTATTGCATATCCCCAATGTATTCATTCCATCTCCCTCATACATTATCTGTTTCTATTATTATTACACGCTCTTTAGCTGATATTTTATTTTAATTGGACGGTGGTGTAATGGATATCAGCTCGGAATGAGAAATCGGAAAGCCGAGTTCGAATTCTAGTCGGGTTCGTTACATTCACTTGCGCGCAAATACCACTGGGAAAGATATGAATCTATTTCTTCTTCCCTCCCCTGGGTTGAATAGGAGAACAGAATGGGTCCTGTAGTCTTGGTTGGTAACTAGTCTACGATAGAAAGAAACAGAAGAAGCCTGCTACGGGAAAATCTTCTGCCTTGTCAGTCATGAATCGAACGAGACATGATTGCCCAAGCCCTTTTTGTGCATTTCTATTTCCTTCACCTGTTTCCATGAATGACCGCTGCGTCTGTATTCTGCAATTTTCTATTGATGATATTTCTCGTTAGTTAATCCATATTTTTCTAATGATTGTATTTAACGAAATCTATTCTGTGCTGCCGCCTGTCTTTCATCAGAGAATTTCGCCTTCACAGAAAGAAAGAAAGAAAGAAAGAAAGAAAGAAAGAAAGAAAGATAATAGCTTTGCTTCGTATGGCATAAGGTCAGATACCGGGACTATAGAGAAAGAAAAATATTTTTTCCGCCTAACTTTTAAATTGGAAGAACCTTGAAAACCACTCTTCAAATAATGATAATTACTCATCTTAGAATTTCGGACATCTTTTCTAGTAAGGTACCCAGTGAGGATCGAACTTACTCATAATGGTCTGTGGAACGTGCTTACAATCTATCATAAACCACATGCCTGCAAATTATTCTAAATGGCACACGTTCTCTTTTTGAGTGCAACCATCAAATAGGCAATCATTCTAGCATTCCTTCAATAACAAGCCTGTCAAAAACGGAGATGGAAATTGGTGTGTGTGTGTGTGTGTGTGTGTGTGTGTGTGTGTGTGTGTGTGTGTGTGTGTGTGTGTGTGTGTGTGTGTGTGCAGGGAAAGAGAGTAAAGGCGTGATGCTGTAAAATAGAGAGAGTGAAATACTAAGATGAAACGATAGTGAGTAATAAAATGAAAGAGAAGTGAGGGGAGTGAAATGAGAGAATGAGATTTGAGAAACTGGCAAAGAAAATAACCAACAAAGTAAAAGGAGAGAAAATCTGAACAATATTTATCCACATAAATATGAATTTACTTTCAGCTTTTAGTAAATAAACTTGGTATGGAATTGCATACGTCTATGCGTGTGTATGTGTGGCTTTTTGTGTGTGTGGCTTTGTGTTTGTGTGTGTGATTATTTGAAAAACGAAAAAAAAAAAAAAAGATAGAAGTTTCTAATCAGGAACAGAAATACGATATGTCCAGTTCAAAAGTTGAAAATATCGAAGGACTGCAAACGATATTGCATCAAAATATAATGACGCCAGGGAATCATGGTAAAGTAAAAGTAAGGTAAAATTAATACTTCACCCCCCGGAGCGCTGTTAACATTAGACGTCCTTTCGATTGCTCATTTTAAAAACTGTGTTATTTTCGTTCAATCAGACGAGGATCCTTACTCATCTATATCTATCTATTAGGTTGGTGCAAAAATAATGTCGTTTTCTCACATATGTTACTATGTGAGAAAACGACATTATTTTTGCACCAACCTAATATCTATCTATCTATCTATCTATCTATCTATATATATATATATATATATATATATATATATATATATATATATATATATATATATATATATATATATATATAACATTTCGTCTTGTCCAATTTGCTCGTTCGGGCGAAAGCGATATTTCTGATATATTTCGTTTAAGTTATTTCTCTTTTTTTCAATGTTTTCTGAGTATTTTGACGAAAATTGGGTGGGGGTGTTGAAAGATATCTAAGGAGGGCAAAAGAAAAACACTTAAAAGGTTTCTTTCATATTTATTTGCGTTCGTATTTTCCACATTTTTTTCCTGCACTTACTTTTTTCTTTTTGTTTTCCTTCTATCTTCCTTCTTTAAATAAGCAAAGACGAGCCCCATCCCATGATCGAAAAACAACTAAAAAAAGAAAAGGAAAGAAAAAAAAAGATCCCCAAAAGCGAACGGTATCTATAATTATGATCATAATTGACGTTAAAAGGTCTACGGTGCCGAAAGCAACTCTGATATTTCGAAAAATATCCATTTTCTGTTTTGTCTTTCAGTTCACCTTTTTTTTTTTTTTTTTACCAACTTGTCCTTTTTTGATTCCAGAGTTCTGAGAAAAGAGTTTGTTTCACATGAAAAATTAACTCGTTGCTAAATTTATCAATGAGCGTGTCATGCAAACAGTTGATCAAAATATACATACCAACAAATATCTACCGAAATACTTATATAGTACCTACAGTAGAGCGAAGTTTAAACAACTTCTCTTCCAAAAAAAACCGCTGTTTGGTTAATGAGTTACAGCTTCATTAAATGCTACTTTAATGTAGCCTTATACTATACGAATAGGAAATGTCGCAAACCATGAAATATAAAGGAGACTTCGATTTGGGGTTGACTACTGTGGCATTGTGCAAAACAAAAATATCCTTATGCTAAAGAGAAAAATAAAATATGAACAAAAGTAAAAATTTTATTTCAGATAATAATGCAAGTCGGTTGCTTTGATCTGCTGGAGCTATCGAGGATGACAGCTTTTTTGTTTCGCTAACCTTCCAAATGGGAGGAACCTGGGAGTTACAAATCACTCGTAGAATAATGTTTCGGATAATTTTTATCTTAAGGCACTCAGTGGGAATAGAACTCCTTCATAATGGTCTGTGGAACGAGCTTACAAGCCATCATAAACCACATGCCTACAAATTATTCTAAATGGTGCACGTTCTCTTTTTGAGTGCAGTCTTCAAATAAGCATCCATTTTGTTATTCAGAAGGAAGTCGGTTTTTGCATTTCTCTAGACACAGGAATTTTCCAATAATACTTCACCAGAGCATGATGGTGACAATATAGTCGTCATTTGATCGCGCTCATTTTTATCGTGGTTTAAGTAAAAGAGTGATAACGTAAGCAATATAATTAAATTTTCAGGGGCAACCTCATTGCCAAATGGGTCCACAACATTGCCAGTGCCACTGAATTGATTATTCTGAAATAAAAGCAGCGTGACAACACCAAAATCATTCCTTGAACTGGCGCTCCACGGAAAAGTGTTATAAACGCAAAAATTACTAAGGAAAATTTAAAGAGAATCCAATGATGTTCCAAAAAATATTTAAGAATAACTAAAAATATCGATTACTAAAAGAAGGAATGGTAATGAATAGCTTAGGAAATGTTTAAAATTGTACAGTTCAGAGAAATTACCTTTGTTATAAAAAACAAACAGACACTTGGATACTCGGGTGAAATTAATTCGTAAGAATTTAGAGAATCCTAATTATTTTAGAACATTATTTTTTGGTCACAATACACCTCGTGGGGAAAAGTTTGATGCGCCTATGATAGAATAAAATAAATATCAATAAGAAAGACAAAACATTTCCACAGTAAAACTGGGCATAGGAGTTATCTTGGTTTTAGGCAGGGGTAGACAACCTCCGGCCTCCGGGTCACATGAAGGATTTTTGTCCGGACCCCTAACTTAATACCTGGGCATTAATTATCTAATTAATTTATGGAGCAAGAGGCAGAAAATATCAGTTGGAGTTAACCGACTTACAATGCAACGAATGTTTTTAATCAAAATTTAATTCCGAATCCACTGCTGACAAGAAATATGTTTTGCCAAGCGGAAAATATAAAAACCTATTGAAGAATGCGAAAATAATGTCATCATTATTTGGAAGTAAACAAACTTTATTCAGAAATGAAATATGCTAGAAGTCTTTTAAGAACAAGATTCGGGGATGACCACCTTGACGAGGTTTTGCTCCTGTCAACGACAAATATTTTACCTGATGCGCAGAATTTATCGAACGATAAGCAGGAAAAAGTGTCTCATTAAATAATTCGCTATTTCTAACTATATTTCGTTTGTGGTAAGGAATTTTGCATTTTTTGTTGTTTGTGTTAGTTGTTATTCCGGAAGTAAAATAAGGAACCTCGTTTAAATAATATAAATTATTTTAAATTATAAAACAGTTTATTTTCCCGCACTTCTCGCCTGTGGAACTCACTTCCGTTTATTTGCTTTCTTGATAACTAGAATCTTCAGAAATTTAAATGCAACGTCAATCGCCATTTTCTTGAACCCCCGTTCATCTTTTATCCTTTCCTCTATCCCCGCCCCCCACAAACCCAGTGTTTTCTTTCACTTTCACTCTCTGTAACCCCCAGCGTGCTAGTGGCGTTCCTGCCTTGTTTGGTATGAAATTATTATATATATATATTTTAAATACCATTAAGTACGTTGTTTTTCCTTTAAACTTCTATACCTAGGCCGCCTTCTGGACGGAGCTGTCTGTGGTCGAGACAATTTATTATAGTACATTTAATATCATGACCCTCCTCCAAAACACTGCATAGCTTTCTGGCCCGCTCTCCACAAAAGGTTGCCGACTCTTGGTTTAGAGGATTTCCTATTTTAATGAAACTTGAAAACTCCTGTGATTGAAGGAACGATGAATGGGCGATGTATCGTAGTGTTTTGGAAACTATTTTATTCAGTTCAAAGCAGCGAACTTAACGAGAGAGCACTTTTTGCAATAAGGGTCCATCATTCTTTGTGCAGAACAATGTAGAACTGATCTAGAGGCCGAGTCAATTCCCTAACATGAATCCAATTAAAAATTTATGACGAAGCTTGAAAGATCGAATTCGTCACAAAGAGCTGAGACTCATTAATGATTGAAGTTCATTTTCAAGGAAGAGCAGAAATGATTTCTAAAGGATTTTGCGAATGGCTCGTGAAGAACTGCAGAAAATGTTTCCGGGAATTAACTGCAAAGGAATGTTATGTAAGTAAATATGATAATCTGATTTCAGTTCAGATTTTTCCATTGATAAGTTTGAAATGATTTATTGCTAATTTTAGTATTAAAATAGATCATCGATGTAAATGTAACGTAAATGTAAACATCGGAAATATATAAATATTGTACAAGCGTACATAGACGTCTTTCCTCAACCACTCTATACAGAATCGAGTACAGCTTGGTCAAAAGATATTTTTCACAATGCATCAAGTGACGAGTGAATATAAACGGAATAAACCCTCCCAAAGACACATACAAACCTACTTGCTGGCTGAGATAATTGCCTTTTACCAATCGGTACATATGGTCAGTGATAGACGCGCGTCCAGCGGATGATTTCCAAGTTAAATGTTTGTCTTCATCAATTAATAAAAAATGGCGCAACATATTTTTTCTATCCGTGTTTGCTATATTTAAGAAATTGGACGCACCCAGAGGACAGTACAGTGTAACCCAGATATAAGAGAGTTGTCGGGGCCGGAGAAGAAGTTTCTTATATCTGTGTTTCTCTTATATCCGGGTTTGGCCTATTTTGTTTAGGTAAGTATGGCTCTAATTTAGGACCAGAGAAAATCGCTCTTATATCCGGGTTTCTCTTATATCCGTGTTACACTGTATTACTAAAATCTAGTGTAATACTGGGTGGGGGGGGGCAGGTATATTAAGATGGTTTACTGTGTGAGTAGTTTACACTGGTGGGAAAATGAAATGGTTTCATCACCAAAATATTAGGTTGGTGCAAAAATAATATCGTTTTCTCACATATGTTACTATGTGAGAAAACGACATTATTTTTGCACCAACCTAATACATGCATCAAAACAAAAATAGAAAAAATACAGAAAAAAAAATAAATGCCCATCTTATTGATGTGATCATAGCGCCTGATATAAACATTTCAGCCAAAGAATTTCAACCACTCTCGAAATATAATGTTATTAAAATGAAAAGAATGTGGCATTTAGACCCATTCATTATTCTAGTAATGATAGGAGTGGCACTAGGAACGATTCAAAAGATGACGGGGCACATTAAGATAAACCCAGGAAATCAATGTTATCTGAATAAAGAAAAATATTGCGTTAATGAGTGCAGCTCACATACTTAGACAAACACTTCGAATAACTTCTTAAGGAAAAAATTCTTTAACAGGTTTCGGGTGAAAGACTTGACAAATAATTGTATGAAAAAGCAAATAAGAAAGAAAGAAAGAAAGAAAGAAAGAAAGAAAGAAAGAACAAGAAGAAGAACAACAACAACAGCAACAACAACGACAACACCACCACCACCAAACGTAAAATGCCAATTCTCGGTTAGACCAAATCTTGTGTGAAATCACGAGCTTAATTTCGGCCTGAAAGTTCTTTCGTTATTTTAATCTATTCTCGTAAAATTCAGGCGGTGGGGTCAGTATTAAATAATATTCACTGAGGTACGTGATCATCCCTTCTAGAAAATTGAATGCTGTTCCGTTTGTCCATATTTAACTATGATTCTTCTCAAAGTAAATCTAGCCAAGTCGCATCTTCCCTGCGATGAGTGCAAGGTAATATGTAGGAAGTGCGGACATGGCAAGATTCTCGGTTGAATAAGGTAAACTAACTTTGGCTATGTCACTTGACATTAACGGAAGTGATTGCTGGTACAAGCAATTGAATATGGCGGATGAATGGAGAGAAGGGTGAGACGGAAGGAGGTTTGGAAGCCGTAGAAAAATTCGGCTTGGCCAGCGGGAATGGAAGGTTGTTAGCCTCGAGGTGAAAAACGTCACACTCTGAATGTTAAAAGTCTGCAATTCAAATGTCGGGTTGATTGCTGTGTGAAGGTGGGGCAATTTTATTTGCATTTGCCCACGTCAGATCGGATTTAGGATTTAAAGAGATGGAAGATTGAAGTAGTTAAAGTGCTTTCTTGTTAGCTCAATCGATCGATCGATAGATAGATAGATGAGGACCAAACTGAGATCAATAGATATCGAGCAAGTCTGGTAAACTTCTGTGCAATGAGTACATTCCTCGCTATGTGCTTTTGGCCATAAGTTAAACTTCGATAATATCAATATATCATATGAATCTACACTGTGGTGTAATGGTTAATAATAAGTCAAGTTCGATCATTATTGGGTACTCGCACTGATTTGAAAATCCTTTTAGGAATTGTTTAGGAGATGTCAATAATTATTGATCAGACGTTATATACAGTACCTATGAACATTAATGAGTATGTCCCAATCGTCATAAATACGTTAGACACTATTGTAAGTGGGGGTACTATGCTGTCTGTGGGCACCTCGTGGCAGTGTAATGGTTAGCAAGTTTGTCTCGCTAGAACAATTACAACTGAGAAGTGAGTTCGATCCTCACAGGGTGCCCTCTACTTTCGGCCGTGTGCCACATCTAAGCTACGCTTGGTAAATCACTGTACTATGCTGTCTGTGCTGCCAGCGTGGGAAGCTGTTGCCGTGTCGAACTCTCTGCCTTTGGACAGAGAGGAACCCGGGAGAGGCTCTGCCAAGGGTAGAGTCTCGTCGGGGGAGGTAGACAAATACCCGATCCCGCGTATGCGGGGTCTACGGGCAATTTTTGCCCGAGCTCACGAGCTAGGATTCCCCGACATTAAATTGGGCCTTGTGCCGCATGCTACCTTGTGGGGAGGTAGGTAAATATCGTAATATGCTGTCTAAATACTCCACCACTAGCAGTGGTTTAACTACTTCACGCTGCTTGCAAGTATTGTATTTTGTTGATTTCATTTCCAATCTCCGTTTTGGTTATTCCTCATTCACTGACATTTTCTAGGTTACAACATCAGAATAAAGAACCATAAACGTGAGAGGAATATTATTTTATATCAATATTCAAAATGGAGAAAGACAGAATGCCCTGCTAATTTAAAATCTTGGATTCTTGCATTGATACGAATATCGATTACTATTGCCCTTGATAAATCTCAGCCACTAGTTATATTGGACTTTCTGCATTCGATATAGAATGATATGAATATATATTGTTACTAAATGCGTAGGCTAGTCAAAAATGGCAAATCCTATTGTTTAATCAGAACTTTGTCAACTTGAGTCCTAACAGTAGCTGGTTGTCTTTGTTTAAGCTTTTAATATAAGTCCGAAAATTAAAAAAAACAGCAATTTCGCAATAATAGAAGAGAGAAGGCGCTTCTCCTCTCCCAGATTACTTAGCTTCATCCAGAATGGGGGCAGACCCACTATGCGAGATCCATTCTCTCAATCGTTTATTCGCTGTAGCATCCTCCATTCGATATAGAATTGAGGAAAAGGAAATTTCAACAAAATTGTCTGTTTTCATTTCACTCTGTGATGCATTGTTTGGGCATAACGAATTGCAGATAGACCCCTAAAATCGAAAATGACACGCAACTTAACAATGCACATCTAAATATACACTAACGGCAAATAAAATTGCAACATACGGAAAGACGATGTCGATACATACATATATACATATACATAGGTATACCATGTGCGAGGCTGGACTGAAAAGTTCCCAGGCTTACTATGAAGGAGTGATGCATGCATTCATTTCAATTCTTCTTATTAATAACTGCATTGTTTCTTTCCACGTAAACTCGCTTTTCAAAGAAGATTTCAAAGGTAATTAGTATCGACTTTTCTTGAAAATGGACAAATTTTGACATCGTGGTGTTATCAAGTATCTACAGACAAAGGGTTTTAGCCCCCAAGGACATTCATCCTTGATGACGCTCCAACTTTATAAAGCGTGTAAAAGTGGGCAACCGCATTTAGGAGAGGAAAAGAGACTCTTGAAGATGACCCAAGGTCTGGACGTCCTGCAATTGCCACGTCTGTTGGTGCTAAAGAAACTCAAATGTGCTTGAGCACAACAGATATTAGCTAGCAATCCTAGAAAACGGCCATACACGGAAACGAGCAAGCAGCTATTATATTATACATTGAATTCCAATAAATAGTTATAAATGGACAGTATTTTTTTTAAATTTGGCTTTTTTCAAATCCTATATTGAATGCAGTTAATATGGTAAAATATATCAAAATCAAATCGAGAACGACAATTCGAGATTTTATCAATGCCATTGTTTATTATGGAAAAGCATCGAGAAGGCTGACCCTATTTAAACATTGATATCCAGTAATAAATGCACGAGGTTAACTGTTATGGTAAACAAACTCTTAGTGTTTGGCTATACCTGCATCTTTTCAAAACAGTCTTCATTTGTTTATTTTTTAAACAACGAAACATCTTTCTGGGTATATCTTGAGCAAAGAAAATCCAGCAAACTATTAAATATGGTTGATATTTTTAGGGTTTGACAAGAAATTTTGGAGTATCGTTTGCTCAAATATTATGTAGTACATTATACTGAGTATAAATTCAAAAAAGTATGAAAAAATATTAGAAAGAATTTCTCCTAATTGATTTGTTTTTCATTTTTATGAAGGGTGGAATCCACATGAAACGTAAAAGACTTAAAATTGGCATTTTGAAAATTATATTAATTAATCTCATGAGTAAATCAATCTTTTGACATGAAATTTATTAAACATATCTTCGCCATTTTGGATTATTAAAAATGAAAATGCTCACATTATCTCATCCATAAGATTTGCTTTGTGTTTTCGGAATTATTTGATATGTCATCCGAGATGAGGAGATAGCCGATATGATAAATCTGATGAAAAAAAAAAACTTCTTTGTAAAAAAAATCTGACAAGTGCAACAAATTTTAAAATAAATTTACAAAATAAATATTCTTGAATGATTGATACTGTCTATTTAATTATGTCAGGAAAAATTCTAAAAAAGACCCATAAACACTAATATATATATCCCTCACCGATCCAAGTGAAAAAAATAAATTAATTATATACAATACTAAATTTAATACAACCAACTTAGTCGTCGAAAACAATTCTTATCCGTCAACTAGCATCTTACAAAAGACCAAAATTGTATATCAATTTAAATGCCCTTTGGAATATATCTGATAAAAATTTTAATACATATGTTGGTTTTACAACGACGACGTTGTCGAGACGGCTTATATTTCACTTAAATGAGCATAGGTCAATCTCAGAACATTTAAAGGAACACTCATGTCCACATACCCAGTTTAGACAGATGTTAGTTGCAAATAGTAAAATTAGTACTTCATCAAAATAATAATAAGCAAAACCTTAAAATTAATAAGAAAAAATTGCGGCCAAAATTAAATAAAGTCAACCATAAGTATAGCAACAAAATTCTTAAATATTTGTAGCAGCAACGTTTTATAAAAAATACTAAATTAAAATATTATAACTAAAAAACTAAATATCCTTTTTATTTTTTAAATATTAAAATAAAAATTACAAAGTTACCTCCCTTGTATATTCGAATTTGGAATGCTGTAAATGAACAGTGAAAAATATTTTGAATTTACTGAGCTACAGCCACAGATATTTTAACTCCCTGCTGAAGATGGTCCTGGATGAGATTGAAAGTACTTGGAAAAATAAAAATTATTTGAAAGGAAACTTTGGAATTATTCTTAATCAATTTTCTACAGCCACCAAAAAAATTCAAAATAAAATAAATACGTCTAACTAAACATTTAACTAAACATGTTTGAATGAAAATACGCTGCCTATATATATATATATATATATATATATATATATATATATATATATTAGGTTGGTGCAAAACTAATGACGTAATAATGTCGTTTTTTTGACGTTAAAAATACGTCAAAAAATGACATTATTACGTCATTATTTTTGCACCAACCTAATATAATATGAACTTACCTCAGTGAAAAACTAGCGATGATTTATGACTGCTGTGCAACAATATTTAGAGTTGTTTATATTTTTTACTTTACTCTCACTTGCGTATTTTTTCTTCTTTTTTTTTTTTTTTTTTTGTCGCGACCTCATTTTTATTTATAACGCGACCAACTGAATGGTCGGGAACCACAGTTTGGAAAATCCTGGTTTTTACTATATGCAAATAATTACTTTTTTATTCATTGCATTTTGACCAATGCGTTCATAGGCCTTCTCTTAGTGTTGTTCTTGATATATATATATAAAAAAAAGATCATACATGACACACTAACCATCTAAATCTAGAGTCAACCTAACCCAGACGATTTTTGGATCTTCACACTAGCCAATCCCGATGACAACAAAATAACTGAACATTGCAATCCATAGAATTATCCTAACTTCTTCAGAACTCATCAACCCAAATGATTTCCTAATTCACAGGATTACAACCGTATGATTTTCGAGAAAACTGAACTAAACAATCAATACGATTCCATAGACATTGGGACTTGCCAACCACAAATGATCCCTAATGATTGGGAGTATCTATTCAGGAGGATCACCTAATTAATAAGACGAACCGACGTTTCCCAACAAGATATTATTATCTGATCAATATTTTTTTCTAGATAATTTGAATTTATTAACCAATCCAGTCGATTTCCAAGATAATAGAACTAATCAGCCCAGACGAATGGCTAGATTTGGAGACCAAGGAATCTAAATAATAGTTTTAAAAGCCCAGATGATTTTCCAGATTCTGAGACGATCCGATTCTACCCATCTCCTAGATCAAGGGTCAGCAACCTGTTGTAGAGAGGCGGCGCAGACATCTATGCAAAAGAGATCCATGATATGAAATGTACTATAATAAATGGTTTCTTGACAACTTGAGATAACACATTTTCCGAAGTAAACAATGAAAAAATAGTTAATTGTCCAGATTTCATTAAAATTTACGTTCCACGGGCTTGTTTTTGTTTGCACGGTAAAGAGAATATGGTAATCGAGTTGTGTTACAGGCTGGATAAAAATCATTCACGAGCCAGATGTGGCCCGATGGCCGGGGTTGCCGACCCCAATCCTACATCATAACACTAACCAACCAAGAGCCATTGCATTAAAAACAAATACATCGTACACCTTTTTCCACGTGTCAGTGTATTTACCGAAATTGCCCCATGTAGAAAGATCATGAATACGAACATGAGATGAAAACGATACATAGTTTGCAGTAAATGTAATTGAATCATTTGCAATATTTTTTAGTGCTCGTGTTAGCATTTATTTCTTGTTTTTGCTGCCTTTGTAATTGTTTGGTGCAATTATATGGGCCGCCGCAGTTTGTGTTTTGGAGACTGATTACGTTAGTATTGTCGATGTGGTGCAGAATCTTTTTGTTTTTCTTCTTGCAAGTTTCATAATTAGCGTTAGCGTCTTTGTTATTTGTGTTCCTAATTTGACTATTGAAGTTGGTGTTGTCTTTCTAATTGCTTGCCTTCCCTCGCCAATGCGATTAATGACAACGTTGTCGATATTCAATCGACAAATAAACATTCAAAACTTTCATTAGCATTTCAACTACTTTCTTTTCATTTTTATTTCGGTCACTATTATTATTATTATTACTATTACTAGTAGTAGTACTAGTATTTCATTACAATACGTTTTTAACAGATAAAAAGGAACAGTTTCAAAATGTAAAAGTAGTAGTAGTAGTAGTAGTAGTAGTAGTAGTAGTAACGTTTGTGTTACTTTAAGAACTGCCATTTCTTATTCTTAAATGAGTGTTTGTTTTTGTTTTTTTCTTGTTTTTTTTTTTTGTTTTTTTTGTTTACTGGATATCAAGGGATGGCAAGTGTTATCAATATACCAACACTCTCTACTCAGTATTCTGGTTGATTTTAATAATAGTGTCATATGAATGACTTCTATTCTAGCCTAGATTTAAAATTCTTCTTAGGCTTATGGTCATATCACTAGTTCTCGTAGTATCACCAAAGTTAATCAAATTCGAGTCTGGTCAGTCCCTAGATGGATGACCATTTGAAAATACCAGGTGCTGTAGGCTTGGATGTGCAGGTGGTGTAATGTATAATGACTCGAAATTTTTAATCGGAGAGCCGAGTTCCAGTTCCATTTGGGTTCGTTATATTCCCTTATGCTCAAATATCCTTGGGAAAGGTATGAATCCATCTCTTCACCATCCAGCTATGGGTTAATTAACTAATAGTTGGCAGGAGAAGAATTGGATTCATACCTTTCCCAAGGGTAAGACTTGTATCACTAAACCATTATCACCAAAAAATTTCTGGCAATCTAAAAATATTTTTCTAGCTTTAAATAACCTGCAAAGGGTTGATAAAATGTAGAAAATGAATCAATGAAAAAAAAATTCTTCCCAGCGAATCTTAGTCTTCCAAGCACGCTTGTGATGACGGATACAAGTACCATTCCTATTTTCAATATTTTCTATGTTCTCTTTTATTATAATCCACTGTGTCTAATGGGGTGACAGGTTTTGATAGCGCAGGTGGAACCCAGTTAAAAATATCCTCAGGTTAGGTAACCCGATCCACAAAGACAGTTTCCGAATGATGGTGTTCCAAAGCATCTAAATGTGACTCCCAAGTCGCCTTGGCTGCTTCATCCAAAAACTTAAAAAAACACCGGTCACCCCACCTGGCGGTGATATTACTCTCGCTCATGAAGAGAGGTGGACAGTGCGTCAGCCTTTAGGGAAAATGCCCGATTGATGAAGCTCAAACGCCTGGGAAGCAAGTATGTGCTACTGAATCGAATACTTGCTGTAGCCCATCTTAATTCATCAAGACAAAACAAGTACATATTAACACTTTCACTCATTTTAGATCAAAAGCCATGAGAGCCAGGCCTGCATTTATTATACGTAGTTTTCCTTTTCTTAATGTCCTTTGTTTACTCAGAGATTTGCGCTACCATGAGAGTGTGATGGATTTATTTGATAGATACAGCCCACATTCTTCTTCTTCTTCTTCTTCTTCTTCTTCTTATTATTATTATTATTATTATTATTAGTAGTAGTAGTAGTAGTAGTAGTAGTATGATTATATTAATGGGCTTGTATTCATATATGGGTGTGTTTCAAGTTTGGTATCACAGATACTGATATGGTAACAAAAAGAGCGAGGGCCAAAGAAAGAAAGAAAGAGAAATACAGAGACAAAAAGAGAGTGCGTCACAGAGAGATGGGTCAGTTTAGATTAGGCAGTTATTTGTAGCGAAAGATTAAATCATGTTTCCTGACCTAACGATCTGTTGAGAACATTTCAGCAATTTTAAGAGAGATTAATATCACTTTTCTTGTAACTATCTGGGAATGGTTATGGATTGGAAAGTAAGGAGTACAGCATTAAAATATTTATTAAAAACTACGTATAATTAACACGCGTCCTCCTTCTTCTTGTTGCTATTATTATTATTATTATTATTATTATCTTTTTTGTCTTCTGTTTTGTAAAATTCCTTACAATACCTAAGATAAGGAAAGTAAGTAAATATAAACATTTTTGCACAAATTTTGATGTTAAGTGATACTTATAATGTACAGTGTCTATATTTATTTGACATTATGAATACCCTCCTGGGTAGGTGAGTAGTTTGCCGTAGCACAATTTTTAATCTCTTGTAAACAGGGTCTGTAGCGTTTTTCAAACTATTTTTTTTACTGCGACCCACAGCAAGAACCACAATTTGCATTGCGGCGCATTATAGCTACGTTTTGTAGCGGAGCGGGGGCATACGTGTTGTTAAATTAGGAACACGTGCCTTTTATTCCTGCTAGAAGAAGGTCCACTACAAGAGCATGGCGGACTCAGAGATTGAATCCACCATAAAGAAGTGTAAAGAAAACCAACAAGACCGATATATATATATATATATATATATATATATATATATATATATATATATATATATATATATATCAACAAATATATGTATTAAAGAACAAAATTTACAATGGACATAGACATTAACATTTCTGTTTGTGTGTGAACTTACAGAGTTTGTATTTTGGTGAATGTACGTACGTACGTGTATGTGTGTATAATGTTCAATGTGTCTCCCACAAGTGGGAAGACGCAATCTTCTGCGAGATCTTACATTGTAGATGTGTTCGCTGAAAATGAAGAAAAAGAGAACGAGGCAAGAAATTGCCCAGTATTTATAGTGTAGGGAGAGCGACCCCTAGTGAACAATTAGGAAATTAAGGAGTTAACTCTGACATTACCCTCCACCTCAGATTGAAAGTTGCAGGAACGAAAACTTTTAAAAATGTAAAAAATTATAAACTGAATAGAGAAAGTTTCCAAAATGGCTGACGCATGTTAAAGTGAAGACGTGATTTCTGAAATGTTATCAGACGAAAAAGTCGTGAAAGTATGTGCATTGTCAGGGTGCTGAAATTATATTCGAAGTGAATGCATAGCACCGTCTGAATTAATATGTGTCGACGATGTGTATACGTGTCTTCAGGGTGAATTACTGTTAGCCGACGCTGTTGTGTTAAAATGCCTGCTTTATTCCAATGCTCCGCGTAAATTCAGTAAGTCGAAATGCCTACTCGAGTAGTGTACGCTAGAATGCATGCGGATTTATGTTGGAGTGAGGGCGTCGTGGCGAAGTTGAAAAATTTGCGTATTAGTGATAACTAAGTAATATTTAGTGAATATCGTCAGTAAATTTTTATGTGAAAGTTGCATCTTTAAGAATGTATTTCAGGACAGTGGTTCGTCCGAAGAATCCGTCGCGTAGAATTTAATTCAGGACAGTGAGCCGTCCGTAGAATATTTCACACTTAATCTCTTCAGTGTAGAAAACTTTTGTACATTAAAAGCATGATAAGCAATGATGAAATGTTGATAAGCAGTGGTGTGAAATGTCGCACGTGGTGTAGAATATTTGAAAGTTCATGGAAGTTTTGAATATTGTCCTTGTGAACCGAAAAGAAAAGGTGTCGGAAGTGTGGTTGAGATGCGTGATTCGACGAAATATGCTCGTGTCGACGGTATGATTGAGATGCAGACGTTCAGGTCGTGTCGACGGTTGGGAGTTGAGGTTGACGACGGGATGCTGAGGTGCGTTCGTGCTGGTCGTGTCGACGGTTGAAAGTGAGGTGCAGCGACGAGGTGCTGAGGTGAGGAGCGTTCTTTCCCGTCGTGTCGACGGTTGAAAGTTGAGGTGCAGGCATTGCTGGTCGGTGTCGAAACATCCCGTAGTAATTACAACCGATAGTATACGGGAAAGGTTGGTCGTTGCAGATTATCGCTGCTGGTCGTCGCATAGTAATATTCGTGGTGAATGTGTCGCACTCTCTGGAAAATATGTAGAAGCAGAGTTGTAACCAAGTTTAGCTGCTTGTGTCGAATGTTGTTTCAGAACTTAAGAAAATTTGCTATTATTGTCGATTGAATATCGTACTTGCAAATTCTTAGTGTGTTCAAGTCGCAGTGAGTCGCCTTTTGAGATGTGTCACACTTTATCTATTTCAGTCCAGAAGAAAAGAGTGTTAATTAGTTGAAAATGGCGTTGCGTTTTCTGTTTGGTAAGACCGTAAGCATGACTGCCGGGTGAAATTAGGTCAAACGTCGCCGAGAGAAAGAAAGGGTCAAGCATATAGACAAGTGGAGAAAAAGGAGCGTTGTATTGTTGCCTCGTGTTATAGTAGTAGTAGTAGTTGTAATGGCGATTGAGGCTTCCCTGGTTTCCCACGTGTTGTAGAAAAATTCCATTTGCCTCGCCGGAGAAATGTGTTTTGTATGGACATATTGTAGCGAATTAAAATTTTGTGATTTTGCACTTTCATATGATCTAATCACAAATTTTAGTTGCTTTATGTTTTTTTATTTTATTTTTTTTTTTTTGGGGGGGGGGGTAATAACGTCCGGCGTGTTTTTCAATGTTTTTTTCCTGGCTGGCTCTCGTTTGGAAAGTGTGTGTAAATGTGAGTTTGTACGTATATACAGGCTCGTGCTTCTGTTAACAGAAGTTAAAAAAATAAATCACGTCGGAAGGTCACCAATCTGGAGCGGACCGTGGGTTTACGTGTTGTTAAATTAGTAACACGTGCGTTTATTCCTGCTAGAAGGAGGTCCACTACAAGAGCATGGCGGACTCAGAGATTGAATGCACCATAAAGAAATGTAAATAAAACCAACAAAACCGAAATATATATATATATATATATATATATATATATATATATATATATATCAGCAAATATATGTGTTAAACAATACAATTTTACAATGGACATAGGCATTAACATTTGTATTTGTGTGTGAACGTAAAGAGTTTGTATTTTGGTGAATGTTCGTACGTACGTGTATGTGTGCATTATGTTCATGGCTTCTCCCACAGGTGAGAAGACGCAATCTTCTGCGAGAGTTTAAATTGTAGATGTGTTCGCTGAAAATGAAGAAAAAAAGAACGAGGCAAGAAATCGCCCAGTATTTATAGTGTAGGGAGAGCGACCCCTAGTGAACAATTAGGAAATTAATGGAGGAGTTAATCCCGACAGTGTAATAATTCAAAGACAAACTCTGTTCAAAAGGTTCATTTAATTAGCATCGAAAATTTATATAGGTATTTCTTATGATCCGTAGATAATGGAATTGTATGTATGTATTTGTATTGTATATTTGTATGAATTATTTTATAAATTATAAAATTATTAATTTTAGAAAAAAAATTAAAGGATATTCTGACACAAAGGTAAAGTATATAATATTTAATATTTCAACCATATTGCAAGTATTCCTTACTGTAAAGTTTTGTTATTTTCCTCTTCTTATTATTTGTCTCAAAAGAAGTCAATGTTTGCTTGCTAACGTTATCATCTTTAACAACGTTCGTAGAAGTTGCATTTTCAGATCTATCTATTAATGTTGATGTTGTGGAGTTACTTTACTTAATTTCCAAACTAAAAAATGCCACTAGAGGACGCTTTCTGAACCTATAAATGCAGTGTAATATTTTCTACCATTGTTTTTTGTTCCATTTTCACCCAGGGACGGTAAGATGTAGGTCAGAGGAAGAGAAAAGCGCGCTCGTTCGCCAGCACCTTTCTCCTCATTTTATATTCTTATTCTCTTTTTGTTTATTTTCCTCAGACATGCTAGGGTGTAGGTCTATTTAATGTGTTTCCCATTGTGAAACGTACACATAAACGTACGTACGCAACGTCATTTTACTTCATTTTCTCTAGGATTTCTACACTCATTTCACATACACGAAAAATTCACTAGTCTTTAAATGTTTTCAAGACTAGTGAATTGTTTTGTCACATACATACAATATAATTATCTTTATCGCTCGCAACAATGCAACATTTGGTCTTGTTAATAATACATTATCGTTTGCATATAATTTTGTTGTGGAATAAACATTCCAGGAGCGTGTTACCCAACTTAAGCACCAACGTACATGTACCCGCATTCAATGGCTCTCCTGTTTCTTCATCGTTCTTCTTTTTTCGAATGTTATAACGATCTATCATTTGGCTTGTTTTTGAAATCTTTAAATAGCACAAGTTACAAATATTGCAGATACAAGATTAAAAAAAAACTAGCTCGTTACATTTCCCCGAAACTACAGACAACTCACCAAAAATTCTGAGACTTCAAGTAAACGCAACACATCATCTTACTACCGCAGAAAGAATTTTACTGGTACTCGACTTCGACATCGAGTCGGCAAATTCACTTATAGCCATGATTTCAGATGCAACTGAATTATTTAACAATCTTAATGACGTCACTCGGTCCGCAACGAGTTTGACGAACAAAATAAATAAACGCAATGACAGATAATAATATCAAATCCGTAAGTGGAAATGATAATCCAAGTAGGATATAATATAAAATATTAAAAAGAGAAATCCATGAAAAGATCTCAATGTATTGTATACAGAGCAAATATGATATACAGCAAAGGAAAAATTTAAGACATCATGGAAAAGAGTTCGGTCATAAATTTATTTCAGCCGGTTAGTTTTTAATGCCTGCCTCATCAGACGAAATTACAAATGTAATTTCGGTCTGATGAGGCAGCTACTAAAAGCTTATCTGCCGACATAAATTTATTACCGAACTCTTTTCCATGATGTGTTAAGTTTTTTTCCGTTGATATATATATATATATATATATATATATATATATATATATATATATATATTAGGTTGGTGCAAAAATAATGTCGTTTTTTGACATAAAAACATATGTGAGAAAACGACATTATATTTGCACCAACCTTATATATATATATATATATATATATATATATATATATATGAAATAAAATATAATACGAGTTTACCTCATTGAAAAACTAGCAATGGTTTATGAGTGCTGTGCAACATTTAGAATTGTTTATATTCTGCACTTGCGTATTTTTTCTTTCTTTCTTTTTTTGTGTGCGACCCTTTTTATTTATCTCGCAATCCACTTCGTGGTCGGGACCAACATTTTGAAAAACCCTGGTCTAGAGACCGTTTTCTCATTTATATATCTGTCAGCAGGAATGGTAAAATTCCCAAAGAACTTTAATCTCATGGCTTTCTATGGCTGTTTCAAGATGACGCTCACATCATTTTCGGCATGTGGCGGACTGTAAAATTAACAATTCCTCCAGCGAAGATACTGCCTCCATAATAAAATCATCATGTTCATCTTTGTATTCCTCCAATGTCACGATTGGACAAAGAGATACTAAATGTTCAAGAGTCTCAACATGTCGTTCACATAATCTACATATTAGGGCTACACTATTCTTTATTATGTTTGTCTGGTAAGTCATGATAAATAGGCTTTAGTTATGTGCAGCCGAGGAGGCACGATGAAGTAATGGATAGCGACTCAGACTGAGGAATCGGACAGCCGAGTTCGAATTCCAGTCGAATCCATTATATTCCCTTATGTGCTAATGCCCTTAGGAAAGGTATGAACACTCTTCTTCTCCCCCAGCTATGGGTAAATAGCAGGACAGACTGGGTTCTATAGCCTTGGATGGCAACTGAAAGAAAATGGCAACCTACTGCGAGAAAAAATCTGCCTTGTCAGTCATGTATCGAAAGATACATGATCGCCTAAGTGTGTATCATGTATGGCACATGACTATGTGCAGCTATTATAAATGCTTCTGTTTCTTCGATGTATTTATTTATCGATTTTTTACTTCATTCATTACTGTTAACCTGTGAGATGGTGTCTTTAAATACTACATCTGACTAAAAACTATTAACTAAAACCAATCATTTAAAGCAATAGGTATTGTTTTGTAGATCAACTCAAGTAGGACTAAACTCTTACTACCAAAACTTCTGAAAATGTAAAGACGGTCAGTATCCGCCTTCCGAAGTCATTAATTTTCTTATATTGGAATCCATATTCTCTCTTTCAACAGTATTTCAATTGATAATGTTGAATATACTAAGTAACAATAGGTATTGCTAGTGACTTTGTAGCTATAAACTGATTACGAGTATTAAGTGACGTTATTATTATTATTTTATATCTTTTTTTTTTATTTCTGGTGTGTACTCACTTCTTTCCGTGTCTCAAATATGGTTAGAGATGGCTTCATGACATTTTCCACTGAGCATTTCTTGATGAAAAAAAAACTAAGATCACACACTTTACATGGGTGAAGCCATTCGTAAGTTCTGGGCTGTACTTGTGAGTGCAATCTTTTTGTATTTCTTTAAGGCTACCAAGAAATCCCTTCAATGAGTCTATCGGAACCTTGTCCAATCAATCCGAGGGCTCCAACTACAACTGAAATTGTTGTTGTCCTTATGTGCTACATTTTTTTAGATTTCCATTTCAAGGTCCTTTTTTATTGCCATGTCAATAAAAAAAAGCACGTTCTTCTTTTGTGGTCTCTGATCACGATGTCTGAGCGATTAACTTTGATTGTTCTGTCTGTTTATTGCAAAGTCCCATAAAATTGTTACAGGTTTTATCTCTGTAACCCGGTCTGAGTGGTTTTCATACCTATTATTATTATTATTATTATTATTATTATTGTTGTTGTTGTTCTTGTTGTTGTTTACAACAGGTATCTGGTGCTGGTCAAAACTGAGTAACAGCGAATCTCCTCAAATCAACAGTTCCATTCTAAATTTTGTCGCATTCTTCATAAACCATTCCTCGAATTTCTAATTTGATTCGATTCTAGTTTATGTCACCGTTTCAAATGTGCCGACCCAAAGGAGCCATCGTCTTTTTCCTCTAATCTCACGACTGAATTCTATGTTTACTCTGGATCCCTCTTCGGACATTCAAACTCTTTTCAAAGACGCCTATTATAAAAGCTTCATTAACCCTTTTCAATTCGCTTGTAAGGTCAAGATATTCTGCCCTCTGTCAATATTATTCGGTTCCCTAGCATCACCCAATACCTATCCTTTTCTTTTTTCCTACATCTTGTCTTCTGGCCTGCACAAGACAATCCATTCTTATGCCATACTTACATAAAAATATTATACCATAGAAACTTTAATACAAATACAGTCAACCTAACATCAATAAAATTTCATTCAAATATGAAACAAACTAAATATATTTCACAAATGAAAAAACGATTTGACGCTACAAACTGACGTGTGACGATACGACACAAGAAAAAACTGATATGGCTCCCACCGATGCGTGAATACTTGGGCCTCGAAACCTAATAAAGAATTAATTTGATTTTTATGGGTTATCAACACTTTGCCGAAACATATTTTATTGTAAGAATAATACCTTTTTGTGAGTAAATGTTGCATTAGCAATTTTGGGAGATAATGATTTTGTCAGATATAGTTTCTACTATTTAACCCATAGATAGGGGACAAAAGATCTATTAGTATCTTGCCCCAAAATTTCTGCATAAGTAAATATAAGGAAGTACCAAAGAAAAACAAAAATAATACTCTTTGATAATGATTTAGGAAACCAAATATAGCTTCGTTCATGAATCTTATTTATTTTCCAATTCATACTACTTGGTCTCGACGTCTGCTAATCAAGCATTAGGCAAAAACAGCCTGTGCATTTAGCAACAAAAATTCGATGAAAGAAAAACTAAATAATTAATAATAAAGATGGTATATTTAGAAATGATTTGAAATGATAGAGGAAGGAAAAAATCAACAATTTACAAAAGATTTTCTTAGCATTGTTTTCTTTCACAATTTGTCTGTTGGATTGGGTGTAGAACCCCAATTCTTTTCAGCGAGTGGCGGACGCCAGGGGACACTTTCTTAGCTTCTTGTCTGCCCGACTCAGACAACGATATCTTTGAAGACAACAAAATGCTAATGAAATAACTGAAGCGTCATTATATGAGAATGAATGCGTAAAAAGTCATTAATCGCTTCTGATTGATAAATGAACTGAACAATTTACGACAAAATATCTAGTTCTTTTGACTAATGGCTTCGAATAATAAATAAGATTTGGTGTAGAATGTTCAGTACTGCACTTCCCTGAGGCACTAATTGCAGGAAATGGATATTCATGGCAATCAGTTTATTAACTAAGTTTATCAAATGGTTTACTAAGTGTTTCTTGGGCGTTAATCTTTTGGGCCGCCATTTTGTTATTTTTCCTGCCTTTGATTACAATATCGGCGCTTTCCACGTTTAAGCCGACTGCGTCGTACCATTTATTTATTAGGTTTTTTTTCTTTACTTTTTTTTTTTTTTTTTTTTTTTTAGAATCACTTAATCTGTTTCATTTCTTTCGTTATTTATGCTGTCAGGAGATAACTTTTTTGGCCAAAATAAATCATCTCGCTCTTTTGATCAATGAGACAACTAAAAAAGCAAACAAGCGAGTAAAGAAGAGAATGTGTATTAAGGAAAAAGACAAACTTAAGTGAAAATAAAAGCCAAAAGAAGAACGGAATTGGAAGCACACATGGAAGAAAAATAGCAACGGCATCGAGACAAAGAAAAAGAAATTTCAAACAACGTTCGTTTTTCGGCTCAGAATTAATAATCTAATTTATAAATGGTATTTTGCTCTGGTTTATTTTCACTGAATTTTTTTTTTTGCTTTTCAGTCAACTGAATTCTGGAACTGCAGAGAAGAATGTATTCGTTTCGATCACAACCTGATCGAATCTTCAGTTAAGACTTCGTTAGCAGGGCCTCTTTATCTACGACGTAAAACAGTTTTCCAATCTCAAATTCCCTCAACAGGCTTTGTACTTAATAAAGTAAGCTTCAGTAGATATCCTTATTAAGTGAAACAACAAAAGGAACGTTAATACTTAAAAAAATGGTGTAAAAAGCAAGAGATAGAAAGGAATACAATAAAAAAGAAAGAAAGAAAAAAGAAAACAATAAGTAAGAAAAGAGAAAAAATAAATAAAGAAAGAAAGAAAATAATGTTGAAAGAAAGAACGAAAGAAATGAGAAATAAAGAGAGTGAAAATAATGATGAAAGAAAGAATGAAAGAAAGAGAGTGAGAATAATAAAGAAAGAAAGGGAGGATGAAATAAGAAAAACGAGAGAAAAATAATGATGAAAGAAAGAAAGAAAAAGAAAGAGAGTGAGAATAATGAAGAAAGAAAGAACGAAAGAAAAAGAAAGAGAGTAAAAATAATAAAGAAATCGTGAAATAAGAAACAACGTGAGAAAAAATAATGCTGAAAGAAAGAAAGAAAGAAAGAAAGAGAGTGAGTGAAAATAATGAAGAAAAAGAGAAAGAGAGTGAAAATAAGGAAATAAGAAAGAATGAAATAAAAAAAAAGTGTGAAAATAATGAAGAAAGAAAGAAAAAAATAAATTCAAGAAAGAAAGAAAGAACCAACCAAACAAACCAACAAAGTTGTAGACCACAAATAATTAATAGGTAAAAAATTACCCAAATGAAATCTTTAAATCAAATTTCACTTACCTTTTGCGGGTAAGGCGGTAAATTATAATCAATAATGAATTCCCACCCCTTTTGTTAAAAACTCAGGCCTTCTGAATACGAAGCAACTAATAAAAACTTTTCCCTTTTATCTTTATCTCGTCTCGCGATCAATCTCTCGAGATTTCAACAAAACCGTCCGAGAGATTTTAACCTCATCTGTTCTGGCAGACAAAATGCTAGGCGGCAGTGGGTTGGGAAGAAAATTGATGAACTAATCAATTCTTAACTTATTTCGATTCACGTTACGGATATTTTTTACCATGATTAAATAAAACCCCAAAATAAAACGTCAGCTTTTTTTCACGCCTGTGTCTAAAACGAACGATGCCAATGATGATCATTCCTGGAAAAATATAATCAAAATAGCGTCCTTTTTTATTTACTAGTCTTAACCAAATACGACATAATGCAAAGTGAGAAAGAAGGGATATTGGAAGATTCTGTTATCTTATAACTAGTTAGCATTAAACATTCTGGCTTTTTGTATGGACTCAGTCATTGACCAATGACACTAATTTGAAATATGATGCAATTTCTTACAACATGGCTGGCCTTTTTTCTTCTTCTTCTTTTTTTAATCTGTATCACGCCATTTAAGGCATTAATGCTACTAAGACACAAGGAATTACAGGGTGTCGAAGAATTAAAAACAGAGACATTAATGATGAGAAGAAAGAGAAGAGAGTAATCAGACAGATAGCGATTGACATTGCATTTAAATTCTTTGCAGATTAAAGTTGGCTGGAAAGCATGGAGTTCCACAAGCGAGAAGTGCAAGAAAAGAAAATGTTAGCATAGAATTTACGTCTAGATCTTGCCAGCTCAACTGTAAAATGATGAGATCTTGACGCCAGGCTAGTGCTGTGCTTAAAAATTCAAAAACTCTAGGTACCATGAAAGTATTTATAGAAAAGACACAGGGAGGTAATCTTACGCCGGTGTGAAAGTGATTGGAGCTGAGCCGCAAGATCAGGACCGATAATATTGCAGATTCGTCTTTCGATCTTACTAATGAGCTCAAGTTAAATAGCAGGGACACCGGACCATATGTGGCAGCAATATTCTAAGCACGGACGAATAGTCTAGCACGACAAATTGAACCAACAGCTGACTTAGCAATGTATTCAATATAGTCTTTCTACTTCATGTCAGTTGATTTATTCATTTGTTTATAAATAATTATAGATTCTATGGCTACAAAATGACTTGACATCGAACTTATGGACCAATTTTGGCAGCCTTTAAGTGAGATCATGATAATAATGATAATGCTAATCAATGGAAGAAACCTCCTACCATGGTACGTATAATTAATACCAATACAAAATGTCAGCTCTCATCACAACAGCTGCATTTAACTATCTACAACAACAGAATTGAAATAACAGAGAGACACGGAAAAGAAATGTAATGATAATTAAAACTGACGCAAAAAATACATGATGTCTAACTAATGTGAAACATTTCGGACCCTTCTTAAACTGGATAAGAGAAGAACTGAGAACGTTATACTGCAAAATAACGAAGTTGGTCACACAGCATCTGAAACATGGACTATATTTGAAAAGGAGTTAGAAATGGATTCGTCAGCATTGAAGAAAATGTCGTCTGCGTTATGAAGGAACTCGCGGACAACTCAAGCAAGTGTAACAAGAGACTGATCAGGATTTCACGACATGTCAAATTTTCTTGTCGATTTTCTTTTTTTTTTTTTTTTGTGGAGGCACGATCGGTCTTCTACGCAGACTTGCAAATCAGACTAGCCGAGGTGCCTCCACAAAATCTAGAGAAGAACTTACATGACAAACGTAACTTCATGCCTTATGTACCCTCAGGATTACGTGTGTTTAATTTTTTTTTTACTTGTCTACAGATGTCTCATGTTTTCTATTCTCCCAAATCTTTTTCTTCAGAAACATTGATTGTTAATCTCTTAGAACAGACCGGCAAGATATCCCAGCAGATATTTCCGAGGGAACTGGAGAAATATCTCACAAAAATATTTCTTCTAATTGCGAATATAACGGTACACATTAGCAGGTCTCCTAACTACTTATGCTCTCTACTGAAAACAATGAAAAATAAATTTCCCACCTTGTTAACAAATTATATTTCTACATATTTTTATTAGATAGCGTGGTTCTGTGTCTACTTTAAGGAATGTGATTTAGATTGCACTAAGTAAACAGCATTTAAAAACGATAGCATTCATCACATAATATTGTACTTTTGAGAAAGTTCGTGATATTTCATAGAGGACAAGGTCTTCAAGACAATTTTTAAGCAAAAACAAAGGTAGCAAAATCAACAAGTAGTTGACTAGTCACAAATTTGTCTTGGATCTTTTTAAAGTGGTAAGAAATCTGATATTGTTTCCAGACTATTCGTAGATGGTGATGTTGTCCGTAATAGCAATGGTTGTCCTGCAGTTGGTATAATGTTTTTATTTGTATTGTCCTCTCTTATTCCAGTAAGGAATTGGTTATCAATTCGAGACAATTTATACACGGTGCCCAGTAAAAAAAAAAAAAAAAAAAAAAAAAGCGGTAAATTCCGAAAGAAATTTATTTAGCTATCATGATTCATGCACAAACTGAACACTCATCGTAAATGGTCGAATTGTTTACCTGAATATTCAACACAGAGTTGTAAGCGTAGTAACCAGGAGGCAGTAGCTTTGCAGATAATGTAAAAAGGAATTTAATTTCAAGGATCAGTTAAGTAACACTTCAATGAACCAATATCGACGATGTCACGACGACGGTTTTACAAGTGAGTTAGGAGTATACTCCAGATACAGAAATCCATAATAATCAGATCTGGGCTTTCAGGGGACGACTGAGATGGACGAATTAGAGCTTGTGTATTTTCTCGAAGAATAAACTTGTTGCTTGTTTACTGGGCACTCTGCAGATGCTGATGGAAGATTTTAGTGTCATTGGCTAGCCAATGAAATCTCTCACGGGACATTTTTATTTTAGTCTTCTTACTTCCGGCAGTAAATCTTAATGCTTATTTTTTATAAATATATTTGTTGGCAATTAAATGACAAAATGGAAAAAGCCGCTGTTACGTGTTTCGTCCCTCGAAAATATTTCTTAAGATTAGTTTATATATATAGTAGGAGGGAATTAAATCTATGCAGTAGGAGGAAAGAAAATCTATGTAGTAGGAGGAAATTAAGTATTTGTAGTAGGAGGAAAGGAAATCTATATAGTAGGATGGAATTAAATATATGTAGTAGGAGGGAAGATAATCTATGTAGTAAGAGGGTAGGAATATATGTAACTAATCATTTAGTAGGAGGAAATTCTATGTAGTAGGAGGTAAATAATCATGTGGTAGGAGGGAATGAATTATGTGGTAGGAGGGAATGAACTATGCACTAGGAGAGAATTAAATCTATGTAGCGGGAGGAAAAGAAATATAACGAACGCCAGTTAATGTTCTACATGGAAAAATGGTGAAAGATGCAGAAATTCTTAACATTAAATTCAATTTTTTTACTTTCTAGAACCGTATTCTGTTTTGTTTTTAAATATCCTACGTTATAGTAGTTGTAGTTTTTCCAGATCATGGAGATATGCTGGATGATTCTGGAATTAATTTACTTAGAAGACCATATTAGTGCACTTTGTATACATTTTCACCTTAATAAATTACTTTCTTTTTAATTAAATCTGCATTCTTTTAATAAGACTTATTGCGATGAACGACTAATTCATTGTGCGTGTTGTTTTGTTTAAAGCTCCCTTTCTATTAATAATTTCTTTTATTCAAATTCCTATTCATTTCTTTTAACATTTATTACAGTCTACTCTGTAAATTCCTGCTTCATATTTTAAGTTCTTATCATTTTGTTTTCTATCAATTAAATCTCTTATTGTTTTCCAATAGTTTTAACAGATTTTACAGATGAAGTTTTTTTTTTCAATTATGTAGGTTGTATTAATTAATGACGGGATTTTTAGAAGCCTAAAATTATCATTATAAACCTATAATTAATACTGGATTTTACTTGTATTTTCACAATTAATTTTTACGGTGGATATTAATGGGTTAACTTATAGTTACATGTGCAATCCAGATTTGGGGGATGTTTTCACGATGATGTTCATCCTGTACAAGGTAGTATGAGTTTGTTGTTTCTGTTGTGAGAGTTCTTATGGTGTGGCATTTTCTATTTGGTAAAGTTCTTTATAATTTTGTAGTGCCAATCTGTAGGTTCTGATAAAGGATTGCATTCTTTTAGACCTAATTTATTTATCCGCTTTAAGCTATTTTAATCTTTGATCTGAGAATACTGTTGTATATAAATGTTGAACGCCATGCATGTCATGAATATGAAGGCCAGGATCTGACGATTTTCAGATTAGTTTTCAGACTAATATTTAGGATTTGAAAGTAAAACTTAGATCAGATTTTGGCCCCTTTTCCTTTCCATATTTCTATTTGATGTCCCAAATGCCAAGAATTCTTCATGCTTAAAACCGCAATGATAAGTGTTAGCTCCCAATTCTTCTGATAAGCTTTTCAATTAATTAATTAAAAGTAACACAAATGACCAGATACTTACGCTCACTCAATTCTATTAAACATCACGTTAAATTCAACCTGTCCACACGTTTTTTTAATCATGATTGAAAACTAAACCTTTTTTGAATGTGGGACGGCATATAGTAGAATGTCAGATGTAGTGTGAAAAATCGTTGAGATAATCTTATAAGCCTTGTAAATCAGCATACGAAATCCTGATTTTAATCTAGATTCGATCACGTTTTATGTGCATTAAATGACACCTATTCACAAACGTTTGGATTATAAAATGCCTGCATTTAATCCCGCTAGGTGATGAACATTTTGATCGCCCCTCATCCGATGCGCTTGAATATTGGAAGTACTTCGTAAGAAGCAATTAATGTGTTTCAATTAGTGTGACTTAATTAAAATCCCCCTTTCACAATCCTCGCTGACTCGAATGTCGAAAACGAGGCAAGTTATTTTTATTGCTTCTTTTCTTGATTGCCCTAAGAACGGTTTATTCTCAGAGTATTAAAAACATGTTTCAATATTAGGTACCTGGTTGGAACTGTTTGTTAACATGAAATTCCGTAGATAAAAGGTATTCATTCATACAATAATAAAAAGTAATTCATAGCATTGTCAATTGTTTTCTTCCGTTAGATAAGAAGTGTTTGACTCTTATCTCTACGACACTTACTGAATATTTTCATAGAATAATGAGGACAATTCTTTACAAAACTTCAGACAGTAGTGAAAAAGCCAAAGAGGTCGCCGGTCGTAAGGAATGTCTGAGACAACAAGGCTAAAGAAATTAAAAAGAATTATTCAGAGAATAATGGTGACACTTCACCATAACACTTTAGACAACACAAGAATGGCTGAAGAATATAAATGTCAACAATGGAAATTATTAATATTAGTCTGAATAATTTAGAAGATAATGAAAATACATCTCGGAATTTCTAGCAACAAACTTCCAAATTAATTATGAAAGCATTGCACTTGTAATAAATTAAACTGGTTGTTTTTGTTTAGTGGCATATCAACCTCTATGGGTTATTAATGTCGAAATCTAAATATTTTTGTACACAATGTAATTTTGTTTTTTAAGATAATAATTGTTTGGTGATACAAGTAATTATACTAATTAACCGATAGTTGGGGAGAGAAGAGGTGGATTCCTACCTTTCCCGAGAATATTTGCACGTAAGTGAATATAACAAACCCAACTGGAAATAGAACTCGATTCTCCGATTAACAATTCCGAGTCATCAACACATCTAAGCTTACAGCACCTGGTGTCCCCTAGCGGTCACCCATCTAGGTATTGACCAGGCTCGACGTTGCTTAACTTCGGTGGTCGAACGGGAACCGATGTTTCAACATGATATGGCCGTAAACCTAATAGACGATTAGTTTATGGCGCTAATAGAATGGGTTTGATCCTAAGTGGGTTCTCTAACGATCTCTTCCTAACAATTTCGATATTGAATGAGTTTTCGACCATTGTTGGAGAAGAATTATTTTCCACCCTCCAACCTCTCTCTCTCTCTCTCTCTCACACACACACACAGGCGGGATGTGGCCAGTCTCTCATTGCTCTATCGCTACTATCATGGAAAGTGCTCAGACGAACTACAATCATTGGTTCTGCCAGGCCTAGCCTTCATGGATAGGAGCCGCCATGCCACTTATAGTGATTTTCCAAGTGTAGCTTAGCTGTTGCACAAGGCCGAATGTAGGGGGCACCCAGTGAGGATCGAACTCACTACTCAGTCGTAATTGTTCTAGCGAGACAAGCTTGCTAACCATTATACCTCCTCGAGGTGCCCCTGCCGTGCCACTTATATAGTAGCAAACCACCCACATTCCCTCTGTATTCCATTGGCGAGATGTAAGTTTCACTCAATCAAGTTCTTCCAGCGAACTTCTGCTCTGTGGAACAGAATCCCAAGAGGATGTTTCCCTGATCACTACAATCTTAACCTGTTCAAGTACTGAGTTAACCGTTATCTTCCCTCCTATCCATATAAACTAACTCTTAACGTAACCCTCTACCTTGAGTGACCCCCGGCCTTGTACGGGGTGAAAATTACTGAAAAAAAATATCCATCAGACAAACTTCCTAAGTTTAGTAAATTACTAAAACAAAATCCCACCAACATTAATGCTGCTTTGTTCTGTTCGTTATCATTACGATTTAGCGCATGCGTATTAAGCAAAATTTCTTAGATTATTTCGACGAGACTTTAAACTAAATAAAGTATAAAATCGCATACTTCAATCAATGGAATCGAATTCATTGCGACAAACTGTTGCCTGATTTAGCAAATGAGGATAAATATTTAATCATCTCATAAATTAATTAAAACAATTACTCATCCCACCCCCTAATTTAACTAGATTGCCGTCTATCCCAGTTGAAAAACGATGAAAAACGTGACCTAAATCATACAGCTATCTTACTTTTTCCCGCCCATACCGTGTGGGTATTGCAAATTTATTTCAAATAAAACTGTTTGGAAGCAGAAAGTTCGGTCACGGCCACGAAATTTTTACCTCTGTCCGTATTTACAAAAGGAGAATAAATCGTTACTATTTGAACCACCAAGCTTCACATAAATACTTATGCCTCTAAGATGCAAGGAATTTTATAAATAAAGGAACTTTTTACATTATTTACTTTATTCGGACTATTGTCCTCATCTTTGTCGCCATATTTATCACAACGTTTCGGCCGTTGTACGCTCCGGCCTTCTTCAGGTGGTTGGAATTTCAAACTGAACCCTTTATTTCGATCACTGGGGTAGACTATTCTAGTTCCACGTGCCATGTTTGATGGATGTCAGTTATCAGTTATCTCCTGCTAATTTCTGAAAGTTCTCCACTGCCTTAACCGGGTATTGAACTCACACTCTTTGGGTCTGTCACTGGATCTAATCAATGCCTTTATCCACTGTGGTGCCATATGTCCTTGAGGACATCTGGGTATGAATTTCTGGGTATTATAAACCTAATGTCTTCAGCAACCATTTTTATAAATATGGCGACAAAGATGAGGACAATATAAATAATGTACATAATACCTCATCTCAGAAATATAGACAGACTCTGAAGGAACTTTTTTAATTCCCACAGATGAGTGAGATTATTTAACATAGATTCCACGGTGTGGAAAGATCTTCCTACAACTTAACACGAATCAACGGTGCCAAAACAAAGCTTTCTCTTCACTAAGCAAGTAATTCTTAACCTCGGCACCTCGTTAGTGTGCCGCAAAAGTGGAATTGGCGTTTTCGAACGTTTTTCAGTCTTCTATAAAAATTGAAATAAATATCAATCAGTATTTCCCATTCATGAGTTTTAAATCACCCCTCGGGTCGTTCTGGGCCAAAGTTCATGTCGGTTCAGTAGGGTCTAGAATTACATACACTGCAATTATAACGTTACCATTTTTGTCAAGCGTATTGTGGGTTACCTGCACTTGACTGTGCCTTGCTTTAATCCTAGAAAAAGGCTATCTTTTTTTTTGGGGGGGGGGATCAGCTTTGGCTTTCACATGTAGTCACACGTAGATAGCAACGCTGCCGACAAGAAGCATTCATTTCCTAACTTTGACTTTTGAACTCTCTCACACACGCATATACACACACGTTTGTTACGCACACATGCACACAAGCAAGTACATTCTTCTCATAACTTGTTTTAATTTTTAGTGTGTTGGCTACTTCAAGAATTAATGAAAGATTTCTTACAAGAATATTCTAGCAAACATGAAATAATGGTGGTGAAAAGGATTAGTCAGTCAGTTATGTGCCATGCGTGATACACGCTTAGGCGATCATGTATCTTTCGATACATGACTCACAAGGCAGATTTTTTCCCGCAGTAAGTTGCCATCTTTTCTGGGGTAGACCAGTTGCCATCCAAGGCTATAGAAACCGATCTGTCTTGCTATTTACCCATAGCTGGCGGGAAAAGTGAATGTAATGGATTCCTCAATCTGAGCCGCTATCCACTACTCTACCGTGCCTCCCCGGTGAAAAGGTTACATGCACAAAATAACAGACGTACAAAGTAACAGACGAATTGATTTGCAATGCAGGATAATATTTATTAATCAAAAAGTAACAAAATGGTCGTTTGTTTTAAATTCATTGTTGCCACTCGTAACAATATGCATTCATAATAGATAGATAGATAGATAGATAGATAGATAGATAGAAATGCCTGATCGCATTTGCCAAGCTGAGATCATTAATAGTGTATTCAGTTCGATCCTCACCGGGTGCTCCATACGCGGTATTTTGTGTGATATTAGTCTAAGCCTGAGAAAGATTATGTATCGTTGACATTCTGAGACTCAGAGATGATCTTTAATTCCTGAAGAATGCTTTTATTTATATCGGCTTTGCTTCTTCTTTCCCCAGTTCTTTCTTTCTTTATATTCGTTCTGACCCTCTCAAATGGCACCAAGTTTTCATTGCTTCCTAAGCCAGACGACATCATCATTACGACAAAATCCGCCTTTCGCCGTAGATTTTACGCAAGTATTGCTTCCGTTCTGAGATATCGGTAAACAAGAGATTATTCCAAGATAACTTGATTAGAGTAGGCAAAAGTTGCAGGCGAAATGCACAAGGAAGACATGCCTTTACAGGAGCTTTCTCTAGGGAAATGTTTGGGTGGGTTGATGGTTTGGGAGAATAGCAGAAAAAAATATATAAACATAAGCCATTCACTTTCTTTTCTAAATCCGCAGAATGAGTTGACAAGAAGTTAGGCTTTGTCTGTAAAGTAGGATTAGTAAACTAATATAAATAGCTCAATCGTACGGAGAAGTAGAGAAAGCCAACAAGGAATTGATTTTTACTTTTACCCTCGGTATTTGCTCAGTAGTAAAACAAGTAGTTTACTATATATATATATATATATATATATATATATATATATATATATATATATATATATATATATATATATATATATATATATATATGTGTGTGTGTGTGTGTATATATATATATATATATATATATATATATATATATATAGGTAGCTTCAAAAACCGATATTGAAGTTTTAAAATGCATTTTAAAAATGAAAAACTTTCTTGAAGCTTTTATTTTAGTTTTAATTCCAAAATTAAATTTAAATTTTACAACATGCAAGATTCTTTGCTGTTTTTCTAACCGTATTTAAAATGACTGGAATTATTTTTTCTGAATGTCAGAAAAACGATAAAATCGTACATATTAGCAAATCTGTCAACACAACATGATTCTCTTAATTAAAAAAATCTTTCAGAAATATTATATACTTTTCTGAAATGTTATTTAAGAACAATTAGCTGATTTAAAGTTTAATTAATCTAAATGGAAACAAGAATTAGGTTGGTGAAAAATAATGTCGTTTTCTCACATAGTAACATATGTGAAAAAACGACACTATTTTTGCACCAACCTAATATTACTTACATTTATTTTAAAATATCACAGAAAAAGATTTTTTATGAAGCGCTGACATTACAATACTGTGGGTAGCTGAATTGTTGTCGGCTTTCCCATTTATGATTAGTAAATACAGTTTTTATTTAATAACAATATCATTTGGCCACTATAAATTAATACAAATTGTTAAAAGATTTTAAAATTTATATATAATTATTATTAAAATTTTAAAAAAATGAAAAGTACTGTAAAAATTCATTATCAACTAAAAAATACTATCTCGTAGGACGTTTTGTCCATAATATATTTTATTCAGACAAGTAATTAAATGCTTTTCTAATTAAATAATGTCTTTTATTGCATTTTTTATTTTACGATTCAAAGCAGATTTTCCTATAAGTCAGGTCGCTGATTAAAAGAATTTAATGATTTAAATTCTTCGAAGACTTATCCTAAAAAATAATCTAAACATTAAACAGTATAAAAATTAAATAAGTTGGGTGGTGACAGATGTACAAAAATATATTTTTACGATGATTTTCTAAAAATGAAAAACATGAAAATAATTTAACTCATTTGTGAATAATTTCTGAAAGTTACATTAACATCTCACAATTATCTGATTTTTGCAAGAATTTCCAAATCAATGTGTTTTTCACTGCAAAAAGACGCTCAAATTTCCCACACAAGTTTATGGACCCACATTGACGTCAGAAAAAAAAGAATTTTAACTAAAATTTCCATGGTTCTAAAAATGATTTAAAAAATAATTTTTACATCTAAAATCCTTTGATCTTTCCTCTTAATAATAACACAACGTTCTTGACGATAAAATACCAAAAGAATAAAAAACGAGTCCACATTGAAAAGTCAGCTACTACTTACTGCTGCTATGGTTTGTCGAGGTGCCATGGTTTGCGTCTTACTCCAAGCACGGTTAATGTATTGTTGGACAAGTTATGACATTAGAAGTCAGCTGAGTAAATTAATTGCCGGCAGTAATATTTATTTATACCAGGGTCATTCAATAAATAAGGTGAATTTTTCGCTATAAGGACTTCTAATACAGATAGAAGCTTACTTTTTTTTAAACGTAGTCTCCCAGCACTGTCACACACTTTTCCCATCTGTGCACAAGCTTCCGTATTCCCTCAGCGTAAAAATCTTTGGACTGATGTCTCAGCCAGTTGCTTGCAACACTTTTGACTTCATCGTCACTTTTAAACTATGTGTCTCTCGTGAACGCTTTCAAAGGACCAAACAGGTGAAAGTCTGAATGGGGCAAGGTCTGGGCTGTAAGGGGGATGAGGGAGCAGTTCCCAGCCCAGCTCGTTGATGGTCTGCACCGTTTGGGCTGCTGTGTGAGGCCTTGCGTTGTCATGATGCAAGATCACTCCTTCTGACTGATGACCCCTGCGTTTGTTCTTTATGTCTTTCTCAGTAGTTCACAGTAGCTCTTCTGTCAGACTGAATGAGGTCATTGACTGATTCGATCATCTCAGGAGACCTCACTTCTGTAGGCCTCTCAGGCCTATCTTCATCCTCAACACTGCTCCGTCATTCTTTAAACAATTTAGCCCACTTGTAGACATCTTTTGGCTGAAACATGTGGCACCATACATAGTTGACATTCTCCGATGAATTTCAACTGGTTTGCACCCTTCAGCAACCAAAAACTTGATAACTGACTGCTGTTCAATCATGGAGCATGCTTCTTGGTCGGCCATCTTTGTTAATCGCCAAAATTCTCAAAGTTTTTTTTTAATCTGCAAAAGAAATTAAATCCATGTGAAAAAGAAGTAAAACAAAAAATAAAAAAAGTAAGCTTCTATCTGTATTAGAAGTCCTTATACCGAAAAATTCACCTTATTTATTGAATGACCCTCGTATATTGAATGTTGATGTGTGGGCGTGCGCTAATTTATATATTTTTAACTTAACCACCACAGAGCTCTCAACTCTATTTCTTTAATCGGGAGTTGGTTGACACGCTTTTCTGGTCGTACACATCACACCCGCTTTTACAGCTAGAGTGTTCATGAAATGGTCCCGCAACCTTACAGTAAACTGTCTTAATCTCGTCAGCACTCATTTTCAAGGAGTAGGGGCAATATTTTGGGAACATTAAAATTGTTCACTTTTAATTAGTGATTCCTGTATGATGTTAATGTTTGTGTTGGGTCCGCTGTTCGAGTTACTAGAGAAAGATACGTGCGCGAAATGCTTATTCTCCCTTGACATGTTGGCTTCATTCTATAGGGGTCAGATATGTTTTTTGTTATTTAATACAAAAAGTTGTGGTAAAAATGACAGATGAGAAAATTAGCCCGAATTAGCCAAAACATGATTAAAATACTTCGTATAAAAAGGAATTAAGTCGATGACGCTGGCTATGTAAGTATCTCAAAAGTTTTTAATAGTTTTCTCTCATCAAATATAGAATACTAAATTTATATTCGATGTCGTAATTAAAGACATCTCTGAAAAACGAACTCGCTACATTATCAGTGTCCTGAGAATTTAATTTGCTAAACATTCCTCCATAGACGAAGAATATATAGATAATTTTCTTCTATCTTCTTTCGATACATGACTGACAAGGCAGATTTTTCCCGCAGAATTATTTACCCATAAATACCAACCACAGAAATAGCAACATAGGATTCATACTTTTCCCAAGGGTATCAACACGTAAGTGAATGGATATGACTCCGATTCCTCAATCCAAAGCCACTTGTCCATTACTTCACCGTGTGTGTGTCTGTGTGTCTGTGTCTCTGTGTGTGTGGAGGGAGGGGGTATAGGTTGAAAAACATCACTCTATGGTAGGCACTCTTTTGCATTATCTATTTGCATTTGAACGACGTTTCCTTTTGTTTTTGTTACTTTGATTTCTTTCTATCAAGAAGGCAATTTTTCATCCTTTTATTCTATGAAGTTTTCAATTTTCAACGATAATCTTTTTTATGGGTTGATCTTCATGAGTTTCTTTTTTTAATATTTTTTCTCTAATTTAGCTTTTGACATTTTTAATTTTTTTCCTTCTGATTTCTATGTAGACTGAAATTGTTCTTTCAAAAGTGTTTCCAAAATTTATTAAAAAAAATTAACGCTATGGGCTTTTTTCTTTGAATGGTTAAAATTTATATTTTTACGATTTTTTTTTTCCTTTTTTTTACTGCGATGAATACCTTTTCGGAATGCTACTCTGGGATGTAAATAATATTTACTAAAGATATAATAATAACCAATGAAATCTATCTAATTTTAACCCTGGATTCAACTATAGCTTTCATGCTAATTTCATGTTAATACATCATTACCACCATCCAAAAAGGCCCTAACAATCCCACACGATATCAGTAGACTATACAGATAAAAGAGTACCGAACTGTTACGTGATATCTGGCCTCCTATATGGCAGCTGGACAATCTCCTGAAAGAGGAAGATGAGACTTGAAGCAACAGAAATGTGGTTCTACAGAAAGATGCTGATAGATAACATGGGCCGAACACGATGAGGTTTTAGAGAAAATGGAAACAAAAAGGAAATTTTTACTTAACATCAGCAATAGGCAGTTGAAAAATTCTGGGGCACATAATGGGGAAAGAGAGCTAGGAAAATCGGATACTCACAGGACAGACTGAGATAAAGGGGGACAGAAGGAAACATCGCGTAACATACTTGATGAGCTTGACCAAATGGATGGTAGCACAGAGTTTGGGAGAAATCACAAAAAGACAAAATTTATTAAGAGCTACAAGAGACAGGAAGATGTGAAGGGCCATGATCGCCTCCGTCCTGAAGGACGCGGCACATAAAAGAAAACTAACTCCATGGTGATTCGCCCTATTTACAGACCAAATCTTGACTGTTGCAGACATTTAAGATTAGTTTTTCAATTTATACTTAGCGTCCAACTTCGACTTAACCAAACACGTTTATTACCTTTTACTTCCATAATTAACCGACCGAATAACAATGTCAGAAAGCTGAACATAAAATATGTCTTAGCATAGTGATGGGAAAATTTTCTAATTCTCCCGAAGACTCATATTTTTCAATCTCGATTTTATCTGATGTTTTTTTTATGGTTCTCGTAAACGATAGAGTCGAGGTATTTTTAAAGTGGAATTCTATGAATTGTAACATTTTTTTTCATTAGCCTCTTTATTTATTTTCATTAGTCTCTTTATTGATTTCGTATTTTTTTAATTTCTTTTTCATAAACATACTATCCATAAGTCTGCCATTCGTCCATGCTTGGAATATTGCTACTACATGTAGTTCGGTGCCCCTGCCATTTACCTTGAGCTCCTTGATAAAATCCAAAGAAGAATCAGCAATATTATAGGTCCTGATCTGACGTTTCCTGTTCAGCCACTTTCCCACCGCCGTAAGGTTGCTTCTCTGTGTCTTTTCTGTAAATACTTTCATAGTAATTGTTCGGATGAGCTCTTCGCTATGGTACCTAGATTTTTTGAATTTAAGTACAGTACTAGGCTGGCGTCGAGACCTCATCAATTTACAGTTGAGCTGGTTAGATGTAACCGTAAATTCTATGCTAACAGTTTCTTTTCTCGCGCTTCTCGCTTGTGGAACTCCCTTCCGACGCCATGCTTTCCAGCCAACTTTAATCTGCAAAAATTTAAATGCAATATCAATCGCAATCTACTGTCCTTCTGGTTACTTTTTTCTTTTCCCACTCATTGTTAATATTTCAGTTCCAAATTCTTTCCTACCCTGTAACTCCTTGTGTCTTAATGTCTGTACTACCTTGCATGGAGTGATACTGATAAAAAAAAAACAACAAAAAATAGTATTATTTAATAAAGATTCTATTTTATCTTTGTCAGGACAAGAATCTATAACGAAAACCTTTCGTTGTTCATAGCATTTTAAACATATTTTTATATGAGATACCCTTTAATAGAGAATATCTTCTTTTGTTGCAAGTATTTGGCATTTTCTTAATTGGAATGCCACTAAATTACAGGGTTATAGGGTGTGGAAGAATTAGGAAGAGAAACATTAATGATGAGCGGAAAGAGAAGAGAGTATATAAGTGTAAATTATATATATACTAGCATGATAAACCGTCTTTGACCGGATCTTTCATTAATGGGAATTTTTGCCGTTCAGTTGGATCAGTTTAAGTTTAAAGTCAGCCCACCCGAAAATCAATATTAGTAACAACATTTGGGTGCAACTGAGACACATCCCCCAAATGGGGTGTTAACAATTTCAATGGGGGTGGCCCTGAAAAGGGGACTGTATAATAATAAATAATATTATTGTAATAATTTAAGCTATCTATTTTTATTAAAGTTTTTATGAAAGCTATATATCCAAGAACAGATAGTAAATACTAAAAGATTGCTGTGAGTTATAATGGACAGGAAGTAGTGGAGAGCCATTGTCGCCAAGAATTTGGACTCAAAAACGGCACTGAAGAATTATCTATCAAACAAAAAAAATTCATCGAAATCGGATGAAAACTGGAAATTCATAAACAACATCCGATCACACACACACACACACACACACACACACATACATACACACACACACATACATACACACATACATACATACATTTTGAGAATTATAGATGTAGATTTGCCCACCCGAAATACATGCAGGGACACATACACATGTGTGAAATGGCACTACAAATAACTGTTGATCAGAGCAGCCTCTTTAAGCGCTACCAAAGAGTTTGTTCTCCTAACGACCAGTCAGAAGCAGCAGACAGCAAACTGCTAACCCGGTGCCCTCAAAATGGAAAGTCACATCCACTAGTTAGTCCGTTCACCAAAACGTTAAGACAGTTAAATCACTATGGCCTTGGTAGAAGAAAGAGAACCGGTAAACCTTATCCTGAACAGGAAAGAAGAGACGAAACTCTACTCTTGTTCAATAGATATGGAAGGAGTTCGGGCCGGATGATAGGTGAGCCTTGCTACTCCTAATAACCACAACAAATTATCTATAAATAATAAATTATATATTTAAAATTTAAATAATGCAATATATTCATAATAATACATATTCATATTTATGAAAAAAATGATGTTTTTTTATTTACTGTTGTTGCTACTGCTCCTGATAATCAGATTAGTTGTTGATTAATTAAAAATATTATTGTTGTTTAAAAGTTTAAAAGACAACACCTGGCAAAATCAATGTAAAGCTATCCCTAGCTTTCAACAAAATCATAAATCCTGCCAACTGCCTTTTCACAAACAAAATTAGCCTATCTATGGGCTCACCTCTTAACGGTGTATTTGCATGCTCGTTTTTTAGAAATCTGACGATCGGATTCATTTCAAAATAGTTGCAAGTTGCTAAATACTTTCGCTAGAATATGTTGCGGTATGCTAGTATGTTTTGGTAGAAATAAGTGACCATTATGCTGTGGAAATCAATACTTTGAATATGAGTGCGTATACGTTGTATAGTAAATATTTATGGATTCCTGAAACATTTATCCCGCAAACAATATTGGCGGACTCAATAATGTGTGCCTATGACGCTAGTCACACACACAAACAAGTCAACAGAGGACCAAGGAAGCGAACACGCCTTGTCGGCAGAGTTCTTTATCGACGTCGTCTACATCCGGAAGCAGGATCTAAAGAGAAAGAGAGAGTATGATTGCCTTTTTATAGGCTTAAAGAGCGCCCCCTATCAGGCGTTTAGGCAAAGCCAAGTGGAATAACCCACAGATTGGCATACTATTTTACTTGCTAAATGAATATTAAAATAATACGAAATAAATAAAAACAACTGCGGGAAATTATTCAGAATTTATTCTCTATATCAGTGGTTACCAAACGATGTGGCGTGTCTCATAAGTGCGGCGGAAGTGCATAGCAGGCTAAGTAGAATACTTATAAATGAATATTGACCGATTTTATCATTGTGATATTTTTGCATTATATCAAGTATTAAGAATACAGTAACTAAGGTCTGCAAATTGGAGGAGAGAGTTATCAATGATAATACTGTGACTTCGCATCCGCGGTTATTTCCCTTTAGACATTTGTCTTTGCTTTATTTTTAAATGTAGTTTTTATCACATAAAATTCGGTGACGTGTGAACAAATTTTCATTCCGAAAATGCGACCAATCAAAGAAAAGTTTGGGAACCACTGCTCTAAATTAATACAATTAACTTTTTTTTTAAATTAAGTATTTTAACGCTGAACTAGAAATACATTTTATTTTGGTAGTGTAGATTTTGGCTTTTTCAAGTAACACCGGACTGTAAGCGGAAGAAATCATATTTGCCTAATATTGTCTTAGTCATCCAACGGGTTTCAGATAAATTGATATCATTTCGTAATAATTTCTCCATTGTTCAAATAGGTAGAAACAACTCACAATTCTGTGTTCAATGTTTTATGCTTTTTTTACTTTTCACACATAGAAATGCTTTTCGCTGGAACAGAAAAGGCGTTTTGTATGTTAGAATACACTCGAATACAGCGTGCATTTAAGTGACAGATTCGCTAAAAATACACCAACTGCAATACATATTTTGACATGGCACAAAAAGAAGAAGGCTGTCTGTGCAGGGCAAAAAAGATCTGGGCGAACACCAGTATCAGAAATGATGGCTGAGCAGGTTCGGGAAGCATTTTTGTGAAACTCCAGGAAGCTCTCTGTGTGGGCTTATCTCAATGAGAATCTGTCATTGGAGATGGATCAGGTGGACTGGTGATGAAGACAATGTTCTGTTGAACTGGCCGCAACATTCACCTGACCATGTGACTTTGTTTTCCTCTGGGGTCTATGCGAAGGGACAGGTCTATGTCCCTCACCTCCCCCGCCTACAAGTCTAGAGGAACTCAAGCTGAGAATCTCTGCCATAATAGAGATTGTTACCAAAGACATGTTGCAGCATGTCTGGCAGGAGCTCTGGACTAAGAACTTGACAAGTTGCTGGTCTAACGATTTGACGTGAGCCATGTCACAACCATATTGAAAACTTGTAAAATCGTTCATGAAATCCGCATACATTTGAATTTCTCATTCAAATTTTGATGAAGAAATTTTATTTTGCTCAACAATAAACCTGATTAGTTTCATTTGCCTTAGACTATGGAGTTACCCAGATATTTACATTTCAAATGATATCATTTTTTAAAACACCCTTTATTTTACATTTCATCGGATTTCATATAATTTCACTAAATAGTTAAGTTTGCTGCAAGGAAAGTTGGTTCATTGGATCATGCTAGACAATTTTTCTCGCCAGAATCTCTGGCATACGTCTACCATTTGTCCGTGCATAGAATATTGATGCTACGTATGGTCTGGTGTTTCTGCAATATATTCTTGAGAAAATCCAAAGAAGAATCTGGAATGTTGTCGGTGCTGACCTGGCATCTCAGTTTCATTGTCCTACCACCATATTGTAGCATCCTTGTGCCTTTCCTATAAATATATTTATAGTAATTATTCTGATATATTTTCCTCTTTGGAACCTCCACTTTATGAATTTAAGCGCTGTTCTAGATTGGCTTCTAGGTCACATCATTTTACAGTTGAAATTGTCAGATGTAACCGTAATTTCTATGCTAACAGTTTCTTCTATCGAACTTCTCCCTCACGGAACTCGTTTCTGGTTTCTTGCGTTCCTGATAACTTTGATTTTCAAAAATTTAAATGTAATGTCTATCATTATCTTCTATCTCCTTGAAACTTGTTCTTTTATTGTCCTCTCTCCTTAATGCTTTCGCACTTTTTTTTTACTTTCTGATGTTAACCCAAGTGCATCTTGGTGGAATTATCATCTTGCTTGAGGGAAAATAATTGAAAAACATGTGGTACCATGTCAAAATAGAATTTAGACTCAGTCTCACATTAGACCCTCAAAGGAGGCCGATGAATGAAGAACCACGTGATCTCACAGTTGTAACCGATGTTGAAAGCGTAGAAACGAACTATATATATATATATATATATATATATATATATATATATATATATATAAATATATATATATATATATATATATATATATATATATATATATATATAGAGAGAGAGAGAGAGAGAGAGAGAGAGATGTATAAACAAACATCCAAAAGAGGATTTGAGCAGTCTTCCAGAAATCGCAGACGAGAATGTAACGTCCACGTTCAGATGCACTCATACACACACACGCACACAAGTCGATGGAAAATGATATAGAATTGGAGTGAAATAAAATGTTTAATATGAGAAATTCAGTCTCTTGTTATTCATTAGTTCGTACGAGTTGTCGTTGTTCTGCACCATAAAAACATTAATTAATAATTTTACTGACCACATAATTCATAAACAAACTAAAATTGAAAAATATAAAAATGTACAAATAATTATGTAAAAAAATCACCATTAATATTTCCACGGAAACTAACTACACAGTAAAGAGAAAATAGACAACAAAATTATAAAAAAAACATAATAAATATGCATAAGGATAAAAATTAATCTCATCACTTATCACAAAACACTAAAATCTTCCATTATGATCGCCACCATCGTTACAACAAGAAATAAATCTTCAACAAACTAATTGTTACCAATGAATTCGCTTTACCCCTTGAAGAATGACTCTCTAATAATAATAATTTAAACCACACATAAAGGTTACACAAATACTACATTATCACGCCGATTAAAGTGCCATTTAGTTAATATATACATCCATTTTCATTTTACGACTTATCAACCTTTTGTCGGTTATTTAAAGCCGAGACATTATGCATTATAAGAATAATTATTTTATTTGCGAGTGAATGTTGCCTCAACAATTTTTTGAGAATAACAATGATACAAGACCTACTATTTAACCTACAGATGAATTAATCCCTTTTCCCATGACTATATTCGCGTAAGTTAATCTAACGAACTCGACTAGGATTCGAACATGACTTTCCGATTTCTAACTCTGAGCCACTAGCCATTCGCATATTTATCGTGGTACCATATCATTTATCTAATAATAGTTCAATCAAATTGCATATCACAAACCAACACAACAAGGAAACACGACAAATTTAACAAATCTTTACTAATCATATAAAATACGATTTCATATAAGCTGTAAAACGATTAAAAATATTAGAAGTTGCAAGCATAAAAAATAAACAAAACAACTTCAATAAAATCTTATCATATTTAGGAAATAACATACTCGATATATTCCATTAAAAAAAAAAACAAGACGACAAAATGATCTGACATATGAAGAGGTGATTCTTTAAAAAACCAGCTCGTCACTCAAAGACACTGTATCTGAAAAGCAAAACAATCACTTTGATAGTGACTTGTAAAGGGACACACAGACATACGTCAATTTATATTTAAATATGTAAGGGAAACCAGGACATGGCACGAAACATAAAAATAAATAAATACAATATTTAAAAATAAATATTTAACAAGAAGTTTCGTATGTCTAAGCAAAGTTGTATAAATTAAAAATTGCAGATAGATAGATTGTCCACACTATTTGATTAATACAATCAAATAGTTTAGTGAACCTTCCTTCCTCTTCTATTAAAGAGGTAATGCTATGGCTAAAAGTCATAACAAATAAGAAATCTAAATGTTTCTAATCTGCAATGCGAATATCCCGGAACCAAGTCTGATGATAGAATTGTTCGTAGGTTTGCAATGTTAAAATTCTCCCCGGATTTTCCAGCCCAGATTTTTCCGCTAAAAATGGAAATCAAATACCTGTAATAGTTGGTTTTAAGAAGTCATCTGTTTACCCAAACTGCACTTGGGAATTCGATTTAATCACCAGAAAATAAACTATTTTTGTCTGACTGCGAATTTGTATTCCATAGGCTGAGGTGCGTAACTGGGGTCTTGAAATTTTTGTTTTATTTAAAGAAATTCGAATTATCAAAAGTAAAACAAAAGGTGAGAATATTGTTGTGATAAGAGTACGTTTAGAATGCCCATCTCTAAGGCCATTTGTAATGAGCTCGAGCCTAAAATGGAAAAAATAACGATTTGCTCTTGTATCCTTCGTCTAGATTAAACTAACTTTAGTATAAATAAATCATGATCAGACGCAATTCTGTGGGGGGTCGCTTTCTCATCCCCTAAGCCATTGCTTATGAATTCAATATTCTATGAGGTCTACACGAGAGCCTTTGAGCTCAAACCGGTAGTGTTTTACAAATGTACGTTTTTTAATATATTTAACACTTATATATGATTAGAATATACATGAGTAGGCAGCCCTATTTTAACCCAACATACATGATCATAAATATTTTTAAAAGTTAAAAGAAAACGTTTAACTCACGACCTTCTATTATGGAAAATTAATTCATAGATAATGTGTCAAATCAATATAATAAATACATTAAAAAATAAATATTAAGAAAATAAAATTTAATATCATTTGCCCATTTTCGTTTATATCGATATTAAATTATACGATTTCGTGTTCTGAATAGTTTGCTTTTACTTACATACTGAGGTTTAAGTATATGTTAGTTTTCTTAAATTTAAAAATTTTGAACACTCACCCATATTTTTTTTTACTTCTGTTTATAAATACATATTGCAAAATAAAATCTTATTTCTTATTCACATTAGTTTCGTTTGGCACAAGCAGTTACTGACTGTAATAGAATATGAGAAAAACATTATTAAGGAGAGAGATTAATAAAATAACAGAAATTAAGAAGACAGACGTTAACCATTGTATTTACATTTTTCAATGTCAAATTTGACTGAAAAGCTGAAGGAAAGTTTCACATGCGAAAATTATGCAGAGAGAAACTTTTAGCATAGAATTTCAACGGTAAAATGATGAGACGCAGCTGCTAATCTAATAAGGCATTTAAATTCGTAATGTCGAGTAACCAAAGAGGAAAATCATCAGAATAATTACCATGAAAATATTTATAGTCAAAAGGTACAGGCAAGCTACGTTACGGCGGTGGGTAAGTGAGTAAAGCCGAGATGCCAGGTCAGGACCAAAAATATTACAGATTCTTCTTTGCATTTTATCAAGAAACTATAAATACATAGCAAAAGTGCCAGAGCAGATATGGTAGCAATATTCAGTGCGTGGACGAATAAAAGGCGAGAAAAATTATCTAGCACGATACAGTGAACTAACTTTCCTACTAATGGACCGAGCAATTGATTCAGTATAAACTTTCTACTTCATGTCATTACATTAATAAATGACTTTTTTTTAAGTTATCAAAACGACATTCTTTAAACTGAAATTGTTCTCTGGCTTCTTACGATGAACAATTAATGCAATGAGTGTTTTGTTTCGCAAAACAACCCTTTTGTGTTCATAGAATTTTTAATAAATATAGAATATTTACATTCCTCGACATTTTACGTATGTATTTCTTGTGACATATTTGCTTACTATTTTCTATATTCTTGCTTCAAGTTCAATATTATTATTTACCTTTTGTAAACTGAATCTTAAATTGAAATTTTATATTAAATAAAATAATTTCTTTGCACTTGTAGCCATTATTGAATTTATGTATTTAGTTTTCGAAAGATGATTTGTGTCTTTGTTCTTTTTTTGTGGATTTTAAAAGCTTTCCGCTTCGCATTATAACCAAATAATTAGGATATGTGATAAGTATCTTCAAATTATTTTTCTTTTTATCACATAAATATTGATGGCTACAAATTCTACGTAGTTCTATAAGTCTTCCGGATTTGATTTTGTTGCTGTGGAGTAAGAAAAAAATTATATCATCTTTATTGCTGATTTTTGGTAAACGTTGTATGCCTAATGTTGATTAATATATTTACATGATCAAGTAATTTTGTTTTTCCGGGATATTTTAAAACATAATCGATACATCGGAAATATATTTATTCTTTAGGTTAAATATTTTGGAAAGGATCAGTTTCTAGAAATTCCATGAAAAGATATGATAACACGCCAGTATGGAGTGATCCCGTCAGTAAATTTCTGAGCATGAAAATTATTATCCAAATTTCTGTAATGTTGTCATTGTTCCAAGTAGCTGAGAATTAGGAAGGCCAGAGTTAGAGAGAGAGAGTATAGAAGGAACAGAAGACTAGGTAGAGAAATAAAGAAATGAATTATTAAATATATATCTGTCTATATTTTTATCTTTATTTCTGAGTTGAGGTATTGTAACTATTTATACTATTTACTTTATTCACGACGTTTCCACTGTTGTACGCTCCAAACTTCTTCAGCTAATATACGTTTGAATTTCGAACCGAACCCTTTATTTCGTCTACCGGGATAGATTGTTCTAGTTCCACGTGCCATGCCTTTTCTGGCTATCTGTTTCAGTTAATTCCCTTTCGTAACTCAACTCTCCAACCTATGGCCACGTTTTGAACTCACAACTGTTTGGGATTACTTCAACCAACTCTGGATTAATTGAGGAAATCCCTGAAGCAATCCAGTAACTCGACCCAAAGCGTTGTGAGTTCAATATCTGGCAACAACAGAAGAGAACAAAAAAAGTGGAGAGTTGAGATACTAAACGGAAATAACTGACACTGAGAATAATGTAAATAGTGTAAATAGTACCAATCCTATTTATAATTGGCTAAATAGGAATGTCTACTTTCGAATGGTCTGGTTATTTTAGGGCTACAATCGATCAGCACGTCTTGTCCTCATTATCAACTTACTAATTGATTTCTTGAATTTTTATCTCTGTCTTTCCTCTTTCTCTATCACTCTCTCTTACAGACACACGCATACGCATACACAAGCGGACGCGCGCACACACACACACACATATATATATATATATATATATATATATATATATATATACAGAGTGTATCAAAAATACTTTTACAAACATAGGAAGCGATTTCTTGACACCAAAGCAAGGTAAAATGTTCATATAAGCTTTTGTCCAAAAGGCCACCGTTGTAACTCAATACAGGAACTCCTAACAAATGTTCAAAATGTTCTGTGCTTGCTTCTACACACGCATACACTCGTCGGATCATTGACTGGCGGAGCTTTTCAAATACTCCCACACGTCGTCGAATGGTTTCGCAGGCCCCCGTGACACGTCTGCATTATTGATATTTTCTGCATAAACCAATTGTTTTAGGTGGGGACCCGTAGATAAATATCCAAAAGATTGAGGTCTGAGGAACGTACAGGTCATGGAACAGGTTCTCTTCTACTTATCCATTTTTCATGGTAGATGTCAGCCAGCGCATCGCAAACAATGAGACTAAAATGTGCTGGAACCCCATCATGCATGGACCACATGCGTTTTCGTATTATCAGAATTACATCCTCTAACAGATCTGGAAGTGTGTTCGAAATAAAATCCCTGTAGACAGTTCCTGTAAGACGTGTCATCGACAATTCCAGACCGTACATTAATCGTAAACTGATGCTGGTGTCTAGCCTGTATTGTACCGTAGGGATTCCGACCCGGCCACAAAGCTTGGTTGTTATTCCATCTCTTTCAAATGTTGCCTCATCCCTAAACAAGACAGAAGAGACAAACAACGGATCGGCTGTTTATGTAAATAAACCATCGGCAAAAATTCTCCTGTGTTGAGAGATCAGAGGGTGAAAGATCCTGCATACGTTGCAAATGATACGGATACATGAGCTATCTTCAAGTACCCTCCATGCGGTACTGTGAGATGTACGACATGCTGATAACTGTGTCGTCTCCGATAGCCCGAGTAATGTGTTCTCCGTAGTCGGGCGTATGAGAGGATTTCGGTCTTCCTTGATCCATAGTTAGCTGTCACTCACATCCTGTCTCAACGACGCGATGATAAACAGCAGTAAAGGTTGGATGACTCGAATGCCTTCAGTGTGGAAACGCAATCTGATACAGCCGTGCAGCCTCGCGTCCATTACCATACGCGCACCCCTTTGTAAAAATCATATCTGTCTGCTCACGATATGAATATCCTGCCATTGTTAACCATAACACTTCTCAGTTAACTCGCTACTACACAAGTTGAACATTGAAGACAGACTAGACACATATGTACACGAATGACAAATGTAACTTACTCTATATGACAACATACCGCCATGTACCGTAAAGTTTATTTAAACTTAATAACGCAAAAACGAAATATTTACGGACATATGTTATAAACATATGGACTTTTATCCTTCTTTTGGTGTGAGGAACCTGCCTCCAAATTTTGTAAAAATATTTTTGATACATCTTTTATATATATATATATATATATATATATATATATATATATATATATATATATATGTGAGATGCCTTCACTTTGCATAGATTTATATATCCCTCCTAGATAACAAAAACACTTACACAAAAAACAATGAATAAACAGTAAACACAGACACACAAAGGTTCAAGAAAATATTAGGTTGGGGCAAAAATAATGTCGTTTTCTCACATAGTATCATATGTGATGAAACGACATTATTTTTGCACCAACCTAATAGTTAAGAAGATATTAAAAAATGAAAACAAATCATGAACTAGATTAACAGAAAACCACCCCACCACACCCGCACCATATGAATTGCCCAAAACACACAAACTCGACATACCAATCAGACCCATCGTATCCGGTATCAACACTGCACCCCACAAATTAGCTAGGACCATATCAAAAGTAATATGTTCCTATGAACCATCAACACAACATTTATCAAACACTCTGGTGACTTAATACATAGAATACGAAATGAAAATATGGAAGCCATGGCCATGACGAGCATAGATATCAAATTATTATACATCAACATAAACCTTCAAGAAATACCTCAATATATTGAGAAACCACCTCAATATATTGAGAAACCACCTCAAAAAGTCCAAAGAAAAGCTTCCAATACCCGTTCACAAAATTATAAAAAATATACAAACTAATGACTAATTTCTTCTTTTTGTCTTTCAACAATATTCTCTACAAACAAAAATTCAGGTTACCTATGGAGTCACTTATCAGTGTTGTTCTTGCTTACCGTTTTCTAAAATTCGGTCCATGTAGGTACATCATACCAAACAGATATATAGATGACGTCCCCAAGGTACAGGCCTATTAGACATAATAATGAAATTTAATAAGGTTGAACCTAACATTGAATTCACACACGAATTTGAAATAAACAATTCTCTAACTTCCCTCAACATTGTTTCCGCAACAATGAGAAATTAAGTTTTAAGGTATATGGCAAACCCAGAAACATGATCTACTCAACTACTATTCCCAACACAGCCAAAAATAAAATCTTAATAATTCATAGGATTTTACCTTAGTGCCCTTAGGATATGTAGTCTGGAATACCTAAATCAAGAAGAGAGATATATTGAGAAAACTTTCAAACTTCTCCACTACCCACATCATTTTATCATCAACGCACCCCCTCCCCCCCCCAAAAAAAAAAACGAGCATACAAAAAAACCACAAAGCCAAAAAGACACCACCGATAACACTTCTATCAAAAATTACACGAAAATTCATAATCCTTCCCTCCAGCACACTTTCTACTAAACTCGCAAACAAATTAGTCATCCCTATTTCTATGAATGTTATCACCATATCCAAGAAAATCGGAGAAGAAAAATATACCCAACTCTGATTCAGATGCTGGGATTTATCAAATAAATTGTTACAATGTAAAAATGTTTATTTGGAAGAAACATCACGTGAGATAAAAGCCCGCATCTACGAACACAAAAGAGACTTGCATTTGGACAATCAATCAAACTCTTTCGTTTTGCATCGAAACAATGCTGGATATAACTTTGATTTCAGTATTGCCACCCTAATTTAATAAGAACATAATTATTTAAGGAGAAAATACATTGAAAACTTAATAATAACATTATTACAAACTATAAATAGACGCCAAAAACATTACATTTCATCACCATCTTTCTTTCAATCCATTCTTAGATTCTAACTTATATCTATCAAATAAAAAGAATATATTCTTAAACAGGCTAACCAAAAACTAGAATTCTGCAACTCCTCGCTGTGAGGCTCGACCTCACAAAGATGGTGATAAAAACCCCAACTGGACACATGCAAACAATTACAAATACAGATTACCATTCGTTGCCCGCGTAGACATACAAGAATCTCCACAAACTTACAAATAGAATTATCTACGGTTTTAATGCACGTGACACGTGTCTGACCAATGAGAACTGAACCAAACATAATTGAAAATACCAGTGTTTTCTGTCTTTTTGTCTGTTTTCTCTCAAATTCTGACGAAGCTTTAATAAAAGTGAAAAATGTTAGATTAATATCCGTTTCCTATTTACTCTTTTATTTTATCAACCTGTCGGATTTCGATCCATATTTGATCTATATTTGGTCTTTAATACATATTTAAGTTTTAAGTGATATCTAAATGGAAAATATCAAGTTTCATGTTTAATTAGATTTTTATTCATTAATATCCAATTCAACCATCTCAGAAATCTTTGAGGGATTCCCATGCAATTTCATTAATAGTCTTTTGGTTTTGATGTAATGAGATTATGGTCAGATTCCGGACTTTTGGTGTGGCTTTAAAATACGCCCATCAAGTTTGTTCTGTAGATTCGGAAATAGGTTGTAATCAGATGAAGCAAGATCTGAAGACTAAGGAGTGTGTGTTGAATGTTTGTCCAGCTGAAGTATTTAATATTGTCAGATCTTTACTGTATAGAGAGTCATGCATTATCATGATGGATTATCACACATTTGCAACTGATCGACATAGGTCTCTTTTCCTTCTAAGCAATGTGGAAACACCTTATTTGCTGACAATAGATGTCTGCTGCAATCGTAAGATTGGCAGTAATGCGTATAAGCATGTGTTGATAGCATTGAGCGTTTTAGAATAGTGAAAATCTCATTCAGTCTATCGCTATCAGATTTCGGAAATTACATAGAGGGTGATCCGATAGTATGGATAGCTATCAGGCCTTTTGGAATAATGAAACCTCATTCAATCTATCGCTATCAGATTTCGAATATTGCTTAAGGAATTACCTGTTACATATATACATACGTATATATATATATATATATATATATATATATATATATATATATATATATATATATATATATATATATATATAACCTCAGCAACTTAACTTTCACCCTGTTCAGTGCGAACCATAAGTTGATATATTTTTATATATTTTGTCTTCTCTGCACTTATATTGAGCATACTGAATTACTGTATATGTTTAAGTTAGTATTAAATATTTATCTATTAGGTTGGTGCAAAAATAATGACGTAATAATGTCGTTTTTGACGTATTTTTAACGTCAAAAACGACATTATTACGTCATTATTTTTGCACCAACCTAATATCTACCTACCTATATATATATATATATATATATATATATATATATATATATATAGAGAGAGAGAGAGAGAGAGAGAAACAGGTTAACCGAGTACAAGGCCTGGGGGCCACTCGAGGTAGAGAATTATGTTATATGGATAGAAGAAGAAAATAACGGTTAACGCTAGATTTCAACAGGTTAAGATTGTAGCGATCCGGGAAACGTCCTGTTGGGAGTTGGTTCTACGCGGCATTGATTCGCGGGAAGAAGCTGTTCGAGTGGAACTTTCTTCTCACCGATGCAATACGGAGGGAATGTGGGTGGTTTGCTATTATGTAAGAAGTATGGCGAGTGCTAGCCGTGAAGGGTTAGGCCTGGCGGAACCAAGGATTGTAGTTCACCCAGGCACTTTCATTGGTAGTAGCGATAGAGCAGTGAGGAGACTCGCCACATCTCCCCTGTAAGAGAGAGGTTGGAAGGCAGGAAATAATTCTTCTCCAGCAAGGATTCGCAGACGCTTTTCAACTCTATCAAGACTGGGAAGTGAGCACTGGTAGGTTTCCGCCCAAATATGGCAACAGTACTCCATTTTCGGCCTGATCTGGCTCATGTAAAGGTAGAGGATAGCATAAGGAGCCAGGTACTTACCGGAGCGGTACAGGGGGGCGAGGGCTAGTCATAATTGTAAATAGAAGGTAAAATAATATTTTTCCATTCATTACTACTGTAATTCCGTCCATTCATAATTTTATATTTGCTCCTTTAACTGTACTGTAGAACAAAACTGCAGTACTGGCTCTCCTCACAACGACTAGATTTTATTCTAATGAGCTGGTCGCTAAATGAACTGGTCGCTAAACGAACTGGTCGCTAAATGAACTGGTCGCTAAACGAACTGGTCGCTAAATGAGAAGTTGTACCTAACCGCTATTTTAGGCATACTATGTGTGGGATTGGTGGATGTTTTTATTTTATGAGAATTAATAGCTGGTCGTAAGTCCGGGGATCATTAAACAGGTAAGTTATTAATTGAGATGTGCCTTTAGTAGTAAGTGGTCAAATAATATTTTATTTCTAACTTAATTTCTACTCTGCTTTCAGTTTTGATCACTTTACTTGAATACCGTTTTATTTCGAAAATGTATATATCTACATATTTCAAAATTATACATACGCATATATATATATATATATATATATATATATATATATATATATATATATATACGACAATAACATGCGCAAGTGAGATATTTGCGTGGTCATCTATAACGACTTTTACGAGCGCGTCAATAACGGCAAACGCGTTCAAGAAACTTTCATTGCAGATACATTTTACTTAAAGGAACAATTAGTTAGCTTATCTTCATACCCTGCCTGGTGGCAAACGCTGCTGGTGGCGCCAGGGGTGGCGGTCCCGCCATAGCCACCGAAACCGTGATATCACCGCTGGTCGGCGGCTGATGAAGACAGGGTATCGCACGTGCTAACACACGTTGTATGTTAAAAAAAAAAAAAAAATATGTGTGTGTGCGCGCTCACGCGCGTGTGTATGTGTGTGTGTGCGCGCTCACGCGCGTGTGTATGTGTGTGTGTGTCAAACAATATTTTGTATGTTTTAATCAGTTTTCCTAAATTTTATATTTTTTGTATTTTCAGTTGTAATTGAAGGGTGGCTTAATTTTCAGAATAAAGTGAAATTTTCTGGAGGTTTGTTCTTTTAAAAATATTTGAAGCACGTCTAATTACAAAAAGAACACCTTTTTTTCAAAAGGTATTATTTTCGAATGGATCCAAGGCGATTTGGTTGTGTTCGGAAACTAAACAAAAATTCCCCTAAGAATTAAACTCTCATACACCACAAAAGAAGGAACAAAATAAATATATTAACAAGCTTTTTCACCTCGAAAATTACCCTCCCCCTTGAATGGGGCTAAAGAATTAGGCGAAAGCACTCGAGACAATAATCCCTAATGGGCAATTTCTCCAATCACTTAAACCTCAAATAAGGAAAATTTTAAGGACACAAGAAAAACTGAATAATAAAACAAGTGAGAATAAATGATTAACCAAGTTTCCGATCACAATCAGATGACGTTGTTTCATATCACCCCTGAGAGTCAGATACAACACGAAACTCTAGAAGCTTGCTTTGGTCACAAGTATATGTGCAACAAATAAAAAGAGTGCTACACCAATTTTCGAAATAAGGCTTATCAGATTTAGATTCAAAACTCGAAATTCTGACATTGATTCTAACCCTAGAGTTAAAAGTCATTTAACACCTCAAGCCAAGAATTCGAATTTCAAGGCTCTCAGTCGGGAGTTTGTCATAACACAATCTTCCGACTACTACTTGTCTATCTTTTAGTTTGTGCTATATAAAGTTAGAAAATATCAATGATCATAAGAATCTAATTGTGTAATTTAATCACCGTTACAGCTTTTTTTATAAAAACTTATAAGTTAAATAGATAAAGAAAAGAAGAAAAAATGGTTACAAGAGAAAAAGATGAAAATGCTGTATTGGCCACCTTAATGTTATTAATAAAATGTTTTTTTTTGGGTGGGGGTTTGGGTTTTTTTTTTCTGTTTTTTTTTCCTTTTTTCTTTTTTCTTTCTCGCCTTGTTTCCCGACATTTTTCCCACCTCTATCGATGAACTTCCGGCCTTCTCCGATAATATCGATTAACTTATGGCCTACTCTACCAATTAGTCCTTTGAATCTTTCTCTGAATCTATCTATCTATCTATCTTTCTTTTTATTCATTAATTCTTTTTTTTCTTTTCTCTTTCTTCCTTCTTTTTTTTGTTTGTTTCTTTCTTTTTAGATTAAGTCTTTCTTTTCTTGCTTACACCTTCATTTTTTCCACAAGTTGATTCTAAACACCAGGTAAGGGATGGGTAGAATGACAGATATTTTTGATTAATCAATTTGTTGTTGCTGTTAAACTACGACCAAAAATCGATTCTAGGCCAAGAAAGATTCGCACTCGGTGAACTTTCACAGAAATTTGTCCTACAAAATGTCTCCGAGGATATTTTCAGTAGTGAACGAAACATTCCTCTTTCTCTCTTCCCCGATTCCTGTGCACCAATTCACCTCTTTGCCTTTTCATGTCCTCCGCAATTGTATTGGAATATTTTTTTTTTTAATTTTTAATTGCTTTGCAAAATATACCGAAATATTAGCATTTTTTATTATGATATTTCCTCAGCCTAGATTAACATAAGGTCGTAAGTGAGAAACAACCAATAAAGATTATAAAGATAATGGTCAGCTTTGATTTCGCTTGAATCTGTTGACTCCTTGTCGAGCATCGTGATGTAACATCATCATGTAAGATGCAGCTACAATAATCCGTTGCATTAGATCTTTTTATTTTACAAGCTTTCGTCTGTTCCTACAGACATCCTCAGGTATGAAATAGATTGTGTTCTTGTTTATGCTCTCAGTAATAAGTGGACAAACGAAAACAAGGTTGTAATCCGAAAAATGCTATGAGAAATGTGTGTTATTGTTTTGGAACGTGCAGTCGCAACGCTGAGTTTGAATTTAAATTTTAAGGTTAAAGTTCTGCGTTTATGTACAAATGTAGTGATAAGAGAATTCTTTTTTACTGATAAATTTTCCGTCAAAGTGGCATGAACTATATTGTTCAATAATTACAGTAATGTCGCACTTATTATCCGAAAGTTGCACTTGGACCAGTTATTTTAATTTCAATAAAGGTGTAATTAATTTACAAATTCATGAATTATTCATACATAAAACAAATACAAAGGTTAATGATTAAATGGCGAGAAATTCATTTTCGCGAACAATAATGCAACGGAAATTTATAAAACATCTGACTTCCTTGATGCTGTGGTATCAGTGCAAATTCTATTCTGATATGAGCTGGAGTGAGACACACGCTATATATTTATTGACTTCGAAATCCAGGCTAAGCCCTGATAAGATCTCTTCTAACAATGTACAACAAGTCCTGGTAGACAGAGGCATTAGTCAGCACCATCCCGAAGAAAGACAACCTGCAACAGTGACAGACTTACCGTACAACCGGCTTCATATTTATTGAAGTAAAGCCATGTTTAAGATATTGCTGGACAGATTGAAACCGCAAGAGAAGATTATCAATCGGGTTTCACAACGGATCTCTAATCCCCGGATGACGGGCGTGAGGTTTCTACAACAAGACCTTCTACCACATTTTAAAAATGTATATATGAAGCCCGAGACTCGACCATGTGGTTGTCCGACATCAAGGCCAATCTGATCAGTCATCGAGAACAAGGCCACCACCACATTCCCCGTGTATGATGGCAGACAGAATAAGGTAAGGCTTCATATGCATTCCAGTAAAGTCGTGTTGAAAATCTTTCCGAACTGATTGAAGCTACAAGCAGAAAAGCACAGCTTAGGTCACTCATGGCAACCCTTAGTTTGTGTAAGAAATGGAGAGAAATGAAGAACAACGAGGTAACAAAAACAAAGAAAGCAAAGCAGGTTTTCAACAAGGCTTTTCTACAAATATTTCATGGCAACTGCACTGACGAGTTAATTTCACTACTGTCTCGACTGCATGAATTTAAGCGTGCCACTAGGTTGGTATCTCGGCCCCACCCTTTTATTGTCGAAACAGTTAAATGTAAGCCCCTCTTCTACTCCAACAGCTTCTTCTCTCGCACTTCCCGACAGTGAAAATCCCTTCCTCTTATTTGCTTCCCTGATAACTATAATCTTCAAAAGTTTAAATGTAATGTCAATCGACATCTTCTGATACCTTGATCTCCATTCTTCTTTTTATCCTTTCCTCAATCCTCCCCTATGCCCAGACTTTTCCCTTACTTTCATACTCTGTAGCCCTTTGAGTACTAGTGGCACTCGTGCTTTGCTTGGGGTAAAATCCTTAAAAAATATCTTACCCAAGTCCGTTCTGAAGTGGCTGTAGTACAATAGAACAGCTCAACAGTTTCAGAATATAATGTGAGATCTTCAATAACCCTACGTGGATTTTGAAAAGCTATTTAAAAAGGCTTAGGCTTAGGGTTAGAGTTGGGATTACGGTTAGAGTTAACACTAACCCTGTCTTATGTTTCCCCATGTTGTTGTACATCATCAATGCTAAAAACATCAGAATCACTACTAACCTTGGTAACAAGGCCACCAGTACAAGCTTAATGGAAGAACGTTCAGGATAACAGTCCGGTTAATGTACCCAACTCTTTTCATTACATTGAAAAAGAAATAAATATTTAATTGGGGGAGCGGGAGGGTACCTGTACAAATCTTCTGCATAAAATCCAATGTCTGGAAGATAAACTATTGACCAATAAGTCCACCAGTACGTACGTGGGAATCACCATCTTGAAGTTTGTAAGATTTTCTAGCTTCAAATATCAACTTAATAATATGCTAAAAATGGAAGCAAATGCCGTGCGGGATTGCAGAGACAATAATAGCAACAATAAAACTGAAGGTCATCGAGTGTAAGAGAAACATTCAACTCAAATGTCAGCCTGAAATACACTCAGGACAGCGTAATATTCTTGTAAGACTTTTGTATCGTGAGATTTGACAATGGATATATGGAAGATACGGGCCAAAAAGAGATGTCTTCGAAAACTGCTCGGCAAAAGACATCACCAAAGGAGAAGTCAAAAACATCAGGGAAGCCACCCAGAAATATGAAGACATCAGGGAAGCCACCCAGAAATATGAAAATGGTTTGGGGAAGTTTGACGATAATTAAAATTTTCCAAGACAATCCTATAAGATGTAGGGCAATGGGAGGAGACGAAGAGATAAAAAGAATGATAACGGAACAAGATTGAGTGACAGACAGAGAAAGGTTTGCGAGTGAGGGAGGCTGAATGCCAAGTCATCTATAGTACCTCTACGGTCAAATAGCCAAAATGATAATTTTTGTTTTAAAATAAGGTTCACTCTGTATAAGGTCCGAGGGCCACTCGTGGTAGAGGGTTACGTTAAGGGGTAGTTTATATGGATAGAAGAAGGTAACGGTTAAATTTTAGACTTGAACATATAGTGATCGGGGAAATATCCTCTTGGGATTTTGTTCCACTGGGCAGTGGTTTGCGGGAAGAAGCTGTTTGAGTAAAACTTACTTCTTGCCGATGGAATACAGAGGGAATGTGGGTGGTTTGTCAATATGCAAGTGGTATGACGGGTCCTAGCCGTGAAGGTTAGTCCTGATGGAACTAAGGAATGTAGTTAGTCTGGACACTTTCCATAATAGTCGTGACAGAGTAGTCAGAGGCTCGCTACATCCCGCCTGTGAGAGAGAGAGAGGTTAGAGAGTGGAAAATATTTATTCTCCGATAAAGACTCGAGTACGCTTTTTAACTCTATCAAGACTGGAAAATGAGAACTGGGCAGCTCCCGCCAAAATGTGGTAACAGTACTCCATTTTTGGCCTCACCTGACTCTTATAAAGGTAGAGGATAGCATGAAGTCGTGTGTATGTTTGAAGCCCAGTATTCTCTCAAAGCATGGTGTCTTCTGGGGGCGGGAGGAGACATCCGTTCATCGTGACTGCCGGTAGTCCGGCGTCTGATCGACGACGATGATGATTGGCTCATATCTACTCCAGTCTATTCATGTATGAATCTTGCTCTCTTTCTCTCTCTCTCTTCTCCTTCTTTCTTATTAAGCTGTTCATTAATAACTGCCTCCGTCTGTGTCTGTCTTAATCTGTTTATATACGTCAATTAATCTATTCAATTGGCCAGTATTAACTTTACTATCACGTAGCCTGTAAAGAAATGAGTTCTATGAGAAGAACGTGTGTGTCATGAAGTTCCCACGCGTCTGATATGAATTAAGTATGCTGCAAAATTGTACAAGATTTGCATGTTAGCCATAGGCAACCATAACTTTGCAAGTATTGAGAACGATTGACTTCGAATGAAACAAAACTGGAAACATAATTTAACACCGATTTATAGGCGGAGTTATAATTATTATTAAATAACATTCAAGTAGAGTGACTCAATCAATGCTAGCAAAATTTGAAATAGATGTTTAAAGTGGGTGCAACACGTACTTACTCCAACTCCATAGCAACCACTAAGACTACCTAAATTGTATTTATTTTAGTAACAAAAATTAAATTTTCAATATATATTCCTTTTTTTGCTATTGATGCTCCAGTTCTTAATATTAGATATTTTAATTACAAAGAATTCTTGTCATGAAAGCGTTAAAACCTTGGTAGGCTGCTGAACACAATCGTATTTATAATAATCTTCAATCTATGCATATGGAACTAAGTCTGATCATCTCTCCCCCTCTCTCTCTCTCTCTCTCTCTCTATATATATATATATATATATATATATATATATATATATAAGACTGGTCAAACTTAGTTTCTTAAGATCTATTACATTTTTTCTTTTAAATCTATATATCTATTTATCGATATATCTCATTTTGATAAATAGATATGTAGATGATAGAGTGAATGAGTGTTTTGGAGATAGATATTAACAAACCAATCTAGCTGTCTATCTGCCTATCTCAGCCAGATCATATCTATCTATCTATATCTATATCTATATCTATATATATATATATATATATATATATATATATATATATATGATCAGCCTTTTCTTTTACATTGTGGTGAATGCAAATGTAAAATAAAATCAAATATGAAAATAGATATATAAGCAAAAACATAAAATTAAAATTTGCTTTCCTTTAAAACCCTTATCACTTTCTTTCTTTCTCTCTCTTTCTTTTTCTCTCTCTCTCTTCTTATCTTTGTATCCTTCTCTCTATATACACCTCCATAAATTAATCAGAAGGCCGCCTTCAAATAAAAAAAAAGGGGGGGAAGAAGAAAAGACTAAACGATTGCAAAACAGCGGAAGTTTGTTGGTCCATGGGTCTAGCTATTGTGTCTAGAAATCTATCAAAATAAGAGAAGTTCCGCACATTACAACCGCTATATAAAAAAAAAGGAAAAGGAAAGAAACGCCGGAAAATAATAGAATTTTGGTCAATCCGCCCTCCCCCCCCCCACCAAAAAAAAAATCAAAACAAAGAGACTTTTGATGTTAGCTGAAACGAAGCTTTTGTTGTCTGGGGCCAGTAGTCTGGAACCCTTTCTTAAGGTATATAAACAGTCAGAGATAGAGAATGAACCGCCAGAGAAACCAGCCAAGTGTGTCGCGTAAGGAAACCATTTTTCTACCCTTCTAAGGGCCGAGAATACACGCAGATTGATGCCGCCCCTATTTCCAAAGTAATCCCACTCCCGACAGCAGCAAACAAGATGACAACTTCTTGTACACAGAAAGAACTTTTGCTACCCCAAATTAGCCAGTCGAAGTCAAATAAATATATACTATTTTGTAATAACTTTGATTTTGTTCGTTTATTTCCAAGTTTCCGATAAATATTTCTAAGAACCTCTGGCCACTTTAATACAACATCTGTCTATTTGTTTACACTATTTACAATTCTCATCTTTATTGCCATATTTCCGACATTTCAGTCGTTGTATTGTATCGGCCTTCAGGTGATTGGAATTTCAAATCAAATCCTTTATTTCATCCACCGGGACAGATTGTTCTTGTACGACATGCCTCTTCCGGATAATCTCATTATCAGTTTAACTCAACTCTTCAATTTTTGTTTACCTTTGTAGCAGGTATTGAACTGACTCAAGTCACTGAATTACCAACGATTTTACTTTCTGGGTCATGTGTATCTTTGAATTGAATCTTTGAAGTGTATGAATTTTGGGGACTTATAAACCTAATGTCTCTGTCAATTTTTTAACAGAACTCATATTACAATTTTGTTGTTATTATTAATTTTCCCTAGCACCCCGTATTTGAAATAAAGTGTTCGGTTTGAAATTCCAATCACCCGAAGAAGGCCGGAGTATACAACGGCCGAAACGTCGTGAATATGGCAACAAAGATGAAGATAACAGACCGAACATTGTAAATAGTGTAAATAATTACAATCTCAGAAATATAGACAGATCTATATATTGCGATATATTCATTATCTATCTATCTATTTATCCATTGATTTGTCAGTATATTCATATCCATCTAACTCTCTTCATATCTATCTATCTATCTATCTATCTATCTATCTATCTATCTATCTATCTATCTCAGTCTGTTCATATCTATCTATCTATCTACCTATCTATCTATCTATCTATCTATCTACCTATCTATCTAGTTAGCTATCTATCTATCTATCTATCTATCTATCTATCTATCTATCTATCTCAGTCTGTTCATATCTATCTATCTATCTATCTATCTATCTATCTATCTATCTATCTATCTCAGTCTGTTCATATCTATCTATCTAGCTAGCTAGCTATGTATCTATCTATCTATCTCAGTCTGTTCATATCTATCTATCTATCTATCTATCTATATCAGTCTGTTCATATCTATCTATCTATCTATCTATCTATCTATCTATCTATCTCAGTCTGTTCATATCTATCTATCTATCTATCTATCTATCTATCTCCGTTAGTACCTCTACACCCATGTTTATAACGTGATGGCGAGTACTCGAGTCACTCAGAATATTTCGCCCGTGAAATGAATTCAATCACCCACGGATACTCCACCATGATGATTTGGTTTCAGAGTAAACTACACTAAGTAGAGATATGTCAGTCTTTTCATGTCTACGATTTCAGCCCGTTCAGATTTGTCACTGATCGTTTCTATCTATCAGTCTATGTCAGTATATTATTTATACTCTGCCCATAGCTTTCTCTCTCAGTTTGTTCATATCTTTTAGTTCATCTGTTTCTATGGATGTCGGCAATATTAAATTTTCTTTTCTTTTCTTTTCTTTTTTTTTTTTTTTCTTATTCTTTTTCGCTCTTTGCAGATCTCCTTCCGTCTATTCGCGCCATCTGTTCATTCTCTTCCTTCCTCTTCCTGTCTTCTCTTTCTGGCATCATTTCTTTCCGTCTTTTCCAATTTCTTCATTCTCGCCTCTTAGCAGAATGTCCTTCCTTGTTCCATTGTTATTTCCCCCCATTGAAATCTGCACCAAACAATTCAAGAACGATTGAATATCTCTGTTTGCTTCAATTATTTTATTTTTTTTCTTAAATTTTCTGGCCGATTCTAAACAAAGGTGTAGTGTAAAAATAGATCAAAAACTAAAAAGCAATATTTATTTCAGCACAATTAATATTATATCGTGCACAAAATAAGGCTTCTATTTTTGAAGTGAACTTCTCTCTATTTGTATTTTCTGTTTCTTTCTCTCTCTGTTTCTCGCTACCTCCACGCCACTCTCACTATCTATCTATCTATCTATCTATTCTTTTTCTTGATATATCCACCTCTTTTGTGGCTCTCATTACTGTGTGTGTGTGTGTATGTGTTTATATATCTTCTCACCCTCTGTCTGCCTATTCTACCATCTCTCTCGATATCAGTCAGTTATATGCCATGCGTGATAAAGGCTTAGGCGATCATGTATCTTTCGATACATGACTGACGAGGCAGATTTTTTTCCCGCAGTAGGTTGCCATTTATTTCTGCGGTAGTCCAGTTGCCATCCAAGGCTATAGAACCCGGTCTGTCCTGTTATTTACCCATAGTTGGGGGAGAAGAGGATTCCCAAGGGTATTAGCACGTAAGTGAATGTAATGGATTCGATTGGAATTCGAACTCGGCTCTCCGATTCGCTATCCATTACTCCATTGTGCCACTCATATTTGTATCCGATTAACACATGACTAATCTTCCATTATTTTTCACTCATATTTATATCATATCTCCACAAATAACTTCAGCGTTTATACAGTGGCCCTTCAGGTCGCAGGTCATCATGTACCTCAAAAAGTTTTCTTCTTTTATTGTCTGCGAATTGCCACCCGAAAGATAGTAGGTTGGCTTCTTAGATTCTCCCCACAGTTTGATATTCAGAGTTTTCTTCCGCTTAGACTGGTTGCCAACCAAGGCCGGAGAGACCTGTATACCCTGCTATTTAATCCATAGATGTAGGAGAAGCAATAGAATCATGTTCTTTTTCAATGCGAAACTGATCACGACAGACTAACCCGTAAATTGATCTCGGTTCGTCGTTTCCACATTTCATACTTATATCCGTTGCATAGAACACCTGCTTACTTGAACCGTAAGTCCTGTCTTCCACTATTATGTCCCATTCACACGATAACCTTAGTGATACTTTAACAAAAGTATTTCTGGTCCCGAGATCCATAACTTCCGTCTCACACACGAGGATTTGACCACAAAAAGCAGTTTCTGCAAATTGAGTACAACTGAATGATTGCAAATCTAGCCTTTATACACCTTGCCCGTCAGCCGAACAGAAAGGATATGAGATGAAACCCAAACCCTGTTCCGCCATCCACCTACTCAAGCTCATCAAGTATAGTGATTTTCCAAGCGTAGCTTTGATGTGGCACAAGGCCGAAGGTAAGGGGCACCCAGTGAGGATTGAACTCGCTACTCAGTCGTAATTGTTCTAGCGAGACAAGCTTGCTAACCATTACATCACCTCGAGGCGCCCCAGATCATCAAGTATAGTGATTTTCTAAGCGCTGCTTAGATGTGGCACAAGGCCGGAATTATGGAGCACCCAGTGAGGATCGAACTCACTACTCAGTCGTAATTGTTCTAGCGAGACAAGCTTGCTAACCATTACATCACCTCGAGGCGCCCCAGCTCATCAAGTATATGTTACATACTGTTTTCCTCTTTCCATCAATCTGTTTCACGAGTATCAGATTTTTCCAAGACTTCCTTCCTCATTACGTGTACAAAAAATTTCAACTGTCTCTTCCGGATGTTAAGTGTAAGTTTCATTTTTGTTTCCATTCTCTCCAGAACCTCAATGTTGCTCATATGTTCGGTCCATGGTATCCTCAGTATCTTTCTGTAGAGCCACATTTCTGTTGCTTCATATCTTTTCCTCATCTTTGAGGAGAATGTCAACCATCCGCTGTTATACAAGAGGACAGATATCACGTAACAGTTCAGTAATCTTTTCTTTGTTTCAAGCGACATTTTTTATTGGTTCCTCAAAGATAACGTGCAACGCTAATCAAGAGGAGGGTTGGATCATGTTCTTCTTCCATTAAATTAGGTTATTAGGTTGGTGCAAAAATAATGCCGTAATAATGTCGTTTTTTGACGTAAAAAAATACGTCAAAAAACGACATTGTTACGTCATTATTTTTGCACCAACCTAATAGAAGAACTCCCTGCTACTTTGAAAGGCGTGAAACCAGTATTAAAGAAAAGGCTCTAGATCTCTTTGCACATTCTGGTCGGCAGGGTATCTAACGAAGAAACTTGTAAATTATCGCTAGTAACAAACTGTTCGAGCCTTCTCCTACGAGTTCTCCTTCCCTTCTATGGAAAGCACTCAAACGTGAGAAGATTGAGCGGAATGGTTCGCTTCGGTTATTAGTGTCAGTTTTATGTTCCTCTTCCCGTGCAAATGTACGTCTCTGCCATTGCTTTCGGCGTGCGTGACTCAAACAGGAAAAACCAAATGTCACTGAACACACAATACTTGAGGAGAGATGTGAGTGCCGAAAATAACTGACTTTTCGTCGCACCGCTCGAGATAGCAGATCACGTGACATGCAACGGCTCAAGTAAACAACTGCAGGAAAGACGAGAGTGTTCAAAAGGGAAGCCATTGTGTCGCGATGATTGGAATGGATTTTCAATGCCTCTTACTGGTTCTAGAGAAAAAAATATTAAAAGTAAATGATCGTAAATACATAAAACCTATATAAGACGATAATTATATGTAATAGTTAAAGAATCAACGTTAACAATTTTTCATCTCAACGTTTCAGCCGATACGTTCTTTGATCTTCTTCAGATATACGCTCTATCACGTGGACTTTATATGTTGTTTTGTGCTTCATTTCTTTTATAAAACAGAAAAGCCTATTTATCGAAAATTCACGTTCACCTGAAAACTTTTAAGTGAGATTGAAAAATACGTCCATTTAGTTCGGCTAATATAGACGGCATTAAAGGCCATACACCAGGAAAACCATAGATAACCTGGTTGAATATAATGATAAAATTTTGGTCAATATGGAGAATCAAAATATTAATTTGAACGTCAGATAAAACTTCCTAAAGAGGAATCTGCTGCCATTTGTATTGTTAAAGGAAGTTACGTAATTATAATTATTTCGCTCTGTCAGATTTTAATTATTAAACGTGCGAAAGATTCCTAAATAGAAATGACAAGGTAAACGGAATTTTTTTTCAACCAATTCTGGAAATGTGTGGATCAATTATATGACTTTGCCATAAAACTGACAATTATATTTCTTCATCAGAACAGAAGAGCATTTAATTAAACGCCCCTTTTTATTTGTGAACTTGCAATAGGGGGAAAAAAACAAGAGAAACGATTTCTTGTTTCCTCATCCCTGCAATTGAACCCAAGAACGTAGTTTGAGTTCTCTGTCATGATTTATTTTTAAAAAACGATCATTTTTATGAGCATGGTGGAATAAATAATTTTAACGTTTGTACATCATCTTGAAGAAGCTTTTATAACAAATTTTTTTTAAAACAATGCGGAATAAAGTTCTGATTATTTTAAAGTCTCAACATCATTTAGGAATAAAATATGGATAATTATTTGAAATAATTGCAAACAAAGAAAAATTTGCGGGATTATTTATAGTCGTTTCATTTGCATAAATCTGTTTGATAAGATAAAGAATAAATAGGAAATGTTTATCAAGCTAACATGTTTCATTTTTATTAAAACTTCATCAAAGAATGAGATATGAAGAAAAAGAAAACAGAAGAAAGAAATTCTGGTATTTTTACTTTTGAGTTGCTTGATTTTATTGGTTAATCATGTTTCAGGCGCATTTGACTTGTTAAACAAACGTTAGTATAATTTGCGGCGTTCCGAATTCAAGCAGAGTCATTACATCCACTCTAAATGTCAACAAATTAACGAATTACACCTAACTGAAAACCGTAAATATTGCTTTATCTATGTAAGTGTAAAATAATTGTAGTTTGTCTATGTGTGTGTGTGTGTGTGTGTAAATATTATGATTGGTGGTTTTTCGCGTGTGGATTTGGGAACGTTTTTACGTACAAACCATTTGTTTTAGATAAAAACAGCCAATTAAACTAACCTTTGTTTAACAAGAAGATATTCTCGATTTCATCATATTTGCGTTGTGTGCATAAAACATGATTAACCAATGAAAATCAAACAAGACAAAAATAAAAATATCATGGTTTGTTTTTTTTTGTTGTTTTTTTTTTTTTTTTTTGTCTCCATATCTCATTCTCTAAGGAAGCTTCAATAAAAGTGAGATATGTTAGATTGATAAACGTTTCCTATTTGATCTTTATCTTATCATTCTGTCGGATTCCGATCCATATTTGGACTATATTTGATCCCAAATCATATCAAGTTTTGATACAACATTATTAGTTTAAAAAAAAAAGAAACGAACAAAGAATATAATATTCGCTTAATCGGCTATTCTTCCATTTTTTAAATAATAAAATTATTCTTTTAAAGTAACGGCTGTCCAGTTAAAATATAAAAAAGCTAAATAATTTTTACTTTTACTTGATACGGAGATAGTTTCATAAGGTTCCAATATTCTTTTATTTTTTTAGATAAAGAATCAGATTGTTAAAATAACCGTCGTAAAAAAATATTTTTGAATCAGTATCACCCCATAAAAGGTAGTAAAGCCACTAAGACACAAGAGGTTACAGGGTGTGAAAAATTAGGAACAGAAACATTAATAATGAGCAAAGTAATGAAAAAATGAAGTAGTAAAATGCTATATAAATTAAAAGAAAATCTTAAATTTAGTGGTTTTTTGTTTTAATTTATTGTCAAAATATTATTAAAAAATTAAATTACTCGTTGAAATTATTACAAACGTTAAAAACAGAATTTCAGTGTAAATTTTAACCGAATATTTCAATAGCAGTATGTTGACATGTTGTTATGTCACCTGTTTTCAAAGCAAAGCAAGTTTCACCTTATATTATATAGAGTGGGGGGAAATAAATATTCGTACACATGAAAAGTTAAATTTTTATAAATGTAAAAGCCTTAACTAAAACAAATTTTGATACATTTTATTAGGTTGGTGCAAAAATAATGACGTAATAATGTCGTTTTTTGACGTTAAAAATACGTCAGAAAACGACATTATTATGTCATTATTTTTGCACCAACCTAATATGTGTAAAGATATATTTCATTAAAAAATAGTAATAAACTTAATTAATTCTTATTCTAACAGAAATTAATGCATTTTTTTTCATTTTAACTGATGAAAAAAGTATTCGTACAAAACAAAAAAAGCATATTAACTTAATTTAATACTTTGTGGAATATCCTTTATTGAGTTCAACAGCTACCAGTCTATTCCTGTACGTCTCAACTAATGATTTGCACACATTGAGTGGTATTTTGTCCCATTCTTCTTGGCATATTGTCTTCAAATTCTTGATATTTGTTGGTACTCTTTTCCCAATTTGAATTTTCAAATATCGCCATAAATAAATTGGGTTCAAGTCTGGGGACTGACTTGGCCATCGCAAGATATCAACGTTACTTTCAGCTAACCATTTCCTTGTAGATCTAGCGGTATGCTTAGGATCATTATCCACCTGGAAAACCCAATCAGGAAGTAGCCGAAGTCTCTCAACAGAACGCATTAAATTGTCTTGCAAAATTTTCTGGTATCTATTCTTGATATTCTGCCAACACCTTTTGCAGAAAAACAGCTCCAGATCATGATATTGCCACCACCAAACTTTACAGTTGGCAACGTGTTCTTTGGTAAGTAGGCTTCACCGTCCTTCCTCCACATATGATTTCGATAATTATGACCAAACAACTCTATTTTAGTTTCATCTGTCCATAGTACTTTTTCCCAAAACGAATATTCTTTATACTTATGCTCTCTAACGAATTTTAGCCTAGCATCTCTGTGTCGTTTCAAGAGGAGTGGAGTCTTCCTTGGGATGCGTGATTTCAGACTGTTTTTGTGTAGTTCATTACTTATTGTACGCTTGGTTACTTTAATCCCTAATGCACACAGATGTTCCTGCAGCTCTTCTCGGGTAACCTGTGGATTTAGTTGGATCTGGTGTCCTAATATCCTTGCTGATCTTAGAGAAATCTTCCTCGGAGCACCTGTTCGTCTTTGGTTTTGGACGCTGTTACGAGTTTGAAACCTTGCAATGAATGAAGCAATTGTAGTAAAAGGAATATTCAGGTTGTTAGAAATCGTTCTGTAACTGTTCCCATCTTTCCAAAGAGATAAAATGTGTTGTTTTTGTGAAATAGTCAATTCTTTACCTTTGGGCATTATTAGAACCTTCTCGTAAGACTAGAAATTGCAGAATGCTCTGATAATGGCTAATAGCGTTAACTATAATTACTGATAACATTACTGGAACATTCTAGAATATACTTTTTCATAATTAATTGATTATTTTATTCTAATAATTGATTTGTACGAATACTTTTGTCACCAGTTAGAATGAAAAAAATGCATTAATTTCTGTTAGAATAAGAATTAAGTTTATTATTATTTTTTAATAGTATGTGTCATTATACATAAAATGTGCCGAGATTTTTTTTATTTAAGGCTTTTGCATTTATAAAAATACATTTTTTCAAGTGTACGAATATTTATCCCCCCCCCACCGTATGTCTAATTGCTTTAGTGCTACAACAATGAAGAAAAAACAAGCGGTTGATAGCGTCTTTCATATAACAAGGTATTTAGCTATGTGGCATAAAAAAGGGTCATGGATAACAGGATCAAAAGACATCTCTCTTATATTCAGTAACAAGATGTGATTAAATAAAAACACGTGGCAAAGCGCATCTTGAGGAATCACGTGACCAAATATACGTTATAAGATACTGATTTGAATTTGGCTAGAGATAATACTATAATATCTTAGTGATATCATTTGTAGATAATTATAATAAAAACACTTTAAGAAGGAAGCTATATGACATTGCGAAAGGTAGCATTTCAGTATCTATAATTATAATTCGAAAGTGACTACATCATAAAACAAGGAAGCTTGACGCCTTAAGATTGAAAGGGACTGCTGACTGGAAAAGAAAGAGACGAAGTGGTTTCATTAGCTTCGATGAGTGTGTCGCCTCCTTCATCAAAGGGGCTTGTGATTTACACAAGGCGCATAGTAGAGAAGAATTAATTACAATAGCCAAAATTTACATGAGATTTAATAGAAAAAACAAATCGGAACTCAGGCCACCTGCAAACGAAAATCCCAAAATGGGAAAACAAACCATTGTGACAGACATTTCTGTAGAGAAACTGAAGGTATTACAAAGAGAAAATACACGAATATGGCTGCGCGATGGAGATATAACGCAAGTAACTACCTAAAACATCGCCATCTATAACCCTCTATATAACAGATAGTCCACCAGTTCTAACCTTCAGAGCTACGACCCGTCATGCTACGCGCATTGTAAAACTGACTTCCAAGAGGATGTTTTCACGATCACTACAATCTTAACCAGTTCAAGTTCAGGGTTAATCTTTAACTTCCGCGCATGTCCACATAAAATGTGCCACTTACTCTGTAACCCGCTACCTCGAGTGGCTCCCGGGCCTTATACAGAGTGAACTTCACGGAGAAAAAACACATAAATACATAGAATACAAGGGAATAATGAATTTTAACCATCTACAAAAGTGAACGTAGCAAATTAGCAGAGAAAGCACATATAAATAGATATGACTGGGTAGAAAGTGTTATTCGCAGATAACTGTGCAAAAGGCTCTACATACCAATGATATATGTACAAGTCAAAATCTTTCTCAGAGAATGATGAACACAAAACCTTCTGGGATTTTGAGAATTAAAACTCGAAAACTAGATGCAGTTATCAAGACTAGAAAACCAAAGTTAATTATCGAGATCAAGAAGAAAACCACGTCAGATTATGAATTTCAGCAAAACACGAAGTAAAATTAACAGAAAACAAAAAAATTAATTATTATCTGCATTTCGCTAGAAGAAGCTATGGAAGTAGTAATATTTAAATTCATAAATTCTATCGAAAAAGATGGAAGTTCGAGATAATACAGGGTATGGCATTAGTGAATTCGGCCAGAGAAAGAGTGAGGAGAATGTTGGATTATTGAGAAGAGTTGCTATCATTTGATCTTATGTGAACACTCAATGAGTAATAATACCACCAACTCGATATTTTTATTTTCTTCTTTGTTCCTTCTCTTTTCGATTCAGTTATCCAACAAATGAAACGACAGTGTTACATTCTTCATGATTAACATTGATTCTGTCCAGTTCTTTGGTATGAATGAAATGCCTTGAATGCTCATCCGCAAACCTTAATAACTTGTGACCTTCTGCCTAATAACTGTGCTTTCTTTTAACATACTTTCATTTCTGTAAAAGTCCTCTTGCTGCTAGAGATTCCCGGTTTCATATATAAAAATTTTGTATTCTCTGTAAATAGTTGAGCAATGAATGGTGAACAGTTTTTAAATAGGTTCGACTATCGTGCGATTCACACTTCTCCCTGCTTCTGGTTTTTCCCTTTCTTTTTGTTTTGAATTGGGTTTCCGGTTTATTATAAACTCTTTACATACTCTTTCACTCCCAGTAGCCCCTTGCGTCTTAGTGTAATTATCGCCTTGCTTGGGATGAATTGATTAAAAAAGAAATTTCGTCACAGATGAAGAGATTTCAGGAATGTGGAAAATACCATGAAGTGAATATGTGAGCAAGTCGAAAGTTTTAAGGAAAATTGACAGAAAAAGAACATTTCTGCTTTGAATCAGAAAGAGGTAGTTGACATTTTTGGAATTCATAATGAGGAAAGGGGGATTGGAGAATTTGACACTTGCAAGACCTAACAAGCTTGTATAAATGGATGACAAAACAGGAAGTAGAAAGGACAAAAATATTACAAATAGTTAGAAAGGATAGGAAACTGTGGAGAGCCTTCCTGGCTCACGCCCTGAAGGGACACAGCACATAAAAAGTAGACTGTATTTTGAGAATTCATTTCAATATTAAGAATAGTATCTAAGATCTAAGGGCAGTTCATATATGGTAGCTGCCATTTACGATGTAAGGGAAGTACATTAGTGTAAATTAAATTCAGTTTCTCAAACGGTACGGCAGAAGAGGATAACAGGTGAGGCGGAATGACTGAAAGACAATCGAACAATTTAGAAACAGTTTCATATGCCAAAAATAAATACGCCTTCACAATTTAAAATATTATTATAGATTATTTGTAATTGCGTGCATGAGTCCCAGTATAAATAGTTATTATGATTATTGACCTATTTTTTGCATTATATCAAGTATTAAGAATATAGTAACTAAGCCCCACAAATTGGAAGAGAGAATTATCAATGATAATGTTCTGACTTCGAATCTGCAGTTATCTCCCTTTAACTCTCTCTCTCTCTCTTTCTCTTTCTTTCTTTCTTTCTTTCTTTCTCTGTCTGTTTTTATTTTTATTTTTAAATGTACTTTTTATCAAATAATATTTATTGAAGTGGGATTCATTCCGAAAATGCGTCCCAAAGAAGAAAAAGTTTGGGAAGCACTGACGTAATTTCAAAAGCTAAGTCCTATCTTATAATTTTCAGACCCAAGAGATAGCCTCTGAGCAGCAAATATAATTGATATAGATTTGATTTATGTTTTTTCTTGGTCTGTATTGGCATTATTATATTTATATTGTATGCATTGCACTTTTCCATTATTTGTACCTGGTGGCATTCACTGAATATCAAGTGACAACAAGTCTACTGCTGTTTTGCTACCTTTTGTTATATTTATTGTTCTCATCTTCGTCATCGTCATTAAAATTTATACTTTGTCTTCCTCCTTTCTGGGGAGGTAGGTATATGTGTTTGTGGATACGTATGGTTGTGTCTGTAGTGTCAGTGTACAACACGCCTGCGCGTGTTTGCTTGCCTTAGTTTGTGTCTATGTGATTTCTTTCAATGATTATCATTTTGGGTTTGTTTGCCTTACTTGCTCAAGAAGAAGAAGAAGAAGAAGAAGAAGAAGAAGAAGAAGAAGAAGAAGCAACAGCAGCAGCAGCAGCAGCAGCAGCAGCAGCACTCCCACGAAAAATAAAAATAGACTTAAAAATCATAGAAGTCGCGATTTTTATCTGGAAAATAAAATTCGGTGAATACAAAAAGCGAAACGGAGATATCGAATCGAAGCGTTGCGGATTAAGCGTCAATTAATTGCTCCAAACAAATATAATCAGAAAGACAAGAATGGTGCAGTTGCCTTTTTGAGAAAGATAAGGTTATCGGCAACCAATTTTATTCCTCACCACACCGCCACCACACCAATGCTCTGTCGGTATCACTCCCCTCACATTCAATTTCTTTCTTTTTACTGAATTTTGTTTTTGTTTCGCTAATTTCCTTCCCTCTTTTCTTTCTTTTCTGCTTTCCTTCTTTTTTCTCTTATACTTTCCTTATACTTTCCTTTTTTTCTTTCTTTTTCTTTCTAACTTTTTGTTTTCTTTTTTAATTTTTTCTTTATTTTCCTTTCTTTTTTCTTTCTTCTTCTTCTTTTGTTTTCTCTATCTTTTTGACTTTCCCTCATTTCGTTCCCTATATATAGCGTAATAGAGGGACTCGCATTTTTCACAACATTCTTACATCCGTATTCTAACATTGATCAGTCGTAATTAGTCTGAAAATACATGGTGAAACCCGAATCATTGTTTCTTGATTATTCCTCTTCTTCTCGCGTGATGCGCTACACTTGCAGCCTTGTTCCAGACTTAACCAAGCGAAATAACTAACCATTCTGTCCTTTTTTTTTTTTTTTTTTTTTTTTTTTTTTTAGAACACTTGCTTTTCTTGCGTTTTACTGATCATTAGTTTGGCAAAAGACAGTGTGAAGCGACATTGAAGTAGAAAGATTGCGCTGATCTTCCCTGAGGAAGACCGGCTTATTTTCAATATTTGAAACCCTATCTGTTATTTGGGTACAAACACCGATATTTGAGGCTTATGGGAATTATAGAAGGATTTCAAACACGAGCCAACGAGGTACGAGGCACCTCCCGGCTTCTTCGTAGATGACAATGATTTTAACATCCTTTGCCTATTTTTTCTTTGGTTTCTTCATTTTCTTCGCTTCTTCCAATTCGTTTTTCTTGTTTATTTTTTCTTCTTTCTTTTCTTTTTTTTTTCTTCTTCTGTTGCTTGTGTTTTCTATTCTCTTCAACCTTTTCTTTATTTCCTTTCTTCTTCTTCTTCTTCCTCTTCCTCCTCCTCCTTCTTCTTTACTATTTTTTTTACTTTCCCTTCTCCCTTTTTTCCTTTTCTTCAGTTATCAACCGTTACTATTTTTTTTTTGTTTTTTACTTTTTCTTTTACTTTTTCTTCTCTTTCTCCTTCTCCTTTTTTCATCCTTTGTTTCCTTTTTTATTTCTTCCAAGTTTTTTCTTTTTTTTGGGGGTGTCTTCTACACCCCTTTTAATCGACTTCCTTTCTTTTTGTTTTCTTTCCTTTACTTCTTATCCTTTTCATTCATTCACTTTCTCGTATTTATTGTCATTTTTCTATTAGGTTGATGCAAAAATAATGTCGTTTTCTCACTTAGTAACATATGTGAGAAAACGACATTATTGTTGCACCAACCTAATATTTCTCTTGTCTTCTTTTTTGCCTTTCATATTTTTCTGCTTCTTTGTTTTTATTTTCTTTATTATTTCTCATTCATTTCTTCCCCATTTCCTTCATTGTGTGCTCTTTTTTTTTTCTTTTCTTTTCTCTTTATTTCTTTTTCTTCCTGTATTTCTTTTTCATCATTTTACTAAGTTCTTTATTCCTTCTTTTATATTCATTCAACACTGCCTTTTTCTTTTATCTCTTCTGTTGTTTCGCATTTTTATTTTTTCTTTCTTTTCTTCTTTCCTTTCTTCTTTCTTTTTATTTCTTTTCTTCTTTTCTTCTTTCTTTTTCTTTCTTTATTCTTTTTCTGTATTTGTTCTTCTTTTTACATCAGAGCTTTTCTTTTCTTTTTTTTTTTCTAAATCACAGTTTAAACATTCATGTTGAATTTTATGATGTAACTTTTGTCCCAAACGCAATAATTCCGCTTATAAAACACTGACCCTTTCCTCTACTATACTTATTGATCATTCCGATGCCCTCCACATCTACTTTTAACTGTTACGTTCTTTCATTCTTGTTTCCGCACTATCGGTCTTCTTTCTTTCCGTTCTTCATTCTTCGCATCCATTAGTTAAATCTTTATTTCTTCTTCTTCTCGTTATTCAATCCTTTTACTCGTCTTTCCTTTCTTTCTTTCTTTCTGGCGGATTTTTTTTCTTTCTTTATTGTTCTCCGCTTTCATTTCTATCTATTTCTTTCTTTCTTTCTTTCTTTCTTTCTTTCATTCAGCCATTTCACTTTGATTTTTCGTTCTTTTCTTCTCTTCCTGCCTTTTTTTGCTTTCCTCTTTCTTTTGCTCTTTTTTATTTCTATTATTCACTTCTTTTTTTCTCTATTCTTTATTTTTCTCTTTTTTCTTTTAATTTTTTATCCTCTTTCTGTGTCTCTTTAAATTTACGTTTTTCTTTCTTGCTTCATCCAGATTTTTTCTTCCTTTTAGCATCACTTTCTCTTTTTTCTCTCCTTTTTTCTTTGAATGTATTTTGTTTTTCATTGTTTCTTTTCCTCCTTTTCTTAGATTTGCGATCTTGTTTCTCTCTCTTTCTTTGCTTTTCTCTTTCTTTCTTTCTTTCTTTCTTTCATTATTTATTTTCCTTTTTTCACTATTAAATCTATTTTCTACTCTTCTTCCTCTTTCTTTGCCTTTGTCTTAAGCTTCTTCCCTCAACTTCAAACCATCCTAGCCATCCATCGCCAACTCTATTTTCTGTTTGTTTTTTAACATTTATCTCTGTTTTACACCGCCTTTTTGCTCGTTCCTTGGCTTAACGGGACTCGGCCTGTCTGCATTCATTTCTGATTGCGATTTTATTTCCACTTCTACTCTCAAACCAGTGTTTAGTCGGCGCCGAGAAATTTGTGGCCGTGTCTCAATTTTAATGACCCTTCTACTAGTTTCACTTTTGGCAATCGTCTCGTTGACTAACTCTGTCATTTTCCCCTCACAACCAACGCCCTTATCATAAAGTGGTCTGACACACACACGCACCCGCATATCGCCTCTCTTTAAAATCACTTTTATGTCAGTCATTAAACTTTAAGGTCTCAAATTGAGATCGATCTTGGTTCTCTTTATACCAGTGATTCTCAACCGCCGTGCCACGGCACACTAGTGCGCCGCCTGATCCGCTTAAGTGTGCTGCGAAATATTTTCGCGATATATATATATATATATATATATATATATATCGTAAAATACATCTATTGGATGCTTTAGTACACATCATCAGTGATGCTTCTAGCCGAGGTTCATTAGGGTTTTCGGGTCTTTCAGCATTATACCCCCCGTCTCCACGGTGACTCAACCGATACTGATCGGGTATCGATTTGTGTACTTTCCGTCAGCTACAGATTTTTTCCATCTTCCAAACTACACACCATGTGACTCTTCTTGGCAATTTATTGTCCAATCCCGGATGACTTCCGGTTCACCAGCAATGAGCGCCCTACCATAAAAAAAGGAAGAAAACGCAGCCACAATTTCCAACTGTTCAGGAATATGGCGGCGTGCTTGGCTTGATGTGGTAAGTACCAAATTAAATAACCTCACTCAGACACACACACGCACACGCACACACACACACACGCACGCATACACACGGACACACACACTCATACACACACAAAGAAATGTGCTCAAGCCTCACACTTATCCCATTTTCATTCATGATGATCATCTGCCGAAGAAAAAGAAAACAAAAAAATTATTTCCTTCTTCCGACTTTTTCTCCTTGACTCTCCACCTATATGAGTTACACCCATGCACACACACATAAACGCCAACACACACACACACACACACACATATATATATATATATATATATATATATATATATATATATATCGTAAAATACATCTATTGGATGCTTTAGTACACATCATCAGTGATGCTTCTAGCCGAGGTTCATTAGGGATTTCGGGTTTTTCAGCATCATACCCCCCTCTCCACGGTGACTCAACCAATACTTATATATATATATATATATATATGTGTGTGTGTGTGTGTGTGTGTGTGTGTGTGTGTGTGTGTGGAGGTAGTATTGGTACAGCATTAGTATTTGAATAAATGAAAAGTATTAAACTTTTTTTTTCAGATAATTCTTTTCACTATTCTTCGATTATGCACAAATAGTTGATTAGAAACATTGAAATAAAGTAACTTCAGATTTGTGTGTGTGTGTGTATTTTTTTTTAATTTATGGTTTTATTTCATAACATTTAAATATATAAGCTTTGAAAATGTTGCTAAATATGCCGTGATATTTTCATTTGCTCCTAAGTATGCCGTTGCTTAAAAGGGTTGAGAAATACTACTTTATACAAAAGCAACGTTACAAGAACCTACGAAATACAAGATTATTAAAAAAGAATGAACTGATTTCAATACACAATATTTTAATGAGAAAAAACAATAGAAAACTCCAACTAAGTTACAAGTATTCTACTCACAATCAAATTTCCTGTCTTTCAAGTGTTCAGTGTGGCCACCACCTGCAGCACGGGCAACATTAATGCGATAAGAGAATTCCTCCCAGACGCGTATCAGCATATCACGATCCACTGAGTTGATTGCTGTAGTTATTCGGTCATTGAGGTTAGTGGGTAGTGGTGGAACATAAATGCGATCTATTATGTGTCCCCACAAGAAAAAAAATCACACACGGTGAAGTTTGGGAATCTCGTAGACCAAGCACAAAGAGTAAGGTCTTGGTAAGTGCCTGAACGAGGCTTAGTCTCAAAGGTTTCAAATGTAGACACCTTAGCACACACCAGGCAGTGGATCGAGAGATCGCAAGCTCTCGGCTAGCTCGATTTGTAGACTTCTCTCAAACGCAACATGGATTCTAGCCATTTGTTCCTCCGAAACTCATGGTTGTCCTGGACTTTTTCTTTTACACAGACACCCACTTTCTTGAAACTGTTTAAACCACCGTCGAATGTTCTTAGGAGAGGGCGGTATTAATATCGAATTGCCTTTGAAAAGCACACTGCGCAATGTCAACCGTATTTGTTTTCGCAAACACGAAAACGCAGAACGCCTTTTGCTGAAGACTCGCCATTCTGGGGATAAAACAAACGTTTCCGGAGATACGGCGTGACTACAGCGGCCCTATAGTAGCCATTCAAAACTTAGAAAACAACTCTTTCAAATGGTCACTGATTCATTCCATGACGATGCTTAAGAACTGAAGCAATGCGTCATGAAATAGGTTCATTCTTTTTCAATAACCTTGTACACTAAATATAACATCTATCGAAGATCGGAATAATTCTCTACAACTGATGGTCATCTTTTTTTTCCTTTTTTCTACTTTAGTTCATTCAATACTAGTCCCAAGAGCCACTCGAGATAGATGAGTGAGATTATTGTGAGATTATCGTAAGGGAGAAGGAAGAAGTGAATAATATGAGCACGTGTAGGATAGATATCGGTTGACCTTGGATTTAAAGAGACCAAGATTGTAGTGGTCAGGAAAGCATCCTCTTGGGAGTTTGTTCCACAAAATAACAATTCTAGGGAAGAAAACTGAAACTTAATCTTTAGCAAATCAACACGAAGGGAATGAGGGATAGTTTCCCTACACGCAAGTCCTTAATCTGCCACTGAGTAGCATGCCACTAGCGTTTATCGCTGGTGGCGCGCTGTCGGACCGCCGCCGTGTTCGTCTCGGTAATGTTACCATTTGTAGACCGCTAGTGGCCCACCGTTGGCTGCCACCAGAGGACCGCTGCGTTGTAACTTATAACTCTGTCGGGATTACATGCCCAAATTTATTACATACTGTCGACGTAGAGAACGCATGGATAAAAAGAATTTTCATCTATTTCTACCCATTTTGAAGAATTTCCATATCAAAACTGGGACACTTAAGGCGGAAAATACAAAATCTAAAAAGATTTTTTAAAAGTCACTCATTTTCTTTCTCTTATTTTAGTCTCGAGCAACGCTAGCTTGGAAAAAATAATATTTATATATAATTATTTTAATTATTTTTATATAATTATTTTAAACACACACAAATGCATACATAGACAACACATTTTTCGTTATCCATCTGAAGGAGCCTTAGAGGCAAAATGCATTATCGGATATCATTTTCGAAATATACTTTCATGAACGTTTTTCCAAAATATCAATAACTTAATACATGCTTTTGCATTTGTATTGGTCTTTCTAGTAATATTCCGAGCATAAATATCGCATACCATGTTCCAATGTTCTTGTTAACAAACACAAAAACTATGGCCTATTTCCGGACTGATTCTACTGTTCTGTTCATCAAGATTCAGATGTTACATATTTTGTTACATGACTCATTAGGCTGATTGTTCAATGAAGTTCACATTCGTTTGCACCTGCTTTCTTAGACAATGCTATAAATCTGGATCTACATAGATCTTCCGATATATTATCACTGTTGAATATCTAATTTATTATGTCTGCGATCTTGTCATTGACGAAATCGGCGAAGCCTGCCAGCACATTTATTACGATTCCGTCTGGTCCCGCTGCTTTTTTTTTCTATTCAATTTGGCCAGTGTGAATTCCACCTCAGATTTTAATAATTCTGGCCATTTTTTTTTCCCGTGCATTGTCGGCTGCCCTCTTTCATTGTGGACGAGTTCTCCGATGTATTACTTCAATCTGAAGTATTTTTCTTTCTCTAATGTCAGTTTCCCGTCTTTAGATTTTATGTATCCTGCTGATAATCATGCCTTTTGTCCCGTTAGTTCTCTTGGATAGTGCAAATGAATGTTTGTAAAATCTTTTTCCCCGTAATTCCTATTCTGCTAAAGGAGGGAGCATTTTTTCTTGTTCGAGATGAAATGGAACTGATAATGACATACAAGAAAAAAATAAAAATTATTTTTTCTATAATTTAGCTTTAATATTTAATATTTTAAAATTCAAGTTTAAATTCTGTTTGCAAATTTTTAACTTTGCCTGATTGAATTAATATTCAATAGAGGCTATTTAAAAAGCATCTGATACTAAGAGAAGATATAACGGCACGTTTTCTTTATGTCTGTCTCTCTCTCTCCCTCTCTCTCTCTCTCTCTTTATCTATCTATCTATCTATCTATCTCTCACTCCTTTTTTTTTCTCTCTTTCATTTTCTTTCTCTCTTTCATTTTCTTTCACTCTTTCATTTTCTTTCTCTTCCATTAGGTATTTTGTTTAGAGGTTGAAGTGTAGGATTTCTAGCAAGGAGTTTCCACCCCCACTATGTCTTCAATTTTTTTCGTCTAACAAAGATAACCTCTTCGTTTATCTGTCTATTTTCTCTGTCTGTCTGTCATTGTCTCTCTTTTGTGGCAATATTCAAATTACTACTGATAACACAAAACAAAAATATAAACTAAACTTACACAACAGGTCACCAGTGCTACAAAGAAGAAAAATTGGCAACCTTATCTTTTCTTAGTCTTCAGGTGGGTTGCAACTTGTTGCCTCACAAGCTTCTGCTTGTGCCTTTAATTCTTTGTAATAATTTAATAATTATAAACAATTTTCCTGTAGAGAAATCCTTTAAGCAAGAAACCGCAGGATTATTTATTATTATAAAAAATGACAATTTTGGCACAAGGCCGAAGGGGAAGTAGAGCAAGGCTGATCAACATTAACTATCCTAGACTTAGCTAATGAGATTCACGACCTATTCAGCCATTACAATTTCCCCATTCACCACAAGAACTTATTCATCACTACTCAATCCGACATATACTAGTATTCCACATATTCGCAGGGAACCTACAAAAATCCACATGACAATTTTTTATGTACACATATCCTAATGTCTTTTCTTTCTTTTTTTCTTACAAAAATATATAAAAATCTAATGATATGAAATCGGGAGAAGGGGATGATCCCAGAAAACGAAACTAAAATATAACAAAACATTCAAACTGAAAACTACAGATATTAGTAGGACCCATCCACACCACAGAAATAAGAGCGGGTCTGTGTATTTTGCTTCTAGACAGAATCAAGACGCTCACTCACTAACGGAGAGAGAAGGATGAAAATAAATGGTGGAGTGAGAAAATCAAAGACTGACCCAGTCAAGATGAAAACCAAAAGGTATAAAAACAAAATGGGGAGGTTGGAAATCTCGACATAGATCATAACGAAAAAGAATGACGGGAACAGACGGGGAACGACACTTACTGACATTAACAAGATAAATAAAGAGTCTATCTTAAACAAGGGGGGTTCGTCAGGAAACCGCCTCGTTGCGTCAAAGGGGTCTTCAAAAAGAAAATCAAGTCTGGCTCCGTTCACTCGGACCAAACTCGCCACATCCATACATTTCGCTGAAATCTGTCTATCGCTTTTTATCATTACTGGTCTTCATCTTGAACTGATGATCACCGAATCCGATCAGATACTGATGAGAATAACGTTCGTATCGCAAGATTCCCACCATTCGAAACGTCCACGCCAACATTCTGGCCACGGCTAGCAACGTGAGAAACACCATTCGTTTCATCCCCATAGGGGCGAAACATTATCGCACGCGTACGCGAGATCGATGGAGACGAGATGTTCGGGATTGATACAAGCCATCAAACCACCGACATAGTCCTAGAATGGGCGCAACTAAGAACAATAGTAGAAGGCGGGAGAAGTCGTTTCCTCTAGACCAAGGCTAGTTTGATAGACATTTCCCAATAAAAACAGGACGGAAAGGACCCAAACGCATTGTTCCAGGCTGCCAGGGTCTATATCGCAAGTAATTCTTCCGTATAGTACAATCCCGCCGACGTCCGTACGGAATGTTAATTTGAGGGCCTGTCTGAACACAGTTTAAAAAGTTTCTTTAGCTCATCTAACTCCACTTTAGCCATCCTGATGCTTAGGAATAATTTTTGTATGGCATCCAACAAATTCCACATCTTCAATTTGCTACGTATAATTACGAATCAGGATTATCCCCCCCCTACAGTAGCATCAGGGAAGTTCCTGGGGTCCTCCGTCAACTACATTTAAATTATGTATTTAAGAGGACCTTCCTCTGCGAAGAAATGTCCCTCTCTAGAGCCTGCCTATCTATATAACAAATAGTCTCCCTCTTGAGGATGGAATTCTTTTTCGTGGAGGTGTTCAAGGGAGGGAGACGACGGAGCTCTAGAAGGGGAAGAGGGGAAGCGCCTTGCCTTTCCTTTACACTCCGTTAGATCTGATCTAGCTGGCGAAGCAGATGCAGATAGGGTCATTTTTTGTCCCTAGCCCTCTCGGCCCTGCTTCAACCAGACGTTTTTCTCTTTCCGTCATCTTTTGCTCTTCTTCTTCTTCTTCTTCTTCTTCTTCTTCTTCTTCTTCTTCTTCTCTGCCCCTTTTTAATGAGGAAGAACGAGGCGCAGGCTCATCCATCTCTATATAAAGTTCCAGCCACGGCAACTTCTCAGGTTGTTGCTGCTGCTCCTTTAGATGCTTCTGCTGCTGTTGTAGCTGCTGTTGTTGTTGCGGCTGTTGGAGAGTATATACGTAAGTTGCGAGGTGTCGAATTCAATGAAAATCTTTTTCATCATAATTTTTAGGGGGTAGTCTACTTATATACCAAAGTCTTTAATATATTAGAAATAAACTTTTATAAAAGTTTACCGCATATTGTACTAGCATTTTATAATTCACCATCATTTTGACTATGATTGGTTTGCTACGATAAAACACACAAAACCTGCAAATCGTTTTCCTTTATATCACATGATGTCGATTAGAATAATTTACACTATTTACATTTGTTCGAACTGTTGTCCTTATCTTTATTGTCATATTCGACATTTCGGCCAATGTACCTTCTTCCAGCCATATACGTTCGAAATTCCAACGTGGGTGGCAGCTGCATTATTGTGGAAGTTTCTAGAAGTGTGATGGTTCAACTCGATTTTGATTACACGAGTCGTTAAAACCGATTGGATTAGATCAAATATCCGACCAGGGACACTAGTCCTTGAGCTTGTGGGGAAGGCCAACACTGTCAAACACTTTCGAAACATCTAAAACATGCATAGCCCAAGCTTCGCTGTTTTTTGTTTTTTTTTATCTAAAACCTGTTGAGTGATAACAGTTCACATCAGCAGTTGGCCTAGAGAGACGTGAAAGGAGTTCGTTGGAAGTGAGATGCTTAACCAATTGAGAGTTGATTAGAACGTTTAGTACTTTGCCAAAAAGATGTAAAAGACTAAGAACAGGATAATTCATGGGATCAGAATCTCTACCAGAGTTCTGAAAGACAGAATCTATAGAAGCGGATTTCCAACAAGCTGAAAAGCACCAGATTTTAAGGACTCGACTTATAACGCGAGTATAAATATCAGGAACTTCGAAGATTTTCCAACAATTTAAAAAAACAAGGCCACTACATTACAAAATCTGAATTGGCTCCAGTGAAATCAAATCAAAGATTATTCATTTCTTAAGAGAATTTTTTTGATTTGCGGATTTGATAATGCAGCAAGCTCTTTTCCTCAGTTAAGTGGCCAACCAAAGAAAGCACACCTTTTTATTCTCTTCTCTTCTCCCAATCTCATCGCAGATAATTCATTATATTCTGATCACGTTCCTCTTTCTTCTCTTTCTTTTATTTCAATCGTTTATTCTTAGACGGATTAGGGCGGAACATTTCTATTAGATTTTCTTCGAGGCAATTACAATAATACAAATAATAATAATAATAATAATAATAATAATAATAATAATAATAATAATTATTATTATTATTATTATTATTATTATTATTATTATTATTATTATTATTTACACGCTTCGAGAATGGACTGGAAAGGACTGAAAATTATACTTAATATCCAATCGAGACCGGTCGCCTGTGACTGTCATCACATTCGACGCTATACAATAGAGAAACACGCTATGAAAACGGCTGGAATTGGAAACGAAGGTGATACTAGTCACGAAGTCATCGCATTCTATTGCTGGGTGGGAGTGAACGCAATAATCATCGGGGATGAAGTGGGAGAAAATAAAGTTTCGGAAAAAAAAAACGTCTCCCATGTGTCAGACACTTTTAGATAAAATCATTAGAAAAGAAGACTAAACTGTTGCTATATCATTAGTGGGACATGATTTGATTTATGTGATTTTCTACGGTTTATCAACCCTTTGCGGGTTATTTAAATCCAGAAAGTATTTTTAGATTATAAAAATTTGTTGTTTTTTGTAGGGTTGGCGATAATAATGGTTTAGTGGTACAAGTCTTACTAATTAACCCCCCGGGGAAGAAGTGACTAAATGTGATATGTTGCCTACTATAATTTATACGTGTGAAATATTCCGCATATTATTAGTGAAAATATTTGCTCCTCATTGGTATGCTAAAATAACAATTTATGACGTGTTCCTTCAATACCGAGGCGATCATGACTAGTCACAGATTTGTATGCCTTTATTATACATGAATTGCTATGTATTATAGTAAAAATGGGGTGATTTCCCACTGCCTTAGAATTTTGTGGTTTCCTCCATTTAAAAGGCTGGAATAAACTTTGCCTTCACCTGCTTCGATTAATCAACTCGTCTTTCTAGTTATATATATATAGCCTTTCTTAGCCATCGTTTTAAATCTGAAGTGAGGGGCACAGGAATACTATTTTTCCTAGTTTTTCGTTTATATTATAAAATAAAGTTCATTAGTCTTGCATAATGGCTTAATAGTCATTTGGCCTTTTTGTGTCAAGATGTGGCTGTAGTTTTTGTAGTAGGAATTTGTTTTTGTGTGTACGTTTGGAAGTGAACTTTGATCGTATGTTTAGAAAGTCAGGATGTGTTGAAATTTCTACTTTCTTTTCCAGGAAAATGTTTAAAGATGTTGTTGTAAACTAGTAGTTTCATTTTTTTTAATTGGAATCACGCCAGGCAAGGCAGTAATGCCAATAAAATACAAGGGGTTACACGGTGTGGAAGAATTAGGAACAGAAACATTAATGATGAGCAGAATGAGAAGAGAGTAATCAGGGGGACAGTAGATAGTGATTGACATTGCATTTAAATTTTTGCAGATTAATTTGGCTGGAAAGTATGGAGCCGGAGGGGAGTTCCACAAGCGAGAAGTTCAAGAGAAGAAGCTGTTAGTATAAAATTTACGGCTATGTGATGAGATCTTGACGTCAATCTAGTGTTGCGCTTAAATTTAAAAACTGTAGGTACCATAGCAAAGAGCTCGTTCGAACAATTACCATGAAAGTACTTATAGAAAAGACATAGAGATGCAACCTTAAGGCAGTGGGAATGTAGCTGAAACTGAGCTGCCAGATCAGGGCCTATAATACTGCAGATTCTTCTTTGGATTTTATCAAGGGGCTCACGGCAAATAGTAGGGGCACCGAACCACATGTTGCAGCAATATTCTAAGCATGGAATATTCTTATGTTTCATGTTATTTCTTATACGATTTGGTTTGTCTTTAAAATACACACAGAAGATAAATAAATCTTCTGTGTGTATTTTAAAGATTTTTCACTTGCTGAGCTAAAAGTGAACACCAAAAAAACTGAAAACTTTCGTGTATGAATTACAAACAGTACAATTTTAATTCAGTATTACCAACAATAAGTTTTATAACAAAATGACCAACAAAATACATTTTGCCGGTTGTTGAAACCATAAAACTATGTTCAAAATATTTAGATTTCGGCATTAAATTACCCATAGAAGTTGATATGACACAAAAACAAAATTGGCCAAGCCAAACAGAATCCTCGAGGCAGCTATCAAGGAGGAGTAGGCCAAGGAGTTGCTCATTTTTTCAGAGTCGTGTTGTGGCTGTCATTGAAAACAATAGAAGCCACACCGAATAAATAAATTATTCATTTTGATATTATTACCCCCCCTATGGATTTTGTTCCTATTCCTGTGTGCTAACACGCCTCTTTATGTATAATAAGCGAATTTAGAATTTCACAGTAATTTCGTTTTTTAGTTTTACTTCCTGATGAGGTGTTCAACAATTCTTACATACACAAGCAACTGACCTGCAATCGGCTGAGCAAAATGAACAAAAAGAATTCTTTTTGTTTTAGGTAAACATACAGTAATAAAGGGTTGTTGTGTAAATACGCAAATAGATAGATAGATAGATAGATAGATAGATAGATAGATAGATAGATAGATCTCTACAAGACTAGAATTAGCTGTTATATTTCCTGCATAGCCCTAAGAACTTCACTTCTGGCTCTTTCTTAATACAACTCCACGCAGTAACCCTCTATCTTGAGTGGCTCCCAGTCCTTGTACTGGGTGAACATTAGTCAAAGAAAAAGAAAAAAGATAGATATCAACAGACTGACATAAATGTCGATAGAGAGAAAGCGATATAAAAGTTATCTGAATACAATATTTTCACTATTTTCTGAATATTCGCTGTAATAGGCAAGATTTGAATTCGTTGTTCAACACAGAAGGAAATCATAAGAGAATGAAAAATCCTCAGTCAAAATTATTATAATTATTTAATATTTATCGCGATAAGTAGTTTTGACTTTTTACCTTTTCTTTAATAAAAATATGTATATTCGTTTCCTGGAATACATGCACTATCTCTGTACATACATATATATGTGTGTGTGTGTGTGTGTGTGTGTGTATGTGTGTGTATGTGTGTGTGTATGTGTGTGTGTATGTAGGTGTGTGTATGTATGTATGTGTGTGTATGTGTGTGTATGTGTGTCTCTGTGTATGTCTGCGTATGTGTGTCTCTGTGTATGTATGTGTATGTGTGTGTGTATGTGTATGTATGTGTGTGTGTGTGTGTCAGTGCATGCACCATATTATATCCGGTCATCCCATAAGTTCTGTCCGAATTTTATCTTTTTTTTAAAATGAACGAAATTTAAAGAGTATTTTATAATATCTAATGGAGCTGAACATTATTTTTATGTTTAGATGCATTTAAACTGATCAAATCTTATTTCAGAGAACAATAAAATTAAATTTTGTTTGATTAAAACCCTGCTAACATGGAAGTACCCAAGAATCATTTGAGACACGTTATGCTTTATGAGTTCAAGAAAGGAAACTCAGCAGCTAGAAACATTCACTCATTTTATGGAGAGGAATGTGTGAATGAAAGAACTTGCAGAAGATGGTTTACAAAATTTAGAGGTAGAGATTTCACCCTTGAAGATGAAGATTGAACCAGACGTTTAGTTGAGTTTGATGAAAAGCTTCTTGAAGCAGCCCTTGAAGAAAATCCTGCTTTATCAGTTTTGGAATTGGCAGTGGTTCTCAGTTCAAACCATACAACTGTTCATCGTCATCTTCAACAACTTGGAAAAGTTCCTAAACTTGGAAAATGGGTGCCTCATATATTGTCTGAAAACAACCTCAAATCCCGAGTTGACATCTGCTCTTCTCTCCATTCTCGCCAACTTGTTTCACCTTTTTTGGATAGACTTGTGACTGGCGATGAAAAATGGATCCTTTATCAAAATGTTAAGCGTCATAGACAGTGGCTTGGTAAAGGGGAAGGATCCCAGCCACAGCCGAGAATGAAACTTCATGGGCAAAAGGTTCTTCTTTCAATCTGGCGGGATCGCCAAGGAATAATCCACTTTGAATTCTTACCACCTAATGCAACAATTAATGCTCAAATATACTGTCAGCAATTAGAGCGTTTGAACCAAGCTTTGAGGAAAAAAGACCTGCTCTAGTGAATCGAAAAGGGGTGATGTTTCATCAGGACAATGCGCGACACCACACAGCAAGAATCACGTCACAAAAGATCGAAGAACTTGGTTGGGAGAAAATTCTTCATCCACCTTATTCTCCCGATCTTGCTCCTTCAGATTACCATTTGTTTCGTAGTTTACAGAATCATTTGGCAGAAACAGCTTTTATAACACAGGAATAGACTAAAACTGACATTTGTGAGTTCTTCGAATCAAAGCCAAAATAATTTTACAGTAATGGAATTAGTAAGCTTGTTAATAGTTGGAAGGAAGTCATAGATAATCAGGGAAAATACATTGTTGATTGAATCTGTAATTAAATGTAACATTTGGTCACTTGTTTTCTTTATTCAAAATTCGGACAGAACGTATGGGATGGCCTGATATATATTTAAAACAAGTAAACAGTCACTAAAAATGCCTGTTTAAAAACGTGTGTAATAAAACAGTGCTCATTAACAAGATAGAAACACTAACCTGTAGAGCTATTAATAAATATATAGGTAATAAAATGATTAGACGCTGAATAGAAACACGACAGCGAATTAACTAAAGATTTCATTATATATATATATATATATATATATATATATATATATATATATATATAAAGAGAGAGAGAGAGTTTTAAACAGACAAAACCGCATATTTTTCCCTTAGTGGTGTAACCTCTTTCCAACCAACACCTCAAGGATAATCACGGGAAATAAACAAACTGGGAGTAGACGAGGAAATACGATTAAAATAAAATTTCATTAAAAAGTGTAAAAAAAAAGTGGGGGGAAATGGGGAAAAAACAGAATTAACAGTTCCAGTGAGTCAGTAGTTGTCCGGGAGAAAAAGTTTACCTTTTTAAGGGAAAATATGCACTTTTGTCTGTTTAAAACTGTCCATAAGTTCTATGGTATCACTCACTCACACACACACTCACTCACTCTCTCTCTCTCTCTCTCTCTCTCTCTCTCTCTCACACACACACACACATATATATATACAGAAATACTGGTGTATTACGTCTTACTGAAAGATAAAAGACTGCAAATGAAAACTTTCATTTATTCTGTTGTTATGAAAAAAAAAAATGCAAGCAAAGCGAAGAAATCAATATGTTTTTGCTTTGCTGATTTACTTACATCTTTACGGTTTTATTTCTTACAGTTCTAAACCAAATGAAGCGCTGCGGTTGTCAGAGTAAATCTCGTGACGCTAATAAGCTGCAGAAATGGCTGCGCGTTCATAATGTTTAAATATTTGCTTCGTGGCCATTTTGGATTCTCTGAAAGCTTTCGCTTTTGCGGACACGATATTTCCTGTTTATTTATTTACGGCTTTTCGTCTAATTTCGGTTTCTATTGCGAATTTCTGAAACTGAAAAAAAAAATCACTTGTAATGCTAGGAAAAATTGCAATACGAAATTGTTTATTTTTAACACTTTTTCCTTTCTTCTGTTTGCTGATATAACATTCTAGTTTTCTCTTCTCTTTTTTATATCCATTTTTTTCTTTGCTTTTTTGTTTGTTTGTTTGCTTGCTTTACGACGGTTCAATCATGTCTGACCAATGAAATTCAATAGCGCCGAATTTGATCAGCAATTGAAATGGTGAGGAGATACTGTTGGCCTTGTTCCAGACTAGATAAATCATACTAAGTAAACAGAAGTTATGAGAAGTTATGATGAGAAAAATAAAACGGATATATCCAAAGAAAATAATAAATAGTTAAAATTAAAAATATGATAAAATTTTAGCAAGATGTTTAACCAGTCTATATTTTAATATCATTTTCTTTGATTTTTTTAGCTAGAAAAATAATAGGTTATAAAAACCTAAATTTTGATTAACCAAATTGAATTGTAATGTCACAACTGATCCAATAATTCTTTTAGATGATTTATGATGAAGCAATTGTAATATTTTCCCGTTTGATGGTTTGCTTTTAATATGGAGGGAATTAATGTATCTTCAGTTTTATAGCTTTTTTGTGTTCATAAATACGTTTTTTTTAAACGACGTTGTGCTTCACCAATATAAATTTGATCATATATATATATATATATATATATATATATATATATATATATATATATATATATATATATACACTGACGTGCCAAAAGTAATCGGATAATTATTATGTAAAAGTAATGGTAGATGGTAGGGCTGTAATTCTGACATCTAGTGAGTAACTGTTAACACTGGTAAAAGGCTGCACATGGCAAAGAGACGTGAAATATTGGAGTTTAAACGCAGGATGATAATGGATGCCAAGTATAGGATTGGTGTATACGGAATAAATTCCAATAACAAACAAATACTATTCTTAAAAGTGTGCTCAATACAGAGTAGTGCCAATACAATTATTTATTCCAAAATTATAAGATAAATATGATATAAAATCACTACAAAAATAGCCATTTTGTTTCAGCACTTCTGGTGCCTTATCTAGTGATGATGTTGAATGTAGAATAAAGGGTTTTAAAAGGTTCAAATCAAACACCCCATGCTAAGGGGAAACGCTGTTACATAAGCTGGAATGACCAATCAAAATACAAGTATACGAGAATTCAAAAATCTTGAAAACGAACAAAGGTTATAATAATTATTTAATGCGTTAATTTTGGGGTTAGACTAAAATAGAATTTATTTTAACTAATAAATATTATTTTATATGATAAAATTTGAAATTAAAAATTAAAAATATATTTCATATATACCTATATACGCACTTGTGCACATACACGAGTACAAAAATATTACAGTAGGTGATAGAAAATAAAAACTACATACAGACATATGTGTACACACATTCTTCACTACAGACAGAAACACAGAAAAGCCTACCTACAGACAAACATATACATATATATATATATAAACACATACACACATACACACATATATATCTCTATATATACACATACACACATACACATACACATACCTATATGCATACATACACATACAGAAGCAAGCATAAATATAACAACCCACACAGTAACATAAAAAAGTAAACAAACCAAATATATATATATATATATATATATATATATATATGTATATATATATATACAGAAACACACAAACATACATATATACACACATACACATTTACAAACACACGCATATATAAAAAACACATACAAACGCAAACTTAAACACACACATATATACACATATACATACACACATATATATATGCACATACACAC
>OZ010597.1:68730658-68898158 GCA_963932145.1 Acanthosepion lycidas | reverse complement strand
GCTTTTGCACAAATATACAATTGCTAATCTCTCGTATTTTCGTTTATATTCAGAATATGCGCTCTCCGGCAGCATTCGAACCTGCCTTCCCCTAGAGGAAACCGTCATTAAATGTGCCTTGAGATCTCAGCTACGAAGTACCAGATGGACAATCAAATCTCGAATAGTGTTTTTAAATAGAGATTTTTCCCGACTCTCGAAATACCTATCTCTACTCTGTTCCGTATCATAACGTAAACAATACAATTTTAGGAATGGATTTTTCAATTTATTAATGCGATATATTATATTACTTAAACGTTATTTTTAGTGGATATCTAAACTTTTCTAATATGATTTCTCGAATATTCAGACCGCTAGATGAAAATAAATATACTGCATAATAAATATATAGAGCATCTACTCAGTAAACGTACAATAAACACACACACACACACACACATATATATATATATATATATATATATATATATATATATATATATATATATATATATATATATATATATATATATATATATATATGTATGTATGTATATGAATAAAAAGAAAGAACAGTAAGATATATAATCCGGTGTTCTTATAGATATTTTTATTTTTACAAAATAGTGCTCAATGTAAATTTACAGAGCATTAATATTATAAATTAATTTGTTTAAAATATGGTTTTTCCGCTACACAGTTCTAACCATGTTTCAAAAATGGAAGGTCCGAATTTAATTTTGTAATTAAATTAAAGACATTAGTTCCATTTCATCCTCTAATGTCTTTAATTTAATTACAAAATTAAATTCGGACCTTCCATTTTTGAAACATGGTTAGAACTGTGTAGCGGAAAAACCATATTTTAAATCAATTAATTTATAATATTATATATATATATATATATATATATATATATATATATATATATATATATATATAATTTTGTATAATTTTATATATGAAAAAACACTATTTTGAAAAAATAGTATGACAGATTGGAAAAAATTATTTGTGGCGCATTTCATCGTTAGTATTTCAATGGACTGGGCTTTGTTGATGTTACCAAGTCTAAACATGCACATGAAATGTTACCAAGTCTAAACATGCACATGAAATGTTACCAAGTCTAAACATGCACATGAAATGTTACCAAGTCTAAACATGCACATGAAATGTTACCAAGTCTAAACATGCACATGAAATGAGTTGCTGGTAGTTTCAACATTTTTGAATGAATATTTTTGAAAGCATATTTTTGCAATCTAGCCAAATTCATCTGGATTCTATTTTGTTTTCTCTCCATTTCCTTTGTACCTGAATATCCCACATTGTGAAAACAGAAAATCTGCCAAGAATGGTAATATATCGTAAGGACGAAAATTTACCTTTACTGAACGAGCGATCAAGGCATTTTACAGACATTTTCGTTCTCTGTGGCTTATTTTCTCTTTTAATCAAAGTAACATTCCCTATGCCAAAATTGCGGTCAGTTTCGTTATGGTGAATAACCATTGTGCTTTGTGTCTTATTTTTCCCTGTGTTAACTTCAACATAGTAGTTTAGCTGTGTGGAGTACGTACGGTGGGCGGTGAAAGCATTTTTTTTTTTTTTTTTTTTTTGGCGGTCACGGTTAACCTTGGCTACAAATGACAGGAAATTGTCGAGTGCCAAATTCGACTACGTCCAAAAGAGACACGGCACAAAGAAGAAGAAGAAGAAGAAGAAGAAGAAGAAGAAGAAGAAGAAGAAGAAGAAGAACAACAACAACAACAACAACAACAACAACAACAAGATTGGTGTATATCTTTATAACATTTCTTTTAGCAGTTTGCATAAGTCAACAGCGGTTGTGAGCACGTTTATAGAGGGTGCAATGGGTAAATTGTCACCATTTTATATTTTTAATTTCGCACATGTGCGCTGTTTGTTTTCTCATTTTTGTCTGCACAATATAGTAGGGTCCGTTGGACACTGTCTGTGATGTACGACGATGCAATTCAGTCCGCCAGAAATGTTAAAACAGCATGCTGTACTGCTTGGCATTCGCGTCGGAAACTCCAATAATAACACTGCAAAGTTTTGAGTTGTCGATCTGAGGACATTCGGGGAGAGTTGGATGAGTTTAATAACGAATTACGGAAAACTCACTCTGGTCGTTGTGATAAGAAAAGAACTACAGTTGTTGGTTAACCTAACTGGCCACCTAACTCCCAAGACATCACTACCCACTTGATTATTATGCTTGGTGCAGTTGAACAAGAGACAACAAAACTCCTTGTAATACCAAAGACGTGGATTATTGCAACATTCACCAACTTAACAAGGAGACCGCTCAGAAGAGTTGCAGGTGATTCCGAAATCGTCTCAAGACCGTCGTTGAAGGTCTGTCTATATTTCTGAGATGAGGTATTATGTACAGTATTTACATTATTCGGACTATTGTCCTTATCTTTGTCGCTATATTTATCACAACGTTTCGGCCGTTGTACGCTCCGGCCTTCTTCAGGTGGTTGGAATTTCGAACTGAACACTTTATCCACTGTAGCATGTGTCCTTGCGGACACATGGCACAGTGGATAAAGGCGTTGGTTAGATCCAGTGACAGACCCAAAGAGTGTGAGTTCAATACGCAGTTAAGGCAGTGGAGAACTTTCAGAGGGAAAATTAGCAGGAGATAACTGATAACTGACATCCATCAAACATGGCACGTGGAACTAGAACAGTCTACACCAGTGATCGAAATAAAGGGTTCAGTTCGAAATACCAACCACCTGAAGAAGGCCGGAGCGTACAACGGCCGAAACGTTGTGATAAATATGGCGACAAAGATGAGAACAATAGTCCGAATAATGTAAATACTGTACCGTCGTTGAAGCTAATGGCGATTTTATTGAATAAATTTTCTCTTTAGAATTTCAAGTTATTTTGTGTAATTTTGTTAAATGTTTCGGTTAAAATGAGATGTCAGTGTTATTATCATTTTTTGCGTAATCATTCTATGCAGACCTAAAAAAAAACAGACATGAAATATCCTTAATTTCAGTCTCAATAGCTACGTTTGAAGCTTTTAAATGGTTTGTTTTTGTTTGTTCTTTGTTTAACGACATATAGACTCCTTCTGGGTCATTTAATGCCGAAATTTAATTTTCCTGGGAGCATTAATAATTTCTTTTGAAAAAATGCATTGCTGGTAATGTTATTTATTATATAAATTTATTGTTGGTACCTTCAATAATAAAATGTACTTTTACACTTTCATAATATTTTGACCCCAGTTTGGTGGTTCACTGTTTGTCCATATCTGGGACCCTAACAGGTGCTACCACACCGGGCCAAATGGATCTAGGAACAAAAGCAATTAAGTGGTGGTTCCACGCTACTCGCAATCAAACAGCCTTGCTGTCGGATGTAGTTTATCGTCATACCCAGGACGAGCTTTAAAATTTGTTGTAAAGCGGTTTCACGGTTAAATGTTACTTTTTTAAAATGTTTTTTTTATTTTTATTTTTTCACTATTGTTCACCTGATACAAGGTCGAAGAGTCACTCAAGCTAGAGGGTTACTAAATAGAAATGTTGTAAGGGCGTACAAGGAGGGACCAAAGGTTGCATATTATGAGAATATGTTGGCTAAAAACGGTTGAGCCTCGACCGGAAGATGTGATTGGGGAACGTCTGAATTAAAAACAATAATAAAATTAAAATTAAGAAAACATGGGGAACCTGTTAAATAAATTACTTGTATTTACAAACATATATACACGGATTCAAAAGGTAGTAAACAATAGTCTTTAGTTGAGTCTTTGTGTAGTTGGCTTACAGAAAATCTTGGGTTAGAAAAGACTTTTATCGTTAACTTTGTTGTTGTTGACGAACCGTTTGAAGACGCCGACTGCCCATGTCTACTCTTATTGCTGGAGATGATCCGTTTGAAATGGCCGCCAGTTTTTTGGAAAAAACTAGGAGGGGAAAAAGTTATATATATATATATATATATATATATATATATATATATATATATATATATATATACCCAAGTATATGATTGGTGTATACGGAATGAATTCCAATAACCAACAATTACTATTCTTAAAAGAGTGATCAATACAAAGTAGAGCAGATATAATTATTTATTTTAAAAAAAGGCTTATAACATAAATATGTTATAAAATCAATACAAAAATAGCCATTTTGTTTCAATAACAAACTCAGAAGGAAAATTCTGGAGAGTGCCGCCATAGTAAACTACCCAAATATTAATCTACGCCTAGGTTTTTTCCCTATTTCACCTTTCTTAACAAAATTAATGCTCTTACAAACAAATATACACAACAGATTCATAAAATCAAAAGAAAATGGTTGAATACATCAACACAGTTATAATGACAATATTCTCCACACGTGACAATTACTGACGTTATTTTTCAGTTAAAAATATGAAAATAGCGTTTCTCTACATTCCAGTTGCTAGGTACATTCTGTTTTTGTTTTTATTAGTTACTTTGTTCATTTAATTTCATTTTCGTATTTTGCTTTGATAAAGTCCACATTGGACGAAACGCGTCAGCAATTACCAGTTTTCCTATTGTCATTTTTATTCATAAATATATATATATATATATATATATATATATATATATATATAGATAGATAGATAGATAGATATATATATATATATATAGAGAGAGAGAGAGAGGTACATGCAGAGAAATGCTATACGTAGTAAGGGTTACAATGAATTTTTAAGATTGGATAATCTTTCTTGCAACTTTTAGTTATTGGTTTATTTATTTTACAGTAAGCTTTACTCGGGTCATAGGGGGGGGGCACTCGAAGTAGCAGGTTACGTTAAGGGTTACTCTATGTGGATTGGAGTGGAAGATAACGGTTAATTCTAGATTTGAACAGGTTAAGATTGTAGTGATCGCAGAAATATCCTCTTGGGAATCGGTTCTACAGAGCAGAGATTAAATTTAAGCTTTCTAATAAGCAAAACACTTTGCTGTATTTCAAAATTAATTTAAATTATCTTGAAGGAGTTTGTGTTTTGAAATCGCTAAAAATCGCTGATTTAGCGCCATTTTTAACCTTCTGTCATCACAGTTTAATTCTCTAATAGAAAATCTTTCAAAAATAAAATATACTTTTCTGAAACTTTATTTGAATGATATTAGCTGATAATTGTTTATAGTTTATAATAGTTTATTATGATTTGAAACATAAATACTTTTAGGTTAAAATATCGCAGAAATGGAGGTAGGCGTTTATTGAAGGTTTTGAGTGGTTAACTGGCTGACCGACAAATGAAAGTTTATCTAATTTTTTCTACGGTGGACATATCTGTAAAAACGACTTGAGGAATATAACGTGAACGCCTTTTTAAATATTTTTTTCTTGTAAAAATTCATTATTCGTTGAAAAACAATTTCTTAAGACAACAGTGTTCATAATGTATTCATAAAAGTAATTTTTTTTTAAGCATTCAACCCCAAGTAAGGCGGAAAGCCACTAGCACGCAAGGGCTTATAGAGTTGAAGCGAGAACAAAGAGGAGTGATAGAGGAGAGAATGAAGAGAAGGTTAGGGGATAGATCAGGGCATCTGGAGACGTCAATTGGCGTTACATATGAATAGTTGGAGATTATAGTTATCAGGAAAACAAGAAATGGGGAGGGAGTTCCACAGGCGAGAAGTGCGAAACATGAAGCTATTGAAGTAGAAGAGACGGATACATTTAACAGTTTCGACAGTGAAAGGGTGAGAGCGTGATACCAGCCTAGTTGACAGCTTAAATTCATGAAGTCTGGGAACCAACGAAAGCAGCTCATTGGAGCACTAACCGTGAAAGCATTTGTAAAAAAGACAGAGGGAGGCAGTAGCACGTCTATGAGAGAGCGGCTGCAGACGAGATGCCAGATCAGGGCTAATTACATTTCATATCCGTCTTTGGATTTTATTAAGGACCTTGAGACAATTAGAAGGGGCCCCAGACCATATATGGCAGCAATACTCCATGCAAGGGCGAATGGTTGATTTGTAGATTTGAAGGATCGACTCCTGTGAGAAAAATTTCCTGGCGCGGCATAGGGTGCCAACTTTCCTAGCGGTGGACGAAGCTATTGACTCAATGTATTCTTTCCATCACAAGTCAGCAGACAATGTGAGACCGAACAGTCGCAAAGAGATGCTCTCGTGGAGTTGAGCGTCAGACATTCTAATGGGAGGCAGGGATGGTTCTCTCTGGTGAGTAATAGAGATTAGTTTTGTTTTTGAGGCATTAAAGTTAACCAGCCAATTCCTACCCCAGCCAACAACCAATTCGAGGTGCTTTTCAAGAAAAACGGCCAGGTTAGTTTTGTCGACGACACTAGATTTGTTTTTGAGGCAGGAGTAAATAGTAGTGTCGTCCGCACAGATGCCTACTTGGGAACTTATGACATCAGGATTAAATTCTATTCTAATTAAATAATATCTTAGTTTTATAGCATTTTTATTTTACGATTCAAGGCAGATTTTCGGTAACTGGGGGTTCTGTTTTACGTCAAAAAATTGATGATTTAAATTCTCCAAGGAGTTCTGCGTATAACTAATATAAACATTAAGCAGTACAAAAATTAATTTCTCGAAATTTCATAAATTAAATAATTAGGGGTTGTGGGTAAGAGATGTAAAAAAAAAAAACGTTTTAGCAAGATTTTCTAAAGAAAACATTTCTAAAATAATTTCATTCATTTGTGAATAAGTTCTGAAAGTTTCATTCAAATCCTACAATTATTTGATTTTCGCAAGAATTTCCAAATCAATGTCTTTTTCACCGTAAGAAAAAAGCGCTAAAATTTCCTATAACAAATTTTTTAACCAAAATTACGAATGTTCCAAAAGAGATCAAGAAATACAATTTAAAAATCAAAAATACTCTTAGTAATAAAGATTTTGACAATGAAACTTTGTTTTTAGTGAATCTGTGGAGGTACCTATACGCCTATACCTATAATGCTTGTCACGCTTAGTATCACTGACATTGAGAAGGAAACAAAAAGAGACAGACAGACAGACAGACAGACAGACAGACAGAGAGTAAAAGAGAGAAAGTGAGAGGCGACGCAGAGAGGGGTTGGAGACTGAGTCATCTTAGATAAAAGCAGTTGTTTTGCAGTGAGGAGTTAAATCATATTTCATCACCTAATGATCTCTTGTGCGCGCTTTCGCTGGGAAAGTTTCAAAATAATATTAAGTTCAAGCCCCAGAGGTCCATCACCCAGAGAATAACCTCTCCTTCGGGTGGAGGGGTCATTAATTTGAGGCGTTCCAAAAGAGAAAGTGCCAAGAGGATTTCAGCGATTTTTCCACGTTATTGCTGTTTAAACCTTGACCTTGTGTCATATTCGGTAGTGACGTGGGCGCACTGAAAAATTTCATCTCTTATGGACAATTTCGACCCTGAACTGTAAGTGAACTTCTGAAATTCAAATCTATTTTTTTTTTTTTAATATCTTCGAGAATTTGTTACAGGCTCCGACTGTGTTGAGCGTCAAAAAGGGGAAACAGAAAAAGCTGGTTATACAAAATAGAAAGCAAGTGAGGGGCGTAGAGCGACAGAAAGAGATTGCGACACAGAAAAGAATAGTGAGGGTGGGCATCTTAGATAAAGACAGTTGTTTGTCGTAAAGGGTTAAATCATGTTTCCTCACCTGACGATCTATGCCTCTGAAGTGCAAGTGACTTTTTTAAATTAAAATCTTCCCGAATTAATTCCAGACAGGGGTAAGTAACTCTGTAAATGCCATCTTGGTGGGATCGATTTAGAACGAATATCTATTGCGAACCGAACGCTATTTTAAAAGCATATAAATGTAGTCTAAAATTATAAATTTATCTGTTAACATTGACAAGGAGGAAAGAAGGTTTGGGAGATCTCTGGACTGAAGATCTCTAGTGTTATGGAAAATAATCCTTGTACAGCAACAACATATTAGAACTATAGAGATACTAGAAGAGGAAAGAGCAACGGAAAGGAATTATGATACATTTTATATTAGATCCATATACAAGGTTCTCTATGAACATGGAGGTTACAGGAAAGGAGCACCTCCAGTTTACAGAGATATTGTTTATTGTTTTTATTCACAAGAACATTAAAAACAGCGAATATCTTCTCTCTCCTGTTATCTAGATCCAATTTTATCCAATATTATTTCCAAATAGAGAACTGTGTTGGCGCATAAACATGGAAGATATTTTCTGTTAATTCACCCCTAATAAGGTAAAGTTACTTATAGCAAATATTAATTTACCCGAAGAAATTATAAATTTTAAATCGTAAAACACAATAATGTTTCATGTACTGTGTGTTAGATACAACAGCTTCTACATTATTAGACATAATCCGAAGCTGTATATTACCCAATTATATTCATCTGACTGTAAATCACAGTACAAATTTCGTTGACCCAGAAACATCAGTTCACACGCAAACAATCGAAAGTACCTGGCGGAACGCCAAAATGAAGAATAATGTTCGGGAGCCATCGCAACATGATAGACTCTTCTATATCTGTTTCTTTGGAGACATAAGGCAAAAAATAACAATAAATACATTTTTGAACAAATGTTAAAGGACATTTCTGAATTTTGGTGTGAATTTTAGTAAATATAAATTCTTTTTATTTTGGAGTGAATTAATATTTTGGAGTGAATTAGCTGAAAAGATGCAACATAGAACAGGTCGAAGAATGCCAGACAAGAATACGCAATAAATTTACCATGCATTGTTATAGTTATCTTTTGACAATAAGAAACAATTTTATTGCCTTATATCGTTCAGGAAAATTATTGAAACAATATATAATTGATGCCTACGTCAAAATGAAAAGGTGCTGCCTAAACCACATCAGGCATAACCAAGCTCAACTTAGAGTGGATCCATACTCGATAAGGGTGACGATCTCGGTGTTCCAGTCATACCACCATCTTCGTTTTTAGGTAGTTTTTATATGTATTGGGCACACCTGTAGTTCACGTACAACTGAACTTCAAAAGAGAAGCATTACTCACTGCCATATGCTAATATTAATGAAAGACCAAAATAACAAATTGATGCAATTGTTTCTGCTGTAACTCCATGAAGACAAGAGACTTTTCTTTCAGAATTGATTGAACTTATAATACATGGTCCTTGTGGAACATAAAAACCTACCTCCCCTTGCATGGTGAATGATTAGTGCCCCAAAAAATTCCTGAAGTCATTTAGGGATGAAACTTCTGAAAACATTGAAGATTATTCTGCATTTTAAAAAAAGACGCAATAATAGAGAGACTGTATAAGTAGGAAATGGTCGTAGTCATTTCCACAGCCAAGATGACTGCGATCAAAGTCTAGTATCTGTTACAGTAGCAGACAACCGGCCCAAGGCTCCAGCCAGCAGCTACGATTCTAGCCAGCCATCACCCGAGGCTCCAGCGAGTCGCAACGATATGCGATAAGCTGTTCTTTTCAGGACAACACTTTTCAACGACGACAAAATTGTCCTTCTTCTCACATGGACATAGAGAGATTTTTTTTTGCCTAGTACATTATGTAACATTATTTTTGACGATGTATTGTTTCTAACAGAAATACACTTGATAATATATTTTTTTTACTCAAGTCTTCGTTTTGTTTGTTGCCGTCTTTCATAATTTAATATCTGTTAATGTTGTCCAATATACCCACCCGCAACAAGAAAATGGTCAAAGACAAGATGATGAGGAAATCAGGCAATGTATATCCTGCGGATATGTTTCACCTCCAGAAGACATATGGCGTCTCTTCTAAGTATAAGATATATGGACATTTAGTTACATGCAGTTTATCGTTGCAGTTACCTGAACAACAACATTTATATTATCAAAAAGTTTGTCCCGATAGATCAATTACGACTGAGTAGTGAGTTTGATCCTCACATAATTTCGGTCGTGTGCCACAAATAAGCTAGGCTTAGTAAATCCTTATCAAGAAGGTCAGTAGATGCAAGCTGCTGGTCAAGCACAGCGCTATGATAGGCACTTAACTGCATGATTTAAATTAAATCAAGTCGAGGTTGTATCGAAATAGTTTCTCTACTGTGAGATATCGCAGAATTGCGTATTTAATCGAAAGGACATAAAATGGATTCCGAGGATACGAAGAAAGAACAACGTCATAACTAGAAAGTATCAATAAATCCCAGAGAAATAAGTACAGCATGAAGATTTCGCAACTCTACGCTATTGTCATTTTCAGAGAGAAAGAAAATTCTTGCGGAGCACTTGGTCTAAGTGGCAGGGTAAATAAAATTGCAACTGAAGCAGGAGGAGGACAGGAACATGATGAAGTAATTTTTTATCACCCCCAGAAGCTCCGTAGCGTCTCTCAAAGTACAAAATGCATGGGTAGACAGGTACACTTTATAGATTAGCTGTGCACTTACCTGGAGAACAACACGTATCTCTTCAAGAAGGTCAGGAGGTGCAACCTGCTAGCCAAGCACAACGTCACTTTGAAATGAACACAGATACACAATCAACACTTCGTACTCTACCTATTGTCATATTCGATGAAGGGAATAGAGCTGCTAACAATCACGGAAACATGCAGCCGACTCAGGCTGCTAGAAGACAATGTTGAACGACGTAATGCTCCCACAGAGGCTTCAACTTTTAAGAATACCACGGCAGATGTAAAGTATGTTTGCTATGATGTGTCTATTCAATCATCCTGTCAATGCATTGCAACATTGAAATAAACACAGGTAAAGCATGATTGAAGATCTCCTTATAGATAATGATGACGCTGCCAGCGAAAATTTAGCACTACACCTATTAATTCCGAATTTCAGAGAGAATGTAACCTCTTACGGAGCACTTCAAAGATTAGTCAAATCAATCCCACAGACTTTGAATCACACAACAAAACATTGTAATAGATGCTCTAACTGCAGCAGAGTGGGGTGAGCATGACTTTTTCAGTCATGCTCACATTTTGGAAAATCTTGCAAAAATAATTGTCAGATGTTAATGAAACTTTCAGAAACTATTCACACATTATCGAAATTATTATAAATATGTTTTTTTTTATTAAAGTCATGGCAGAAATATTTTTTTATATTTATTAACACCCCCATAACTAATTTTATGAAAAACTCTAGAAATTCGAGCCCATCAACCTTAGTGATTACAATAGTTAAAAGCACAAGGCTTTGAAGAATGCAAATCATGTTATTTTTTTTTTTTTTTTTTTTTTATTTGGAGCCAACGTACCAGAAAATCAGCTCTGAATTGTAAGATACAAAACTCAATAAAACAAATATATTATTTAATTTCAAATGCTTTTATTTGTTTTTAGTTGTTTTTATGAATATGGACAATATTTTCTGAAAGCAAAAAAATTTTTCAATGAAAATTGAATTTTTAATACAATTATTTGTTATTTCTTTAATTATAATAGATTTTTACATTAAGTTTTAAAAAATATTATAACATTAGTTAAAAGCACCATCAACCTTTCAAAGTGTCCATATGAGATTGTCATTGTCTAGCGCTTTGAAAATTGTATCGTTTGGACAATTCAGAAGAGCCATGGTAATTAAAAAATGTAATTTTGTGCTTATAATCGGGCGGTAATTATAAAGTACGGAAGACCAACCAGAATACAATTTAGTTGCATTATTTGAGTTCAGCATTTTTCTCCGCTGTTAAGGCCTTTACTTTTGCGAAACACGTATGGAGAAGTTAATTTGATTTTTCAATTTCAACTGAGAAGGGTACCTATAAGTATAAGTATCATCTTATGAAATTTAACTACTGCTAAACTTTAATTTATATGATCTTATTTTTATATTAATCTCAGTTATGACATTTTTCCAGAAATGAAATATCAAAATTAATAATAAAATGAATGGAAATACAAATAACACATTAAAATGTAATAAATGTACATAAAATTATAGTATTTTATGTACACTTCTGATAAAATTTCATAAGAAAGGTACCTATAAATTAATTAGATACCTTTTTCTAATGAAATTTAATCTCACTCTTAACAGTCTTATTTTTTTAATTTTCCATAAAGCATTGTAAACGTAAAGATGAAAGCTAAGTACAAAAAAAAAAAAAATGAAAAATTAGAGCGCTGAAAGTTTTCCTTAAAAGTAACGAGGTAAATAATTTGTTCACTTAAATCTAAATAATTTCACTTCCTTCCATCCGTAGAAAGAATTATCCTCCCGTAAGTTATCTAAACGTCATGAATGTGTCTTTTGTCACCTGTCAAGCTATGCGAAAGGTTATGACCTGCTTTGTTTTATTTTCAATTTACATTTTTTCGGCGCAGAAGCTAAGTTAAGCTTGGTTCAAAATATTTTAAATAAACATTATAATTTCTGATTTTATTAAAATCAGTTTTGAAAAAATGATAATTGATTTTTAAAAGAATATCAAAGTCAGATTTTCATCTTTTTTATCAAATGATTGAAAATGATTGATTATCTGTCCTTTTTTTTGACAAAAAAAAAACAAGATTTTTAACGAAAATTTCGGACGTGCTAGGAACGATTAAAAAATGTAAAAAAATACTCCCAAAATACTTTGATCTTTCCTCTTTACTAATAATATGAACATTAGACTATAAAAACTTGTTTTCGTCAAGTTCGGCGTCTTTTTCATCATGCTATCTCTGTTTGTTTACATTTTCGTGGAGATACCTATATTTATTCAATATATTCCATACTCACTTAACTACAAACAACATTATAGCTGTTACCTGGGCTGTTATATGTTCAACACTTTTAACTAGAGGAAAACCCTTCACTTTCTCTCTTTAGTTTGCTTGTTCCTTTAACAGAAGAAAGGATGTTGATCATCTCGATAGCAACAATTTCATGAGCAACAAACAGAACGACTTTCAATCTGATATCTTGATTTCGATTACTCACAAAATTATTGAAGCACTTAACTACAAATATATTTCAAGACGATTGAATTAGATATTCCAAAGGCCTTTGAGACTGTGTGGCATAAAGTGTTACTGCTCAAATTCTCTAGCTGTGGAATCAATGGAAGAGATTTGTCAGCTATAAAGTCCTTCCAAACTGGTAAGTGGTTGAAAGTAGTTGTAAACTGCAGTCGTCCTAGTCCCAACCGCCCAAATTTCACTTCTTGGGCCAACCCACTTCCTACTTTGCATCAATGATATGCCTAAGAGTCTACTCCGATCGTTTATAAGTATTTATGCTGATGATACAACAGTATATGGGTGAACCGCCAAAACCTTCGATGACCATAAATTAGCAGCTGATCTCTTCTTTGATCAAGCTCTAACAGCTCAATGGGAAAAAAAAAACTGGCTGGTCACATTCAATGGTTGGAAAACTAAATTAGTAACATTCGACCATCTCCGATCGAACCCCAAACTTTCACAAATCGTAATGAACGGATGTTCCCCCTATGGAGGTTCCGTGACTTGAGCGCGTAGTAGGACTCAGATTCAACCCTGACCTCAAGTGGAACACACGTACATACGAAAACTGATCGGTTCTCTGTACCGCTCCAGTAAGTGCCTGACTCCTCCTGCCATCTTCTACATTTACAAGAACCATATCAGGCCGAAAATGAAGTACTGTTGCCATATAACTGTTGCCTCGGTAACTAGCATCTTACCATGTTCAAGTCTGGGGCTAACCATTATCTCCACGCATATCCGCATAAACTGTTCCTCTTACTCTGTAATCCTCTACCTCGAGTGGGTTTCGGGCCCTGTACAGTGTTTACAATGTTGCACCTAACTCAGAGCGAACAAACTACGTAAGACAATGAAGATATTCATTATTGATGAAATATCAATGATACCCTGCTATATTCTTCATGCAGTAGATACATGCTTGCGAGATGGATATTTTGATAGTTTGGCGGTAAAGTGATCCTGCTTGGAGACGATTTCAGATAAATTATTCCATTTGTTCCTCGAATTCCATCAGCTGCTGTAGTAGGTGCTTGCAGAAAACGATCTCATAGATGGCATCGTGGTCTACAGCTGTTTCTAACCCCAAAATGATAATAAACAAGAGTTCACTAGATGGCTGCTTCAAATTGGAAATGGCGCTCTAAACATGGTTCCCTCGGGTGCCATTGGTATTCTTTTGGCATCTGTTTTTAATGGCCCACTTGTTGCAGAACTTTTTTGATGAATGTTTCTCCCGAAGAAATAGAAGAAAAAGTGATAATGTCGCCTAAAAATGCTGAACACTTAATTATAAGTGAAAATAGGCGAATCCACAATTTATATGAGCATAGATCCCGTGTATTGTACTAACGATAAAGAAGGATAGTTGTTATCCTATGGAGTTTACAAATTCACTTACATCTTTTGGCATGCCTCTCCATCGACTTAATTTGAAAATAGGTGCCATCTTAATGCTAGTGCGCAATCTCTCAATTACCCAAGCGTTGTGCAAAATAGTATAGAGGCGGCCATGATTAGTGGTAGTCAAGCCTCTATGCTCTATAGTACTCATTCTTAGAATCTAATTGAACACCGGTGATGCTAACGTTCTTTTAATATTAACAGGATCCATTTTCCTGTACGAATTTCTAGCGCTTTGACGATAAATAAATCAAAAGGGAAATTTTTAAGTAAGTGGTGATTTAACTGCAGCAGCCAGTTTTCACCCAAAGTCAGTTGGATTTAGCATTTTCAATAGATCGATTTTAATAGAACGTTATGATCAGAGTATTAATACTAAACAAAGGTGACATCAAAGGACACGAGACATAGTATTACATTCACTAGAAATATCGTGTATAACGAAGTACTGTGATACCAATATAGCCACATTAGTAGAACAGTGAAACCTACTTAGTTCCGCATTTGCAAAACCTTCCTGGGCTCAGGACCCCAGTTTGTTCCTGTATATCACTAGGAATGCACTATTAGCGTGCTAACTTCTACCACTTTTTATCTTTAAATATTTACGAACCTATTAAGAATTCTATTCTTTTGCGTACGTTCCCATGTGATCTTAACATGTATACATATGTATATATTATGGACAACATTAGAATATATTTATTCTTAAGCACTTGATCGCATTTCGTGTTTCTATCATTATGTATAAATGGATATAATTTTATTGTGATTCTTTGACTTCACTCATATACTATAAAAATCATTGTACAATGTTAAAAATCAATAATGCAACAATCCTTGGAATAAAACTAGATGCATTGCAACAAAAAAAAAGAAACATTTTTATTGCTGTCTGTCTCTAATGCACACATAACATATATCTCCAGATTAGACATGACCCATGCCACAATTGAGAAAAATCAAGACAAGTAATTCTAATATTTCCTTTCATCTGGGGAGAATGTATCTAATTCATATTTATTCCATTCCATTTTATGGAAAATGGTTCCGGGGTAATAACAACGCTGTTCGTCATGCCGCATTTCAGGATTTTTAAGAGAGACGATGTCACGTACAGAGTTTTACGACGATTTACAAGGATTCACAGCGATAAGCAAGTGAATTCTATACAAATTTGGATTTTTTTTTCCATATTAAAATTTCACTTTTTTAACTTACCGAAAATATATGCTTTTTGTCTTTTATGTTAGTGGGATATCCACCAATAACTCATATTTCTCTTGCATTGTCACTGATGAAATCTGAGAGAAAGGTATGAAACTGTACACTAAACAGAGGATGAAACAATTGATCTCATTGACAGTCATCGATGTTTGTAGAACGTTTAAGGAGACCTTACAGTGGATTCAAACACAGTCAGGTGCTAGATAATACATTTCAGTAGTGATGACAGCTATAACTCGTAAAATAACGAATGGTATTGACCATATGAAAGAATAGCGATTTGTCGCTGAAAAACTGTTGCCTTATTATGTTTCCTGTACCTGTTTTTTTTTTCTTTGTGGAAATATCTTGGGTACATTTCTTTCGAACCGTCAGTGAATATATACAAGTTTTGCTTATTAGAAGTTCATGCGATTGGACCATGAAAATAATATTTATTTTGTGACTTAGTTTTCACCGCATTATTTGAAGCCTCTTTATTGCAATAATTATTTGTTTTGCCACTTCCTTCTCTTTCCCTCCCCTCCCCTCCCCCCATTACTTTCTCTCTTCTCTTTTTCTTTCTATCACTTTGCATTTGAAGATGTTTTTTTTTCCTTTTTCTTTCTTGAATTTCTTTCGGATCTTATTTCTCATTCTATCTCTCGTTCTTCTTATTTTCTTTTTCTTTTTCCTTCCTGTATGTTCTTCTTTTTAAAAAAAAAACATTTTTCTTTTATATTCACTTTCTTTTTCTTTCCTTTACATCTATCATCTATTAATCTCTTTTTCTTTGACTTCCTTTGGTCTTATACATCCATAGTTTATTTTTCTCTCTCTTTCTCTTTCTACTCTCTCTCTCTCTCTCTCTCTCCATTTCTTTCTTCCTCTCTTTATTTCATCTTATTCTATTGCGTACCTTCTTTCTTCTCCTCATTCGTCAAACTTCTTTAACTGTTCCTTCTCTTGCCTCTATCACTATTTTAATTGGTCCCTTTTTTTCTTTATTCTTTCTTTTTTCCTTTTTTTTTTCTCTCTTGCTATTTTCCCTTTTTTCTATAATTTTATATTTTATTGTCGATCTCTTTCTCTCTTTTACTCTTCCAATTCATTTTATTTCCTTTTATCTAATAATTCTTTCACTATTCTTTTTGCTCCCTTTTATTCTGAACCCGAAAGGATTTTTCGGCGAGTGAATGGGAGAAGAAAAGACGTCACCGCTTTTATCAGCAATATTAAAAATAAGGCGCATAAGAAAACAAACAAAACCCGAAACCCCGATGTGAAATTTAAAAGAATCAAACATTTATTACATAAACATAAAAACAATATGAAATAATCCTAGTTTTACAAATACGTTTGCAAAAAAATCTTCCTATTGTGCGCCTGAATATTAAAGGCAAGATTACTAGTTCAAAAAACAGAATTATAACTCATAAAAAGATAAATTATTGAACAGACTTTCAAAAGACGAAAAACTTGCGAAGTTACATTACAAATACCTTTTTAAAAAAGGTTCAAAACACACGATCTTTCAAACCAGATACATTTACTTAATTAAAAGTCGAAAGTGGGAATTATTAGGCAGGTTCACCAGAGTCGCTATAACGTTAATAAATTTGTTCTTTTTTATATGAACACAGTTGGATTAGCATTATCAGAAATTTTTCATTTCACTGGTTTCAATTTAGTCCAGATTATTTTTTTTTCTTTTTGTCTTCGTTTGCTTCTTACTTTTGTCATCCACTGGTGACAGCCAAATTTCTTTTCCTTCTGATATATATATATATATATATATATATATATATATATATATATATATATGCATATTTCAACATATTATTAAAATGAATTAATTTTCCTTATGTTAAATATCCACTCCTTGCCTGAAGAAGGTCGTGAGACCCGAAACTGGTGTTGCAAAATTATGGAAAATAAAGCATAATACATATTTTTTTTTTATTTAAAAAAAACACATTACAACCAAAAACGTTTACGGTTTCTCTCTTCTTTTTAATATATACACTTTTCTATCGTTAGAACAACTATAACCTCTTCCCTATATATATATATATATATATATATATATATATATATATATATATATATATATGTATGTATATGTATACGTATATGTATATGTGTGTGTCTGTGTGTGTGTGTGTGTGTGTGTGTATAATTGTTGTTACATTTTGCTTTCTTCGAAATTTTCATACCTTCTGAAATATTCTGCTAAAACGTCTTCTTATATATAACGCCCAAATACACACCTGTAGGTCTCAACTTTCAAATTTGCGTGGGTGGAAGTCACATTTATGATTGGTTAAAAAAAATAAAAAGGTGTATATCTTTTTGAAATTTGAAAATTAATTGACAAATTCGGCGATTTTTTCGAACCATTGTATTTTTAGAAAATTAAAAATGATTCACAATTAATCGTCAGTCTCCCTTTAACATCTCTTAAAAGCAAATGTAATACACAAACCTCAATCATTATTTACATTATTCGGACTATTGTCCTCATCTTTGTCGCCATATTTATCACAACGTTTCGGTCGTTCGCTTCTTCAGGTGGCTGGAATTTCGAACTGAACCCTTTATTTCGCTCACTGGAGTAGACACGTTTGATGGATTTCAGTTATCAGTTATCTCCTGCTAATTTCCCTCTGAAAGTTCTCCACTACCGTAACCGGGTATTGAACTCACACTCTTTGGGTCCTGTCACTGCCATGTGCCATGTGTCCTTGAGAACAACTGGGTAACCATTTCTGGGTATTATAAACCTAATGTCTTCAGCAAACATTTTTTTACCTGTGCTCATATTGCAATTTTTGCTGTTATCATTTCATATTTTTACCAGCGCTCATATTGCAACTTTGTTGTTATCATTGCTTTTCTCTGGCACTCCTTATTACTGGTTCCCATATTGTATTTATTTCTATGCTTGGATGGCTCGGGAGATTTTTGTGGCCTAGCATATGTGCTTGATTCCTTAAGTTTACGAATTTTCCAATAGTGTTCCCTGTCTATGATCTCAACATGATCCCACAGAGGGCGGTGATCTCCCTTCTCTCTCCACATGTGGTCAGCCACGCCTGATTTTTCTACTTCCACTCGTGTTACAGCTTTCTGGTGTTCTTGAAGCCTTACCTTGAGGGGGCGGCCTGTCTCTCCTTTATATTCCTTTCTGCAGCTGCATGGGATAGCGTACACACAGTCTTTAGTCATGTTCTCCTCTATGGGGGGGTCTTACTCGGGAGAGATATCTGCGAAGTGTCGTCAAGCTTTTGAAGGTTGTCCTGATGTTATATGGACCGCAGTTTCTTTGTATTTTCTCTGATAACCCCTTCACATAAGGCAGGCTGACTGTTTTCTGAGTGTTGTTGTCCTCCTCCTCTTGTACCCGCCTATCCCAGTTTTTGGGGGCTGCTGCCATGTACCCAGGTTAGTTGTTACGTTGTAGGGTACTACTTATACTGACCAATTCTTTATCTAACATCTCTGGGTCGCCACTTATGACTTTTGCTCGGTGTTGTAAGCAACGGACGATCCTTTTCTTTACGCTGTATGGATGATGGGAGTTGAAATTGAGGTACTGTCCAGTGAATGTCGGTTTACGGTATACCGATGTCTTAAACCCATGCTCTGTTCGAGATATTAGAACATCCAGGAATGGGAGTGTGTTGTTACTCTCTTTCTCCATTGTGAACTGTATCGAAGGTCTTATTGAGTACACATGGTCCAGTAGAACCTGAACATCTTCCTGGTGTGGCCAGAGTATGAAGGTGTCATCTACGTACCTTAACCATATAGTTGGCTTTATATATATAGATTCTAATGCCATTTCCTCAAAGTATTCCATGTATATATTCGCCATTGCTGGTGATAATGGCGAGCCCATTGCTAAGCCCTCATCCTGTCGATATATGTGTGATCCCATTCCGAAGTGTGTTGTTTGTGTACAGAAAGTCAACATCTGCATCAGATTATCTATTGGAATACTGGTCCGTTCTTCTAGGGATGAATCAGAGGCCAATCTGTCCCTGACTACTGAGAGTGCCTCCTCCGTGGGTACCTTGGTGAACAAACTCACCACGTCCAAGCTCACCATCTGGTTGGATAGGATGGGAGCATCTTTGATTATTTCCACGAAGTGGGCGGAGTTTCGGACATATGAAGGAGACTTTCAGATCAATGGGTCAATTATATCTACAAGGAAGTGACTCAGAGGGTGGCACACAGAGCCTTGGCAACTAACAATCGGCCTGAGCGGAATACCGTCTTTGTGAATCTTAGGGAGACCGTATATGTAAGGTAACTTGGTGTAACGATGCGATAACTGCCTATACGTCTTAGTTACGAAGTGATCCTTGTTCTTGATTAGGATCTGTGACAGTTTGCGTTCCGTTTTCATAGTAGGATCCTTTTTCACTTTGCCGTAGCTACCATTGCTAATGAGGTCTTCCAGTTTTCTTGTATACTCTGATTTGTCCATCACTACAGTCGCATTACCTTTGTCAACCGGTAGTATGATGATGTTTTCGTTCCTCTGTAGGGATCCAATCGCCAGCCTCTCCAGTTTTGTTATGTTAGACCTGGGCGGCTTGGCTCTCTCCAAGGTCTGTCTTACTTTCCATAAATATATAAATAAAATATAAAGGAATACAAAGGAGAGACAGGTGAATGTAATTGATTCGGCTAGAATCTCCGATTCCTCAATCCGTGCCGCAATCCATTACTCCACCGTGCCTCTAGCAAACCTTGACTGAAATAATATTTATTTGTTTATTATCTACACGTTTTTATTAATCATTTATTTAATTTACATTTTTTATATAAATTTTGATACTCTCCTCTCAAGAGAAAGAGCAATAAACAAACTTAGATTATTGCATTATTTTTTTTTATTTTATAATCACCTTTTAATTATTTTTATCCCTTATTCTTCATCATCCCCCCCTTTATCTACTTGAGTATATACGAGTTGTGTAATAAATAGTGGCTCAAAAGGGGAAATCGGACAGCCGAATTCGAATTCCAGTCTGTTTTTTACATTTATTTGCGGAAATACCTTTGGGAAATGTTTCAGTCAATTTCTCCACTAAATATGGCTTAGATAGTAGCAGTTGGATCTGAAAAAATCATTGTTATTCTCAAAATATTGTTAATGTAAAAATCTTCTCGTAATCAAATCAAATTCATTTATTCATTTTCTTTCCTCACCATTCGATATTACTCGCCTTCATTCTATTTTTTTCTCTATTTTTCTCTCTATTTTTCTCTCATTTCTGATTTTGATCTTCACGACATTTTCTCCAATTCTTTAGACTCGGTATTTTTTAAACGAATCCTATTTTCTTAAATCCCTCCATTTTGCACTTATTGTCTGATTTTTATTGTATTTCTGTCGCCTAAGTTTGTATTTTCCTTCAACATTGTAACTCGATGTCACTATATTCATCCTTCTTCATCGACTCGTCAGCTCCAATTTCATTTCCTTTCCCATATTTTAATGCTGCCAATATTTTTAAAGCCGGTAACATTTTCAAAGAAAAAGGAAAATGAAAACTTCCCATCTCCAACGATTCAGAAAATTCGTAAAACGCCACACGCGGTGTAAAAGGAGCAGTCGGTTCCAGTATAAACTGAAAGATATTCCCATGAAGAAAAACCTAAGTTTGGAATTGAATATAATCTTTTTGAACAATATTCATCAAAGCTTGGCTTCGCCAATGATATTGAAAGATTTTCCACTATTGCTGGGAAGCCAGCCACATCAGTTGTAGGGGACACAAAAACATATCGCCGTGGACAGCGCGTGTGATTTTTTTAATGATAAGGATAGGTTAAATAAAGCAATAAAGAATACTTGATAAAAAGCTGTTTAAAGAAAATGTCTGATACTCCTTTTCAAATCAATAAAATTTACTTAATTATAAATAAAAATAAATAAATAATGTATATAAACCAATGAATAAAAAAATAACTGTAAAATTATTCAGTACACATAATCAGATAAGTTATTTCCTGTTCTAACGTCTTTAAGATAGAACAAATTTTAAATTTAGTTGAAATAAAAAAAAATGTGTTGGGTCTTTTCGGTTAATTCACCCCAAAATAGAAAGAATTTGTATTTAATAAAATTCACACCAAATTTTCCAAGAACGATGCCTTTCCATTGCACAGGTTGGGTTCACCTTTGCGATCGCCCCAAATGTGGGCATCTAAGGTGATTTAAGTGTGGGGTCAACGTTCACGCTCACCCCGATAGACAACCCAAAAACAGATTTTTTTTTTAATTGTAAAAAATTCCTTGTAAGTACCTTGAATATCATTTTGACTTACGAAATATAAAAAAATTCCTCATTTTTGGTAATTTTTAATTCTGATGGTTGGATTTGTTGCGAGGCAAGCTAAACAAATTTTAATTTAAAATTTATAACTTCAAAAAAATGCAAAAAATTTAATAAAATACAAACTTTTATTTAAAATTTATAATTTCTTGGGGTGAATTAATATTTACGATAAATAACTTTACATTATTTGGGGTAAATTAACAAAAAACAAACCAAGCAATCAACATAAAAAATGATGCATCACAGTGTTTGAAGTCTTCTACTTGTATTTAAAAAGAATAATAAAACATTAATATCAGAGTTAAATCACTTGATATTCCGAATGGGCAAATATGTGTTTGCCTCTTATGTAAACGCTCCGAGCAATTACTTTCTAATTTTACCACAAATAACCCAATTAGTCTAACGACTATAATAATTTCTGAAATTACTATTCATTACACACGATAGCCTACAAACATGTGTCAATTACAACAGCAAGCATTCACTTACGTTAAGTTAATAGCTCTTTGCCTCATCCTCGTGGCGGGTATGGTCGCGTTTATGGCCCAGTACTCGCTATTGACATTTTTGAAAATCTGAGATACTCCCACGAGAAGTTGAAGTAATCAATATTGAAATATTCAGGATTTGCCAATAACCGTACTAGGTAAAGCAAAATAGAAATCAATGGATTTGTTGGGCTTATTGATCTAAGAGGTTCTCCCATGTTCTATGAAATAACAGATTTCTTTTTCAAAATCTCCTCTATTTCATTATTAAAAGCAATTGTACAAGGGACGACAAATTACTGCCGACGAATGAAATTTAACCCGACGCGATATTTCATCATCTATTATATGAAATATTATTTTTCATTTCAATTTATGGTTAAAACTTTAAAAATGTCTTTTGTTTATGCATGATTGAGAAGTTCTGATCAGGTCGATAATGAAAAATGATCAAATGACAAATTGAAAGACAAACAAATTTAATTGACTTTTACTAATGACACAGAGATGAAGGAGGTTCAGCTATAAGTGCTTTTGTCCCCACCCAAGCAAGGTAATAAAACCACTATGACGCGTTACTGAGTATGAGCGAATATGAGAAAAACACTATTAAAGAGAGAGCAATAAAAGAATAGGATGAGATAGAAACTAACGATTGACATTGCATTTACATTTTTTGAAGATCAAACTTGACTGGGAAAGAAGAAGCTGGAAGAGAGTTCCACAAGTAAGAAGTGTTATAGAAGAAACTGTTAACATAGAACCTGCGGTTACATCTAGCCATTTCAACTGTAAAATGATGAGATCTTTCTGCCAATCTAATACTGCACTTAAATTCATAAAGTCTAGGTACCAATTAATTTCAACATTTGACACAACATATTTATCTGTGAAGACAATTTCAAAGATGAACTACATATACTTTGATTTCTAACTGATCAACATGCCTTGCCATGAGACACTAATTTTGAACCACATTAGTTTTAAATTAGGAATTCTCATTATTCATCTTTCTAACTTTCACTAAAATAATTGTGTATAAAATAAATATTCATTAATAATAGAAAACATTATTTAATACAAGGAAGATATAATGATATATCACTACACACACACACATTATATATATATATATATATATATATATATATATATACATACATACAGGGTGTCTCTAAAGTTTGGACACAGGAAAAGTCATCAAATTTTTTAAAAGTTACTTATTTTCTTTCTTTTTTAGTCAGGAGTAACGCCATCTTGGATAAAAATAATAAGATTTCATTTTTTTAAAAACATACACAAATACACACACGCGCAACTCTTTTTTGATCTGATGCAGCCTAGACGGCGAAATGCAAAATCAGTTATATTTTGAAACATAATTTCATGAACGTTTTCCAATTCTCAATTATTTGAAACTGTCGGGATTATACAAGTTTATTATGCTACACGTGTTTATATAGAGAGGCGAGGATGTCATTGGTTTATGAAGGCTTATGAATTTGAGAACGTTAATGGTTATTCATCAGGTGATTGAAAGGTCAGTCAAAGCATGTGGAGTGCATGAAGTATCTTAATTCAAAAGTCTGGTGAAAAGTAAAGCGAGCGAGTAATATTCAATCATTTTTTTTAAATGCATGTTATTTGGATTGTTATTAGATAGTTATGAGATGGACGTACGTGATGTACATTTTCAAAAGCTGAAGTGGTAGATTTAATCGTTTTGTTTTGATTTTTCAACATATATAAGTTGTTGTGTATGTTGATAGTAGTAGTTCTTTCAAGAAAGGTGAGATTGGGAAAAATCCGTGGCATAGATTGATATTTTGATAATATTCGATGGCTGCACTCTCGAGGATTTCCCTTCTGAGTAAATTAATTTCTCTTTTAATGAGTGTGGCATTTTTCAGATCAAAATTGTGGTCGAATTTATTTCTGTCTATGACTAGTGCATTTGTTTAATTGTTATTTATGAGGTCCCTTTTGTGTTCATAGATACGTTTTTTTTTAATTTCTGCATGTTTCCCCAATGTATTGTGACGGTCAGTTTTGGCTTTTTATTTTATATATGCCTGCTTCTGTTACTTTTGTTGGGGTAGTGTATTTTTGACTTTCTCTTTACGTTGTGGATGAAGTGACTGGATAGTGGAGGTCTTTGAATGTGTTTTCTGTGTGTTTCTTCTTTAGGTAGGTATTGGGGGCCACACATTCTTAATGCCCTTAACCTATAATTATACCGGATTTAATTTTATGTGGCTGGATATTCAGCATTCCTATACATCTTCGGAAATCTCCGTCCCATTTTGTAGCGTCTGTTATTACACTATCCAGATAGTTACATTTCTGCACCTACTTGATTTTGACCCCCACCCCAATACATAGATCCCATCTTGTAGTATCTCTTCTGTTGACAATCAATTCATTTTGTCTTTTTACAGTAAGTTCGTTCTTTTTACTTTCCAAGAGTCAGCTATCAACATAGTGTCATTTGCATGCTAAGATTATGTCTACCGATAATAAGTTCAGGTAGGCCTTCCAGTTCCAGGATCGTTTCGCTACGGGTTGAATAAATCCGGTGAGAAAACGCCACCTTAGTGCTTACGATTTCTCGAAAGTCGTGCTTTCAAGTAGCTCTTTGCGTCTGACATTATCAAATATTTTTGCATAATCTATAAAACATAACTCGAGACTTTTCTGTATTTGTATTGCGCTTTCTGATCTAATTCCGCTCATAAAGATATAATTTCTTGTTTCAGTTACTTGGATAAAGCTACACTGCCCTTGATCTACTTCCGGTCTCATTCTTCTAAGAGCTCGATTCAATAAAATCCTAATGAAAAGTTTATTTCATCTGATTACTCGATTGAGCCATTTGCGCCTGACTTCTTTGGCATCACTATGAAGATAGAAGTACTGAGGCCTTCTAGTATTTCTTCGCTGTCGAACATTTCATATATTATTTCAGTGATCCCAAAATCTTGAAATCATCTAAATCAGATAATAAATCTATTACAATCCCATCTGGTATTGCTGCTTATCTAGGTCAGTGCCCATCTTACCACATATTTTATTATTACAGCTATTTCTATGTTTTTATGTATACGGATATTATTACTATAGGACATATTCTGGTCTATGTTCAACAATTAATCACTTGCATAGTTCCCACTGAATCTCTTTCCCCCACTCAGTTATACATCTTGTTTCATCCTTTATAGGTTAAATTATTATTATTATTATTATTATTATTATTATTATTATTATAGTTGTGGACAGAATTATTCAACTCACTTAATATTTGCATATTGGTTTATTCTAAGGAAATGCGAATATTTTAAAATAATGGATTTACCATGAATAATTAATTCCGTATTTAGTTTCGAATAATTTGTGAAATTTTTAGAAGTTTCGAGCTATTATAATCATAGTTATAGATTTTTCTAAAAATTGGTGCAGTCCAAAATCATTCACCCCCTCCTCACCTTATAAAAATTATGAAATAATATTGCTCTATGGCAATTGTAATGTTTTGTTTTTTTTTAATTATTTGACATTTAATACAAACACCCTTTGAAAATGAAATAGTATTGGCCCGATTCAATGCGAGTGTCACGTACCGCGATAACTCATTCGTTCTGCAACCATTGGTGAAGACAGCTGAATATGGCAAGAAGCTCCGAATGAAGATAGTTGATGGACACAAACAAAATTATGGATATACAACAATTTCCAAGTGTTTAAATTTTCCTAGATCGACAATTTGTCGCATTATCAAGAAGTACAACGAAACTCGTTGTGATGAGGATAAATTAAGGCCTGACAGAAAACGGTTAATTTCTGAGAGAATGGAAAAGAAATTGCTAGAGATGTCTGGAAGGATCCTCACAATGATAAAGGACATTTTCAATTATAGAAAGACTTCAGTGTTGAACGTATTAAGACACTCACTTGATGCTTTCATTGAACAAGACTTCAAACTTGTCGCACAAGGAAAAATGCCTTGCCTTGCTAAACACCTAAAATGCAGATTAGAAGCCATCTAGAACATGGGAGTAAATAATGGAACTCTGCTTTATAGTCAGATAAAAGCAAACTAGAATTATTTGATCACATGAATTCCCGTTATGTATGAAGGAAAGTAAATGAAGCTCATAAACCCCCAAAATACCTTCCTTACAATTAAGCACTGTGGTGGGAGCAATCTGCTCTAGGGGTGTTTTGCTCCTTCAAGACCTGGAGAACTAATGGGAGTACAAGGTATCATGGATAAAGAGCAGTATTTGGCTATTCTTAAAGTAATATAAAACAAAGTGCACAAAAGCTGACTTTGGGGTGTCAATAGACTGGACGTTCCAATATGATAGTGACCCGAAACACACGGCATGAATTGTACAGCAAAATGAAGGCATTGGCTTACTACGAACAAAGTCCTGAACAGTATTGAAAATTTATGGTCATGCTTGAAGAAAAAGTAAGAGAAAGAAGTCCTTCAAATTTAGAGGAATTAGAAGCTCTTGCCAGATAAATCAGAGTGTGTAGTGATCCTGTAAGGTAATATCCAAAATGATTAAAGTCAATAATCAAGAATAAAGGTTACACAATAGCTTATTGAGGCAAGAGAGGCAATCATTTTGTCCTAAATTAAATGTTTTTTGATGTTTTTTTTTATTATTGTTTGACATTAAAATAAAAATTTAGTTGTGGATATCAGGGCACATCCTTTCAAATCCATTATTTCATCATTTGCGAAAAGTGCACATGAAGTTTCCATGAAAATTTGAGGTATTACAGCTTCATTTTTATTTATGGAAGGAGGGGTGAATAATTTTGACCACAACTGTGTGTGTATATATATATATATATATATATATATATATATATATATATATATATTATCACCTTATACCTAAGTAAATGAAAGATTTCCTCAAGATAAAAATTCAATCAATTTTTCTAAATATGTGAACAGTACTCATTCAAACTATTGTATTTCAAATAGATATGAGCTTCCTAGGAAATAATCCATGTGTAAATCAGTATGTATAGTCATTCCTGGTTTTCCTGCAACTACTGGAATTACGGTTGTGTTTAAATGCCATATTCTATTTATATTTTAAATCCTTATATTTGAAGATTTTATCAAATCCTTTTTGCGGAATCTGTTTTATTCGACAATACGATCATAGATGATGATGATGATGATGATGATATCATTATTATTATTATTATTATTATTATTATTATTATTACTCTTCTTTTTCTAAGAAAAGAGTATTAGAAAACAATCGAAATATAAAACAAAATCAAATGTTATATTTTATTTTTAAATCTTAATCGAAAGGTGTGTTTATAACTTTCGAACGGCCGATTACCTGAGATAAAAGAGGTGCTATTTTCGACACTTATTATCACCAGGCTGTAGACAAGTGGAAATGTGTTAAAACAACGTTTTTCTAATGCATGCTTATATATAACAAACCAAGATATTGTCTCAGCTCATTTTCGCTAAATTGGTATAAATTCTAGGCGCCATGGCAATATTTACCAGTGGTACAGACAATTCGTGTGACAACTATACAATGTTTATTACTTATTTGTTTTGCCCAGAAACGAGTTTGTCGTTATTTGTTATGATCTCAAATCAACGAAGGATATCAGAATTTTAATAGCGTATATCTCTCTTGAGTGAGTTATGCGAGTGAATCAAATATTACTGTCTTAGTTTCACCTTGCATCTCCCTAGAAACCCATCAAAGACACGCCCATAACATATTACGATACAAAATTCACTAGTTATATAGATGTACATATCTATGATTAAATTTTATATTTAAATTTTAATTTATAAATTAGTTGTAATTAGAGACTATCAACATTGAATAATTATTTTACTACAAACGTTTTTATAGTAGACTCTTCGTATTTGAAATAGACGTTTTTATTTATTAAACAGTGGGTATTGAGCCTATCAACCTGCACGTTCGAAGAATTTTAATAAAGAAAATGTCTTCTCCAATAGGCATAAATATATTCATTAATCCTTTAAAAACCAAATAACTATATAATAGAATAATTATACTGTAATAAAAGTTATGTGACAGGATTCATTCTGACCATAGATCGTAGTAACTTCAGCATATTTTTGTGGGGATTGCCTCCCAGGATGCCCGCTAGGTGGCGCTGTTCAGGACTATATGTAAAAAATTTACTTTTACTATTTTAAAACTGTTGTCATTGAACCGTCTAGATTGTTTTTCTTAATATTCGTTCTTTTGAGAAAAGTGTATTTTTATGAAGGCCAGATGATTTGTGTAAAACAAATTGTTACAGTTTTATATCTTTTTTGGCTCAATGGTTAAAACCCATCAAATCTCTGAAGGATCCATTTCTATTTTACGGAAGTTTTTTCGTATATATGGGAGGGCGTGGTAGAGGAATTAGAAGCTCTTGCCAGATAAATCAGTGTGTAGTGATCCTGTAAGGTAATATCCAAAATGATTAAAGTCAATAATCAAGAATAAAGGTTACACAATAGCTTATTGAGGCAAGAGAGGCAATCATTTTGTCCTATGTTAAATGTTTTTTGATGTTTTTTTTTTATTATTGTTTGACATTAAAATAAAAATTTAGCTCTAGTAACAAACACGAACTTACTAAGACTTTTTGACAGCAATGGGACAAGTGAAATCAAGGAACCAAAAGTCTTTCAGTACCAAGTTACCAGCCAGCTGCAGAGAGACTAAAGAATTATGGAGTTCAAGTAAAAAATTTCCTGTGGTTGGATTGCCAAGAACGAAAAAGAATTTCAAGAAATTTTCACAAGTACGAACAGTGTAATTTTAAAGGGGACTTTTCAAAATTTGCTATATATCCCAGTGACGCTTGTGGGGCAAGTAAAAGTATGTTTTCGTTTTTTTTTTTTTTTCTCTTTTTATCTTTTTCAAAATACTTTTCATTTCAAAAACTGTAATTTTTTCCCATTTTTCGATGGTAATCCTCATCTAAAATTGTTATCCTGCCTTAATAATAGGCGCACAAAAGGATTTTTCTTTTTGTGCAAACTTTGTATTTGTACCTTTTTCATAATTGTGTAATAAATGTTTTTCTTTTAAGATTTTACGGTGGTTGAGTCTTGTTTTGTATTGCTATTCTGCGCCTTGCTATTCCTACTAAATAAGGTTTTTTGACACAAGACCTTAAATTTGGTAGGAAATATTTTTTTTATATAAAGGGACGAAACAATTAACCACTTTTATCTCTTATGATATAGTAGCGATAAAATGACATTATTCCTTTCGGAGGAGACACTCCCGTTAAACAGACTAGTTAATTTCAAACAAACCACATGAGCACCAGATACACGCACGCGGTACCCCTCCCTCCCTCACACACACACACTACGGCTGAATACATAAATGTTTTCTTTCCCTTTTTTAAACTATCTGTATACACGTAAATATAATAACCTTCTCTTTTTTTTGTGAGGTATGTGGTTCTCTATAAATATATGAATAAAATTATTTGACTTGTTGAATTCGTTTCTTTTGATTTACTTTTTATATTTTCCGCCTCAGCCGTAAAATAGAAAGTTACTTAACTTATTAAGTAGCGAACTTTCAACTTTTGACTTTTCGAGTTTAAGAATTGCTATCGTCACTAATCTTATGTTTCGGGGTCATTATTAAGCAAAACTAATGAAATGTTTGGTTCTTGAGTTGACCTAGCCTAACAGTGAGCACGGAAATCAAGACCACAGAAAGCAAACCGCAAGTAAAGATCATCACTAGGTTGGAATAATTCTGACATGAAGAATTATCTTTATAAAATATGAGGTATCAAAATCCAACTATCTGATTGTTTTTAACGATAACGGCTTTGGTTAAATTATAGAGTCACCTAATGTTAATCCCAGAGAGAGAGAGAGAGAGAGAGAGAGAGAGAATCACACGTTTTCTATGTGACGTGTCCCTTCAAGACGTTGGCGATCATGAACCTCCACAATATCCTGTCTTTGTAGCTCTTAATAAATTTAGTCTCTTTGTTATTTCTCCTAAACCCTGTTCTGCTATTCATTTTCTCAAGTTTGATAGATAGGGTATTATTTTAATATATTTTTGATTATACGTTCTTTTTATAGATACAAATATTTAAGTAAATGCTCTGTTTATAATAACCAGTATTAACTACATTTACCGGCCTGAATGACCGGGAAATTTCATAGAAAATGTGTCCTCCGAAAGGAATGGAGCCTTTATGCTACACGGAGCCGTCATATAGCGCGAGGTGCTATAGCATTTTGCTACAGAGGAAGCGTCTGGTTAGTAAAGTCAAATTACTGTTTTTAAACAACAAATTTCCCATGATTTTTCTCGAACGATTATATCTGCTCGAAGCGTATCTTAACGTAAACAAATGACAACATATATTATGAAATAGACTAAATCCGACAATTATTTTAATATATTTTCTGTTTATACGTTATTTTTATAGATACAAATATTTGAGCAAATAATTTGTTTATAATAAACAGTATTAACAACATTCACCAGCCTGAATGTCCGAGAAATTTCCTAGAAAATATATGTCCTCCGACAGGAATCGAACCTGTATCCTACACGGAACCCTCATCTAGCCTGACGTGCTATACCATTTAGCTACAGATAGGCTATATGTTGCTTTTCTCTTGTCTACAACCAGGTGCTTTAAGCTTGGGTGTGCGGTTGGCGTAATGGATAATATCTTGGAAATCGATTAACAATTTCCAAGATATTATCCATTACGCCAACCGCACACCCAAGCTTAAATTAATTAGTTAATCGGAGTCGAGTTCCAATTCCAGTTAGGTTCGTTATATTCACTTAAGCACTAATACCTTTGAGAAAGGTATGAATCCACCTCTTCTCTCCCCAGCTATGGGTTAATTAGTAAGACTTTTATCACTAAACCATTATCTCAACAAAAAATTCTTACAATCTAAAATATTTTCTAGCTTTAAATAACCTGAAATGGGTTGATAAACCGTAGAAAACGAATAAATTTTATCTTCAGTCTGTCCTGTGGATATCAACTTTACCAAGACCTCTTTCCTGATTATGTGCACTAAAAATCTCAACTGTTTCTTTCTGATATTAAGTATAAGAATCCTTTTTGTTTTCAGTTTCTCTAAAACTTCATCATTGCTCACATGTTCGGTCCATGGTATTCTCAGTATCCGTAAAGCCGCATTTCTGCTGGCTTAAGTCTCTTTTTCCTTTGTCAAGAAATTAGCCAGCATTCACTGCCATATAAGAGGATTGATATTACATAAAAGTTCAATACTCTTTTCTTTGTTTCTAACGAGATTTACATGATTCGTAATACTTTACTTAGCCTTTTAGAAGGCATCTTTCGTTATCGCAATGCGCCTTCGGATTTCAGTGTCGCACTTACACTCCTAGATATTTAAATTGTTCTACTTATTTGACTTTGATATCTCAATTCTGTAAATCAACGCCACAACGATGAATTAATAGAATTATCTTCGAACAGAGAGAGAGAGCAATGCCAACAATCTATATGCGTCGTTTAAATGAAGGTTTTCTTTGAAGTTTCCATTAAATTAAGGACTACGATATATAGCTGATGAAGGCTGGCGAGTGGAACGGTCGAAGCTTTGTAAATTATGTAATAATTTATGGACACTAGTATGAGAAGATTAATGTGTATTAAAAATTGATATAATGTATATTTTAATATCTACTATATATGTATTTATATATACATATAACACTAATCCTACCAAATAATAAACATTGTCATTATCTGATTTATTATTCAGTTTGGTATCATCACCTTTGTTTTTTCGATTAATCAATCAATATATTTTTTCACAGCACCAGACGCATCTCCCTTGAAGTGGTAAATCGATGTAATGCACATCTGATAAAGGCTGAAGAGAGCAACAGTGGAATGTTACCTATCGAAACAACAAAGATGAGGACGCTAGCTTGAATAATTCATCGAATGATAAAAAAAATATTGTCTCAGAACTACAGACAATTCTGGGAACGGTCAATAAAATATAGACCCAAACGTCGTGATCTGAACAACAAAGATGAGGGTTCTCGTCTAAAGAGGAATTTAGATGGTAGAGACGATTACTTCCAGTTACTGTCTGCTATTCTGCGGGGATTATACAATAAACCGAGTATTTTTTTTTTCTTTTTGCGGGTCTTCTTCATAGTCAATATGTGACTCTCCTTCTCTCCCCCTATCTCTCGCTCTCTCTCTCTCTCTCTAACCCACTCTCTCTCACTCACTCTCTCACTCACTCTCACTCTCATTCACACTCCATTTCTCTCTCTCTCTCTCTCTCTCTTTCTCTCTCTCTCTCGTTTTAGAACATTGCCAACTGGAACCGCTCTTGGAATTCGTCACTGAGTTGTCGAATTTATATAGCACAGATTTTTTTTTCAATATCCATCCCAGTTTCACCACGCCTCTCTGCAAATTAATGGATCGTTCAAATACGAGCATCATACTTTTCTGATGTGATGCAAGGATCCTTTATTAACATTTTTAATACATTTTGCCGCTAATTTCTTGAAAGATTTAAGGACTTCGTTTATTTCAACTCAATTTAATAATTCTAGCTCGGTGATAAAATTCACACCCCCACACTCACTGAATAGCCTTACGTGTGAGCATCTGTTCACGCAAACCAGTATGTCTTCCTCTGAATGACTAGTAAATTATATCTTTGCGGCATAACCATTTCTAACTGAATTCTTTCCGGACAACCCTCTGACAGTGGAAAAAGCGCCATCATTCTTTAATACATTCGGTTCCCACCTTGAATAAATATATAATACGACGTGGATTATAACTGTAGTAATTTAACGAAAGATGAGAGATGTGCAATAAATTCCACGAATTTTTCTTCTGTCTTGACGTCACACATTTGATTTCGTCTCTCGCAAAAAGGATGATGTAAGACATATTTTAAATGAAAGTTGCTTCGTTTTCATGGCTGCTAATCTCTTCGGGGAACTTCGTAACATGCATGTTCTCAAAATTACGTCTACAAACCATCTTGTAAGATAACTGTCAATAATCAAAATGTATCTGGCTTAACGAGGAAGAGAAAAGAAAACAATAGAATCACAATTTATTAAAAATAAATTAAAATCTGTCTATATTCCTGAGAATATTGTAAGTATTTACACTATTCACATTGTTCAGACTGTTGTTCTTTTCTTTATTGTCATATTCACTACTGTCCTCATCTTTATTGTCATATTCACGTTGTACGTTTCGACCATTGTGCGCTCCGGCCCTCTCCAAGTTTTTGTTCAACTCTGCTATGGCCAGGTATTGAACTCACAACTTTTTTATTGGACGCTTTTATCAACTGTAAATTTTATCACTTTTATCGATGGCTAAAACCGTTGGTTGAAGTAATCCAGTGACTTGATACAAAGAGTTGTGAGTTCAATACCTGGCCACAGCAGAGGTGAACAATAACCGAAACTGATATATCCTGAAAAGGCATGGTACGTGAAACTAAAACAATCTACTCCGGTGAACGAAATAAAGTGTTCGGTTCGCAATTCCAACAAATATCACCTAAATAAGGCCGGAGCGTAGAACGACCGAAATGAAGTGAATATGACAATAAAGATGAGGACAATAGTCCGAATAATGTAAATAGTGTAAATAATAAATTAAGACTATAGACAATAAGGCAGATTCTGTAGAAGCCGCTTTGAAGGATCTACAGTAGAATCGTCTTCAAATTTGGCGTTAGAATTTCGATTTCAAATTCTGTATTGAAGTCCGGATTTTAACGGACACTAATAAATCAAGAAAAAAATTGTACTTTAGATTTCCTTTCACATGTAACTCGGAAATAAAATAATGAATCAAGACGTTGACGTTCCACACTACTTCAAATAAAAGGTTAGGAAAGAAACTCCCCTCAATACTGAAAAAGAGTAATCACTGCTACTGGACTTGAAAAACCTATTTTTCTGAAAAAAAATGTTTTAAGAGCAAGATTTTATAAATCTTAAACGATACCTGAAATCCGAAATGTTTCTTTATAAGGAAACGATTAATGTTACAATTATCATTTCCATAAAAGCACACACACACACACACACACACACAAATGCACACTTGTACATAATTATGGGCACACACACACACACGCACGCACAACAGGCAAAACACTAAGATTGCACAGAAAGAGGCCTATATACACAGATATAAAAGACGAAAAACAGAAAGTCAAACGAAAGAAGTATGAAGAAGAAATTTGATCAATTTACTTCCAGGAAATAGTCAAGAAACACAAAAGACTAAAAAACACTTACCAAAACATTCTTGAAGAATTCAATAAAAGCGACGTGGTGCCAAGAATTGAATATAAAACGAATTGATGGTTAAAAAGAACAACTCTTCACACTGGCTTGGAATTGACAGTAAACAATGAAAATATTTTAACTACAGCAGGAAGTACTATTAATAAAAAATGGTGAAGTAAGAAAAGAGACACTGTAAAATGTAAGAGAAAAAAATAAAAAATTTGTTGGTACAAATCAGTTGAGAGATACTATCGCTTAAAGAGAAAGTCTTTTAAGATTTTGAACTTCTAACACTGATTCTGCGAGTCAATATTTATTCATCTTCAGCCTTCAATTTTTTTTACGAATAATATTCCACAAAATATGTTCGAGTGAAAATAGTATTTTCTACTTCTAAAAAAAGGTTAACATGAATCTACTGAATGTTAAGTGTGTAGTCGAATTATTTCAGTACTTTTACCGTATATATTCTCTATAACAGCAGAGAGAGCGCCCAGGTGTTAGATTGGTGAGTCGGACAAAAATGCTTCGTGTCCAGCTATTGAACACACAACTCTTTGGGTCAATCACTTTGGGACTACGTCAACCAACACCAAGGACACATGGCTCAGTGGATAAAAGCGTTCTGTGAAGTAATCCAGTGATTTGACGCAGAGTTGTGAGTTCAGTACCTGGCCACAGCAGCAGTGAAGAAAAAACTTGTAGAGTTGAGTTACTAAAGGGAATTAACTGAAACTGAGACACCCAGAAAAGGTATGGCACGTGAAACTAGAACAATCTGCTAATAAAGGGTTCGATTTGAAATTCCAACATATATATCCTGATGAAGGCCGGAGCTTACAACGGCCAAAACATCAAGAATGTATCAACAAAGACTACAGTCCGAACAATGTAAAGAGTTACAATACCTGATCTCAGGAATATAGACAGAGATATCACTGTCTTTATTATCTCTTTTCTTATGAAATAAAATCACTTTCCCAAGACAGAAATTTTGAGGCTCGTTACATTTATTGCATTAATAAATAGATTTCCTAATCCATTGTGAAATTCTTCCATTTGTTTCAATATCTCTGTTACTATTGCATCTTCACGTAGTGTTTTTATGCGTTTTGCATATGGTAATACAAACAATATGTCGTCTGTTTTTACCTCAGGAATATCACCAATGTCCGATACAATGACGGTTGGTGATACTTTATTTTTGTAAGGATACATCTCTGTACAGTATTCTTTCGTTATCCTTAATATTCTGTCTGTGCATTTGGTAACTTATTCGTTTCTGCCTTTCACTGCATGCAATTACCGTTTATCTGTGTAGACTGTGGATTGAACCCGTTTCAATCTCTTCCATTTTACCGGGTTCAAATTCGCGTATTCTTTTGTTGATTAATTTCCATTTTCAGTTTTGTCTTCCCTTTTTCATCGCTTCTTTTGTAGACTGAGAGTTTGCCTGTCATCGCTTTCATTTGCTTTGCCAACAATCTCTGCTGCATTTCTCACTCTAGTTGCCACATCTATTTTACTTACAGTACTCAAAAAAACAAAAAAAAACATGGAATCCTTTCTTGGTTTCTACCCGAGATATTCTCTCTGATCGTATTAGGATATCTTTTCTTCTGACCAATCATTTTGTTTCTCTCAATTTCAAAGTCAAATTTAATTCTACAACCGTTCTATTGGATCAGAAAAATTTTAGTAGTGTTTTGTAAGTGAATATCAAAATAATATTCAGATGTTTGTATATAGATTTATTTGAAGTAGCTTCCTGATTCCATCCTCCCAGAATTTGGCATCTTTCAGGTTGATGAAGTGGTCTATGTGGCTTTCAGTGAAATGAATTTAATCCCGTTAAAAGAATGATTTAGGAATCGAATTGAGCAGAGAATCGCAGATGCAAGTGCTGCCCATTGATTTTCTTTTTTAATTAGATCGTGACGCACCCAAACATCGTAGAAATACGCGTACGCAAGTGTTTTCAAATGCTTTCAAACCTTCATATGAGATATATGCAACACGCTCTCGGTCTTCCAGATGAACATTTTTATTTCTGAACTTTTTAAAAAATAGATCCATTAATTCTTTACAAATTGATATGTCTACATTTCGAATACCAAACTGTGCAGATATGAGCCCTCTCGAAAATCTGAACGATGAAATGTGCATTCCTTAAAAGGGTAGCTAGAACATTGTGGGACTGTAACTCTCTCTATGGCCGAGTGATCTAAAGCACGCCAGATCAGACAGGGGTTTCTTTAATAAAGGAGGGTACATGTTCGAACCCTGCTGGAGAGCCCATTTTCTTGATTAAGTTTTCCCGAGTGCACAAGGCAATAGATGTTTAAACACACTGTTTAAAAACAAATAAAATAAAAAAACAAGTCGTTTTTTCAACACGGGTATCCTCTTTGAAGTAATAAATATATGTATATATTGTGTGTGCGAGGGGCATTTTTATGGACACTTAATTATCAATACATTGCTCTATTCAAATTAATTAAAATTATTTTATTTCTTTCGTATTCCATATGACAGATGAAATGCAAATACAAAGCATGAAAAGACATGGCTGCAACCTGTGCGCAGCACAACGATTTAAAAATTACCAATTTTCTAAATGTTGCAAGATCTTTTCTACACAAAATTTGGATGCAATTCTAAGATTCGTTTGTTCTGAATTTGTACTAATTAAATTTTGCTTGTTCTAAATTTAAAATGCATTATTTATTTCAAAATGTTTCCCTTCAGTTTTTTTTTTTTGACAGGAGTTGAATACAAACAATATTTTTGAAGTGTGATTAAATTTTTAATCTATATTTAATTCCAAAACGTGGTGTGCAAGAATAAGATGAGAATTTAAGAAACTATACATATTTAAACAATGTTAAAACCAAAAACAAAATGATAACAACATGAAGAATCTTCACAAAAACTCTATGCTACTCTTTAGAGTGAAGTATTATGCTTAATTTTACTAATAAACGTATTTAAATATTTTAAACCATGTTTTTAGGTATTTGTTTTTTGGGGTTTTTTTTTAGTTCGGTGATAATTGTAGCCATTTTGTAAAAAAAGAAGAATGGTTGTTTTATATACCTTATTAAATTTTCTTTGTACGCTTGGAGAAGATAAATTTCTTTCTTCTTCCCTAAAAAGTATACACCGTGCTTAGCCGGCCATATACCTTTAACAGCCAGTCATGTGACCCTTAGCGGCCAATCAGTGGCGTCCGGTCAGAATAGAGAAGAGTTTTGGGTGTCAGAGCACTGTGAAGAGAAGATACTTCCCTGAAGTTGATAGAAACATAACCTCTTGCAACATGACGTACTGAACCTGTCAGTAAAAAAGGGCTTATGTAACATTCACTAGCTCACCTTTCCAGGGTCGGGGAGAAGGCATATAACACATTTCTGCACTTTATTAGCATGTTCCCTTTCTAGAAAATAAAACCTAAATTTACGTTCTTCTGACTTCACCTAAGCCGTTATTAATTTGTATTTTAAGTCATTTTGGTAAATATATGTACGGTACTACTAATGCTGCAAAAATATTATTTGGTAAACTCTAATAACCACAGATTTTTACCGGGCAAAATTTCTGGAGATATATTTTTCGCTATTGGATCGTTAAAACCTAATAACTATGAAATTTCTATTAGCCTTTTTTTATCTAAATTCTTCTTTCATTATTTCTTTCCTCCAACAGAGACATTGCCCTTCATTGTTAATCAATAGACTCATTTTAATTTGCTGTTTTTTTTTGGGGGGGGGGGTCCATCTCGAAACCATTTGCCAGTTTTATTTGCTATCATCAGGCATTTGTCTCCCGGTGTCGGTCGCCCTTCGTCCATAATTGATCAGTTTATTTTGTCAAGCTGATCTTTTCATATGAATATTTCATCGATCCTTTTCATGTGGTCATCTGCCCGATTACTTATTTGTTTTTCTTTTTTACTTCAAACGTGTCAAATGCTTACACAAGTGAATTTCTCGTAAGTCTGATTAATTAATTATTTTCATTTCTCCGCCTATTTTTTATGTAATTACATGCATCGTGTCACGCATATCAGCCAGAACTGATCAGACAGCTTTTTTATACTAGTTCTGTGCCGTTTGCATTATTTAACACCATTTTAATACTAAATTCCACTGGAGAGCCACCCAAGGTAAAGGATTACTCTTAAAATAGTTATAATGAAATAATAAGTGAAGATTATAAGCATAAGAAGGATAGATAACGATTGACCCTTGATTTGAAGAAGTTAAGATTAGTAGTTTTCAGGAAAGCATCCATGCGGGAATCTGTTCTATAAAGTAGAAAATCCTAAGAAAATTCTATTTGAATTGAAATTTCTCATTGTGGCGTGTCTTAGCTGTAAACGTCTAAACTAAATTTGAATTCCCGTCGATAAAAAACAAAATTCTGTTATTTTTTATATTCAATTCCCACGCCAGTGATAACTTTGTTGTTAATTATGTGATGGAAGCTGGAAGGCGGTGATGTGCCGTGACAGAATCCCGAATAACTTATCAATTTCAATTTTACGAAAAAATCGATTAAAGAAAAACTCTTATAATCAAACCCTAAACCCAAGTGTATAGTACGTTATACTTGTAAAATATACGCTTCAAATCTAGTTGGTTTTCTTTTTGTTAATTTTTCATTGGTTTCAGCTTCTTGTTTCACTGTTTCTTTTTCTTTGTCTCCTTTTGTCTTTTGTTCCTGCTCTCTCTCTCTCTCTCTCTCTCTCTCTCTCTTTCTTTCTGACTGCCTCTACGTCTACTTTTCTTTCTCTGTCACTGTCTTCTTATCTGCCTGTCTGTCTCTGTCTCTCTTTTTCTGACTGGCTCTACATCAACTTTTCTTTTTCTGTCTCTGTCTCCCTCTTTGCCTGTCTTTGTTTATCTGTCTCTCTCACTCTCTCTTTCTGTATACACACACACACACGCACACACACATTTCTGTCTGTCTATTGTCCCCCACTCTTTCTCTTTATTTATCACTCTCTCTCTCTTGGTCTCTTCCCTATATCTGTTATTATATTTCTGTGCCATATGTGCCACTCTGTGTCTCTTTTCATTTATCTAAATCTCTCTATTTTCCTCACTCTCCACCACTCACTATGTTACAACATCTGCCTCACTGTCTGGCTGTCTTTTCTGTATCTGTCTTCTCTCTCTGTTATCTCTCTCTCTCTCTCTCTCTCTCTCTCTCTCTCTCTCTCTGACAGTCTGCTTCTCTTTCTCTGTCAATCACTTCTGAGTTTCTTTCTCTTGTTTCTATTATCGATGCCTCCTAGCGTTTTGCCTCTAGGTTTTCGTCCCAATCGCTTCCTCCCCTCAGTCTTCGATCTGCAGATTAAAAAGACCCCCCCCTGCACGCACATGTAGTCTTTTCTTTCTTTTCTCGTCTCTAGTTTCCTCTATTATTTTCCACTTTTTCCAACGCCCATCAACACAAACCTAACTACATTTATCTTTCTACGCCCTTTCTGCTGGGCCATCTTTTCTTAAGCAAGTTCATTTATGCATCAGGAGACTCCACAAATATTTCTTCCTATGGCACGTGAATATTAATTACCTCATTAAATCACGGAAGAAAAAAAGACGAATTCCTCTAAAGTATTTTTCTTTTCATCACACATTTTTGTCATTGTGTTCATCAAGATTTTTTTTTTTTTTTTACCAGCACATTTCTTTCTTTTTTCCTTCCTGTCCATTACGTACACAACCTGGGTATCTTCTGCCGCCATCCCATCCACAAACAATTTTTTTCTTTACTTACACTTTTTCCTTGTTCTCCACACTTTTATATTCCCTATCTTGCAATCTGTTCTTCGTTAAATTTGCCAGCGTTGGCCTTGGACAACCAGAAAAATATCCGTTCACTATCTATATACCGACAAAAAATCACACATTTAGAATGTAGGGTGCGTATATCGGTAGTTAATTCAGCATCATATCTTATATCTGTTTGGCATAGGCATGCCCCTTGTCAAAGGCAAGTGTATACAGTCTCCAAAAATGAGGATGCAACATTCAGTCGTACTAACAACTGCTACTTGTAGCAAGTCACTTGGTAATTTAATTGAGAAACATTATTATTGTAGTATATATACGGACGATAATGGGTATGCCCCCATTTCCATAAATACAGTATTGAATACTGTATGTTGGTCTGCAGTTAGAGATTCGCCTCCAGCTGTGCTGGTCAAACTCTCTGCCTCCGGGCAGAGGAGATCCCCAGGCGAGGCTATATCAAAGGGCAGAGTCTCGTCTCGGGAAACAGCTGACCAGTCCCGTTTTATACGGGATCTACGGGGAATTTTTGGCCGAGCCTACGAGCTCGGATATCCCACATTAAATTCGGCTTTGTGATACATCTAACCGCGTGGAGCGGTTGGTAGATATCCTGCAATTGGAGATTCATTGTGGAATTCAGTTGACTACTACTTCTACGCGCCGCTGGCAAATCTTATATGTGTCGTTTTTGTCTTAAGTATTATCGTTTATATCGTTTATTACCAACCTTCGTTTGATTATTCTATTTAATAACCTTCCCTAGGTTACAACAATTATGATTACTGAATCTATGGTTGATTTAAGGCCGATTCGTAGAGGAGAAACTGTCTGTCTGCCTATTGTACATAAAATAATTATTGGTATTTATTTCTTACTCTCAGAATATATAAAGATTATCATTAGTTATAAGAAAGATATAAACTCGAAAGAGAAATAATATAATTGTAAAGTTATTGCCCGATGCAAAAATAATGTTAGAAATTGCGAAAACGTTCAACAGCGATCGTAGAACAATCAAAAAGCAAATTAAACCCGTTGTTAAACGTTAAAAAAATAGCTTTAAAAATTAGATAAAAAGATATCTAAGAAATATTAAAAAGCAATAAAGTTTATTATACAGAAAGAAAACATTTTTTAAAATAGTGTCGCAAATGTAAACAGAGAGAAAGGATGCAGAATATTAAGAACATTAGCTGAGGATACAAAATCAAACAAACATCTGGGCAATGAAATACATCAAATCTGATTACGTAATACAGTGTAACCCGGATATAAGAGAGTTGTCGGGACCGGCGAAGAAGTCTCTTATATCCGGGTTTCTCTTATATCCGACTTTGGTCTATTTTTTTAGGTAAGTATGGCTCTAATTTGGGACCAGAGAACATCTCTCTTATATCCGGGTTTCTCTTATATCTGGGTCTCTTATATCCGGGTTACACTGTATTAAGTTCTAGTGATGAATATAGAGCTATATTGGATGGACTTGGATCAAATGCTTAATCCTTTATATTTCGTGCCAGACAAATTTTCTCTCCGGAATCTATTTTACATATCCTTAAGTCTACCATTCGGCCATGTTTAGAATATTACTGGCACATATAGTCTGGTACCCATGCTATTTTCACTGAGCTCCTTCATAAAATCTAAAGAAGTATCAGCAATATTATTGGTCATGATCTGGCGGCTCGGCTTCAGCCACTTTCCCACCACCGTAAGGTTGCCTCTATGTCTTTTCTATAAATACTTTCACGGTAATTGTTCGGGTGAGCTCTTCGCTATGGTACCAAGATATTTTTAATTTAAGTATTAGACTACAATTGAACTGGCTAGATGTAACCATAAATTCTCTACTGAAATGTCATTTCCTTCCAATTCTTACTTGTGGAATTTCCTTCTTGTTCCACGCATTCCAGCCAACTTTAATCTGCAAAAATTTAAATGCAATGTTAATCGCTATCTACTGTCCTCTTGATTACTCTTTTCTCTTCCCGCTCATTATTAACATCTCTGTTCCTAATTCTTCCACACCCTGTAACCCCTTACATCTTAGTGGCTTTAATGCCTTGCATGGGCTGATACCGATTAAAAAAATAGTCAACACTATGTAGACAACAATATGGGAGAAGGTAAAATAATATTGTATACTAGTATTATCATTTTAAGATGTTGAACAACATGTTTTTTGAGCGGTAGAGGTCATGACCAAGAAGCAATGAATTAAAAATATTCAGCTACGACAAGACTTCTTCACATTCTACAAAGCTGGTCATTGCCCACCTTGCGAAAAAGATATCAAAGGGGCATCGATAAATAAACAAGAGAAAGAGACTCAGAAGAGATTGACCGAAAAAGAGAAGTAAACTGCCAGAGAGAGTTCAAAGAGAGAGAGAGATGATACCAAAGAAGAGAGAAACCGAATAAAAGGCACTCAGACAGTGAGTTAGATGTAGAGACGTTGTGCAACGTTCTCCAGCCTCTCTAGTGCTAACTAGATATACAGGATTATCTCATGTAACCCTGCAAAGATCTGAAGATGTACCTCGAAGAACATATTGCAATCATTGGTTGAATGTAAAAAAAAAAAATACGTCAAAACCGACATTATTTTTGCACCAACCTAATAAAACCTGTAAGCATCTACGTAATAAATACTAAAGTATCTCTATATATAAAAAGCAGGATGTGTGTGTGTGTGTAACGAATGCACGGCCGCAATTTTCGACGGATTTACACCAAAATTTACATGAACATACCCCAAGTTAGGGGAAAGGCCAAGACCGACTTTGCATTTCCTAACTCCCATCAATAGTGGAAATAATCTATTTTTTCATGCTTCTACGGCAGTTTTCATGTAGTTTGCGGCCATTTTCTACTGGCCAGAGTGAGAGCCTATAGCTGGCTGCCACGAATAGGCAGGAAGATTCTATTGGCCAGCGTAAGAACCAACAGCTGACTGACACGAATGTTAACTAGCATGCTAGCATGCAAAAAAAATCGATAGCTGCATTCGTCACAAGTGGGAAAAATTTAAATTTGCATGGCACTTTACTCCAATTGGCTCATTCGCTTGCTTAAACTCAACGTTGATTCTGATTCCGCAGAACCGGGTTTGGTGGGAAATAATATTTGTTGATAATATTCTTTTTTCATTCCGTTTTCCAGTTACGAGTCCTTTTTTAAAGCTAATCGTTTTGTGTTCATTTTGTTTAGTTCTTTTTTCATAACAGATTTAATGTTTAGTATAGAGCTTAGAAAAAATTCGCAGTGTGATATAGGCAAGAAGTAATGCATGTAGCAACATCAGCACAGCAAAGGGCACTCCTTTAAAGGCAAGGAAAGGCAAAAATATTTTAAATCAAGTGATAGCGATGCTGTATGAGTTGTACGTTTTTGGAATCAAGCACGGGCAACGCCGGGCCATGCTGCTAGTCACAAATATAAAAACATTGTTCAAAAATGTTTTTATATTTGTAATATTCTAAAAGCAATGTGTGAAATACTTGGTTGGCTTGAGAGAATGAAAATAAATATGAATTTAAATTTCCCTTTAAAAATTGTTTATTTATGGATATATAAAGACGACTGGTTTAAATATTTCAAATTCTTGATACATTAAACAACTATTTAAAACGAATTGTAGTTACCTCCAAACTGAGCTCTCCCAACTATTGGGGGGAAAAAAAGAAAAGAAAAATGTATATGTCTGTCAATATTTCTAACATGACTAAACATTACACTATTTACATTTTTCGGACTATTATCCTCATCTTCATTGCCATATTCCCGACGTTTAAGTCGTTTTACGCTCCGACCTCCTTCAGGATCTGCCTATATTTTTGAGATGCGGTATTGTAACTATTTAAACTATTTACATTATTCGAGCTGTTGTCATCGTCTTTTTAATCAACGACAGACCTAGGATCAAATGAAAATATCATGGCATACTTAGCAAAATTTTTAAAGGATATACAGGGTTGTTCATTTCATTACGCAATATTTTAATAACGAAACGCAATATTAAACTTCAGCCAAGTCACATGTATTCTATTCACAATCATTTTTTATTTCCTGTCTTACAAGTGTTCAATGTGGCCACCACCTGCAGCACGGGCAACATCAATGCGATAAGAGAATTCCTCCCAGGCGCGTATCAGCATCCACTGAGTTGATCGCTGTTGTTATTCGATGTTTAAGATCATCGAAGTTAGTAGGTAGCGGTGGAACATAAAAAGGATCTTTTATGCGTCTCCACAAGAAAAAAATCACACACGGTGAGGTCTGGGGATCTCACAGGCCAAGCACAAAGAGCTCAGGTCTTGGTAAGTGCCTGAACGAGATATAGTCTCTATGATTTCAAATGTAGACGTCTTCTTAGCCCACTCCAAATAGTGGATCGAGAGATCGCAAGCTCACAGCTCGGTCGATTTGTGGACTTCCCTCAAACGCAGCACGGATTCTCGCCATTTGTTCCTCCGAAACTCGTGGTCGTCCTGGACTTTTTCTTTTACACAGACACCCACTTTCTTGAAACTGTTTAAATCACTTTCGAATGTTTCGAATGGAGAGGGCGCGATTAATTTCGAATTCCCTTCAAAAAGCACGCTGCACCGTGTCAACCGTATTTGTTTTCGCGAACACGAAATGATGGAATTCGCTGAATCTGAACGAAGAATGCCTGGGAGTAAAACAAACAATTGAACGTTTCCGGAGATACGGCCTGACTACAGCGCCCCTGTGGCAGCCATTCAAAACTTAGAAAATTCCTCTTCCAAATGGCCAATGACTCATTGCACGACGCGAACTGAAGCAATGCGTCAGGAAATCGGCTCATTCTTTTTTCTTTTTCTTTTTTGAATAACCCTGTACATTTAGATTTAAAAAAAAAAAATACACGGGTAAATATGAATTGATTTTATTTCATTTTTTTCTATTCATCTATTTGTGCAGTTGATTTCTTCTTCAGTTAAGCGTAGTCTTTTTCGCTTCTTATTTTTGACGTTATTTATTCATTTGATCAAGTACTAAAGCTTTACTATCGCTACTTCCAGACACACACACATATGTATGCCGTGACAATATTTCGCGGCGCATTTAAGAGGATCGTGCGGCACACTAGTGTGCCGCGACACGGCGGTTATGACTTAGCATAACAGAAGCTGTCACCTTCAACACAATTATTGATGGAATGATGGAACTCGCTGAATCTGAAACCAGCAATATATTGTTCGTAAAATTATAAGTAGACAATGAAAAATCTATAAACATCGATTGAATAATACCATTTTTTCTTTTGAAAATATTGACTTGTTCAATAAAATCCGATGCAGTATATCGTTGTAGATAAGAAAATGCCTGTCCACTTCATTAATAAAACTCAGATCAGACAAAAGAAAATAATTATCGTTAGTGAATTAGAATTTTTATATAATTTAAAACCACAATGCTGGAAAAACAAGTATACATCTTGCTTGTTCTCTATAAGCAACGACGGAAAATTAAATTACGACATCATGAATATGAGTTTCAAATTTCTGTAGATTAAATTTACTGCTAATGTAACTGGATTACACAAAATGATTACATACCATATCAATGTGCTCAGGTTGCAAAATAAAGTGTATCAAGAGAATTCAGATTCCATATTAATGCATTCTATGTCCTACTTGGCTGTTAACAAATATCTATGTATACAATCATACAAATGGTCGTGATAACTACCACTTTTTCAATTCGTTTACCTACCATTTATGCAAGAGGAAAACGATGTATTGTTCCAGCAGAGTAATGCCCGACACATACTACCTATGATAGTCAACATGCCCTGAAAACGTTCGATAACTTGTTTGATTGGCACGATCACCAGATCTGTGTCTCCTTGAAAAGGTATGAAGATAACTCTCAGGACATGGAACGTTAAAACGTTAAACAATTCCTGTCAGTTGGAAAAGATAAAACAGGTAATGGGTAAGTAAAATGACAACATTTTAGGAGTATATAAAACTAGGTGGCCAAAAAACAGAGATTTTGTCAATGGCAACCACAGGATTATATATGCAGGCAGAGAGAAAAGTGAAAAAGGAGTTGGACTGATACTAGATCAAGACATCAAGAACGTCAGTTTGGAGGTAACTACAATTTTAGATTTAGAGCCTCTGCAAATTCGACATTTCTTGCAACTCTTGTCGAAATCCGTACAACAGTCTGACTTGGTCTTATCATTCTTTATACCTTTTCAAGGAGACACAGATCTGTTGATCGTGCCAATCAAAAAAGTTATTGAACGTTTTCAGGGCATGTTGACTATCATAGGTAGTATGTGTCGGGCATTACTCTGCTAGAACAATACATCGTTTTCCTCTTGCATAAATGGTAGATAAACGAATTGAAAAAAAGGAAGATATATTAAATGTACCCTATACAAATATAAAAAAACGAGTAAGTTTATTTATACCACCAAAACTATGATGTCAGTTTTAGAGCCTCTGCAAAATGAAATGTTGCTCCACATGATTACGTATCACAGGCGAAAAATCATCATTATCAGTAATAGAGAAACTGCTCTCTGAAGAACACAGCGCGCTATTTTATCTTCCAGGTTAACCTCACACGACACCAACGGAAACATATACGGTGGTGTCTTGGCCTAGGTTGATGTTTAGCTAGAAGTACGCCTACTCCAAGTCCTGTCGTTCATTTCAAGAATCCTAGAAGCACACTTACACTATAGAATACTGTGAACGACGTTCGGGCTGCCACTACTGATCGATATTGATGAGTATCTATAATACGTGTCTTGACGACAGTTGCCAATGTTGCAATTCCCAGAAATGCGCACACTTCTTCTTTTATGTACCGAATCTCTTCAGGACGTAGACCCTCCACATCTTCCCGTCCTTTTTAGCTTTTAATAAGTTTGTCTTTTTGTTATTTCTCTCAAACCCTGTCCTACCATCCATTCGCTCAAGCCCACAAAGTATGTCACACGTTGCTTTCCTCTGTCACTTTTTACTCCTATCCGCCCTGTGAGTATCAGATTTTCCAAACCCTCCTTCCCCATTAAGTGACCCAAAATTTTAACTGCCTTTTACTGATGTTAAGTATGTTTCCTTTTTGTTTCCATTCTCTCCAAAACCTATTCAGCCTATTGTTTCCTCAGCATCCTTCTGTAGAACCACATTTGTATTGCTTCAAGTCTCTTTATTTTTCAGGAGATTGTCCAGCATCCGCTGCCATACAGCAAGACAGATATCACGTAACAGTTCAGTACTCTAATCTTTGTTTCCAACGAAATTTTCTTGTCTCTTAATTCTCTGCTTAGCTTTTGGAATTAATCTTTGGCCATTCCAATACGTCTTCCGTCCTCTGTTAGAACACTTCCCAGGTATTTAAATGTCTCTACCTACTTGATTTTAATATCGCCGACCTGTAATTTGCATTTTGCTTTCACCTTTTTGCTGATGACCATGTATTGTGTCTTCTTGTAATGTATGCTTAGTCCTTTCTTCTTGCTTTCTTTCGTTACTTTCTGTAGGAAGTTTTATAGTTTCCTTTCCGTGTCTGTCGTCTGTATCTCTTATATTGTTAAGATTGTGGCCAGCAATAATGGATGGTGGTAGGACTTCTAATTCTCTCAGAATTGCCTCGCTGTATAGGTTGACTAAACCTGGTCAGTAGACACGTCCTTGTTTTACAACCGTTTCTATCTTTTCTCATTTTTCTGTCCGTATGCACGCGGTTTGCTGCCAGTAGAGATTCTTGATTATACTTTCAGATAACTGACGATAATTATTCTATAACAATTGGTTATTTTCTAAGCGTAGATTAGATGTGACACAAGGCCGAATGTACGGAGCATCCAGTGAGAATCGAATTCACTACTCAGTCGTAATTGTTCTAGCGAGACAAGCTTGATAACCATTGCACCACCTCGAGGTACCCAAAGCGTTCCCACACCCGGAATCGAACCCGGCTGTCAGATAAGTTACAGAATCCCAGAACGCATTTCTTGATGTCTTGATCTAGTATCAGTCCAACTCCTTTTTCACTTTTCTCTCTGCCTGCATATATAATCCTGTGGTTGCCATTGACAAAATCTCTGTTGTTTGGCCACCTAGTTTTATATACTCCTAAAATGTTGTCATTTTACTTACTGATCACCTGTTTTAACTTTTCCAACTGACAGGAATTGTTTAACGTTTTAACGTTCCATGTCCTGAGAGTTATCTTTTGTTTGATGCGAACAGTCGCTGGATGACGGTCATGTCGCTCCTTTCTGGGTGAGGAGTTAATTCCCATGGAATTAACCCTCTTCACGCCGTTAGCATTCATATTTCGTTTGGTAGTTACCATGACATTTCTTGGGATTAATAGTGGAGTAGTTTCCTGTTGCCTTCTCTGTAATGGTTTATTTGCGACACATCCTCTAAGCTGACATGTCGAGAGTTCTTCCCCCATTTGTTAGGTCCTATTTTTCATCCTTAAGGGTTGCTAACAGTACGCCTGACTTATGGTCAAGAATATCTAACGATAGCATATATATATATATATATATATATATATATATATATATATATATATATATATATATATATGTATAATTATTTATTTAGAAATATGATTCTAACGCTACATAAGAGTTCTCATGTTTCAAAACAAGAGCCGAAAACTTCAATATAATTATTTGAATTAAATTGAATTAAAGTGCTAAGCTCTGTTCGATCTTCAAGCTTAGTACTTTAATTCAATTTAATTCAAATAATTATATTGAATTTTCGGCTCTTGTTTTGAAACATGAGAACTCTTATGTAGCGTTGGAATCATATTTTTAAATAAATAATTATATTTATGCTCTACTTTTATATCGAGCACTATTCTTTTTTAAATAATAACAAAAATACTAAAGAACTTTTGGATTATTTACCTAACGAGTTCTTTCCTATTTTCTATATATTTTTACACACACACACATATATATGTGTGTGTTGGCAGCAAGCTTTCTTTCAAACATCTTTCATTGAATGCGGCCGACAAGGTAAATTTAAGTAATTTTTATTAAGTTTTTCCATCATCCTAACATTTTTTCCGTTTTTCCGTTATATAAAAATAGTTCATAAATTTTATTATTCCAAGAACCCGAAAGCACTTTGGACAATAGAAATTAGAACAAAAAGATTTTGAAAGTAAGAGGATATATACATTTAAAGACAGCTTTTTTGCATGAAGAGTGGTGACCAAAAGTATAGAATCGTGACTGGAATATGGTGTTCCATGTCACAGGGTAAGATTTAAATTCTCTCTCCCGGTCAAGATCGACCTCCTTACTACCTCAGAGGAGGGTTTTCGTTAGCTTGGGGTTTCTTCCTCACCCCCTTTTTTGTCGGCTTTCTTTTTCCATACTGATACTTTGTTTATTAACGTAATGTAAATTGATGATTTAATAATGTTTTGGGAGGAGACCAGGAATATGTAAACGCAGTTATAAAGAGCGGGATTTTTTTCTTTTTACATTTTTACAGTGCGCACACAGCCCCTCAAAATCCCATAATCCGAATCCTTTAAAACAGCTCCTATTGAACAAAGGAACCTGGGTCCGCTGAACCCAGCTCAAAATCCGCCCCTTAATTCAGAATGAAGCAATTTTATTTTTCGTCATTATAAATATATATAAATTTTTAGTGTTGTTTCTTAATGTTTGTATTTATTATTGATTATTTTTTAGTTGGTTATTATTATTACGTTTACTTGTGCATATGTGTACGTTCGTAGTTTGTTAATCTGTTTGTGTGTGTATGTGTGCGTGTGTGCGCACGTGTGTGTGTGCGCGCACGTGTGTGTGTACACCATAAGAAGAGATATGATTAAAATTTCAAAGAGTACTAAGAAAGAAGAAAGGTGTTACATATTGAAGTTGCATTGTTATTGTTGAGTTTGATGTAAATAAGTTTACAATAATCGTAAGATTTAGAAAAGAAAGATTGAACGATAGATGGAAAGAAATAAAAAATGCCAGAAAGAAGAAAAAAAAGAAGAAAAGAAAGAAGAAAAGAAAGATTAGCCACACTTGAGAACGACGAAAAGAAAGAAAAATAGAAGAAAAAAAAGAAATATTGTCCAAGGTTGAGAACGAAGAAAAAAAAGTCAAAAAGCGAAGAAAGAAAGAAAGAAAGAAAGAAAGAAAGAAAGAAAGAAAACAGGAATTAAAAAAAGATTTGTTAAATCTGAGAAGCAATTTTTTTCTTCCTTATATTTTCTTTTTAATTTTTTTCGGTGAATGAAATTAAAAATTTTTAACTTTGTGTCAGTAGTATAAAAGGGAGCTGAATATGTCGTCAAAAGGAAGACTCATCAAATCTACCCTCCTCCACACCTCTATCCTCTTCTCTCACCTTCCTCTGTGCCAATCGTTCTTTCCTTTTCTCACTCTCTCTCTCTCTCTCCTCCCATTTCCCTTTTCTATTTTTCTCTGCTTATTTTCTGAATTGTCTCTCAAATGACCTCTCATTCATGGCCACTTTCAAATGCTATTTTCTCTTCAGATATTAAATATTTTATGTCATCTTCTCACCAAATATTAATGTCTTTTAGATGACACGACGATCGGAGACGGCCATATGCCAACAGAAGGAAAACTACTTGTTGCCAGTGGTGTTGCACTTAATATTACCGCATACCATAATCATTATTGATATGAGTTAAATGTGACCGAATTCTCGAACATTTTCTATCTATCTATCTATCTATCTATCTATCTATCTATCTATCTATCTATCTATCTATCTATCTAGGATTAATACAAATATTAAATTTGTCACTTAGATAATTAATGTTATATTCAGCACCCTGACTCCAGAGTTTTGTAGACGAACCTTTTTTGTAATCATTTTGTCCACTCGTAAAGAGATATCAGCAATTAACTGTTGATTTTCTCATTTTCATTATTTATATATTAAGTTAGAAATAATTTATGTTAAAAATAATGTATTAAGTTCAAAAACATTTTTGATTTTGATTTTTAACCCGATATATTTAAACGTTAAAAATAACATTTGAAGTAATACTTCAAACGTTATTTTTTTACCCGTATTTGAGTAAAACGTCCCGTTTTTCAAACAGTGTTTATTTCGTCTACCAGCCTTCATATTCAAGAAAACTTTACCAAGAAAATGCTGCCTTCGACAGAATTTGAACATGCGTCCAACTTTATAGAAGAAACCACTAACTGATTCAGCGGAGCGCCTTACAGCCAAGCACAGTTTCATTCTTAAGTTGCAGGTTGGTAAACGAAATGAATACTGTTTCAAAAACGACTATAAAAAGAGACAAGGAGTGAATAACGAGTGATTTATTTTGTTTTGAAAAAAAAAAAAAGGTAAATTTTCCGTCCTCCTAATTTTTTAAAGTAGGAAAAATGTTTATTTGGACAAAAACGAATGAAATAATTCCCATTTTGTTGTCATGTCGCTTAAGCAATTCACTTCGCTCGAATTGATACATTTGAGGCAACAGACGATAGCAAAAATGAATGTATTAATAATAATCAGTAACTTTACTAATATATGGTGAACCACTTGGGTTTGGTTTTGCAAACAAATTGCATAAGTACAAACGTAGAGTTGGCCTAAAAAGATAAGATTGTTTACAATTTAGAAGTTCAGACGATTAGCCATTTTCAGTTGAGCAGGATAGTTTTACAGGTTATTATTATTATCATTGTTGTTGCTGTTGTTGATGATGATGATGATGATGATGATCTTGTTGTTACTGACTGCACAATACCAAAGGTTTATAGCAATATCATGTTGAAACATCAGTTCCCATATGATCACCGAAGTTAAGCAACGTTTAGCATGAATCTAGATGAGTGACCGCTTGGGAATAACAAGGGCACTAAGCTTGAATGTGCGGGGTGCGGAGCCTAATGGATAACGGCTTGGAATTGAAAGTCGAACAACCGAATTTCACTTCCAGGAGTTCGTAATAGTCATTTACGCAGAAAGACTCTTGGGAAAGATAGGAATCTATCTCTTCTCCCTGTATCAGTAAATTATTATTATCTCCAAAATATTCTTACCATCCCAAAATATTTTCTGGTTTTAAATAACCCGAAAATGGTTGATAAGCCGTAATAAAAACAAATCAATCAATACACAAGACCAAATTCAATTCACCAGGAATTACGAGGCAAACAAATATGAAGAATTGTGCAAACACAATAAGTAAATTTCGAGACTATTGACCACGTAGTTTATCGTGATCCAATGTTGACACCGAAGAAATACAAAAATGAACCTGACAAGATTAGGCAATATGTTCACTGGAAGATATGTCAATATTATAATGTGTTACATACTGAACAATGGTATTAGCATGAGCTTGAAACAGACATAGCTATAAGTTCAGTGTTCGTTGGGATTTTTATCATTCTTACTGACAAACAAAGATTAGGGAACTAGAACAAATGAAGTAGAAAATAAGAAGCGATTACTATAGGCGTGTGCGTCTGGTGTTAAATATCGAGTTGAATTCACAAAATATAATATCAGCAAGAAACACCTTGGCTGTCTCTGTGGTGCAATACAGTTTGTACATCTTTAATTGGACAATAGCTGACATTGAGCAAATGGATGTCAAAACGAAAAAACTTCTCACTTTCCACAGCAGGCATGAAGAATGATGTTGATTGTCCGTATGCATCCAGATCCGAAGGAGGCAGAGGATTAGTTCGACTAGAACTGTCTTACAAAGCCACAACAATCTGTAGTCAAAGATACCTCGAAAATACAGAAGACTGGATGATGATCTGTATCAAAGAACAAGAAACTTTATTCAGTAATAAAGGAAGAAAACAAATTCAAAAGGGAATTTCAAGTGGGTGAAGAATTGCAAATATAATGCAACCTACTGCAGCAGCAAATAACCTGAAAAAGAAAGCAAAAGCAAATGCAATGTACTAAATGCAGAAACGATGACAAGAAATAGATATGACTGGATAAGAATGATATATGAATTGCGCAAATGATTAAGATTTCATCATGGGGACGAATAAATATAAGAACAACAATAATTCTTTCACACTTACTAATTCAAACAGGCAAGAAAAGTGAAGAGATGCTGTTGCTGTAACAAAACCCATATCAAATCAGAGGTGGGGCAATTAAAGAATTATCAACGCCTTCAGAAATGCAACCGTTGTATAAAATAATGTGAACAATTTACGTTTCATTAGTTGATTATTTTAGCAATAATCTTTAATACATCAGCAGCATCTAGGGAAAAGAATGCCATATTATCTGAAAGAAGACCCCGCGAGGTGAGATACTTAACCAATTCAGAGCTGAATAGAGTCTCGGGTACTTTGCCAAAATGAGGTAAGCGACTAATAGGTCAATAGTTAGAATGATCAAACAGTTCGCCTGGGTTCTTAAAGAACTACAGAAGAAGATTTCCAACATGCAGGAAATCAAGAAACGGTAAGGCATTTATTGTACAGTTTAAAGAAAACATGAGACAGTTCGGGAGCACATTTCTTAAAGACTATAGAGATACCATCAAATCCAAATGCTTTGTGGTGATCCAGCTTAGAGATAACAGAATCCATAGACGATCTAAGTATAAAGTCAGGCAAAGATACTCCTGATGAGTAAAGAGAAGAATTTGAAGAGAATTTACGAGGCAAACATTTTTCTGCAGAATTTGTTAACACCTGAAATTGAATGAAGAGAGGTGGAGATAAAAAAAAAAACTTACATAGCTGTCAGTAGCCACGAGAAACAAGCTTTTCTGAGGCCATACGGTGCTTCATTCTGTCAGCAAACAAAGACTTAGCTTCTTTGAGGGCGCGTTTACAATTATTATAAGCGGACACAATTAAGCGTCTGATGTGATCAGAACTATCATGCTGGTACAGCCGGAAAAAGTTATTCCTGTGAGGCTGAATAGACAGATATAAACCAAGGAAAATATTATGGTTTCACCTGGTATTTCCAAGAAGGTACAAAAGCATTGATGACGGCTGTTAAAGCCGTCATCAATGCTTTTGTACCTTCTTTTTGTACCAACAAGAAATCTTTGTGACACAATTCTCCATAGAAAAATTAAGAAAATGAACCTCAGTTAATAAACTGATAAATAGAAGAAGTCTTCCGAATAACAGGTTCCTTTCAAATAGAAGACTCAAAAAGAAATATCAACAGATACTACAGAGTGGTCTGAACTGCCAAATGAACAGAGTGATGCCTGATGAGAGATAAGAGAATGTAAGGCACAAATCAATTTGCAATGGATTCAATATTTTTCCATTTCAGTTATATTCATGAGATTAAGCATATTTGAAGCTCTCCGTAACTTAGCGGTCTGCACACACATCGGATCAAACGATGATTCTTCCCGAAAATAGGGACACAGGTTCGAATCCTGCTGGAGGTTACATTTTCTTTATTAAGTTTTCTCGGGTGCGATAAATAAAAAGCGTTCAGAAAAACAGAGCGTCTACTCAAATGCGTATATCCACTAAAAATAAAGTTCGGAGCAATAAAAATATGTAGGTAAATATATCCATTAGCCCTCAACCGAAAGAAGCATTTATTTTACACACCATATAGTCATTTGTCGACATATTCTTCTTCCTTGTCAATGCACTTAATTCAGTTGTGAATATGTAGGTACATCAATAAGTCTGTAGCCTAACTATAATATTTATTTTTCAACATAATCTCCTTCCTTCTTTGTTGTCATATACACGACGTTTCGGCCGTTGTATTCTGCGGCCTTCTTCAGATTGGAATTTCGAACCGAAACGTCAACAAGAATGAAGACAACAGTTTGAACAATGTAAATAGTTATAATACCTCATTTCACAAAAATAGACAGATATAGCTGAAGGTTGTTAGAAATAACTTTCTTGGTTTGATTTTGAGAAGTGGTGCGAAGGGTGTTAGTTGCTTGCTTTTGTTTAGCAGCATATCAATCTTTATGGGTTATTTGATGCTGAAATTTTGTACACATTTTTGTTTATTGGAGATAATAATTGTTTTAGTGATACAAATGTTACTATTTTACCCATAGCTGGGAGGAGAAGAGGTAGATTCATGCCTTTCCTAAGGTTATTTGTGCGTGCGTAAACGGGAATTGGAAGTTCATTATACCACCTTACAGATGGTATTCCCAATCGGTCACCCATAGGTACTGACTAGGTTCGACGTTGCTTAACTTTGGTGATCGTATAGGAACCAATGTTTCAACGTGATGTGGCCATAAGCCCGATAATAAGCGGGTAATAACCAGAAATGTGAATGATCATTGATTAATGATTCTGAGCTACACACGAACTAAGATAATCAGGACCGGCTTCCGGTTCCTAACGCATTTCTTTTGATTATCATTGTGACTTCAAAAACCGGAACAAGTTACGATAACGGACTCAACGCACATTTGAAGAAGCCGATTTTACTTAAATGAGATCTCCATTGTGCCCAGCCGATATAAAAGCAAACCTCTTCATAACCTCTGCATGCTGTCCATCCTGCTTACAAAACAAATTTAGCTGAATACACAGATAATAGATAAATACTATTAGTGTGCTTTAAAAATAAAACTTACATCTGAATGAGAAGTATTGGCGATTCTTTTCGATGTAATTATTTTATTTTTTTTTTTTTTTGCAACACATGCAAAATCCACGGGAACAACAGACAACAGGATGACGCAACTCCTTCCTGGATGGGTGAGAATGGATCAGAAAAATCTTTAAAAAAAATTATAACTGTATTGCAACTAACCACGCCCGACTCGCTTCCACATTGGGATACAAAAATAGTAGAAGCACATAAACGAACATTGTTAGTGCTGCCGTCAACAAATAAAAGGAAAAAATAGCATGTAAAAAGCCTGTCAAGAGACAGAGCGGTAAAGGAGACACGACGGAAAAGGAGACAAGACAGAAAAGGAGACATGATGGAAAAAGCGACAGAAGAGAAAAAGAGATAGGACGAAAAAGGAGACAGGAGTAAAAAGGATTAAACAGTGAGAGGAGGAGGAGGATGTTGTGGGGCATAATATTATTCCGATAAATTGAACATATAGTAAACATTCTCGGATCAATATTCATCTGATATCCACGTGTCAGGCTAATGACTTCATACATACATACATACATACATACATACATACATACATACATATGTGTGTGTGTGTGTGTGTGTATGTGTGTGCGCACGCGCGTGGTAATGTCCGTGTAACTCTAATAAGATCTGGTGATAACTCTCCGTAGAGTGAAATCAAAAATCTCTGTGGAATAAAATAGGTCGGCCCTGAGGTACTTAACCAAAATCAGAGACCACATCGAAATTTTATCACACTGTCGAAACAATGATACTGATTTTATTGATAGCGTGATTAGTTAATTACCATCCAATTAGTTTCAAGGATTCTTTCCGGTGCAATTATACTTGGCAACTTTGTGTTCAAGCGGTCATAATGGCACGATCAAACAATTAATGTTTCAATAATGGAAATTGCCCCTAAAACATACTTACACATAATCGATATTGGTAAACAATATATAAAGTGACACAAAGTAGCGAAAAAACTTAAAGAGTTCATATTTTGCCGACTAAATCTCATATTCTGGTTTGTGTTTTGATGCTAAATTAATATTATACAAATTTTATGATGAAAATACTTAAATCAAGTAAAAACAAATGAAATAGATCAAAACATAAGATCGGGCATTAGATCAGCGTTTAAGTCGTTAATGCGTTGCTCGTGTCTAATCCGTAAGGATACGGCACGTGAGTTCAATTCTCATTGGAGATTAATTCTTAATTTCTGTTCCCGCCTGTGTAGTTAATGGTTGTTGAATTCTAAATGACCGAGGAGTCGAGATAAAAATAGGCAACAAATTCAAGATGAAAGATAAACGTGTAAAAAAAAATTAACGAACATGATTTAACAACGAAATTCGGAGAACTTAGAAATAAACAAAATAAGTTGTGCACCATTTTGAGATTTTTGGAATATCCATTTCGTCGCTTTCTTTCTCTCGCTCTTTCTCTCTTTCATATATATATATATATATATATATATATATATAAAATCAGCTAAGAGTTAACAAAGCTCAATGAGCTCTTTAGCCTTGATTGGAAACCAGTCCAGTAGAAGGAAACAGTGTATTCAAGCTTTACGCAATTTATATGTTATCAATCGTTTTAAAAGGTGTGGCTGATTCTAAACAAGCCTTCTTCAGGATAATATGGTTTTTATATTTTAATTTTAAACTGAATGTGTGGGATTCAAAAATTCAAAAATAAAAATCGTCCTTGATAATGGCTAAAAGCCGAAAACGTTCGGATATGCAGAACTTTTAAACAATTTTTACAAACTTTGTGTCCAGAAAAGAAAAAAAATTTGTACGAACACAAAGAATAATAAATAAAAAGCTTAACCTCAGTACCTTATCTGTCGTCTTTGATGAAACATGTATAAAGATAGATATATATATATATTAAAATAATAAGAAAGTCTTTTGTATAAAAAAAAAAATGAATTAAGCAGATGAATGAAAATACCTAAATTTTTATCATTGAAAACCCAGATGACACACTGAAGAATGGAAGTATACGTTTGTTAGCAAACACCCGAACCGCACCTAAACTTAACCTGACTTTGTTAAGTAAAATATATTGAATACATAAGCTGTCTGGGGAAATTAAAACCCAGCCACCCTTAACATTAACAACTCATAATATCATTATTCTCTTATTGAAAGTGTATTCCTAACATCGCTTGACAATGGAACGAGACTACGAATTTCAAGTTTAATTTTTATAATTAAATTTATAAATTTAGTTTCAGTTTTGAAACATGGAAATTTTCTGTGTCGCGATGGAATCATATTTTTAAAAAGAAAATAATTATAATATGTGTGTGTGTGTCTGAGAGAGAGAGAGAGAGAGAGATATGGGGACGAAAAAAAGTGGAGTAAGCGGTACGAAAAACAGAATATCAGCCGAGGTTACTTCGAACAAATAATCTTGGTATAACTTATAAAGCCACTTATTCTTGTGAGTGAACATTGTGTAAGGCCATTTCACATAACATCCAGCAGTGAAAACAAGAAGCTGTAACCTACACTGACAACCTTGACGTATTATTTAGGCTTTTTTTTTTCTCTTTTTCTACTAACAACATTTAATATTATCTTTTTGTCTGGGGCTACAAATTTTTAGTATTTTTGTACTCGTTGATTTTCAGATCATGATTACTGAAAAATAAGTGACAACAAGCCATCTCAGTAGTCCACCATTTTCTTCACAATTGAAACTGATTTTAATCATGCTGTCATCTTGATGGTTTCAATACTTTGTCGGATTTACAACTATAGAAAGTTTTGTTTACCCGAATTCTTCTGCACTCTTCCACCTGGTCCCATAATGATTGATAAACTGTCATTTTTAGATTCCACCATTTTTTTTCCCAATTATCTGACAAGGTTAAGATATTTTTCAGCTTTTCACTTTCGTTCGATTTCATTGTGTGCTTTACTAAAACTGACATGTTTTCCTGACAATTTTTGATGATAGGATTTGGTCTCTGCAGTCTGGATTGGTGATGCACTCGAAGGAAATTTTAGTTTCACTCTTCACAAAAAGAGCTTCTACATCTTGTTTTTATTATCTATTTGCATGCTTAAATCGCACTTGTTTGCACAGTTCCTAATAAATTATAGGTACTCATCATTCATAAAGTTGCCTCTTTGTGTCATTTATATAAACACTTTCATGATGATACGTTCATGATGATAAATACTTTCGGATGAGCTCTTTGCTATGGTACCTAGACTTTTTGAATTTAAAGCGCAGTACTAGACTGACGTCGAGATCTCATCAATTTACAGTTGAGCTGGCTGGATGTAACCGTAAATTCTATGCTAACAATTTCTTTTCTCGCACTTCTCGCTTGTGGAACTCCTTTCCGGCTCCATGCTTTCCATTCAACTGTAATCTGCCAAAATTTAAATGCAATGTCAATCGCTATCTACGGTCTTCCTGATTACTCTTTTCTCTTTCCGTTTATTATGGTTTCTGTTCCAAAGTTTCCACAACCAGTAACCCTGTGTGTCTTAGTGGCTTTACTGCTTTACATGGAGTAAAACCAATTAAAAAAATATCTATTTTTTTACCCATTATGAACTAAAGTGCTATAGTCATTGTCAGATAGCTTCTTTTTTTTCCAAATAGCACAATGGACTGAATAGCTGAAATCTAGACTATCAATGGTATGAATATTGTATCCACACAATCTTCCTTGCATTCTATTCACCATTTTGCCTGACAAAGCTGAACGTACAAACTATAAGAACGAATGAGATACAGATTGCTTAATGACTGTTGAGGTTGCATACGTTTTGATGGTGTCTAAAATTGTATTGACTTCAAGTGTTATTTTCCCGGCAAGCAAGTTCTCTCCAACTGGAAAATTGGCGCTAAAAGACTTATTTCATTAAAATCAGCAGTGAAAACAAGAAGCTGTAACCTACACTGACAACCTTGACGTATTATTTAGGCTTTTTGTTTTCTCTTTTTCTACTAACAACATTTAATATTATTTTTTTGTCTGGGGCTACAAACTTTTAGTATTTTTGTACTTCTTTCTTCATCTTCTGCCAGACGGTAGCTAAGCTTAATAGATATTAAACTAAGTAATAATAGTATGTGGTAAGTACAAAATAATAATAACTCTATTTCCTCACTCCCTTCAAATTCAGGCGAGCTGAAGAAAAAGACGGAAAGAAATTACCGAGCCTATGAGAAATTTTCTTCGGACCAATGAAAACCTTGTTTTCACAGGAATTAGTCATTTAGCCTAGAAAAAGAAAGAAAAGAAAATAGCGAGCCTATGCGAAATCCTTTTTTTATATAAAATAAGGAAAAAAGTTTCGTTTCTGTTCACGCGTCAAGCGTTCAATTTTTTCACCAGTGCCAAATTATTCACCTTATTATATTATCGGCCTTAAGTAAGCACTTTGCACTTCAAAGAACTTTATTTCAACAATCCAAGAAAGCTAAGTATTTTAAACTATCTTTCTTCGCCTACTTTTGAACGTATGCATCCGTATATCCTTTCTGTAGACAATCTTACCTTTGTTTAAACATTATTTTGTGTCAGATCATTTAATCTTTTGTATGAACATTTCCTCTTCATGACAATTTGTTGAAAACTACGGACTTTAAAAATTTCTGATTTATTTTCCTGAAACGAGCTACTGACACTACTTCAAGTGTGTAAATTCTTAAATGAATTCCTTATCTTGCTTTGTCTTTCCTCATTATTATCAACCTCCATTAACTTTGTTGTCGTGGGTAAACCAACTGTTCATTTTAACTCCGAAGTCCCATGCTACTATAAATATGATAAGCTTAATAAATAAGTGAAAATAGTCAGCTAAGCTTAATAAATAGTAACATCATTAATGTTTGTGACCTGCTGATAATTTTGATATTATTATTATATTTTGATATTGGCTGATAATTTTAACCTTTTCTCCAGCAGCAACGGTCAGCCAAATTAAGCCGAATTTATGAATACTCGTTTTCAAATTAGATAATTTCTTGGAAGACTAATGTAACACCTGGTGCAGAACAATCTTCTTAACTTCCATTTTGATGCTTTTGTTGCCGTTATCGCTGTATTATTGGTCGAAGTAGGCGTTATTCCTCTTGATAGTTCTCCATCTTTATTTTTGTGATTTCACCGCATATATTATTGATATCTGTCCTCTACATAACCTTTCTTTTTTGTCATTATTTGCTTTGTTGACGATATTTCAATATTTCCAACCATTCTCTATTTTTTCTCCTTGCAAGAGTTCATTTTTCTCGCTCTGGCAATAACCATTATTGTCGTTGTTTATCATGTGTATATATCTATATTTACCAACTAAAAAAATGCCGGCATCTTATAGGCATGCATTAGCCTCCATCTTGAATGCTACGCATATAAGAACGCATGATTTTTTTTTCCTACCATCGTAACCAATTCTCGGCGACTGTCATCCGAAAAGAGAAACAAATACACGTCACAAATAATCAGCTCTGATTTTTCCGACTTCCGAGCACGAAACACAAAATTAGAACTTCTTTTTTTTTTATCGATTTATTACAACAATAGATGATATAGTAAACAGACACACAAACACTGCAATTTCCATGAATATAATAATCATCTATATCTAAACAATCATGAAACACCTAGCTATATTTATACAGAAAATGTATTAACAAGCAAAACTTACTTAGTACTAAATATCTTCAGCGAAGTTTGAATAGACAATGTCCATAAGTAGGGTGCATATAGGCATAAGCCTACCAGAATGAAAACATTTTATAAGCCCAAAGCAATAGGGCTATGCAAGACTTATTGTAACATCTAGAACAGGCTTAATACTGAATGCATGTGTATGTGACGTCATAACAAAATGACTGTCACCGTAAAAGTAGAACGACAAAGAGGTGCTGGGTGTAATAAATCTTTCGCAAGCCAAGGCACAAAAGTCAAATTTTTGGTCTCAAGCAAATTGGCTGAAGAACACAATTTCCATTTCATAAGCATTTCTATTCAAAATGGTATAAAGGAACCTATGGGAATATCTGGTGTACATGTTCACCTGGGTGTATTGTTCTACTCTTAAGACAAAGGTTCATTTGTGGAATTACCCCACTTACTACCAAAGAACCTCTAATAACGACCGCCAAACAGTATATAAGAAAAATGGCACAAAATTCTTACCCTCTTTTCTTTTTTGCAAACAGGATGCCTTAAATTCAGGAGCTGTCTCGCTCCCTTCTGGGGGGACTTTACAGATTCCGGCGATTCTCACGTCGCACTAAACACAGAAAAGTACACGGCATACAATATCCTCAGCTTACGTCAATACAATTCAGACAGATTTAATAATTCAACCGACTCAACAAAGCAAAGAAATCTTTTCAAAATGTAATTCTCTCACAATCTTTCATAGAAGCTTGACACACACGTACGTTCGAAAAGAAAAAAAAAAAAGACACAACGGATCCCCCGCCCCACATGTTGTATTCTTTTTATTTGCCAAGTCAATAAAATAAGTCGTTGTTAATCGTAGGTAAGTATATTCACATTGGTTTGAGGAAACACCAATCCTAGACACTTCATTTCTTTTTCTATGTGCTGAATCATTTCATGACGTAGGCCTTCATGGCTCTCCATTATTTCCTATCATTTCGCTATCTAGGTAAGATTTGTCTTTTCACCATCTCTACCAGACACAATTCTACTAACTATTTGTACAAATGCATTAGGTAGGTTGTTTATTGTTTCCCTCTACCCGACTTACCTTCAATATGTGATACGAGTGTTTTATCCTCCAGGATCAATTATGCATTTGATGTGGGCCCAAAGTCGGTACCACGGAAGGAAAGCACGGAACACGGATTAGAGGTAAGAAAGATATATTAAACAAAAAGGTTACAAAGATAGTGTAAGTGTAAGCGGAGCTTACTATGTGCTAGTGTCCAATATTGGTAGTCGTACGCGGCTGATACTACGGTATTAGAATACTCTCTTCTTCTTCTTCTTCTTCTTCTTCTTCTTCTTCTTCTCCTTCTCCTTCTCCTCCTCCTCCTCCTCCTCCTCCTCTCCTAGAGTGTTATGTCGCATACTTTATATAGTCCTGGAAGAGTCCATGTTGTAGGTATGTTACGGTCTCACAATAGCATTATACCCTCCAAAACATTTCAATAGTGTCTTTCTGATGTCGAGTCTAAGTACCATTTTTGTTTCAATTTAAAACTTCGTCCATGATATTCTCAGTATCCTTCTGTAGAATCACATTTCTGTTGCCTCAAGTCTGTTCTTCATCAGGACGTTTGCGTAAAGGCATTGTTCAGCTGCACAGCCTCGACACAGCCAACATGATAAAATAGTGACTCCAGGGATATGGTTAAGATGTTTTACTACTTCACTGCATAGTCATGATTTGCCATCACCTTGGCACCATCAAGTGGTTCCACATAGATGACACAATGAGGATGGTTCCAGGTACTTCACTCTACGTGTAGAGAAGAAGACATATGCGATTGTGCATTAATGTAATAACTGCATCAATCTCGATAACGACCAAATAGAAAAATAGTGTAGAGGGTCTGGTAATATATGTAAGTGTTTTTTTATTATTTTTTTTTTTTTTTTTTTTTGTTTTTTTGCATAGGAGTAAGCATGAAATATCACTAAATATTTTCACCTTATATTTTGAATATCCCTTGTTAATATTTTCACCTTTACATTTCGAGTATATCACGTAAATATATGCTCTGTACATTTCGGATATCCGACTTAAATATTTGCACTTCAGATTTTCGAATACTAATAATATATTTGCATCTAACATTTAGAATAAACCAGGAATAAATATATATCTTACATTTCAGTTACAATACTTAATTATTTGTCCATTACATTTCCGATATCACTCGGTGGGATATGATAAGTTTTTACCCACCCTTGTTTACAACAATTTTGGCTTGTGTAATATCGTATCTTCTTTTTTTCAGACAATACCGTGTTAGTATCAAGCTACTCTCATCTATGAACGATAGTTGACTTATATTTTGCAATGAAAGTTCGTGGAATTAAGGAAATTAGTGAATTTCAACGAATTTTATAGGATGGCATCAGTGTGGCAAGTCAAATAGAGAAATTGCTAGGTTTTTCCAGATTAATCATCAAACGCTTAATAATATTGTCAAGAAATTTAAGGAAGAAGGCCATTGTCCTGTGGAACAACGTTCAGGAAGACCAAGCATCATGTCTGAGCAAATGAAAAGGGTACTTAATAGGGAAGTCATCAGAAACCGTCTTCAGAGCGTCAAAGATGTCTCCAACAGCATGGAAATGTCGCCATATGCAGTGAGAAAGGCTATCAAAGAAGAGTTGCAAGAAAGAGCCCTTGATTTCAGAAGTTAACAGAAACAGGCGTATGGACTGGGCGAGAGCAAATATTATGAATTTTGGCAGTCTGTAATTTGGTTAGATGAAAGTAAATTCTGCCAATATTCGAATTCGAGACAGGTTTATGTTTGAAGAAATCAGAATGAGACCTGGAACACTGAATGTCTGCAGGAGACCGTGAAACATGGAGGGATTGGAGTGATGGTGTGGGGCGCTGTCTGGTTTTAAGGGAAATCTGAGCTGATTCTTATTGACGAGAGGTTGAATGGTCTAAAACACTGTCAAATATTAGAGAAAGGATTACTCCCACTATTTGAACCCAATCAGATTGAGAAGAATGTCTACTTTTTTCGAGAAGATGGAGGGCCATGTGATACGAGTAAAGTCCTGGAAGGGAAAGGAATCAAATCACTGCTATGGGTAACCCAAATTCCTGACATGAATCCAATAGAGCACGTTTGGGAGCACCTTGAGCAAAAACTTCGAGAGTGTGCAAACAAAATCACGTCAGTGGCAACCCTTAAAGATACATTGCCAAAGGAGTGGCAAAATATGAATCAGACGCTTGTTAATAACTTGATCAAATCCATGAAAAATTGACTGAAACTGGCAAATGGAGGACCTACTCCATACTAGTTCCAAATACTCTTTATGTTGAGTTGGGATTAAGTAATTAAATTTTGAAAGTGGATGTAGTTTATTTCTTCTGGCTAAAAACTTTTCTTCGACCATCTTACACTTTGGATATATCGCGTAAATGTTAGGAAATCAATTTTTTGACATCATTCGAAATTGTTTGGATTTTATTTTTCTCAAATGTCTTGTAATTCTTCGTACCCGACTTTTTGGACATAATTCTCGAATTCTTGTACCTTATTTTATGGATTACTACATAACCTTAGTTTTCAGATATTTCTCGCAAATGTTTATACCTGATGTTTTGGACATCACTTTTATATTACTGCAACTTCCGTCTACCATATAAAATAACTTTACTTTTAGTTTTGAGCGTCTCTCGTAAATGTTGGCTCCTGACTTATAAATAGGCATACATTACTATATCTACCCCCCCCCCCAAAAAATACATACATTAAATAAAAAAATCATACTCATTTATGCAAACATTTCAAGACAAATATTCCAAAACTAGCTGAAATGTTCATCATATTCCAATTTGCCAAATAGACATTTGGTAACAGGCTAAATTTCTTTTTGGAAAGCAAGTATTACAGATTATTATTTCTATAATAAGATTTCATGGGATAATCCACTCTTGAGATCAAAATTAGCTAAACAAATAAATGAGCACGCCGAACCAAGTAGCAATTACGACTGTAATGCGTTCAATCGTCATATGTATGACAATAAACTACATCTGGCAGCAAGGCTTTTGATCGGAAGATTAAAGGTTTGGACGATCGTTGAACCACTTCTTAACTGTTGTTCTTCCTAGGTTCATCATCATCCAGCATTAAATAACCTATAGCGTTTGATATGCAACTAAACAAAATCAACTAACCAGTCAACCAATCCTCATATATATAAGATATAAATTCAGTAAATAACTACGAAGTTGGTTCGAGCCAGTTTTACGTTTGATTCTGGACTACAATATTAACATCAGCAAATAACAATATGGATAATTATCATTGAACGATGGGTAGCAGAATGATTCGTTAGCAGTCGATCCGATATATGTATGTAAATGTTTACATATTCACCTTGATTATCGACGCACTTCGTAGTCGAGACGGTCTGAATTACGTCTGATCTAACGACGATTTCACTGCACGGAAGCGGCGTAGGTTCGAATCCTGCTGGAGATTGTATATTTTTCTTTAAGATTTCAGGGCCGCAGACGAAAATAAATAAATATTCTGTCTAATAAATAAACGGAGCTTCTACTCAAATATGGGCATCCACTAAAAATAATATATATATGTATATAACTTATTGCTATGAACGGCATTCTTAGTGGCGAACGTGTTTTAGTATCTATCCTTGTTTTGTTTTGTTTTTTTTTTTGTTTTCTTAAAAGGTCAAATTAATCTGCTTAGACCGAGAAGTCCTACTCTAGATTGGCTCTGAAAAGTAAAAAAAAAAGCAAACAACCAAAAAAAAAAAAAAAATAGGCATAGCAACACAAACACGTGTACCCACTATAAAATAGCCTAAGTGAGGTGCAAACTGCGTCTCGTGGAAATATGTTCGCAGAGCACCTTATTTAATCATAGTTAATTATAAAAGTACATAACAAAATTTTTGTCCATGTATTGCAGCTTTCAAATATCTTAACTTTATCGTATGTGTCTCTTATATTAAGCAAGTTTGGCCAGCCCTGCTTTATAGCAATACGAAGTAATACCGGATTAAAAAATATACATACTTCTAATGAATTAAAGGAGTTATTTTTTTATCCGACATTCCATTACTTCAAACGTTATCATAGTGAAGACTTCTTATTTGAAATAGACGCCCCATTTTTATTTCATAACCAGTGTATATTACATCTGTATTTGTGAGAGGAAAACTACTACTTTACCCGACGCGTTTTACCGTTCGGACACGACGGACTTCACAGTAAACGTGACTCTTTTTACCCTAATTAAGGAAAACACATCTCCTTTAATCAGATTATTTTTCTTCTTATATCTGCTCACTTTCGTCTCCGAAACGTAAACAAAGCAGTTTCTAAAGAGTTAAAGCATTTATTTTTATTTAGTGATAAAGTATGCCTGCACAAACGGTAGTTTCCTCGACGAAGGAGAACGCAGTTTCGCTTCCTACTTTACTTAGATTTCTCGAATGCGCAAACTGATAATGATTTTTTTAGAAAGTTTAATAAGTAAAAAATGGATCGTCTACTTCAAATAAGAAGTGTCCACTATAATAACGTTTGAAGTATATATATATATATATATATATAAAAGTGAACATAGTTAGTTTGACATTACTATGACATGTTTGACATTACTATGGGATCACTAGACTCTGCAGAGTCTTCTGACTTGGTTGGTCTTTTAATATTGTACAACCTAACGGCACACCGCGAGATTGATATCCAGGACATCGGACTGTATAGAGATGACGGGCTCATGGTGGTGAGGAGTTCCACTAGCTTTAAGATAGAGAAGATCCGTAAAATTATGTTTAGTGAATTTAAAAATCTAAACTTAAAGATAACCGTCTCTCCTAAATTGAAAAAGGTAAACTTCCTCGACGTAACCCTAGACTTACCGAGCAACACGTACCAACCTTATAGAAAACCTAATGCTAACCCCTTATACATACACCCGAAGTCAAACCACCCTCCATCCACAATTAAACATATACCCTCATCAATAGAAAATAGAATTAGCAGTAACTCCGCTAACAACGAAATATTCCACCAACATAACGACTTCTATAACACTGCCCTAAAAAGTAGTGGTTATAAAAATGCTAACATTAAATATAGGGACAATTACAATAACCAAAAGAAAAAAAAACAGGAAAAGAAACACCATTTGGTATACACCTCCGTTCAACCAAATGGTTAGTATTAAACTAGGACAGAAGTTCTTAGCTCTAATCGATAAACACTTACCCACCAAAAGTAGGCTTAGTAATATATTCAATAAGAACACACTAAAATTGAGTTACAGCTGCACTGAAAATCTAGAAGGCATAATAAGAAGACACAATAATAAAATCCTGAACAAACCCCCTTACCTGAATAGTTTTAATAACTCTACACTTAAATCAGATAATGATAGAGAAAAATTATGTGATTGTAGAAACCCGGTAGAGTGCCCATTAGAAAATAAGTGCTGTATCAAATCTGTGGTATACGAATGCACTATATCATCCACGGAGAACCCTAACAATAATATGATATACATTGGGTCCACGAAAAATACCTTTAAAACCAGATGGAGGCAGCATAAATGCTCCTTCAACAACATAAACTTAAGACATCAGACCTCTCTATCTAAATATTTTTGGCACCTGAAAGAAAAAAATAGGACACCTAAAGTAAAATGGAAAATCATTAACAGGACTAGAACTTGCAAAACTTGGGATGACCCATGCCCTTTGTGCCTCCATGAGAAACTACACATTATTAAGCTTCTAAACAATAAAAACCTATTAAACAACAGTCAAGAATTAACGGTTTTCTGCCGACACAACCGAACTTACGCTCTGAATAACTAGCTAAAAACACGCATACTATAAAATAAATTTTAAAATCCATAGCCCATATACATAGTTTTAATACCCTACAAAAACTGATAACCCTTTATGAAGTCGTCAAATAACAAACGTTAAGGCTTTTTTATATACACAAATCCCTTTCATAAAGAGATATAATAAAAGAATAAAATAAAAATAAATAAATAAATTCTCCGTAGACGCTCAAGCCAGACTATGCGAAAACTTCCTCCGTCGTAAATTTAGCCACCCCCACCTTACCCTGACCCGACATCTATGAAAGTAACTCTATACTGATACAAATTATTAACACCCCTCCCCTGCCGATTCTAAACAATCCGCCCTTGATGTTACCATGGAAATTTTTGATTTCAATTCTGACCATACTATTAAAACTCGTAATTTTCAGAAATAAGTCATTCCCCAAAAAAATTCGCTTGAAGATGGAACAGAGCCTACTTTAACTCAAGTTAATTCAAATATTATTTTGAAGTTTTCGGCTCTTGTTTTGAAACATGAGACCTCTTATGTAGCGAGTTGGAATCATATTTTTAAATAAATAATTATATATATAATACCAAAATGCAATTGGTAGGGATTATTCCAAAGAGGACTTTTCAGCCCCTGTGAGAGCTCAATGTATGATACAGAGCAAATTATAATAATAATTAGGAAAAAAAAAAAATTTAATAATCCATTTTCAGTAATAAATTTATTTCAATGAATATAAGAATATTCAACATCAAACGGACTACATTTTATGAAATGGAATCAAGATATCTCAGACATATACAAAAAAATTAAAAATAGAATAAAAAATAAAAAGAGAAAAAAGCAAAAATAAATCGATCAAGAAAAGTTTGGGGGAGGGGGGTGCTTAAGAGAACAGAAAAAACAAAAGTATAATGGTTAAGGGAAGGTAAGAAGATAGCAAAGTTAAATTTAAAATAGCTACAATAAGGTGTCAAAAAATTCACAAAAAAAGACGTCTAAGTGGTGTTTATTTAAACAGCGTCATCATCATATAATCATCACCATTATAACACCAATAATAAAATATAAATATACATATAAGAAAATTATATATATTACTATTGTAAAAAATAAAAGATAAAAACACGTAATACATATATATATATATATATATATATATACATACGCATACATATATATATATATAAAATGATATACACATACGCATATGCACACACATACATATATTTCTCCACATACACACGTAAACATAAACATATACAGTGTATATCTATATATGTAACAAAAAATTATATATAACTACTACTACTACTACTACTACTAATAATAATAATAATAATAATAATAATAATAATAATAATAATAACAATAATAATCTTTTTCAATAATAATAATAATTTTTTAAATAATAACAATGTTTTTTAAACTGCTTCTGGAAAATATTATGATGACATTTCTGAACTTAGGTCCCTGGTCAGGACCCGGAAAGAAATGAGTATACATCAGAAATCAAAGGAATAATAATAATAATAATAATAATAATAATAATAATAACAACAGCAACAACAAATAAAAAAAACAATATGTGGGGGGAGGGTAGCTCAAATGTTATGCTTTCTCGGATGTGCCGGTTGCTAGACACACACTGTTTAAAAAACGAACTGTTCTAATAAAACACGGATATTTACTCGAGAAAACAACGTTTGAAGTAATAAGAAGTAACGTGACATTAAAATAAAATCCGTTAATTCTTTGTATTAGGTTGGTGCAAAAAATAATGTCGTTTTTTGACGTTCAACTTCAAAAGAAAAACGACATTATTTTTGCACCGACCTAATATATAACCCAAATTATCAAGTCATTTTAGTTAATTTCTGACTGAATCAAGAAAAGCTAAACATTATTCGGCGATCTTGCAGGAACGACTCTTGTCATAGGGAAGTGATTCCTGTAAAAATCATCAACGATTTACGATCCCAATAAATATTCCATGGAAAACATTCATCAGCCATCACCACTGAAATAGTTATCTAAGCAATAATTATTGTATAAAATTATTAAAAGTTCGTGATACAGGTTAGAAGGACGAAGAGCCAATAATTGCGAACATCCGATAAGTATCGCGGCAAAATTTTCGTTATTAGATATATATATATATATATATATATATATATATATATATATATATATATATATATATATATATATATATGAGTTGGGATCAAATATGGATCGGCGCCCAGCAGATTAATAAGATAAAGATCAAATAGGAAACGCTTATCAATCTAACGTTTGACTTTTATTAAAGCTTCATCATATATATATATATATATATATATATATATATATATATAATGGTATATCACACACACACATATATATAATGGTATCATATATATATATATATATATATATATAATTATTTATATAATGGTACCCCTATATTCAAATATGTGTACGTGTGCTTGTGCGTGTGTAGTTTTCATTTCAGAAATATATCTTTTGCATGCACTTTTCATACATATATATATATATAATTATTTTATTCTGCCTGTCTTGTTTTTTATCTTTTACTCTATTCCTCCTTTTCTTTCTCTCTAGGATCAATTTGAAATACTTTTCAATGTTAATTATCAAAAATTGGATTGCCATTTTAGCGCAATCTGATTTGATGGTAATTAATAACTTTTTCTTATCTGGAGTCTCCGACTTTCGAAAAAAAATGACGTCTCGAGCCACAAAATAACATTAGTAAGGATTGAAACAAGCAAGAGATATTGATGTTTGCTTAGTTAACTTAGTTTGCTTCTTCAGTTTTGATATTTAGTTTTAGAAGTTAATATGCCACTAAACTAAAATAAGCAAACTAAATCGACTTTTGTTTCATTATAATATATATATGTGTGTGTGTTTGTGTGTGTGGCATGGTGATGACACGCAACATGCAAATATCAATACCTTCAAACACCTAGGATAGTTTCCTGGACAAGGAAATGGAAACTCGAATTGGGGTCGAAGAGCCGGTATGGCTGAGCTGTAGAGTGGGGACGAGCTCCTGCTAGCCTATCAAAAATATGCTGTGAAGCACGATCATGTGATCATCTCATGACCACATATCTCACCTCTGCCGGCCAAACTCCCTCCCATGCGTTTCCATCGCTACCCAGGGACCGCCCAATTGAGTTGGATGTGGAAAGTAAAAGTTTCGGCGCTCGTATATATATACATGTGGCTGTGGTCGGCTTGTCAGAGTCCTACAATGAATTTACTCATCCAGATGAATACGAGCTTCTACTATAGTTGGCTCTTGTTGACTCAAATGCATCCGACCACTGAGTTTGGTCGGCTTTCGTTCCTGATGCAGCAGTTTCCTTTGATGGAGCCGGCTCAAAAGATCCCGACTGAATGACGCTACAAGTACAAGTAGCAAGTACTCTCGAATCAGCAATGCAAGCCACGCAGTTCTCGACCAGTTCAACATACACCTGTCAATAAAACTAAATCTGTATAATACAATGGTCATCCCTTTTCTCATCTATGGATGCACAGGTGTGATTAGACATTGGAAAAGTTACACATGCAGGCTTTTCTCCCCATTCTTGGATCACATAACCAACTTTGAAATTTTAGATACCTAGCTAATCTGATTCATGACCAATTTACTCGTTGCAATTTGCACATTCACCACTCACCATTCAATCCTCAATATACCACAATACCGCATTCTTTCGGTGAACCTACAAAAAAACCCAATGACATAATTCGTTGGTTGCTTGGTTGATTTTGTTTAGCGGCATATCAACCGCAATGGGTTGCCGACAAAATTTTTATTGTTGGTAATATTTCTTTTTTCTCAAAAATCTATTTCTGGTAATATTTTTCCTTCAAATATGTATCGCTGATAATATTTTTTCCAAAAAATGTATAGATGGTAATATTTTTTTCAAAAATTTATAGCTGGTATTTTTTTCAAAAATGTATTGCTGGTCAAAAATTTTTATGAAGCATTTCTGATATTAAAACCTATTTTTACACTTTCATGGTGTTTTGACCCCAGTTTGGTGTTAACTATTTGCCCATAGCTTGGAACCTAACAGTTACTACCGCCCCGGGTCAGAGTGGACCTGGGAACACTGGGAGCAATTGAGAGGTGGTTCCACGCTCCTCAAAACCTCCTGATCAGCGGCATTGCTGTTGTTTATCGTCTTACCCAGGACGCGGGTGTAGTTTATCGTTATACCGAGGACGACCCATGACATGAAAATTTAATGGGCATAAAATTCTATAAATAAAAACTGTAGATGATATACAATGAGTGGGGTGGGGATGAACCCCAAAACAAACTAAAATATCAAGACAAGCAAAATAAAGATAACTGATTCTAGTTGTACCCGTCAAACCCTCAACAGAATTCAGAGAGACCGCTGTATTCTGCCTTTAGACAAAATCAAGAGGAGCTCTCTAACTAAGGGAGAGGTAAAAGATAAAATAAATACGACCATGGAGAATGAATAAAGGTGACACAGTCGAAGTGAAAAAAGGGTCCAAAAAGAGGTTTGGCTGTCTCCCCTAGTCTCACGTCCTGTTGTCACATTTATATACGTGTGGTCGAGTCTACCTTGTCGCTTGGTGTATAGCACTTAGTGACCAACGTTTCGTAAAATATAAACAGAAAAAGAAAGAAATGTTGCTGAAAGAAACAGAATTAAATATTAGTACTTTATTAAATAATAGTATTTTAGTAGTACTTAATTAAATATTAGTTCTTCAACCCCTAGTTGGATTATGATGCAAAACTTTCATTTTTTTCTTTGATGAGAGATGTTAGTAAACATTAGCAGGTTGGTGTTGGTATTTAAAGAAAACAACGATATAAAGAGATCGAAGGAAATTATTACAGATACAAATGGAGAAACTGACAGACAAATTCATTCCAAAGACTATTTATGATGCAACACAATGTCATTTCTCATGAATCTTTTAAAGATTTTATAATCTGAATGTCGTCCGTTGTTCAGTCGACAAAAGAGGGGAAAGATTTAGGATTAGAAGTTTCTTTTGCCCAGTGAAAAACAATTTTCAACGAAATCATAAAATTTTCTCATAAAACAGCCGATATTAAAAATATAATTATATATTTTTCTTTCTTTATGTAAGCTCTCTTGAAAACTGATTTCTTAATCTCCTGTCTTTTTCTATTTGAGACGATTAGAAGAAAAACGGATTTGGATTTACCTAGTTATTTGTCCAGGGAAAATGAATTGGTTTTATTTTATTCAAAGGTGGTTATCTGAAGCAAATAGATTATTGTTAAGCTGCAAAATGTCCGAGTTGTTGATTTATACGGTTCTCTAGTGCTTGACTAACTGTCTAAAATTACGGGACTTTCTTTTTCTTTTTTGTGGAAGATACAAAATGGTGTGTGTTACAAGAACAAAAAACGGAATCGGCTCACAATCTGATCCCACTCAAATGTCTTTCATTGGAGAAAAGAAGCGTATGTCTCTTTCCATGGCATGACATCTACATGCACTAAACAGTTTCACCACCTTGATCCTTATCGCAGTACCAGTCACTGTATAATGCTCAGATACAGACAACGCATTCGTTATGTATTAGGTTGGTGCAAAAATAATATCGTTTTTTGACGTATTTTTAACATTTTTTTTTTTTTGCACCAACCTAATATAAGTGTTACTACGCCTCAAGATGTACGAAGATTTTGAAATTTTTATAAGAATATCGACAGCCGCAGTCAAAACTGGCATCAACCTTCAGGATGTTGCAATTTTATTTTTCTTCTTACACACACACATACACACATGCACACACTCAAGCACCCCCCCGACATATATATTTCATTGAATAATATAGAAATATTGTGTCTACTTATTTTATATTAACTCTTTCTAGTTCTCTAATTATTTTCTTGATGTTAAGTTGAAATGCATCAAGGAAGCCGCCGTAATTTTTGTTATCCCAAGTAACCCTGAGAACATCTCCAGCTGTAAATTACGAATAGATTTGCGTTCTTTGTGATAACTTGTGTAAATAGGATAACAGAAACTACCCCTTCTTCCTTGATGAATTTAAACTTAACATCAAGAAGCTAATTAGAAAACTATAATGGATTATTATAAAAATAAATAGACATAATATGTTTATATTATCCATTACTCCACCGTTATATATATATATATATATATATATATATATATATATATATGTTTTTCGGGCACTTTCGGAAAATGCCGTACATTGGACTACCCCCGACCACCAAAGGATGTCTTGCAAGAATCACCTACCTTACAAATCACTTGGCCACACACCATAGGTGAGCACCATAGGGCGACTGTCTATTTCATGCTCGAACGCAACCATCAGGTCTGAAAATTACGTTGAAACATGAAACCGCTTGGTTGAGCTCAGTTTTCACTTTTATTTTTATATACGCTCTATGTTTTTATCATTCATATATATATATATATATATATATATATATATATATGAATGAGAGAGAGAGAGAGAGAGAGAGAGACTGAGATACAAGCCTAACTCACTTCCCAGAATAAGTATATCCATCATCATAAACCAGAAATATTTTTGGAAGCTTTCAAGAAACTTGAGAAATAAAGTTGAGAAACTTGAGAAATATTCAGTCAATTGTATTGAATTGCTATTTGAATATTTGAAGTAGTAGTCTTCTTATTCGTAATGCAAAAATTCAATACCCATTTCAAGTATATATATATATATATATATATATATATATATATATATATATATATATATATATATATATATATATAGTGTATTGGGGCAGCAGATCATTATTTATATAATTTGTTTACAATGTCAACATCTTTGATGGTGAATATCTTTGTTTAAAATGTCCATATAACCACTCTGAAGATGGCTTATGTGAAAGCTTACATCAAGGACCAGCTTAATGAAAAAGTATCCAAATGTTGAACCATTTCTTTTCACCCGAAATTAATATAACCATATGAAGTTTAGAACGGCTTGTGATCAAATATAACTGTCTGTTATATTTTACAATATATATATATATATATATATATATATATATATATATATATATATATATATATATATATTAGAGAGAGAGAGAGAGAGAGAGAGAGAGATAGGGTGGGTCAAAACTCCGCATAAAACTTTGCGGCAGGTTCCTCACACCAAAATAAGGATAAACGTCCATATAATCATATGTCCGCAAATCTTTCGTTTTTGAGTTACGTTTAAAGCAAGTTTAGGGTAGATGGCGCTGTTTTGCCATGTAGACTCGATCCGTAGTATGCGGTGCCATGGATCCTGTTTCAGCAACGCGACGATAAGCAGCGACAAAAGTTGGATGACTAAGCTGCCTTCGGTCTGGAAACTTAATCAGGTACACCTGTGCAGCCACACGTCCATTACCATTCGCGCAGCTGTATGTAAAAATCATATCTGCCTGTTCACGATATGAATATCATGCCATTGTTAGACGAAACACTTCTCAGTTAACTCACTACTACACATGTTAAACGTTGAAGAGTGACTAGCCACAAATGTACACGAATGACAAATATAACCTAGTCTACAAGCCAACAGCACCATCTACTGTAAACTTTCTTTAAACTTAATGACTCAAAAACGAAGTATTTGCGGTATTATACGGACTTTTGTCCTGGTTTTAGTGTGAGCAACCCGCCCCAAATATTTGTAATGTATTTTTGATACACCATACACACGCTCAAAGAGAAAGAGAGAGAGAGAGAAGAGAGAGAGAAATAGAATTTTGTCATGTACCGTTAATTTATATGTAAATTTTAAGCTATTTCTATTCCGATACGCCTTCGTATTTCTGTGTCACACATTTCAGCTTTCCGAACAGATGCGATTTTGACGTAGCCAATATTTTTTTACTGGCAATCATGGATTCTATATTCTTAGAATCCATAATTTGTCGTTTCTTCTTGTTTTGCCGACCTAGTTCTTATAATCGGAGAAAGTTTTATTTCAGAGTCCATCTGCGTATCTTAAGCCGTTAAGATTATGTCTACCAATAATAGATCCTAGAGATTCTCCTAGTCCTTTTCCGATCTTCTTGCTGTAAAGGTTAAATAAATCCAGTGAGGGGAAACATCCTTGCCGTACCTGACTCCTGTTATCCGCAACCTTTACAACATAGAGTACTGGGCGGGGAGCTGTTAAATTCCGAAAGAAATTTATCTGTCATGATTCATGCACAAACAGAACACTCATCCTAAATGTTCGAATTGTTTACCTAAATGTTCAACACAAAGTTGTAAGCGTAGTAATCAGGAGGCAGTAGCTTGTGTCAAGAGGAATTTTATTTCCCGCTTCAGTTAAGTTCCACTTCAATGAAGCTATATCGACGATGTCACAACGATGGTTTTACAAGTGAGTTTAGGAGTATACGCCAAATACAGTAATCCATAACATTTTGAACTGGGCTTTTAGAGGGCCGCTGAGATGGATCAGTTAGAGCTGGCGTATTTTCTCGAACAAAAAAATCGTTGCCTTTTTACTGGGCATCTAAGTTTACAGTCAAATGCAACCGCCACATCTACTCCAACAGTTTCTTTGCCCGCACATCCCATCTGTGGAACTTTCTTCCGCTTATTTGTTTCCCTGATAACTACAAGCTTCAAAAATTTAAATGAAATATCAATCGCCATCTTCTGTCTTCTTGAATCCCGTTCATCTTTTGTTCTTTCCGCAATCATCCCTATTCCCAGTCTTCAGATTCACTCTCTGTAACCTCCTTGCGAACTAGTGGCATTCCCGCCTTACTTGGGGTGAAATGATAAAAAAAACAAAAACTCTGTAGTGTCCTTTTACATTATTATTGTCTGTTTCTTTTAGATATTATGCATCTTGCTGAATAAAACCTTTTCTGCCTTGCTCCAGTGTAACCCGGATATAAGAGCGTTGTCGGGACCGGAGAAGAAGTCTCTTATATCCGGGTTTCTCTTATATCCGGGTTTGGTCTATTTTGTTTATGTAAGTATGGCTCTAATTTGGGACCAGAGACAATCTCTCTTATATCCGGGTTTCTCTTATATCCGGGTTACACTGTATTTCTTTTATCTTTTTATGAATACCTGTTACGTCTCTGTTCTACAATCTTTCGATCGCTTCACATTTTCATTGAGCCGTTCATCATTTGCTAGTTTGTATTTATTTTTAATATGGCTGCCTTAACATGATAGATTTCTTGGTGGGATCTGATGCCTTTCGTTCATTAGATTAATTCCGCCTCCATCAAACCTTCTCTTGCTTATCTTCTTCTGAGTTCATTTCTTTTGTTATTGTCACCAGTGCTCCCTTTAAAGTGTTCCATTTTGTGTTCTTGATCTTTTCCAGTGCATTCTGTTTGTTTTTCAAATTTGATGGCCTTTTTTTAGTTTAGGCGTTACTTAGGCTTTCTTTAATTTTTGCAGTTTTACTCCGGCTTTGTACGTAACTGGGAGATGATCGCGCTCGCTATCTGTACTTGGGTAGGTTTCAGAGTGTAAAACTGCATTTTTAAGACGCTTGTTAATGGTTACTCAGTCTATCTGTTTTTATTTATTAGATCTCCTGCTATGTCCATAAACGTCTTGGATATTCTTTAAAAGGGGGGTTGATTTCAAGAAAATTGGTCGTTAGGAGCGCACCATTTAACCCATTTTTGCCGACCTGCCTTAAAATTCAATTTCCAAAATCTTTATTGTAATTTCAGAAACTTCAGTGAGAATCTTTTGCTCTTTTTAAAGAGAATTCAAAATGATTTGCAAAGAAAACAAAAAAATGTCTAAAATTTGAAGTAGCGTTTAATTTATCTACAATTTATTTGAAAATTACTTCAAAAGTAACTTAGAGGGGGGGGGTTAAAAAAAATTTCCAATCCTAATTCTTTCCCTAGAATGGTTGTGGTCTGTGGAATTAACTTGTCACCGACTACTTCACAGAAATGTATCCATTATTATTGATTCTATCAACTTTGATACAACTTGAAAACGAGATTTCAAATTGTTTTTGTCGTCCAATGTTGACAGATCGTACAAAATGTTCTTTAAATTTTATTCGGATGTAAAAAAAAAATTAAAATAAAAATTATAAAAATATCTCGTATTTGTATTTAGTACTAGAAAATATCCTAGCCAATCAGCATGATTTTAAGAAAATAATCTATTAATGCGAATCGTAAATAATTTCCTTTTGTGTTTACCAATTTTATTCTTATAAAATAAAGTACAATTCCATTTTATTCAATTACATATTCGCCATTATTTGTAATGACTTGCTGCCACTTATCAGGCAGTTCTTCTTCAATACCTTCGGAATAAAATTCTGTATATTTGACGTGAAAAACTTGTCGACGAACTTTTGGATCTGGTTTTCATTAGAGAACGTTTTCCCGATCAAAGCATTTTGCAGCAATCGAAAAACGTAATAATCCGTTGGCACAAGGCCATGTAAAATAGGAGAGATCAACGAAGTGCCAAAATGTTTTCATGTGTTATTCCTGCTATCTGTGGTGTTATGTTGTCATGTAAAACAACATGTTTTGACACTGACAAACGCAGGGCGCTTTTCGACTAAACCTTTATGGAGACGTTGCTGAACGTATATAAATGTGCATTTAGTGTTTGATTGCGTTTTAAGAACTTGAAATGGACAATTACACCAGAATTAAATGTAGCTCATGTTTCGGGATCGGTTGTGGAGAATTATACTTGTCAGACTTTTGCGTAGAAAATTGTTGTATTTTTCATCGCCTGATACGATATATTTAGGTAACAGTTAATTGAAATGATACCATCGTCATTACAAATGGTTCCCCAAAAACGGACATTTATATATGACTCAGCCTGATATACCTAAAATATTAGGTTGGTGCAAAATTAATGTCGTTTTCTCACATATGTTACTATGTGAGAAAACGACATTATTTTTGCACCAACCTAATACATCTCAAGTGCAAAAGGGAGATAAAAAATTATTTTGTCGTCATTATTTTAATAAAAAAAAAATAAAGTTACAAATTGAATTCCTTGAATCAGATCACTTCATCACAAGGAGAAACAGTTGGTGAAAATTAAACAAACAAAACGAAAGAATATTTACAACAAAAGGAATTTTTTTTTTTAAAATTTAATATCCATCAAAAATGTCTTCCAGTTGCTAGACTGACCGCATAATTTGGGAACAATAATCATTTTGAATTTTTTAAGCAATTATTTTCTTATCTACTGTGTGTTAAATTCATTTAGATATCCGAAAATTATCAATACATTCAATCTTCTTTCTAAAGCTTGGTTGCCAATAATAATCACACATGAATAATTCCAGTTAAAATGTAACATAGTCTTGTCTTTATCTTTCTGCATTTTCTCTTTCTCTCAAACTCAGATTTTCTCGTTTTTGCCAAACACACACTCGCTTTTCACTCTTACTCTAGCTTTCTTATTTTATTTTCTCTCTCTTCAGATCCTCTCTCTTTTCTCTCTCTCTCTCTCTCTCTCTCTCTCTCTCTCTCTCTCTATCTATCTATCTATCTATCTATCTATCTGTCTCGCTACATATATGAATATTTTCCTCTGTCAAGTGCCTCTTCGATACCTGGGCAACGTATATCGAATGAATTACGGGCGACCCCATGGTCGATGCTTGTGAGTTTCAGCTAGCAGACGATCGCAGAGGCTGACGCCGTGCTGTTCAAGGATTCATGAAGGCCAGAAAAGGCGAAACCAACAGTTAGAGGTCAGAAGCCAATACAGGAAGCAATGAGGGCAACCTCAGCCCTTTATCGACATTCCAGTTTCGTTGTGTCACACCAGCTGTAGAAGAGACTGACATGCAAAGATAAGACTATTAAGCCACTCGAAACGCTGCTCGCAAAAAGACTGACTTCTCACCTAACAGAGCGCTACCATTATCTTCCAAGATAAACGGATGGATTTATATATAAAAATAAATCCATTAATTCAATAGAAATTGCTTTGTTTACGTTTCGGATACGGAACTGAGTAGATAAAGCTTTCGAGAAAAATATATTAATGAGTAAGTGTGCTATCTTTAAAAAGGGATCCTTGCTGAACTGTGACGCTCTCTGTAGGCAAGTGTTAAAATACGGCAGATAAAACGCTGGTTTCACCTACAAAAGAGGACGCAGGCTCGATCCCTGCCGGATGGCACATTTTCTATAGGCCTGCGTATTTGATTCCTCTAATACGTATACCAACAGACATGAACCACACTGTTTAAAATAAAAATAAAAATGGAGCGTCTTTTTCGAATACGAGTATCCATTAATAATAACATTTCAAATAATGATATATATATATATATATATATATATATATATATATATATATATATATATATATATATATATATATATATATATATATATATATATATATATATATATATATATATATATATATATATATATATATATATATATATATATATATATATAGCCGAGTGGTTAGAACATTCGCTTTCTGACCATGAGACCGATGGTCGATTTGTCAGGAAGGAAACTTCTTGATGTTATCGGAATGAACCGAGGTCGATCCCAGCGTGCGGCACCTTTGGTAAATGCCTGAAACTATACCATGGGTTGATCCAATACTTATGACAGAAATTGGGTAGACGGAACCGCGATGACTTGTGGCTTTGTGCTAGCAAACCCACAAGTCATCGTGGCCGAGGGTTTGAGCATGCTAGCCTTGTTCAAATTGTTGATCACGCTAGATAACACGAAACTGTAACTAGGGTCTGCTCAGCATAGTTGCAGTATAAACCACAGGTTGGTCCTGTGGGCGTTGAGCAAACACAAATGTTCCTGAGTGAGCGACTGCAATAGGGATTGGCTACCCGCCAGCTATTATATATATACTAGCAGTAGAGCCCGGCGTTACCCATAGATGTAACAGTAAGAGTTAGATCAAGTATCGACCATCATAAAGACTGAAAAGTAAAATTGACAAAGATTATTGTTTAAGGTTGACAACCCAAACTCAAACAAAAACATTGTTTTCAATCGTTATAAGTCTATCGATTGAATAGAATTTTATTATAAACAATTGTATTGTAAATGGAATTTTTAAAGCATTCTGAATGTAAAAATAAATTAAAAAAAGGGTGCAAGACAATAAGAAACACTACCTGCCAAAAAAAAAGTGAAGTGTTGTTGAAATCGGTTGAAAAATGTAGGAAATCCGAACCCATATATAAACGAACACACACACAAACAACCTGGGTTTTATAATAAGTATAACTTGATATGAGTTGTCCCCCTTTCATTATTGCAATGCCTCTTAATCGTGTTTTCAAATTGATTTTCTGCAAAAACAATTGTGTTTTTCCAATTTTTGGCAATGTCAGAACCACCGCAAGGTAATTTTATGTAGTCCTGTGAAGTTTTGTTGAAATCGGTTGAAAAATGTAGGAAATCCGATCCAATATATAAACGTACAGACACACACACAACCTGGGTTTTATAATAAGTATGATATATATATATATATATATATATATATATATTTATATATATATATATATATGCTTCTCTTGTTCCAAAATTTAATTCTTTGTATTTATCTTGCCATCATCAACTTTGAAATTTACTGCCCTATCATACAAGCGCAAACATTACTTCAACTAGCCACTTTTATTTCCTCAATCGTCTCGGTTGACCCTTTTAATAGAAAACACAAACTCTAGCCCGATCCTGTAGTTCTGCATTCATCACTAAAATTTATTATTGATAAATCAGTTTTCCCGTACTTCGCCCAATTTTAACTTTGCTTTTTTTGATGTTTGCTCAAATTTAATAGACTGGTTGCTTTTGTGTCTTAACATTCTGCATCGTTTCTCTGTTTATATCACTGTCACTCGGACCCCGAACTACCGCTAATCATGGGTATCCCCTCGAGGGTGTACCGTGCCTTGAGAAAATATTGGCCTCAAACTCACACCTAACCTTAAGTGGAACTGGTACATATGATCCGTCACTAAATATGCAGGTAATATGGTCGGTTACTTTTACCACTCCAGTAAGTACCTGACACTTCATGCTATCCTTCTACCTTTACAAGAGCCAGATGAGGCCGAATATGGTGTATTGTTACACTATTTGGGCGGGACATACCCAGTCCTCACTTTCCATTCTTTATACCGATCAAAAAGCGTTTCTGGGTTCTTGTGGGTGACGAACTATTTTCCACCCTCCAACCTATTTCTCACAGGCCATATCTCACAAGCTTCTCCTTGCTCTAACGCTACTTCCATAGAAAGTGCTCGGATGAACTACAATCCTTGGCTTCACAGCTCGAACTTGCTATGCCACTTACTTTGTAAAATTTCCTCCGTATTCCATCGGTATGAAGTGTTCCACTCGAACAGACTTTTCCCGAAAACCACTGTTCTATGAAACAGACTCCCAAGAGGTTGTTTCACGGTCACGACAATCTTAACCTGTTTAAGTCTAGAGTTAACAGTTATCTTCCACTATATCCATAAAAAAGACTCCTTAACGTAACCTGCTACTTCGAGTGACCCCCGGGCTTTGTACAGGGTGGATAGTACTGTAAAAAAAAATTAAACTATTCTTGTCTTGCTCTTATTTTGCCAATGTTTTCAATTTCATTTTTCTTAATTGCCTTTTGTCCAAATTTTCCCCAATTTCCAACGTTATTTTCTCATTAGTCAATAATTTTACAAGTGTATTATTTCTCTTTTGAGTTCATATCTTTCTTCCAACCAGTGGCATACTTTATATATTTGAAATTTAAAATATCAATATCAATAACCATAAGATTCGATATATTTATTTACAATATGATGAATAAAGCTCGAACTGCATTGCAAAATCTCACACCGCCAAAAATATATTATGATTTTTTTTCTGAGGAAACAGAAATTCACATTACACTTATTATATAAATAAGAGTATATCCGGAAAATGTTACGAACTTCGGTTGCTTAATACTAATTTAATTGTGAAACATTGACTTATATAATAAAATCTTACATAGTAATAGATAGATAGATAGATAGATAGATAGATAGATAGATAGATAGATAGATAGATAGATATGAACAGACTGAGATAGATAGATAGATAGATAGATAGATAGATAGATAGATAGATATGAACAGACTGAGATAGATAGATAGATAGATAGATAGATAGATAGATAGATAGATAGATAGATATGAACAGACTGAGATAGATAGATAGATAGATAGATAGATAGATATGAACAGACTGAGATAGATAGATAGATAGATAGATAGATAGATAGATAGATAGATAGATAGATAGATAGATAGATAGATAGATAGATATGAACAGACTGAGATAGATAATCTCAGTCTATTGCCATTTATCTAACTTTGTCTTGTTATACACAACTACGGATATAATGACATATGCGAAAACGGGAAAGGAAGACACATATATACACATTAACTGCAACAAATCTACACATACACTCGCATATACCGACACAAACACACATTTATAGAGAAATAGAAATAGAGTGAGACGAATGTTTGTGCATTCTCGCAAACTCTCAGATATGTGGGGGGCGTGTGTGTGTATTTTGGGGGGTTATATGTGTGTATGCCTGTCTATCTCTGTCACTGCAGTTGTCAGAAAATACATCTCAACTTTTTACCAATTTGTCTCAAACGTTTTGCTTAAATTTAAATCTCATTTACAAAAGCGCCATTTTTTCACGTACAATGACAACGAAAATGTTGTAAACGTTTTCTTCATACTAAGCCGAGAGTAGAGTTAGAAGATTAATGAAAATAAAAACAACAACATAATCTCTGGTGAATTGCATCAAATTAAGATAATTGTAGTCTTGAGATCTCTCCGCTTCTCTCATCTCTCTTTCTTGCTTTCTATTATCTTCTCTCTCTCTCTCTCTCGCTCTCCCTCTTCTGTCTATCACACACACACATACACTTCTCTTTTAACGTTTACTATATTTATTTCTTCTTTCCATTTCAAGACTTGCTATTCCTTCTCGATCTTTCGTCCCTTTCTCTTCATTTTTATTTCGTTATCTCTTTTCATCGCTCTACTTTCTCTTACACTTTTTTTCAGAACGCTTTTCTCTCTTCTCTCTATATTTGTCCCTACCTCCATCTTTCTGCATATCTGTTTCTATCTCCCTCCTCTCTATATATCTGTTTTTCTCACCCCCCTCTCTCTATATATCTGTTCCTATCACTCTCTCTTTCTCTCTCTATATATATACATTAGGTTGGTGCAAAAATAATATCAAAAACACGTCAAAAACCGACATTATTTTTGCACCAACCTAATATATATATATATATATATATATATGTTTCTGTCTCCCTCCTTTCTATATACCTGTTTCTATCTCCCTCTTTCTCTCTCTCTATATATATATGTTCCTATCTTCTCCTTTCTACATATCTGTTTCTATCTCCATTTATCTGTGTATATCCCCCTGTGTGTGTGTGTATATATATATATATATATATATATATATATATATATATATATATATATATATATATATACACCTTTGCTTATTTTCGTTTTCTCTTCCGTTCTTTTTATTTCTCAATTTTTTTGCTATCTTTCTCGGCCTTTCTCTGATTTTTATTTCGTTATTTCTTATCTCTGTCACTATCACTATCTATCTATCTATCTATCTATCTATCTATCTATCTATCTTACTCTTGCTATCTCTCACGCGAATGGGGATTGGATGCGCTACATATTTTCTACAGCTTTAAGATATATTAATAAAAGAACCCTTGAGACAATCTCCATAATGAAGTTACTTGCTTATTTTATTCCCAACAGAGAATTTTGTATACTTGTTCGAGAACAACTATAAAAAAAAGACAGGAATAACAGGATTAAGAATGCTAACATTCTCAACAGGAATAGCTTAGCTACTTGTAAGACTGGCGCAACACAATCTTTTTAACTATCTTTTCCTTCCAAATGACCTTGTTTCACACGATTAATAATGTAGTAAAAATTTCCTTACGCAGATTATTATATTTGATTTCACTTTATTTTTCATCGATGGTAACCAACATCATCGTATATCCATAGGCTACTAAAAGTAAGCAAGGAAGAAGGGGGGAAAAGCCTTACACTGACGCACCTTTAAATAAAAATACACACAGGCCTTCTTATTTGTAGAGATACGAAAATATAAGTAAACCCTTCAAACCTGCACCTGCCTACGTTCAAACATTTTGCCAGAACAATATAAAGCAAAATCGATACTTGACTGACTTACGAGTTGTTTGACTACTGTTTCCCATCGTTCGTCTTGTCCTCTTTCTGGGAGAGATGCTTACCATTTCTTACTCTACTTTCTCATTCTTTCCTCCATTTTTTTTTTTATCATATCGTCTGTTTCTTTCATTTTTTCCTTCCTGCATATTCGACTTCTTAGTCATTTTTTCTTTATATATTTATTTTCTTATTTTGTTTTTGACTTACCTTTTTTATCTTACACACTTCAGTTTTTATCATAATTTTTTATACCTTCGTTTTGGAGTTTATCACATTTTTTTCAAAACATTTTCTGATGGATTTTCAGTTCGCTTTATTTTTCGGCACGTTATTTATTTATTTTATTTATTTACTTTTTTGCTCATTCAATTTTAACTTTTTGTCTTTTTCTTTCGTCATCATCATTTAAAAATGAGAGTAAATAGTAAAGTCACTAACTGTAGTAGTCGTGATGATGTTGTTAAAACTGCTATTTTTAAGCATTATTTCCAGGAAGTTTTCGCCCTCGGTAGAAACTGATGGATTTCTCTGTAAAGCAATTAACAGTAACTCTCATTAATACTCAAACATTCTCCTCGATATTCTGGAGAATTTAAAACGCTCTTGGGACATTAAATGCAAGAAAAGCAGGGTGCAAGAGCGAGTAACCTACTTAACGAGTTTGTGTGAATGAATGACGGAACAGAGGAAAAGTGTTGCATATCCCCCTCATGGTGGGGGTCAACGGCGTCAATTCACTGATATTGTTGAATATTCTCTCTCTTCTTCCAGGTAGGAAAAGTTTTGGGGTCCAGAGATGAAAGGTATCAACACAGGTAATTTTGATTTTAACTAGTTTATTAAACACGTCGACGTATACATTTCTTAATATCCAGTGGTGTCACTCTTTTATCCACAGGGGAGAAGATCCAGACACGACAGAGAACACGTCTACATTGTTTGATGGTTAAGATTCGATTCTCCGAAAAACCTTTTTCTACCTATCATTCTAGTTCAGCCAATCAAAATTGACTTTCCATATTTTGTCTTATATCTGACCTCTAAGATCAATCTGAGGAAGTCAGAGCAGAAATACACTTCTCTAAAAAATAATAACCTGCTAATTTATTATTTAACAAAAGGAAGATAGTAAAGACTGCAAAGTTATATCGACCAACAAAAATATAACGCTGTGGAGCGCTATTATCAACTATACCCTGAAAGGACATGGCACTTAAAAGATGAAGCGAATAGAGAGTTTGGTTCCTTCCTCTGATTTTCAATCTTTTCGCAAGATTCTTCGGAACACTTCCAAGTGCTCTGTTAATGATGGGTATCACGTACATCTCCATACAAATTTCTCGCATGGTCTAGATAGTTGTGTCAGCTTTTTACTTTCTTTCTCACATGTGAGTACACTTTTTTGTATTTCTTCAAGGCATAGGCTACCAGGGATTCCTTCAATGAATCTATTGGGAAATTTTCCAATCAATCCGAGGGCTCCAACTACAACTGGAATCGTTAATGCCGCCACATTTTTCAGATTTCGATTTGACAGTCCTTCTATTTTGATAGTTTTTTTTTTCTTCAAAGATACAGTATAGTCTGCAGGGACTGCCATGTCTATAGGAAGGCACATTTTGTTTTTGATTCCTGGGCTTTGATTATTCTGTATGTGTGTATGTAAAGTCCTATAAATTTGTTACAGGTCCTATCTCTATCTTTGAGTGGTGTTCATACCAATTTCTTGAGGTTTCCTTCGCGTAAAAGTTGCATATTTTCCAATGCAGATATTGGCCCGCTGTCATCATACAGTGTAGCTGCTGTTCATTATTATTATTATTATTATTATTATTATTGACAGGCCGTATCCAATACATTTCGAACTTCCTTGCTGTTCCGAGCATGCATGCTTTTTTTTTTTTAATTTTCTAATCACAATCCAAAACCCGCAAAGTTGGGTTTTTTTTTTTTTTGGGGTTTTTTTTCTGGAGAGAGGTGCTGGTACTGTAATTATTTTTTTTACTATTCCTTCTCAGATTTTCAAAATTCCATGCTAGAAATCATTGTAGTTTAGGATCTTCATTTCCTTGCTTTTAATTCTCTTGACAAAAGGACAGGTAGGTTTTTCCGTTTGTCTAGCAAGTCTATATCTGGTTTATTATTATTATTATTATTATTATTATTATTATTATTATTATTATTATTATTGCCTAAGTGATGAAATGAGAGGACATAGTCCGCCGTAATAGTGATAATTATGCTATTACAACTGCTATTTATAATTTCTAGAATTAATATTTAAACGGGTAGAAGAATAGGTTGGGTGACACGCTCTAGTTGTAGCGGTGATGTTACCATTTAATAATAATAATAATAATAATAATAATAATAATAATAATAATAATAATAAAAGTATTGAAACTGCCATTTTCCGATATTTTCCGATGATTTCGTTAAGAGTGGATTTCGTTGGAAATCAAGTGCTAGCATTTTCCCTCGAGTCTTCTCATCAGTAAAGTTGCTCTTACCTGGATTATTTCCTTTGTTTATTTTTATTTCTAGTTCTTCCAGATATTTCGCAAAAAAATTTAGGACTGTTTCAAACATGACATTGATGATGGGTACACCGATAATCTCCATACACCATATATTAAAGTTCAAAAGTTTATTTATTTTTTCAAATTTTTTTCAGTTCAACATTTTATTAAATTTTTAACTGTGATGATTTGCCGCAAACAAGTCACGACGGTCTTTTGAACCAGTGCGAAACATTAGTTAAATCATTGTATAAGAAATAGTTAATTCACTTTTCAAGATAAAAGATGTAACTAGCTAGCTAGCTAGCTAACTAGATAGATAGATAGATAGATAAAGAACAGACGGACAGATAAATAGTTAGACAGATAGATAAATAAAGAACAGACTGATAGATTCAGTGGCATGCAAAAGTTTACAACACATTACAAAAATGTTTTTTAGGTATTTCTAATACAGTTACATTAATTAAAGTTTTACTGCTTGTATTTACGTATTCAGTCAAACAATCAGACTTAAAAAAAAAAAAACTACAAAAAAGAATCCCACAAAGAAAATCCGATATTTGTAACGGTGTTCAAATTTTATTAAAATGTTTCAAATTAGGATGGGAGCGTTTTTAGAGCGTTTCAGATTAATTTTATGATTATTTTTTAGTAATGATTAAAAGTATTGCGTCGTACTTTTTCTGTCAACCGTCCTTTAAACATTGGCAAAACGGAGAAAAACAAAATAATTTATCAAGACCTCTGTAAACATATTGTTGATCTTCATACAAATGGACTTGGTTATAGGAAGATATCTAATCAGTTAAATTTACCATTGAGTTCAGTTGAAAGACGTGTCATTTCATTCGTCTCCAAAAATCTCTGGTCGTCCTAGAAAGGTGACGGAAAGTACTGCAAGATCAATGGCGAGAAAAGTTATGCTTAAAGAACTTAAGTGTGGGGATTAGAAGTGGAGTAAAAGTGAGTACGGATGCAAATAGTCGTTCACTTCATCGATATGACATCTTTTCGAGGACTCCAAGGCAAAAAGAAACACCTCTTAAGCGAAAAAATATTCTTGTTAGACTGGATTTTGCAAACGAGAATTGTATCAAATCAGAGAATACTATCCCAACAGTATAATTTGGAGGCGGATCAATCATGATCTGGGGGTGCGTTAGTGCCCAAGGCGTAGGTAACATTGAAATAATAGAAGGGAGAATGGATGGAGTATATTATAGAGATATTTTGGAGAGAAATTTACGAATTTGCACATTGAAACCAGGTTGGATGTTTCAACAAGACAACGATTCAAAACATACTGTAAAGCTTACAAAATCATGGTTATTCATATAGAATAGACGTTCTAAAATGACCAAGTCAATCTCCAGATCTCAATCCGATTGAAAATTTATGGAGAGTGTTGAAACTGAGAATTAAAAGAAGGAACCCACAAAACCTGCATGAACCAAAGGAATTTTGTTATGAAGAATGGAAAAATATTAGCCAAGAAACATGCAATAAATTCATAGGGGACTACTCTAAATGCCTATATGCTGTAATTAGCAATAACGGTTACACTACGAAATATTAATAGACGATTTAATAAATGTTTTGTAAACTTTTGCGTTATTAAATATTGGTTTTTATCCTTCGGATATTTTTATTGATTATTTTTTTAAATCTCATTGTTTGACTAAAGGTTTTAAACATGTGTATTAATAGTAGTAAAAGTTTCATTAATCTGTCTTTAAAATACCTAAAGAAACATATTTTGTAATGTGTTGTAAACTTTTGCGTGGCACTGTAGATAGATAGATAGGCAGATAGATAGATAGATAGATAGATAGATAGATAGATAGATAGATAGATAGATAGATACGAAATGGAAACTAAAATTGCGACACGGTGAATACAGGTGCCACTTTTGACCAGAGTGCAATATGTGCATGCTTTGTGGGTAGTACATAAAATTTCAGTCTTTGCCCATCTTGTGGTGTATTGAAACTCGTATCAGTTGCCCGTCTGTATTTGAGTGATGCTGCTGTCTGCGATAAGGTTCGGCGAGGTGAAAGAGACCAATGCAATCAGGTGTCATGCCACGTAGACGTATATACTCTTTTTGTTCAACTGAAGTCGTTTGAGTGGAGTTCAGATCGTATTGCTTCCAGAGGATGGATAGTCATTTCGAAAAATTGATGCAAATGGTGGACATGCCTTTAAAACCTGAAATATGCTTTAAAGGCAAATTGAACATCGCTTGATTGTGAAGCTCTTCGTAGCAGAGCAGCCAAAGCACGTTAGGTCAAATAGCAGTTCCTCCTGAAAAGATTCAAATCCTACCGGACAACACATTTTCTTTATTAAGTTTTTTTCAACTGTGCAGGCTGGTAAACGAAATAAATACTGTTCAAAAGAAACGGGTAATCTACTCAATTACGGTATCTATTAAAACACCGTTTGAAGTAATTTAATAATGTTCTGATATTCTTTAATCACTGCTCTACTAGAAAAAGATTAGAGACATTCCTTAAATTTACCTTGCACTTAGTTTGAATGATTCTGTTATACTAGTTTGTTGAACATTGCTCGCTCTAAGCTCTTTCAAAACTTAGTCCGACACAGGCATATGAATTGTGTACAATCTACACAAGCGGGTGAATTCATTCTACTCAAAATGGACGGTGAAAGTAACTCTTTTTCATCCCATTCAAGGCAATAGAGCCACTAAGAGGCAAGAGGTTACCGAGTAGGAAATAACACTGTTAAGAATATAAGAACACTGAGAAGAATATAAGAATATGGCTTATGCTAACCTCCAGGAAAGTTAGTCGTTGCGCCTTCTCGGGTTAATATTCTCAGCTGACATGAAGTGGGAAGATTATATTGAATCTGTTGCTAGGTCAACTGCTTTGAAAGTTGGTTCACTGTGTCGTGTTAGACAATTTTTCTCTCCAGAATCTATCTTACATATCTATATGTCTGCCATTTGTTGATTCTTATAATATTACTGCCACATATGGTTCAGTGATCCTGCTATTTACCTTGAGCTCCTTGACAAAATCCAAAGAAGAATCCACAATATTATTAGTTCTGATCTGGCGGCTCGGCTTCAGTAACTTTCCCACCGCCGTAAAGTTGCCTCTCTGTGTCTCTTCTATAAATACTTTCATGGTAATTGTTTAAATGCAATCTAGTACTAGTAGTGTGCTTAACACTACGGCAGACGACATGTTATATCTTCAGTATCAACAGATTTGCAAATATTAATCGATTCAGTTCTTAAAATAAAATAAAAAAATGGGGGCATATTAAAAATATAATTCTTAAGATTTCGATGTTGATGTTTTCGGCTGGAAGATTTTTACTTTTCTCTTTTTGGGCTTTCATTCATTTTTCCTCGAGTTTATTTGACAAAAACATTGGATTTTTTTTTCTGCCTATTTATTCCTCTTTTCAATTCAGTGTTTTCGACGCAAAAAATACCCGACAAAAGGGATCTTCATGAAAACAAGTAAAGACCAATTCAACACTATTATCAAAAAATATATATTACTTCGTAAATTATTTATACTAGTATCGTAATCTTTATTGTTCATCACATATTTTGACTATGACCTTCGGTGTTCTTCGGATATTTGTTTCATCCAGTAATCTATCATTCAGTATATAGATATAGTATGTATACTTATATGAAAATATGTATGTATGTAGATCAACATATATATTGAGTGAGCATAACAAAACGGCACGATTTAGATACAAAATGATATACATTCAAAGATGGCTCCACACAAATACATTTTTCACTTCTCCTTCCTTCCTAGAATCCCAACTAAAATCTGTTATAACATACCAAAAAAGTAACAAATCAAAAGCAAATGCTGTCATTAAACTCATCCCAGAAAGGAAAGGAACCTGAAAAGTTGATTTACAACAAAATCAACAAATCAAACGAAAAACATAAAGAATTGCGAATGTCGCAACCTCTTTATACTAGAAATATTTTATACTAGGAATTCATCAATTTTTACCAGCTTTATTCTATCTTATTATTGCATTTAATCACAGTAATTATAATGAGATAATTGAAAATTAGTAATAAAATAGTAATATGAAAATAATTTATGTAAACTTTTCCAAAATATTTACGTGTAGCAAAACAAAGATGGCGAAGAGAATCGGCTTCTGTTTCCTGTGTCTTTTGTGGACGTTAGCCATCATGACTCTCCACATTTTCATGTCCTTTGTAGCTCTTTATTGTCTTTTTCATATCTTCATCTCTACTGTCCATCAGCATGGCTGATGCTAACCTCCAAGAAAGTTAATCGTTGAGCTAACGTTCTCAGCTGACATGTAGTGAAAGACTACGTTGAATCCATTGTCAGGTCAGCTGCTAAGAATGTTGGTTCACTGTGTCGTGCTAAACAATTTTTCTCTCCAGAATCTATCATACATATCTATAAGTCTACCATTCGTCCATGCTTAGTATATTGCTGCCACATATGGTCTGGTGCCTCTGTTATTTACCTTGAGCTCCTTAATAAAATCCAAGAAGAATCAGGAATATTATTGGTCCTGATAGGCTTCAATCACTTTCCCACCGCCGTAAGGTTATCCTCTCTGTGTCTTTTCTATAAATACTTTCATTGTAATTGTCCGGATGATCTCTTCGCTATGGTATCTAGATTTTTTTAATTTAAGCGCAGTACTTGACTGGCATCTAGCTCTGATCAATTTACAGTTAAGCTAGCTTTATGCAGCCGTAAGTTCTATGTTAAAAGTTTCTTTTCTCGCACTTCTCACTTGTAGAACTCCCTTCCGGCTCCATGCTGTCCAGCCGACTTTAATCTGCAAAAATTTAAATGCAATGTCAATCGCTATCTACTGTCCTCTTGATTACTCTTTCCTCTTCCCACTTATTATTAATATTTTTGTTACTAATTCTTCCACACCCTGTAACCCTTTATGCCTTAGTGGCTTTACTGCCTTGCATGGGGTGGGGGATACCGATTAAAAAACTTTGTTCCTCCAACCATTTACACGAACTCGTGAGGTAGGTTATATGATGTTTTCGTCTGTCCCTCTTGCCTTCAGTATGCCTTGTGAGTGTCAAAATTTCCAAGCTCTCCCTCCTCGTTATGTACTATAAACATGTCAAATATCACTTTTTCTGGCGCAAAGTATAAATGCCTTTTTTGTTTCTGTTATCTCTAAAACTTCGTTGTTGCCCAGATGTTCGGTCCCTAGTATTCTCAGTATCCTTCTGTAGAACCACAAATCTGTTGCTTCAAGTCTCTTCTTCCTCTGTGAGGAGATTGTCCAGTATTCACTGCCATATAGGAGGACTGACATTATGTAACAGTTCAGTACCCTTTTCTTTGTTTCTAATGAAATTTTCCTCTTTCTTAATACTTTGCTTAATTTTTAGAAGGCATCTTTCGCTTTCACAATTCGCCTTCAGTTTTACTTTCATATAGCAAGTTTTCAGGAATTTATCCTATACCCGTAGTATAAGACGACCGCTTATTGATTGTATAAAGATGATGTTATTGGAAATGTTGTTATTTACTGTATCCTTAGAAATTCAAAATAAACGAAATAACAAAACCGATTCTATATCATGTTTTCCCTACACACGTCCCCTAAAAGGGAAACCATTGCTTTGTTTACATTTCATCACGTGATCTCTTGCGAATACTGATTGTTGTTCTTCTTTTTCCTCTTCTTTTCCGATATCTAAACAGTTACAAATAGCCTGGTGTACTAATGGCCATTTACTTATACTTCGTCGATGTGTTAGTGAAACTTTTTTAAACAGTTACTGATGATTGTGAGGAATTTGATGGTTTTTAGATATACATGTAGCAGTGTTTTTCTATTAATAACTTGATAGAAAATAAATAGTTTTATAATATTCTAAAAGTTTGAACTGCAACAACTGTAAATGGATTTTTGTTCGAAAAATAATGGTTGTATGTAATCCTAAATTGTGTTATTATTTCAAACGAAAATGATAATGAATTTTTAATAAGAAATTAATATTATGTTATCTTAAATGTTATTACTACCATAATTAACACTGTCATGAGTTGTGTAAGAGGTGGGGTGGGGTTTTCTATGGAAAGCGTAAGAAGAGGAATAGCTGCCATTCTCAATTCTTTAGTTTTACGTTACTTATATTCCTGACTTTGTTTATTTTATAGATTTATTTATTTTTATTTTATTAATTTTTCTGTATACTTTATTTGTTCGAAAGATTGATATGTAAAATAAAGTAAGATTAGATTTTGGTTATGGACTATTGTTTGTTCGTGAAGTTGCTCTGGGTAGCGTAGTAGGAATTTGATGCTTGCATGAGGTTTCAAGCTGACGAACACAATGCAGTTTTGATTTCTTATGCCCACAAAGACACATATTTCTTCGTCTTCTTCTCTCTCCCCCCTCTCTCTCTATACACATATATGTGCGTGTGAGTGTGTGTGTGTGTCTATAAAATTTCAATAAAAGGAAAATATGAATAAAAACAAAAGGATAAACTTATTTTAGCCGGTGCATTCTGTTTCTCATCTTTACATTTGCCTTAAAGGACGAAACGTCTCGAAAAAGATAAGTGTTATGATGTTGATGTGGGGTTAGTAGAGACAAACGCCAAATAACACGTAACAATAAAAAGGGTTTTAATAGGTTGGTAAAAAGGTACAGAAATCGCCTGAGTAGTCAATAACTAGCTCGGCTAAGAACTTCTCGGTCTCTCGCTCTCCCCCATGTCAACTGACATGCCACTATTTAAAGTATTTGTTCACAGACGCGGATAAGTTCATCTTCAAGAGGGGGGGTAGGTTTCCGACACAACAATAAGTTATCCTTTTGGCTTTGTATATATATATTTAATTAAGTTTAATTAAAGAAAGGTCTATTGATTATATTTTATTTCCCCAGGAAAGGGATTTTTCTTGGTTCCTCACATCACATTTCCAAACATAAAATAAAATGGTTTAAAAATGTACATATTATTATTTTTATACAAGTTTTTGAGGGGTAGTTTTAAGCTGGAGTAGGGTGATAGAGAGAGGGGCAAAAGGACGACGACAGATATGATCGAAATTAAAGAGGAAATGAAGAGATAGGAATATATTTAAATCTATCTTTATTAAGATACTTAAGAGTAAGGGTGGTAGGGTAATTTCGATGGACCTTTAAGGTTGTCTGTTTTTAATTAAACTAATATTCGCTCTGTTTTTGCACTGAGCTTTCTCCTTGTAATTATCCATACGGATTACCAAACATTTCATTACCTAACTATATATATATATATATATATATATATATATATATATATATATGCTCTATAATGAATTTGGTTGTCTGGTCCAGTTGAGAACTTTTTTGGCTTAATGCTTTAGCTCCTGAACCATGACACCAGATTCTCTTGTTATTGAGCGCTTTTTGCTATACTGGCAAGCCTTTTCAGGTTGAATATTTTTTTTTTTTTGCCATTTTAGATCTTGACTGGATGATCTAGCCTCCCCACTGTGCGAGTTTGGTTTGCTTGTCAAATTTTACTCGTCTAGTGGTATATGAGGTAATCATCTTATTACTGCAAGTTACTGGTTACCTGAAGATTGTGTGCAAGCACATGAAACTTAAAGTAGTGGTCAATCATTTCCTACCTGGTTATTGAATTAATATATATATATATATATATATATATATAGTCATTCACAGAGAGACTGCTTCGCTGTATCACAGCTCATCGGTGTAGCTAGACATCCGATTGTTTCAAGCCGGGATCGAAACCCGACCGATTTGGCATATACATATATTGGGTTGGTGCATAATTATCAGGCGTTTTTAAACAATATTTATTATAAAAAAAGAAACATAGCAATACAATAATAACATTTTAAATGAGTATGATTATATCGACACGCATTTTTATAACCTAAAAATAAAATAATGTTTTTATTTAAAAAAATAGCCATAACTCGCCTACAAAAACGCCTGATACTTATGCACCAACCCAATATATGTAAATGCCAAATCGGATGTCTAACCACACTGATGAGATTATATTTATATATATATGTAATCTAAAATATCTCGAACATGATCACCACTAACGATACAAGAAATAGAAACTTCAAGAAACCTACGTTATATATCAATTCGCTTACTCACTTGGAGAATATTCCTCTAATAATAATAATAATCCAAACGCACCTTGGTTAGATAACTACTAAATTATCGCACCGATTAACAAAGGTCATTTATCTGATAATCATTCATTTAAAAGGATATCACCAACCAAAACAAAATTAACACAAGAAATCCGACAAATCTTTACCAATAACAATTTTGCTAGTGCACAGTCCGAATTTGACTTTTGATCCCAGCCAGGTATTTACAATCCCTTACATAAATATTATCATCAATTTGTGAGTGACGCTTCAAGACAGAAACACTTCCTCTCCTTGTCACATTCACTACATATAGTACTACTTACCTTGTATGGCATAGTTCATGGCAATTCATGATAGTGACTTCTTTGACACTGCTTGAAAGTGAGAAAAGGTTTCAAACGGTACCAAACTTGAACAACATATAGCATTTACCTAAAATGAAGAACTAGTCTGTATCGATGGATGCAATCGGTCGTAGATTTTTAATCAGTCTCTACTTTTAGACAGAAGACAAAGAAAAGGGTTTCTATGTTTCACAGAGAACCGAGCAGGTCACCGATCCTGTTTTGCATAGACAGATCTATTTGACCTATTGATGGGATCCCTAAAGGCACAAACACTCTAATCTCGTCACAGAATGCAGTTTAATGTCATAGCCAATATATACATACATTGTAGGGTTGTTGTTTGTTTTGTTTTTTTATTCTGGACACTTCTAATAAAACGTCGTGTAAACATTGAATACTTTTCTTTCTTAAAATTATTCAGACATTTAAATTTTCTTATAAAGGTTTTAATTAACATTAAAGTAAAAATGATTAAACAGGATTTGACGATAGGAAAGGAAAACACAATCACTAACTGACCAAAAAGTACATTTGCTACACTTTTCTTTTATCTATATTTTACAAGTTGAATCTTGTAAAATGACTATCTAAGGGGAAGGCCAGAAAACGCTTGAAAATCAGAATTTGAAATGCTCCACATTTTTCTAGGGTCGAAAACCAACGACTGGCACAACTATTAATTACTGATATATATATATATATATATATATATATATATATATATATATATATAGAGAGAGAGAGAGAGAGATGAAAAAATTCTCAGAGTTAAACTGTAGAAATTTATATATATATATGTGTGTGTGTGTGTGTGATATCACAGAACTTGTAAACAGTTTTGAACAAACAAAACAGCATATTTTCCCTTAAAAAAGGCAACCTTTTTTTCGGCCAACACCTCATCAGAAAAATCGTCGGCGACTAATAAAATTTTAAAGAGAATCGGAAATGATAGACAAACTGGGAGGAAACGAGGAACTACGATTGAAATACAATTTAATATTAAAAAGAGGAGAAAAAAATAAGAAGGGAGAAAATGGCAAAAACAAGAATAAGTAGTTCCAGTGAGTATAAAAAGTAAAAATATAGACACACACACACACATATATATATATATATATATATATATATATATATATATATATATATATATATATGTGTGTGTGTGTGTGTGTGTGTGTGTGTGTGTGTGTGTGTGTTTGTTGAACTCTCCCGTCTGTTTCGATATATAAGGGAGCCAAAAGTTCAGTTTATATTAGGTTGGTGCAAATATAATGTCGGTTTTTGACGTTAAAAATACGTCAAAAACGGACATTATTTTTGCACCAACCTAATAGATGCCACCACACAAATAATTAGAGAAAAGGTGCTTAGCGCGAAAACCACAAACACCGCATCTTTGAATTCAGAGATTTCATTCTCCTTGACTGGCCACCAGCAAGGCTAGTGTTTTTTTAAACCCATAATTCGATCGATTAATTCCATTTCCAAGGGAATTAACGCAAAGTGTACGAAACAGGATCGAACAATTTTATTTTTATTTCGACTCAGCGATTTGACTTTTCGCACTGGTAAACGTTAACCTGTCCGTACATCAAAATGAATTGGATAGCCAGTGGGAATCGAACTTGCAATACGTACATCAAAATAGAGAAGATGGCCAGTGGGAATCGAACTTGCAATACGTACATCAAAATAGAGAAGATGGCCAGTGGGAATCGAACTTGCAATACGTACATCAAAATAGAGAAGATGGCCACTGGGAATCGAACTTGCAATACGTACATCAAAATAGAGAAGATGGCCAGTGGGAATCGAACTTGCAATACGTACATCAAATTGAGAAGATGGCCAGTGGGGATCGAACTCAATATGCGTACATCACAAAAGAGGGGTGGCCAGTCGGGATCGTACATGACAATGTGCGTGATGGCCAGTGGGATTCGAACTCACTATCCGGACATCGCAATGTGCGTGATGGCCACTGGGGATCGAACTCACTATACGTGCATCTCAATGGAGAGGATAGGTGGTGGGGACCGAACTGATTGTGCGTACATCACAATGGAAACAATGGCCAGTGGAGATCGAACTCACTATGCGTACATCACAAAGAAGGTGATGGCCACAATTGATGTAATAGCCAATGATGATCGAACTCACTAGTATTAATGATTTGTAACACGTCTGTTTTTTTCTTTGTTTGGTTTTTTATCTTATCTTTTTTTTTTCTTTCTTTTTCGTTATTTCTGTGACTTTTCTTCAGTAATTTCTTTCCTGTGAGTTCTCTTTCAAGTGAGACTTTCCCAACTCGAATCAATCAACCAGTCAAATCTTATTTCCTCTTGCTTTTATCCAAAGCCGACATCGCAGCTGATCTCACGTTCGACCATTTCTTACTTCGACAGTATTGTCGCGTCTTTGATTTACTTTGTCATCAAATTCAGAAAAACCTCCCCTTACTGACCTCTCTTTTGCTATGTCCTTGACCGGTCAAAATGACGAAACCTTCATGAATTACCTTTTCTATTTTCCTCGCTAAATAGCAGTCAAAGCGAATGAGGTGTATGGAAATCTGTTGATACTGAGAGTTTTCAAACTAAATACAAAAGCAAAAACCCACTCTCTCTAAATCTCTTTGACTATATCTCTCCCTTTCTCTCACTGTCACTTTCTTTTCACTCTCTCTGTCACTATACCTCTCTCTTTCGCTCAAGCTAACATTTCTCCCTTCCTCTTTGTGACTCTCTTTTGCGCTATATATATATATTTCAGAAAGATATAACTTATCCAATTTGAGGGCACCTTACTGCAGATATGTGAACAGAATTATATATATATAAATAAATAAAAAGACGTCCGACTGGATAGAACGTTCGCTTTCTGACCATGAGACCTGGGTTCGAATCTCACCATGGTCGAATTGTCAGGACTGGATCGAGGTCAATCCCAGCGTGCAGCACTTTTGAAAAGTACCTGAAAACCATACCACGTGTTGATCCAAGACTTGTGAGTAGCAATTGGGTAGACGGAACTTTTGGGGGCCGTCGGTAGCTGTGGTCGCATGAAGCCACAACTCATCGTCGGCCAGGGCTTGAGCGTGCTTGTCCTGTTCAAATTGCTGAGCACGCTAGATAGCACGCTCTTTCCCAGAAACTGTAACTAAGGTCTGCTCACCATAGTAGCTACCTAATGACGTGTACACCTTCTTTGCCTGAATAACGGCGGTTACACAAGGTGACATAAAGTCCATGATGTACTGGAGTCGTTGCTTTGATATATCTATTCCGTTATTTATCAGAGCTACAGCTATGTTGTATTTGTTAAGTTTGTTAATCAGTTTGTGCCGTATATGCTTAATGGGGTTGATATCTGGCAAGCACTGGGTTTGATAAAATAACTGGAAGTGAACCAAGTATTCCAGAAACTACTTTGAGTCACTTGTGCAATCTGTGGTATCATGTTTGAACCAAACATTACCATCAGAAACATGGCCAGCACAAAAGATGGTCTTCACTAACAATCTTATACCTAGCTAATCCGATTCACGACCCATTCACTCGTTACAATTTGCGAATTAATCACAAAACTCGCTCGTCACCAATCAATCTCCCATACACCATAATACCGCATCCTCTCAGGGGGACCTACAAAACGCACCCCATTTGATGATAATAAATTATTATATGTCAAAATTTAATAATGGACAATAGAGGGGAGTGAATGAACCCCAAAACAAACTAAATGTCAAAACAAAGCAAAATAAACATAACTGATGTTAGTAGGACCTGTCAATAGAGAATACAGTTTTATTACGAGCCCTTGATAACTTCATCAGAACATACCATTACAGAACTACCAACAGATAGCATAACACTATGTAGTCTGGATCCATAGCATATTGCATCTCCTTTACACACGAACTAGACAGTCTGAAATTAGCCACTCATCTGACCAAGTGACAAAGTACCAATGTGGCCTCCTGGATATGACGATAAACTACATCCGGCAGCAAGACCTCTGAGCGGGAGATTTTAAGGAATATGAAACCACTTCTTAATTGTTGTTCCAATGTTCACCCAGGGTGGTAGCACCTGTCAGGGTCCCAGCTATTGGCAAATAGTTAACCCCAAACTGGGGCCAAAAGAACATGAAAGTATAAAAATAGATCTCTTTAGTAAAAATACCAGAAATACATTTTTAAAAATATTACCAGCAAATCCTTCTTTTTAAAAAATATTACCAGCCATACATTTTTGGAAAAAAAATATTACCAGAAATACATAAAAAAAAAATCAATACATATTCTAAAAATTTTATCGGCATTAAATAACGCATTGAGGTATTGATATACCGGAAAACAAAATAAACCAATAAACCTAGACAAAAATGGTGAATCACCTTCTTTAGTCGCCATCACAAAATCAAAAACATCTTACACTAAATCGGAACCGAGGCGGAGTTGTTACGAACGAAATAAACTTAGCATTTGTCTGTGGCTTAAGTTTCAATATTGTTGCTTCAGGCAATTCGCTCGGTGTATATAATTTCATATAATTTCCAAATGGTAATGAAAATTTTGGTTTTGACTTTATACTGCCAATTCCGTTCATATTTCAAGCAATTGACACAATTAACGTTTTCTTTTTGGCAAAGCTTTCAAAAATCAGACAATCTAAAAAAAAGATTTACAAGACTGAACATTTTTAAAAAAGGTTGAAATGTTTTCTTTTTCCAATATTTTATTTATATTTATTGTATGAAATATACAATTAGGGCACAAGGCCAAAAAGGGGAAAGAGGTTCAGTCTGGTCTTCACTAACAATCTTATACCTAGCTAATGCGATTCACGACCCATTCACTCGTTACAATTTGCGCATTAACAACAAAACTCGCTCGTCACCAATCAATCCTCCATGCACCATAATACCGCATCCTCTCAGGGGGGTCCTACAAAACGCACCCCATTTGATGATGATAAATTATTATATGTTAATGATGGACAATAGAGCGGAGGGAATGAACCCCAAAACAAACTAAATGTCAAAACAAAGCAAAATAAACATAACTGATGTTAGTAGGACCCGTCAATCCCTCAAGACAGAGAGGCCGCTGTATTCTTCCCATTGGACAAAATCAAGAGGATCTCTGGCTGGGAGAGTGGGGAAAGGGGAAAATATATACGGATATATATAAAGCTGACCAGTCGAGATAAAAAAGGGGCCAAAACAAACTGGGGAAGTTAGGAATCTCAATTTGGATCATAACAAAAGATGTAGCCAGGAGCAGGCCGGGAACAACACTTACTCACATTAACTAGGTACACAAAAGTTTGTCTAGCCTAACCAGGGGAGGGCTCCACAGGAAGCCACCTCGATGTGATAGAGGTTGGCCTAAAAGAGAAAATCAAGGCTAGTCCCGTTCAAATGAACCAAGCTAGCCTCAGTCAACCACCTTTCGCTAAAGTCTATCGAATGCAAGCGTTTTCCATTGGTTCTAATCTTCATCTTGAGCTGATGCTCAAAGAATCGGATCCGATCCTGACGGGAAAGACGGTTGCCTGGCGAGACTTCCTCCTGTCGCGTCGTCCAAATCACCATTCGGGCCGTGGCAAGCAGTGTTAGAAACACCATTCGTTTCACACCAGAATACGTGGGCGACACATTATCACACGCGTATGCACGATCAATGAGCACAAGCTTTTCGAGAGTGATACGAGCCGTCAGCTCGCCGACATGGTCCCATAGGGGCGGACCCGAGGATAATAGTTGAAGGCGTGCGAAGCCGTTTCTTCTGAACCAAGGTCACATCGTTTACAGTCTGGCAAATCCGCTAAGCCCCATATGAATGCCTTGTCATCGAGAGGCAGCCTATTCCGAGCCAGTCGCCAGGTAAGCGAAAACTCAGGGTTACTGAGATAATCCGCCTCTGGCGCCTAAGACCAGAAAGAGCGAAACTCCTCTTCCGACAAGTCAAGCCACTCACGTAGAGGATCCTTCGCGGCCCCCTCCACTAGATAATGATGGAAAACCTTCCTAAGCCGAGAAAGGTCACTGGACCGAGGAATGATTGTCAAGGCATATCGACATCCGCGAAGGAAATCCGATTGATTTGATGCGTCCCCTCCATAAAATGGCGGATAGCAAGCGCTCGAGCGACTTCTTATGATCTTTACAGAGAGGAAGTACAGACAACCGATAAAGGACAATAGGAAAGACGTAAGTGGCACACACCTCCGCCCTGCCCTTCACGGACAACCTGACAAGTCTGAACGGCCGCGTCGATCTTTGCCTGTACTTCAGTTCAATTTTTTTTTCCAGCTGAAGGTCGGATCCAAACCATACTCCAAGAATGCGGACAGGAACGCTCGTCCAACCAAAGGGCCCCGGAAGATCAACACTCTTCCAGACACCTAACAGCAAGCTGGACGACTTGTCGCGGTTAATCTTGGCCCCTGTCACCATTTCGTACCGTTCAAGCGCCTTCAGTACCACCTCAATGTTACTACGGGACGACACAAACGTTGATACGTCATGGGTGTACGCGGAAACCGTGGCTCGAGCCCCTCCATGGACAGCGATTCCACGGAGGGCCTGGCTGCACGCCCTGTCCCTTAGCCGGCGAAGGAGAGATTCCATCGCCAAAGCGTAAAGTAGGGATGACAGTGGACAACCCTAACGAAGACCGAGACAGCGCAAAAGCGCCCGACGGCTTCCCATTCACCTGTACCACAGCACTGGGCAGCGATATGGCAGGCTAATCCACCGGCAGAAGTCGGGTTCGAATCCGTAGGACAGCGGTAAGGTAGCGATTCGGGTGCGAATCTGTAGGACAGCGGTAAGGTAACGATGATCAACCCTATCAAATGCTTTGAACTTATCTAAATTGATCAGCGAGGTCTCGTCGTCTTTTACACCCTCTATGATCGTGCGGATCAGATTCAGGTTGCTCTGACTTGTTCGGCCCCTCACAGTGTAAGTCTGCTCAGGACCCAACAGAGACTCGGCAACTGACTGCAAACGCTCCTGCATGATCCGTGGTTAGCAGAGTTATGGGCCTATAGTCATCAAAATCCCGCCCAACACCCTTGCCCTTTTTCAACAGCGTGATCACACCCCTGGTGAACCGGTCGAGGACGGACCTATGCCGGAACCAGATGTTGAATACAACCGTTAAAATCGGGACAAAGATGTGCGACAACCTCATGTACAATTCATAGGGCAAACCATCCAGACTGAGCGACTTGCCTCTGCCGACCTTCTTCAATGCCACGTAGACTTCGCCCTCCGTGATGTCTCCCTTGCAGCTAGCAGTTGCGATGCTGGTTTTGCTTCTGATTGCACTAACCTCGTTCACTTGACCATACTTAGCAAAAAAGGTTCCCGTTCGGTCCTCGCAAATGTCCACCGGTATGCCATGTACCCTTATTTTAGTCTTTCGCGTTCCCATATACTCCGTCTGGAGTCGTATACACGATGTCGACAGGACACTTCCTGTAAGCTGCTTGGCTTCCTGCTCGGAGCTGAGAAGAATGTCCCACGTAGCATTACTTTGGGCATAATTCTGAGGCTTTTAATACCTCTTCCATACTTTCCCTGCTGACCCTAATGAGTCTTAGACTCTTTACGTCAGTAGGGATATAACTTTTGTGTTGACCGCTTCAAGAGCCTCAAGAATAGTGAGGAACTCATTTCCTTGCAGGTATTTTTCAAATTTTACCCGCTGTTCCTCATAATAGGCCGAATCTTTTTTCTTTGGGCCGCTCTCTGACGAGGCCAGTTTTTTCGGTAGTGACTTATTTTCCATTTGCGGCGCAACCAAATTTTCGCCTATGGTGGCCGACAACCACCACGGCTGAACAAATAAGACAAATATATATACAGTGTAACCCGGATATAAGAGAGTTGTCGGGACCGGAGAAGAAGTCTCTTATGTCCGGGGTTTCTCTTATATCCGGGTTTGGTCTATTTTGTTTAGGTAAGTATGGGAATAATTTGGGACCAGAGAAAATCTCTCTTATATCCGGGTCACACTGTATATATATTATTTTTTATCCAGGCATAAAAAGGCAAGACAAAATTGTGAACAACCAAATAAAAACAAGAATGTGGGAAAATAAAAATGATAATCACGTGAGAACTAAAACACATACTTAAAAGGTAAGAACGGGGGGTGAGGGTAAAAATACAAAAAAAAAAAGGAAATAAAAAATAAAACGAAACAAGTGTACAAATAGATATGCACAAAAATAAAAAAATAAAACTGAAAATTCCAAATAAAAAGTGAATAATTCAAGTTCAATTCGACGTAACACTCAAACTTGTCCAAACACGTAAATTCACAAATGTAAAAGGCAATCAAACTTAGGCAGCATATTGCCCCGCTTTTTTTCCAATATTATACTCCTAAAATTTCATCCTAAATCCAGGCCAATGACAAAGGATAGGTTTAGAAATTATTTGCTTCTCCGTGAAAATAATGAGAACTAATTTTAGTGTACAAATTCTCAAAGTTTACCCGCCTCCACATCAAAACAATCTGGCAATGAACCTGTGCCAAATAACACGACGAATTTAGTTTCCAGTCGGCGAGAAAACGAAAATGCCATCATTTCTATACTTTAAAATTATGAATTCTAACTATTATCCCACCCCAACCACAATTCATGGCTAATAATATTTTCCAAAAACCATAATTTGTTTTATTTAGTGTCCACTTCTATGGAAAACGATTAGTGTGTCTCGCTATGACGAAATATCAACCATTATTTCTGTGTACTGAGTTCTTTCACGAATGCTCAATACTTGTGACCCTATGCCAAATTAAACTTTCTTTTTTAATAGCGGTCTACATAAATGACTTCTTTCTCTACCTGATTTAATTGTAATGTTCTTTTGGAGAAATATTCAATTTACCTGACAAGTGAGTCCATAAAAGAATCCCAGGTTTGTTTAATTAAAGTTTTTTTTCACCTTTATTTTTGCCTGTAATTTTCTTTACATTTCTTTTTCTAGAATGGTTTCTTTCTTTTTCCACTTTCAATGATAAACATTTTTCTGACTAGTTACGTGCCAATGTTTCTGTTAATTTAATTAGAGTAACTAATCATCTTTAAGGAACGACTTTCCGCTGCCGGTCGCCATGTCTTATTTTCGTCTCCGCCTTCGACCAGTGCTTCAGATTTTCCTTTGGGCAACTTGGCTTTGAGAAAATTTCATTGAATTTTCCATGTAGAAATGTACGTAATGACTTTCTTTTCTGCTATTAAATTTTTAACCAAGAATTTGTTTAAAACATTAAGATTTTTTTAAACCCGAGCAAATCACATTTTTGTGCAAATTTCTAACCAAATCTTATGTTCATTTTGTCTGTCTATTAATTGCTTTTCTTGGAACTAAAGTCAAATTTAAATCACGTTTCTCCTTTGTTTCCTATTTCTTTATTTACGATGTGTCACCTTTTTAAGTTACAATATTTTTTTCTGTCTTCGAAAAAAATGCTTGGAATCTCTGGCATTGATTCGGCTAAATTGGAATTTTAAGAAAAATATTTAACCCGAATATAAGAGAAACACGGATATAAGAGAGCTTTTCCTGGTCCCAAATTAGAGCCATACTTACCTAAACAAAATAGACCAAACCCGGATATAAGAGAAACCCGCATATAAGATACTTCTTCTCCGGTCCCGACAACTCTCTTATATCCGGGTTACACTGTATTGTATTTTAAATGACCTAATTTCTTTGAGAAATATTTTAAAGGGATTTTGGTGGAGGGCTGGTACATGAAAGTCAACACTTGAAAACCAAATCTTGAATCTTCGTTTCTTTTCTGGACAGAAATTCTAATGATTGATCTTTTTTTTAGGATTTTTTTCTTTTATCAGTATCACCCCATGCAAAGCAGTAAAGTTAGGTACCTTCACGAAATCGCTAAAAAAGAGCATAGCTTGATGAAAAAGACGCCATCCTTGCCGAAAACAAAATTTTATTGTCTAAATGCTTATGTTATTATTCAGAAGACAAGACAAAAGTTTTTTTTAATTATTTTTAAAAATGTTCCTTTTTTTAGAACATTTTAAATTTTGATTAAAAAAACCTTGTTTCTATTTGTATCGGCGGAACTAGTAAATAACATAGACAATTTTTAGCACGTTTTTTTGGTATGACACACATTAATTTGAAAAATCGTGCAAAAATAGAAATAATTGTCGGATGTTGATGAAACTTTCAGGAACTATTCACACATGATCGAAATTATTATAAATATGTTTTTTTTTTTTTTTTTTTTTTGTTTTTTTTTTTTTTTTTTTTTTAAAGTCATGGTAGAAATATTTTTTAAAATATTTATTACCCCCCCCACCCAACTAATTTTATGAAAACGCTAGAAATTCGATCGCATCGGGTTTAGTGATTACAATAATGAAAAGCACAGGGCTTTGAGGAATGCAAATCATGTTTTTTTTTTTTTGTTGTTTTTAATTGGAGCCAACGTACCTGAAAATCAGCTCTGAATTGTAACATACAAAACTCAAAACAAAGATATTATTTAATTTCAAATGCTTTTATTTGTTTTTAGTTGTTTTTATGAATATGGACAATATTTTCTGAAAGCAAAAAAATTTTTTCGATGAAAAATGAATTTTTAATACAATTATTTGTTATTTCTTTAATTATAATAGATTTTACATTTAAGTTGTTAAAATATTATAAAATTAGTTAAAAGCCCCATCGGCTTTCCTAAGTGTCCTTATGAGATAGATCTTTTTTTAGCGCGTTGTAAATTGTATCATTTTGACTAATCAGAAGATCCACAGTAATTAAGAAATGTAATGTTGTGCTTATAACCGGGCTGTAATTATAAAGTACAGAAGACCAACCAGAATAAGTTGCGTTATTTGAGTTAAGCATAGTTCTCCGCTGTTAAGGCATTTACTTTTGCGAAACACGTGTGGAGAAGTTAATTTGATTTTTCAATTTCAACTGAGAAGGGTACCTACAAGTATCAGTATCATCTTATGAAATATCAAAATTAATAATAAAATGAATGCAAATACAAATAACAGTAAAATGTAATAAATGTACATAAAATTATAGTATTTTATGTACAGTTCTGATAAAATTTCATAAGAAAGTTACCTATAAATTAATTAGATACATTTCTTAGGGAATATGAAATTTAATGTCACTCTTAACAGTCTTATTTTAATTTCTTTATAATATATTTTCCATAAAGCATCATAAACGTAAAGGTGAAAGCTAAGTACAAAAAAAAAAAAAATTAGACCGCTGAAAGTTTTCGTTACAAATAACGAGGTAAATTTGTTCACTTAAATGTAAATTATTTCACTTTTCTCCTTCCGTAAAACAAATTAGCCTCATGGAATTCGTAAATGTCATTCATCATCAAGAGACGCGAAAGTTTATGACCTGCTTTGTTTTATTTTCAAATTACATCTTTTTAGCACAAAAGCTAAGTTAAATTTGGTTCAAAATATTTTAAATAAACATAATTTCTGATTTTCTTAAAATAAGTTTTGAAAAAATAATTGATATTTAAAAGAATTTCAAAGTGAGATTTCCAGTTTGTTTGTTTTTTAAATGGAAAAAAAAATGGTCAATTTTGCTGACTCAAAAAAACTAGATTTTTAACGAAAATTTCGGACGTGCTAGGAACGATTAAAAAATGGAAAAAAATACCCCCAAAATACTGTGATCTTTCCTCTTAATAACAACAAACAGACGATAAAATTTTGTTTTCGTCAAGTTTGGCGTCTTTTTCATCATGCTATACTTTTTTTTTTTTTTTTTTTTTTTTAGCGATCTCGTGGCGGTACCTAAGTAAAGACACAGGGTGTGGGAGAATTTTGGCCCAAAGACTACTAAACGTTATGTAATACCTGTCCTCCTATATGACAGAGAATGCTGGACACTCTTCTTACAGATAAAAAAGTGAAGCTCAGAAATGATTCTACAGAAAGATGCTGAGAATGAATGTGAATCACGGTGAAGGTTTTTTTTCTTGCGGGGGATGGAAACAAAGTTATCAGATAAAAACAGATAAAATTTCTAGGGAAGACGACGAAAGGGGGGCTTGAGATATTTGATAATCACAGGCGACATGGAATAAAAACAACAACGCATAACCTAATTAGTGAGCTTGAGTAAATTGATGGCGGAACAAGAGCTACAAAGAACAGGAAATTGTGGCGAACCATGATTTTCAACGTCCTGAAGGGACATGGCACGATTGGCATCTAGATCTAGTTATTTTACTGTTGAAAGGTTTTTTTTTCTCTCTCACTTCTATCAACCTCGAGTTTCAAAAATGCAATGTCAATCGTCATTTTCTATCTCCTTTGAATTTTGTTTACTTATTGTCCTTTCTTTTCAGTAACGTTTTCTCAGTTTCCTTCATTCTCCCGTTCGAGTCTTATCGGCTTTATTGACTTACTTGGTTTTGGTTTACTGACTTTTTTTAAGGCATGTCAACCTCAGTGGATTATTTAATACCGACAAGATTTTTAGGACAGGAATAGAATGTAAATCTATTTTTATACTTCATAGTGTTTTGACCCTATTTGCCCATGGTTGGGACCAATGGAGTAGCGAGGGGGGGCGGACCGCCCCGGGTGCCAGCACAGGAGGGGTGACACAATGTCACCCCCAACAAAATTTTTCAACCAGGCCAAAAATAGTCTGAAAACAGTGGTGGAGACACAGGGTTTCGCAGGCGAGCATATGACCCCCTAGAAATAATTTATGACCCCCCACTTTTGTGCCCCCGTCAGAAATTTTCTAATAAATTGTCGGGAAATTTGTGAATAGGAAAAATAGCAATGTTTTCAGCTTTTGATTTGAACTGATTATTTTGTGGTATTGGATTTTGTCTTGGATCATACATGTAAACAGTAACTTACCGGTCAGTAAAGTAGAGGTAGAGCATGTATGAAAATTTAGCTACGGCTCACCATTTAGCATTGGGTGAATCTGGGTCATTGGGGTGACATTTGAGCGGACCGCCCCAGGTAACGTTTACTCTAGCTACGCCACTGGTTGGGAACCTACCAGGTGCTACCGTGCCGATGTTCTCCGCTCATCCGTCGTTCACTTGATGACATCCAAGGTTGGTTGTATCTGTACATACACTAAACTCGCTATGTTCACAGATTTTTCCCTTTAGCCGTGATCGCATCCAACAAAAAATAACGACAATTGCTTTTAAAGACACTGGTTGGAAATTAGCAACAATACGATTTTTCACTTAACCGTGAGATTTTTCCTTCAGCTTCGTCTTGTGGACTGCTACCTTACTAAGTTCTGGCCACGGAAAAAGGACCCTTACATTCATTGCCTGTGGTTTCGATCACTGCTGACCTATTCAATCACTGGTCACCTACCTTCTTCTCAGACTGCAGGACTCTTTTCTCTTTGACCTCCTGTCGCCCTCTGTTTATATATGGATAATGGCTGGGGTCCCACCTCAAAATCCATCCACTTTTGTTCTGGAAGATTTGAGATCATCCATTCAGCTTTTTGGGTGGTCAACTTCTTCAAAAGGATATAGTTTTATGATTATCTAAAATCATTAACAACATTTTATGTTTCCCAATTCAAAAGGCAGCTGTAGACATAAATCCCCAAAACATTGACACTGAAGTTGACTCAAAGATGGACTGGAGACGAAATTCCTACCAAACTCAAATGACTAAGTGGACATAAGTAGATAAATTTCTTTTCTTTTATCTTCTAAAGATGCGTGAGAAATCGTTTTGTTACACTATCACCTAGGATCAGGAATTAAGAAATGGTTTCACGTAGCACAAAACTTCCCGATAAGAGGACTTGCTTGGGATGAAATGGTTTTAGAATTGAAATATTCGTCTTGAAGCTATTTTTATGACTCCTCCTCCTCTTGTATTTAAACTGAATATATTTTGTTATAATTGTATTATTTTTAAATGGATAAACAATTTTAGATTTGGAATTTGATCATCTTCCGTCATCGAGGCCTTGGGCACCGATTTATTATTAATAATTAATTATAATGTTGGTGGCTGATAAGGTTTCATATGATAAAACTTTTATCATAAAAGTAAAGATAAGTTCAGTTTGGCAAAATACTGATAAATGAAAAAATAAATGACACTTATTTGGTAGTTTAAATCTTGATTGCCTACAAAGGTCTTTCACAGTTACTTTCATTCTTGAACTTAAATTTTATTTTCTTTGTCCTAGGGTCAAAATATGGTTGCGGGGGGGGGGCAGTTAAATACTAAAGAAGCCGATCAAAGTGATTCCGACTACTTGCTGCCGAATTATAGTGCTTGAAAACTGGTGAATGAGTTCATTAGTTGGCTGTAATTCGAAACTGATTCTTCATTTATCTCTTCTCTATTATTTTTTTTTTTTTTTTTTTTAATCGTGATTTTTCGAGGCTCGGCCGGAGAGGCAAGCCCTTCCACAGCGGCTGTGTCGGGAGATATATGGCAACCTGTAAGGAGTTCCAGTTTTACGATATTTGTTTTTCTTGCTCTTTTAGAAAGGAAAATGACCTGTTTTCCAGTCAGCAGCTCATTCATAGTAATTGCTTCCTCTCGTTTTTTTATAGTATGTTTGTGACGCTTCCTTCGGAAATTGTTAAACTTTCTCCAAATTGTAATAAAATATTTCTTTTTCATCTTTGTATATACAAAAATTCTCCTTCCCCATAAATTAATGAATGCAACCAAACAAATCTTAGAATCATTAACTTAGAGACGCGTATCCAAACAGACCAACGGTCTAATTGATTGTATATCATTTCTCCGCCTATCGTGACGTGATTCAAGTTTACACATCTGCCTGCTTAAACTATAACAAAGAAAAAAGTGATATGATCTTTTATAATATACAGGTACCTCCAAGGAAAAGTTATACCTAAGGTTTAAAATGGATTTTGAAAATTAGAAATTTATTTTCTTGAGGCTTTTTTTTATATTTCTAATAAGTAAAATAAATTGTATTACAAAACGAATTTTACATCGCTAAAAATGGCTAATTTTAGCCATATTTATAAATCTCTCTCCACAACGTAATTCTCTTTATCATTAGTAAATATAGTTTTTACTTAATATTTTAACCGCTAAAGATTAATACAGAATTTAAAGATGTAAAATTTTATAAATTATTCTAATTAAAATTGTTAAAAAATGAAAACTGTTGTAAAAATTTCATTATTCATCGAAAATAATTTTTTCTAAAGACAAGATTCTATATTTTGTTCATAAAAGCAATTCTAATTAATGTCTTACTTTAATTACTTAATTCTCTTTTCTTTTATAAATGTGATGGATAACAGATGTAAAAACAATATTTACTTTCACAGAGATTTTCTAAACATTTGTGAATACGTCAGGCAAGTTTGATTAAAATCCGGCAGTATTTTTTTTTTTTTTGTGTGTGTATATATAATATATATATATAATGGTACTTAAATGAAAAACTGGGGAAGATTGTAACTTTTAAAAAACTGCCTCGGTCGAAAAATCCCCAAACTTGGAAATATAACAAAGAATTTACCAAAGAACTACTGCCATCCTGAAACGAATGAACTTTACCACAACTAACCAAAAGAAAACTAACCAAAAATAGGGAAATTTTCATCACCGCCTCGTGCAAATGGACTGATTGTTGTGAATAAAGAATTAGTTTACTCATCGGCGAACTAAAACATGAACGCAAAATAATCTTAGAAATACAGAAATTTAATGCATGTTGGTTACTAAAAGGACAATTCATGACATAAAAGAATACCACTCTGAAATATACAGATTTTATTGTCTACCTTAAACGCACACAGCAAGTATTCCAATACTATCTATCAGATCATAAATTAACAGTGCTCCCAACAAACAGTCGAAAAGACAGAAATATTTTAATACCACTGCTTCGAACAATCGAACCTTCACATTAAAAATTCAGGCACCCCAGCCGAAAATCTAAGGGAAACAAAGATGTCAGAAACCGATGATTGAACTAATTACCAATCACGATGAATGGCTGTTCTCTCGGGATGTCACGTACTTTGGGCTCTTATTGCGATTTAAACTTAATCCCGACCTCAACATCGCTAAAAATGGTCGGTTCCGTGTTCTATTCCAGTAAATACTTGATTCCTCCTGCTATCCTCTATCTTTACAAGAATCTGATAACGTAAAAATTAAATCCTGTTGTCATATATGGGCAGTTTCGATAGCCCATGTTCTTGCAGGTGACTAATTATTTTCCACTCTACAAACCTTTTCCCACGGACAAAACAATCTTCTCACTACTCTATCGCTATTTCCATGTAAAGTGCTCTGACAAACTACATCTCCATCGTTTCACACGTTCTAACCTTCATGGCTAAGACCCATCACGCCACACACATTGTAGCGAACCATCCTCGTATTCCATTGAAGCTCCACTCTAGCAGATACCTCCTACGAACTTCTGTTTTGTGGAACCGACTCAAAATGATGCTTCACCAATCTTAATCTGTTCAAGTCTTGGGTTTAAAAAAAAAAACTTAAAATATAGCGTTCTTATATTCTCTAGCGCTTTTCTCTCGATGGATAATTATAACCAACGGTTACTTGTACATGATTCCATCAATAAGAATTTCTCCTTTTAAAGGATCTCTCCCACAGGTAGGATATGGTGAACCTTTCACTGCTATATCGCTTCTTCTACGGAAAGTACTCGGACGAACTATATTCCTCATTTCCTCCTGGTCTAACCTTCGTGGCTAGGACTCGCCATGCCACTTAGATAGTAGCAAACCATCCACATTCCGTCCATATTCCATCGGTGAAAAGTTCCACTCATCAGGCAAACCACTGCTCTGTAAAACCAATTCACAAAAGGATGTTTTCCCGATCATTACAATCTTAACCTATATGAGTAGATAGGCTCTCCTATCGCCCATCGCTCTTGAATAGGTGTAGAGGCTCATCCTTTGTTTCTTGTTTAGGAAAGAATTCCCGGTTCCTTTCCTTTTCTCTGGCCTTAATAGTGGTACTATAATGAATTTCTTGTGATGTGCGTAGTTGGTGGCAACGTCTCTTTATACTGGGTTGGCAGTTTTCTGGTTGCTGTTCCCGACTGAGAGTTGGGAGCCCGAACACTTTGTAGCGTCTTGAGAGGTTGCTCTGATCAACAGTTGCATAATATCAGGGTTCTTGCAGTGTCATGTCGCGCATGGACGGGTGTCACTGCAAGCACCTCCGGTGGGCAACCCCGAGGCCACACTATGTTGCAGTTCGCATACATGGCCTGGGAGTTTGTCCGCGAAAATCTCCCGCGAGCTGGGGAACTCTCTCTTGAATCTCTAGGCCATTCGAACGTATCTCCGTCTCTCTTAATTCTCTTAATACTTAATTCAGTCAGCTATCTCTTTCTGTAGCGTTCCGCTTCCTCCCAAGACTGTTGCGTGCTAGATAGTATGTCCGATAATATAGACAGGGTCATCTCCTTACACCCATTTGCAAGCATGTTCGTGTTCGATGACTTTAACTCCCACCTTTATCAGGTGGCTTAAATCTTCTGTCACTGACCTCATTGGCATCCAAACCCTTAACTTTTCTGTCCCTCAATCCCTCACGCAAGTGATTGACTTTCCTACGCTTCTCTTCTCAACCTCTTTTTTTTACCTCTATCTGTGACTCTTGTCACACTACACAGCTCTACCCTCTTGGCAACTCTGATCACGCAGTAGCGTCTGTAAACCTCTCTTTTTTCGCTCCCCCACCAGTCATGATCCTCCTACCAACAGAATCTCTTTCTGTTGTCAACGTTCTGTGATTTCCTTCGTGACGTCCCTTGGAATGTAGTTTTTAATCATCCTATTCAGAGATGCGCGTCTGATATCTCAAGAAAATACCAAGTTAAACCGCGTTCATCTTGGTTCTCACCTGCTTTCTCGGTCGATATAGCCCACAGGGATCACTTCTTCTAACTTTACCAAAGTGACATGTCGGATTGCAGCAGATGTCTCTTTGTCTGCTGCTCGTAACGTGTGCGAGCGTTATTCTTTGTGAAGTAAAGTTACTGTTTTGCTGAAACAACATATAGCATCTCGTAAGTTTGGTTCTAGAGATTATTGGCGGCTCTGCAAGAAGGTGCTGAACAACAGCAAATCCTCAATCAATTCGAAGTCCTAACATCTACAGCAGATAAGGTTGCATGCTTTGCTCGGAAATTCTCATCCAACTCAACACTCTACTCATCCGAAGCGCCCATACCTGTTTTTTCCCCACTAGAACTGAGTATCTGTGTGATATTTGCATAACCATGTCACTGGTTTCGGACATCATTTCTAAACTAGACTCCCATAAGACAAGTAGAGATGACGAGATACCAGTCGTCGTCCTAATGAAATTTGCTGCTAAGCTGACTCCAGTTCTCTCCAAACTCTACAATTATTGCCTCACTGCTTCCTGCTTTCCAGTTTATTGGAAGTCCTCCTCTGTAGTCTTTTTTTTTTTTTCTTTCTTTTTTTTTTTTTTTTTTTTTTTAATTCTGGAGAACCTTCTGACCCCCTCTAACTACAGACCTATCAGTCTCTTACCGCTTTTCGGCAAAGTCTTCGAGGCGTTAATTAATACAAATGTTGTTAAGCATCTTACCTCTCAAGAACTACTCTCTGATAAATAATATGGTTTCCTTTTTACCCGTTTTACTGCTGATGTGCTTACGACTATAACTAACTAAATATGTATATCAAGCTCTTGATAAGAACGGCGAAGCTCGTTCTGTGGCTCTAGATGTCTCGAAGACGTTTGACAGGCTTTGGCATACTGGCCTTATACGTAAGCTTCAGCTACGGTATTATAGGGCGATTGTTTGATTTAATCCAATTATTCTTATCAAATCGTGAAATGAAGATCGTTCTGAACGGGCTCTCTTCTAGATCTTTTCACACGAATGCGGTTGTTCCTCAAAGCTCTATCTTGGGTTCTACACTATTTCTGACAACACTACCATTTACTCCAGTATCGATAGTAAATCCGGCAGCGCTGACAAAGCTAAGCTAACTGTTAGTCTCGAAAAGGACTTCCAGTCAATGGTTAACAAGCAGGAAATTTTTTGGAAATTTTAGTACCTCCAAAACTAAATTGCTCCCATTTAACCCCAGCAGAGAAACTTCTCTGTCCATCATCAGTATATTTGATGCTCGACGCCGACAGAGCATCTCACTATGCCTTCTAGGCCTCACGTTTTCACCTGACTTTAGGTGAAACAAATACATTAAATAGATAGCTGCATGTACTGTAAGTTGGTTCTGTGTTGTGTCAGGTTTTTCTCGTCAGAGTCCAACTTACACATCTACAAATCTACCATTCATCCGTGCATTGAATACTGTTGCCATATCTGGCTCTCTGGCCCTGCTATTCATCTCGAGGTTCTCGCCAAAATCCAAAGTATCTGCAATGTAATCGATCCTGACCTGGCATCTCAACTTCAGTCACTTTCTCACAGACGTGATGTAGCTTACCTGTCTTTTCTACAAATATTTTCATGACAACTGCTCTGACAAACTTTTTCTCCTGGTACACCGACTACATGAATTTAAGCATGCTACTAAATTGGCATCTAGATGCCATCCATTTACTGTTGAAATACTTAAATGTAACCGCCACCTCTACTCCAATAGTTTCTTTTCTCGTACTTCCCGACTGTGGAACTGCCATCCTCTTACTTGCTTCCCTGATAATTACATTCTTCAAAAATTTAAATGCATGTCAATCGCCATCTTCTGAATGCCCCCTATACCCAGTCTTTTCTCTCGCTGCCATTCTCTGTACCTCTCCTCCCGCCCTGTGTACTAGTGTCATTCCCGATTTTTTTTTTTTTTTTTTTTTGAAATGGTTAAAAAAATGTCCAGAATTAACCGTTATTTTCCCCTCCTATCCATATGAACAACCCCTTAACGTGACCCCAGGCCTTGTAGTGGATGAGACTTACTGGGTTTTTGTTGTGTGTGTGTTTTCAAGGGATGCAACTCGTTGCATAGAATTTGGATCTTTACTGTTAATTCACCCAAAAATAAAATAAATCATTTTTACTAAAATTCACACCAAATTCTTCAAGAGCGAGGTCCTTCCATTGCACTCCGTTTTTTTTTTTTACCTTTGCGATCGCTCCAAATGTGACTGACTCTAGTGCGTTATTTCTAAGTGTGGGGATCAACGTTCGTGCTCACCCCGATAAATAAGTCAAAAACTGATTTTTTTCTTTACGTTTTTAAATTGTAAAGAATTCATTGTAAGTACCTCGAATATCACCCGCACTTAGAATCTCTGTTGGTAATTTTTCATTCTGAGGGTTGAAGTTGTTGTAAATTTTGATTTAATATTTGCGATAACTGACTTTGCATTATTTGGGGTGAATTAACATAAAAACATCCCAGAGTTTTCTCAGTTGTCATTGATTTTCTATCATTTTTCTTGTATACACAAGTTTATGTAGCATTCTCCCCTGTATTATATACAAGCAATTTCTAAATGTAACTAAAACTATGTTTTATTTCAGGAAAAAATACAAAGAATAACGCTAATTTCGTCGTCGGCATTGGCCTGCTTTCTTTCCTTCCTTCCTTCCTTCCTTCCTTCCTTCCTTCCTTCCTTCCTTCCACGCTTTTCCTCTTCTTCCCTAATAGCCAAATAACGTATTTCGCCATGACAGTGTTTTTTTTATTTTTTTACAAAAATAAATTCGATATATCAAACCAAAAACTAAAACTGAAAAGCTTTTTATTCGTACGGGTGTTGAGTCTTGCTTCTGACGTCAGAGGTAATACGCACAAGAGAATACATGTGTTCCGTGAGACAGTAAAACGTATTAAAGAAAGCTGAACATATGCGTCAGATAAACATGTGAGCTGAATTCATTCGGTAATATAATAGACGGACTCTAAGCTGGATTTACAAATACGTAATTTGTTCTTTTTTTTTTCTTTTTTTTTTTCGTTTTTCTTAATGAAATTTGGGTTCCAGTTAACAACACGTGCGGACTAATTGTAATATTAACCGTTTCTTTAAGGAAACATTCATTGACCGAAAAGCCAGTAACACTGTCGATTAAAATTTATAAAATCTTTCTATTAAGACATTTTTTTTTTTTTTTTCCAGGAAAATGGATTTCTCGGGTCTACTAGTTCTTATTGCTCTAATTAATATTGACGTGTGTGTGTTGGGGGGGGGGGTTGGGCTTCCTAACCTTTTATTTGAAATGGTGTGGAACATCACTCTTGATTGTCATTTTCTCTTTTACGGGGTACAGTAAAACTGACAAATTTATTATCACTCCTTTTATCTTTCAGGAATACTTGACCTTGAATAATCTTGAATACATTTCTTGAATATTCATAACCTTGAATAAAGCCAACTGCCTTCTCCTGGTTATCAGGCTTACAACTTTGTAAACATTTCTAACATTTACGTGCATGAATCATGATAGATAAATTTATTTCGGAAATTACCGCTTTTTTTTTTTTTTTACTAGGCCTCCTGTAATTACGTGATATCCATTTTGGTTGTTAATGTTGTTGAAAGTCCCCAAGTGTTGTGCTTTCGGTTATTTGGGGTACGTATCTTTGATTTTGCATCGCCAGTTCAATATTCGAAGAAGGTGAGTTACCTGACAGTTTAGATATTACTGAACGAATTTAGCGCCACCTGACGAGACTATTTAAGAACATAACTCGTTTTCGGGTTAATTGTTTGGTTGTGTAGCAATTTGCGGTGTTGGGCGAAAACTACCCTTATTGAACATAGAATATCTCCTAAGATGAATTAATTGTAAGAGAAATTAATTACAAAGGGTTATTTGAGATGTTTAGTATTTACTAAATTCTACTATTACTGCTTTCATTCCAATTCCAGATCATAGTTTGTTCTGGAAAGGTTTATTGTGAGTCCTATGTTTTTTTGGTAGAATCCTTGGTAGAAGATTTTGATTTTCTTTTCAAAATCACTCGTATCAGAACTATGAAAACCTCTATCCTCTATCCCGACCTCCTCATCAGTATATCGCCCTGAGGAGTGAAAGCAAAGCAGGATCGCCGTCTTCTGTTGGTAGACTCGTTTGGGATGTGGTATGGAATGCTTAAACGATTAGTGCATATCTCTTCACATCTGTGCTCGTAAGTGCGCAGAGCGTAATCTAGGAAAAGATTAGACTAGAGCTCAATTCCTCCATATCGCATGAGGTTTGAAATGTTTCCGTACTGAGGTCCGAGCCCGATAACTAAGATTTTGTGAGCCAATAAACGTCCCTCTATTAGATCGATGCATTCAGTGGATTCAGAGCTTCGAAGGCGGGTTTCTTACGGATGAGAAGAGAAAATCTCTATTGATGTGACTTTATGCCGCTTTGAGGTCGACATAGCAGATATATAATTTTCCATTGGAGTGGCATGCAATTTCCCGGAGTTTTTTTCTTTTTTTTTTTTTTAAATTTTTTTTGTATGCCATTATTACAACACTTACCAAAACGAAATCTAAAGTGGGTCGTTAGGAGTCGACTTTTATAAAGCGATGAGGGCCTAATTAATACACTGTCCATTAATAATTTCACCATAATGGATCGAACTGAGATATTTCCATATTTCTGAGAGGATCTGGAAGGCTACTGTTTTGTTTCCATAGTGCATGCATGAGGAACCTCCACGTTTTTGGATGTATTTCTGATTCCTCACTTCTTTCATAAAATTGGGAAACTTATTGAATTCGGGGAGACGGTAGCTGTTTTCAAGAGTTTAGCTTCAATCAATTGATGTTATTTATTATTCCTTTTCTAATAGGTTACTAGATCAGTAGGTTCACTGGAGACGAACTTTGTAATGATTGCTTCTATAGTGGGATGTTTTGTTTCTGCGGGCATCTTCAATTTAGTTTGATCAAGGTTGAAATGTGATTCATTTTTTTCTCTTTTTTTAAGACCGAAGAATTTCTTATGTGATGCTGTAATTTTTCGTTTTCTTCCTCATTTTAACACATTTTGTCTATGCTGCTTGGCTTCATTAAATTCCTTTCCAATTTTCCCTTGATATTGCTTTCTCGAAGAATTAACTATTTTTTTTTTCTTTGTTTGGTATTTTCCCTTTCATTTGTTCCCCTTTTGTTTGATTCTTTTAATTGTTTTCAACTCTGAATTTTCGTTCCATGTGGGTATCTTTATTCTTCGAGGCATTCTTGGAATGATCTCGCAACACGAGACTTGAATCTTTCCGATATAACATTAAATTTTATTCCTGTCCAATATTTCGTCATTAGATCCGTGTAGGGGCCAGGAAACCTAACACAACGCCAGTACGGACGTAGACCTTACATTCTCGTCTACGATGTTTGAGATACTGCCAACTCCTCTTTGGAGCGGTTGTTTATATAACTGCATGCATTACGGTTCTTTCCTACGCTGACAAAACCGGTGAGTAGCTGTGAAATCAATTGATACTGCATTCGACGGCCGGGGTAACCTCCGGACAATCCTCACATGTAGCTTTTCTTGATCTGGTGGGATATCGAGTGCAAATTATATTCTGCAATAACACTACGTTCATACCGACCCCACGAATTGTGTGTTAAAACATAATTCTGACCCGCCCAACTAAAAATACATAAATTTCTACCCGACGTATTAGACCCTAAAGAGTAGCAAAACAGTGTTTTCGGGCGGGGGGGGGTATTTTATTATTGTTGTACAGACCGAGTGGATGTATTATTCGGCTGTCTTATTTCAGACTTAGTCAAATTGAGAGCATGTTTATACATCGTCCTATGCATATCGCATACACAACACAGACCTGTGCATATACATAACCTACGCGCATTTACGGAGGCACGGATTGAGGAATCTGAGAGCCGAGTTCGAATTCCAGTCGAATCCATTACGTTCACGTACATGCTAATACCACTGGGAAAGGTATTAATCATCCTCTTCTCCCCTCCCCTCCAGCTGTGGGTTCTATAGCCTTAGATAGCAACTGGTCTACCGCAGAAAGAAATGACAACATACTGAGGGGAAAAGTATCTGCCTCGTCAGTCATGTATCGAAAGATACATGATTGCCTAAGCGTGTATCAGACAGAGACTCGGTTCTTATATAATATATATTTTATTGCTATTGGTTGAGAAAGATATTTTAGTAGATGGGCGGGTGCCAATCTTCTTTATAATAACGACTCTGTGTCTCGGACACATGAAATTCTTCCTAAAGATAGTTTAATTAGGCCAATCAAGTTAACCGTCGATTAAAAAGAAAAATTCTCTCTCTTCTAATTCCCACTAGCCTCATAATTGGGAAAGGGAATGACAGACTTACAGTTAGCTGAATATATCTTGTAATCTCTTTGGGCGAAAAGTCACAAGACGTTCGAAATATGTTAGCTTTTATATATTTGAGAAAATTCTTCCAATAAGACATAATTGGATTTTGGGACTTAATTAGGACCCCAGGAATCTCGAGACAATACGGTCCAAAATAAAATTAGAATATTTCTGTAATAGCGGAAAATTCAAATAACACATAATTGCATTTATGAAGTTGCCTTTTTTCTTTTCTTTTTTTTTTTTTTTTTTAAATATATGTTGTTGTTTTTTTCACATCGTTCTAAAATTGCTCCTCCCTATGCTCAAAATACGAGGTAACAAAAGGATGACCTAGTTTCGCTATTACTGACAATCTGTCAATACAATCGATGCATATAGAAGCCACTTTACTGGTTAGCTTAAATCAGATGAGGTTTGGATGTACTTAGTTATTTTTTCTACCTAACCATAAAGAGTATGGCCAATGTGACTGTTCAAAAAGAAAATTGTAATTCATGTATTTCTATATTAGCACGAGTGATCGTAAATACGAACTCTCGTTTTGAAAAGTTTAATGTCCATAATTTCAAAGTATGGACGACTAAAAAGAAAGACTGTCTCTTCAGAAAATATCCAGAAAATGAAATTCTTGATAACCGGTTACGTGTTGTTGGAATTTGGCACTGAATAAGGGGACTTTATGCGCATGCTTGACGCCTCTCCCGCAAAGCTACTCAGTTGGTAATGCGATGTTATTGTGTTACTGTTGCATTAACAATGCTCAAACGCGTAGATCAACTAATATGCATCAAGTTTTGTTTGAAACCTGGCGATTTGTCAGTAGAATAATCTTCCAATGATTAAGAAAACTATAGAGAATCATTTACAGTTACTGATGTGGATTTTAGACGCAAGTCTGAATGCGAAAGGCACATCTAAGTAAATTGGAATTTTATAAGTTGATCAGAAATATCATGGTTCGTAGAAAATAAAATCCTTTTATTTTCAATTGAGGTTTGAAAGAGAAAAATGAAATTATGGGAAGATAACTCAGTTTGCATAAGGCCCAGAATTCGGCTGGTTGCCAGGATTTGGACCATATTTGAGGGATTTGATCTGTGGATAAAGAAATTATCTTACTGAATGCCCTGACCAGAAGGAAAACTGTTGGATTTGGAAAGTGCACTTAAAAGAAAACATGATGACAGAAAGTTATTACGCATGTGTTCTTTAATCTAGATAAATGTAGTCACTAGAACATTTGTAATTTTCACCAGAAAATTTTATTAGCCAAATGTATTTATCTGATAATGCAACAGGTGTTGTTCAAATTCTAATGGCGATAGAAATCTGGCTCAATGAAATAACAAAGAAGCAATAATAGACCTGGATAGATTAACCAAACCAAATTTTGGAAGTGTGCGTGATTGGGACTTATGGATCAATGATCATTTAAATCCCCAACCATCACAAATAATCTTCAATACAAACTTTGATATATATATATTTTTTAATCATAAACTTGTTACTAGGATAATCACCGCCCTTCTCAACTTACCTTGCAAGGCAAACTTATCAAAGCGATTTTCCAAATTAAGAATTTCCACTCCCGAAATAGTCTAGACAAAGAAGATTGAAGACCAAGTTTGATTGCAGGCCTGACATCATAGTTTTGTCATTACTAAGTTATTTACTGATCTAACGAACCTTTGAAGGCTAACCATATAGAACTGAGTAAATGGCTATAATTAGGAAAACCACATTACCACCAAATATCAGCTATTTTGTGACCTCTTCAGATATAAAAATAAGCAAAGTTTACGAAGACAAATAAAGTAAAACAGAAAAAAAACGAAACCGTTGAGCTGATGGGATTTATTATGGAAAAATAGGAATGACGTTTCAAGTTTTTTCTGAGGTTGCAGATTCTGGAACGCATTCAGCAAATAGAATACTGAATTAGATATATATTTGGAGTGAGGTGACACACTGTTAAAGGCTATGCAGATCAAATCAAAGATACATTTTATCTTTCATATGCCTGGTCTCAAAAATCATCTTAGGGACCATGGAAGACGGAAGCCATCACAACTGATCTGTGGTAACGGCTCTCATCTAAGCTAAGTCTGTGTGTGTGTAATATATATATACATACACACAGGGTGTATCAAAAATATTAGGTTGGTGCAAAAATAATTTGGGTGCGGGTTCCTGACAGCAAAACAAGATAAAATGTTTCTTATAAACAGATGTAATAAAGGTCATTGTTGTACATCAACAAAGCAACTGATAACGTTCAAAATATCCTCTGCTTTCAAATACTCCCACACGGTGTCGAATGGTTTCGCAGACCCCATGACACGTTGATGAAGCATCACTGCATTATTAATGTTTGCTGCATAAACCACTTGTTTTAGGTGCACCCCCATAGATAAAAATCCAAAGGATTGCAGTCGGGGGAACGTGCATGCCATGGAATCGGTCCTCTACTACCTAATCCATATTTCATGGTTGATGTCATGGGATTAAAATGTGCATGAACAACGTGTGTCTTCGTATTGGCGGGGATACATCCTCTAGCAGATCTGGAAGTGTGTTTGAAATAAAATCCCAGTAAACGTCTCCTGTAAAGACGTGCTGGGAGATCATATGGACCTACCAGACAGTCACATGAACATTAATCGTAAACTGATGCTGGTGTCTAGCTTTTATTGTACCGTGGAGATTCCGATCTGCCCACAAATGTTGGTTGTGTAAATTTGTTATTCCATCACTTCCAAATGATTCTTCATCCGTAATAGGTAGTTTGTGCAATAAACAATCGGTAAAAGTTCTCTCGTGGCGAGTGATCAGATGGGTAAAGACCCTGCACCCATCGCAAATGATACGGATACAGGAGATGCTCTTGAATTACCCGTGTACATCTATCTATATATATATCACGCACACTGAGACACCAAAAGTTTACTCGGACATAAATCTGACTTATTATCGTTCAATAAGGTTTATTTATATTTTCCAATTTGCATATGACAATCATATATCTTCTTCCATTTTTGTTTGAGTAATTTCGACCATCATTGATTATTATCAAAGATATTAATGTCATCAGTCAAAACTGAAAATTATGGATTCTATTCTTATATTTTTAATTTAAATATCCATGCATCGGTTATGTAACGTCATGTTTAGAAGAGTTTCGACAATGTTGAAAATGGGGTTTAATTATTCGTTTGATTCCTGCTTCCTGACAGCAGACTACACGAAAACTCTTTCTTTATGTCACCAAAATAGATGTATATGTAAATGAAGTAGAGGTTCACATCAATCTTTCATATTTTGCCATGGCATTTTGTTTCACTCCTATACATTACCAAGTAGGTTAAACCAGTAAATGAAAGCGCGGCCTTGCGCCCACGTCATTCTTGTGTACCGTGTCTAAAAGTCTGGCCAACTCCTCTGGAGTGATTGCTTATATAACTCCCTTGTCATGCCCATACTTGCAAAAATCTGGTGTATCAGTGAAATCATTCGGTGGATGAAAGATGACATTTCACCTTGCACCTTGATAGACGAGTGTGAAATTCAGAACAAATTCTCTTCCGGTGTAATATGGGGGCGAGCTGATCTTGGGAGACAATGAAAATAAACAGTTCGAAATAATGTCCGTTTCTGAAAACCTTTAATAAATTATCGCTAGTTTTTCTTGTTCATAGTCTAATCACAATTACACTTCGTTCTTTTCCTTGCCTCTTAATTTACCTAAAATAGTTTATTCCTAGATGAAGAAATTTAGAAAAGCTTATGAACAAAAACAAATCAGATTTTAAGATTTTGTTGCCTTCATTTCCTTTTTCCTACAGTCGTTCAATTTTGTTTATTACAAGAGTTCTTCAAATATCTGCTGTTGTTCAGCTTTCTTATATCTACCTGCCCAGGCAAAGCATCAAAATGCCGGTTTCATTTCTTGCTAATCTAAACGAACCAATCAAACCGAACACTTCCTTTTCTATCCATTCTTACCTATGAAATAATTTGGAAACTTAAAGAAATTATCGGATTTAATGGTTATGTGAATTGCGAAGTTCCACACTTGGACGAAGGTGAATTCCTCAGATTTTCAATTCTGATCAACCATTTGCTCTCAAATATGACTTTTCTATAAATTGATATTATACAGAATTGAATAAACACTGGCCAATTCTAATGGATTTATCTCAGCGCAACACAGTCTTCATGACAAAAAAGAAAATAATAAAAACTCGTTTCCAAATATCCTTTATTCTGATTCTGTTGAGTTTTTACTCAAACTGAAAAAATAGCAGATTTTTTTGTTAAAATATGCTAAGTTTCGAAACTATGAATGAATACAAATCGGCCTCTGTCCACATCACACAAATAAAAATTCATTGTTTTAAGGTAATGGCAGAACTGATAAAAATGAAAATGCTGGCTGAGCAAAACGCCAAAAGAGAGTGGGGGGGGACAAATAAATCGAATTAGACGAAGCAGACAGATCGATAATTTATAAATTTAACAAAGAATCTTTTTCTCTGGCTTCTGGTTAGCTCATTTTTGTGAGTTTGATACTTACTCTGTGTGTGTGTAATATATATATATATATATATATATATATATATATATATATATATATATATATTGTAATTTTTTCCATTTCGTAATAGTATTGGCAAACGCCATTCTCTATTGGGGTCCTTTTTTAAATGGCGAAAACCAACAAAAATAAGCGCATACTTGTTTTAAAATAAATTTTATTGAATGATATGAACAATTCAAAAATATTCTTTTTAAATTAGGCGTTGCTGAAGTCACCATTGGCTAATTTATATTCTTTCTGTACTTAAACATCGAATTTAGATCTGCTATTTTCTATTTCTGGATATTCAACCGGAAGATAGTTAAAACAAAATCTTTTTTTTTCATGATCCGAAATGGTATAGATATGAGGGTGGACTGAAAAATCCATAGGCTGATTCTGAAGTAACGATGATAATAATTTCACCTCTTATTAATAACTGCATTGTTTCTTTCCATGTAAAATGACACCGGATTTTTCAAAGGAGATTTCAAAAGTAAATAGTAACGACTTCTCTTAAATATGGGCAACATTTGACAAGATTTGACATCGTGGTATTATCAATTACCCGCAGAAAAAGGGTTTATCCCTCGAGGACATTCATTCTGACATGGTTGCTACATTAGGGGGTGACGCTCCAGCTTTATCAACACTGCAAAAGTAGGAAGTTAAATTTAGTAGAATTTATTCTTGAAAATGACTCAACGTATGGACATTCTGCCAATGCCACAACCGAGAAAAACTTTGATCGTGTTCACTTTGATGATGAATGACAGGCGATTGACAATAAATCAAATAGCCAACGCTATTAGCAAGTTCCGTGAGAGAGTTAAGAATATTCTGCACAATAAATCTGGCATGACGAAAGTTCTCTCGTGTTCGATGGGAGCCGCATTTTCTAACACCTGAACAAAAGTGCACCAGGCTGATGGTATCTCGGGAAAATCTGACATTGTTTGAGGCAGATCCAGCTGGTTTCCTAACCCAAAATGAGCTAAAGAGGCAATCCATGTTGAAGAAACAACACCTGCTCCAAAGATGGTCATAGTCGTTTCATCTGGAGAGAATGTGATGACTTCTTTTTTATGCAAAAGACGTTGTTTATTGGCGGTCTTCAAAAGGCACACACCAATGGAGAGTACTGTACGAACTTGCTGGAGCAGTTACGAAAGGCTATCAAGACTGAATGCTCAGGAAAATTGACTAAAAGAGTTTTGCTTCATCAGGACAATGCTCCAACGCACAAGTCATTGGTTTCAATGGCAGCCTCTCTATCAATTCTTCCCAACATGAAACAAACTTAGTCTTGAGCTGTCTTCTGTCAATGCAGTTATTAATAAGATTTGAAATTAATGCATGCTAAATTTCACAGCTTTAGCATCATTCCTTCATAGTCAGACTATGAACTTTTCAGCCCACCTTCATATGTTTAATATAATTCATTCAGGAGACTGGCTTGATCACAAGAACAGCTTGTTGATATCCGATACTCTGATCAATGTAGTAGTATTTAGCTCGGTGAGCAACTGCTTAGAACATTTGCTTTTCGACCCCGGGTTCGAATCTCAACATGATCGATTTTATCAGGAAGGTAACTTGATATTATCGACCTGAGGTGACCAAGCGTGCGTGTCTTAAAAAAAAAAAAAAAAAAAACTTCCACGGGTTGAAGACTTGTGATTGAATTTTGGTAGATGGAATTGTTCGTCAAGTGTTGCGCTAGCACGCAGTTACAAGGCATCGTGACCGAGGCTGTCAGCGTACTGGCCTTATTTAATTTGTTGATCACGCCAGATAATGCGCTCTCTCCTGGAAACTGTAACTAAAGTCTGCTCAGCATAGTTGCAGTATGAACCACAGTTGGGCTCTGAGGCTGTTGAACAAACACAACCGTGGCTAAATAGGAATAGGGTTTGGCTAGCTCCTCAAGATCTACTAGGAGACCAGCGACATTTGTGTATCTAATTTCATTTTTACATTTTCTTGCTTTCCTTTTCTAATCTTTCTCCTTCGTTGTTTTATTTTTATATATTTCTTTTCACGTCCTTATTCTGTTATATGCATGCACTAAATACTTTCTAGAGCTTTTAAGATATATTAATAAATTATTCAGTGAGTATCTTCTATATAAAGCGCAGTGTACGGGTGTCTGTCCATCCATCCATCCTTTTTTCGATCTCGGCGAATCATAAAGAACCTGAAGTAGACAGTGACTTCTGTAGTTACACGCCATTAAAAAATATATATATATATAAATAAATAACTCATTTTTAGTTAAATTTAAATATCAAACAGCGAAAGGTTTTTTAAAAAAAATGTTTATTAAAGGTCTAACTTTAATTTCGCTTTTTGTCACAGTTGAAATTGATATCTTCTAATACAACCGTAATTAAAACTTAAGCGGTACACGGTACTTTTCTCATGTGTTTTTTTTTTTGGGGGGGGGGGTAGCATGCTTGCTGTGACGTATACGAAATATTCTATAGTTCGGGTTCACTAATTTATTTAAAGAGTGACTTTATATGAAGGGATCATAAAGAATGGTGATTTTAAAAGAAAAGAAAAATTGCGCGCAAAATAAATGTAAACAAACGACGGAGATCGGTTGCATATACGAAGAAAGATTATGACGGATTAAGTTGTCGAATAAAGATAAAATAATTTTATTATTTCTAAAATAACTTTTACATACATAGGATGCTGGGGGTAAAAAGCCGAAAGCCAAAAGCCCTCCACAGGAGCTAAAGTCCGGCAGAAGGGCGGTTTCTTGGCTAGTTAGACATAAAACAAGAAAATAACAGTGTATCAGAGTTTCTTTTTAATATACCACCCAAATAATGGTAAGAAATATTCTAGATGAAAACACCAGTGCCACTAATGTTTAACCTTTATCTGGAGGGTATTTCTGTCGCACCGTATAAGTACAGAATTTAAAGTAGTAAGTTTTGTTTTTTTATTTTATTTTATTTTATTTATTTATTTTATTTATTTATTTATTTTTTTTTTTTGACAGTCCGGTAAAAATCGTAACATGCAATACGTCTAAAATCCGATTTCTCTTTTCTGCTTAATTAGTAAAGCGAAAAAAATGTCCTGGCTGCTCAAATTGTGCAATGTCTTTTTTCGGTTGTATTCTTAAATTGTAAAACTGAGCATTGAAATATTCCCGCCTCTGTAATGTTTAATCACTAATCTCTCTTGTCGATATCTTTCTTTGGCTTTTCTTATGTATTGCAAAGCCACGTCTATTAAACCGACCTCCTGTCACGTTTTGAATTCATCAATTCTCTGGCGATCGATCTTTTGAGGTCTGAACCCAATCTAAACATCCTCCCTCCACCCTGTAATCATTAATCGCTCACTGCAGAGCTGCAAAGTTCATAGCTGATTAATAAATATTGACCTGAACTTGTCGGGTTGTCCTTGCAGCGAACCTGAATCCAAGTATGGCTCGACTAATCAGCCCTTGGCAAGAATGAGTACACGAATCGGCTGAAGATGACATCGGAAACTAATATTTCCAACCAGCCAACTCATTTTAATCTTCGCATCTCCAGTCCTAGGCAATCATTCGCTTAACAATCACAATTGTTACACGACCTTTTCTGCCTACGATCATCTTGAATTTATTCAAGGTGCCCCCAAAATTCTTTGCTTACTTGAACAATATATAATTCGATGACCTCTTTCGCTTTCTCAAGTGAAAAACTCAAGCGAGAAATTTAGAAATGAAATAAATTGAAAGAACGGAAACGTTGGTGATTGGATGACAAAATGGAAAAAATTCTTTGTAACGCGTTTCGTTCTTTTTTTGATGACTTCATCAGATTAAAACAAAGTCCTTATTGGTGGAATTATATAATTAAAAAAAAAAAAAAAAAAAACTGGAGTCAAAACATTATGAAAATATAAATGAAAGATTTATGTAGTAAAATTACTAGTAATACATTTTTGCAAAAAAAAAAAAAAAAATCAGCAATAGATTTGACTTTCGACAAACGCTCTTTACAAAATTCGTCAATGAAAACAAACAGATTTCTTACAAAGAATACATATTCTATTCAGCCGAACCTATCCTAAAAATCTTATCGGCATTAAATAACCCATGAGGTTGATATACCGTAAAACAAACGAAATCAAGTCACTTAACCTCAATTAGTGTGATATAGAGAATTTATATATCCTGTTTCTACAATGCAAGCGTTACAGAAAACTTTAAAATGTTTTGGGGTTCTTGCCGAGGAGTGACAGCTAAAATGAGATTGCTTAAAATGAGCATAGCATGATGAAAAAGACGCCAAACTTGACGAAAACAAAATTTTATCGTCTAAATGTTTGTTATTATTAAGAGGAAAGACCAAAGTACTTTTAATTATTTAAAAAATTTTTTCCTTCTTTTTAGAACATTCTAAATTTTGATTAAAAAAAAAAAAAACTTGTTTCTCTTTGTATCAGCGGGACTAGTAAATAACATAAATATTTAGCACGTTTTTTTCTGACTGACATTAATTTGGAAAATCTTGCAAAAATAAAAATAATTGTCGGATATTAATAAAACTTTCAGAAAATATTCACAAATGATGGAAATTATTATAAATATATTTTCTTTTTTTAAAGTCATGTCAAAAACATAACACCGATAATGGCTGCTTCGTCGTAGATATTTACATTGTCTGAAATTAAACCGTGAACTGGACGCGCATGTGCATAAGCGACACCGTGCCACAAGACTTACATGTGCGTTATGAGGCACGTGTAAGACCGGAATAAATGGACGATAAATCATCTATTTAGCCTGTGCCGTCGAATGATGGTTCCTAAGCTGATCTCGCAAGCCGTTCGTACAGCGTAGTAATGTTTGATATCATAAATTCCGTTCACTAAAAACGTCATCACTATAGAGTTAGATAATCTTAAATAATCAGTAATGTGATGTCGATCCTCACTGGGGGTGGGGTGGGGTGGCAAACATGTAATTTTTTGTCAGGAGATGTTAAGATTAGTAAAAGCTTTTTAGTGTCACAAACCATTAACCTCTGGGAGATATACATCTCAATAATTCGATGACTACTGTGAAATATATATATGATCTGTAGTAGATCACTTGTAGGGACTTTAATGGACGTATTCAAATATTTGCACCTGTTTGATTTTGATGTCTCAAAGTACAGGAATTTAACTATCTGGTAAGTGTTTTAAGAGGCGACGGAAAATTTGTTACAAAAGCGAAGGCGCATTAGTATAATGAAAGTTGCCTTCCGAAACCTAAACAAGGTATTAAGGAACGGGAAAATCTCGTTAGGAGCAGAGCTGAAATCTTATGTAATATCAATCCTCCTATATAGCAGTGACTACTGGAAATTTTCTTCATAGGCGAAGAGGAGATTTGAGGCAACAGATGTGGCTGTACAGTAGGGAATCTATTGCTAAAAAATCTCATGGACGGATTATGTAAACAACGTGGAAAATTTAAAAGCAAATGGAAACAAAAAGGACACTTATACGTCGAATAAGAGACAGTTGAAATTTCTGGAAAATAAAGCGAGGAAAGAAGGTTTGGAGAATTTGACATTCATAGAACATAATTGAGAGGGAAGCCTGCAGTAAAGAACAGGGAATGAGAGTGACGATTAAAAGACGGTTCTTGCTGCTATGCACTACAAAGGAATAGGAAGTTGTGGTAGGCTATGATCGCCTATGTGCTGAAGGGAGACGGCACATAGAAGAATGGACGTATGTCATGAAAAAGATTTTCCGTCTGACAATGTTATATAACATCCATGCAGAAATTATTTCACATGAATGAACAAGAAAAATATGTAGGCAAAATGATTTCGTAAATTGAGTTTGCCATCCTAAGGGAGAATAAATTGCCTTTATTTTATTTATTATAAATTTATGATTGTTATACGAAAGTGTAAAAAGAAAAATATAAGCTTTAATTTTAGGTTTCATTTCGATATCTGGAACAACATGTTTGTCCAAGGAGACATTTTGAATGCAATCAAATTGTGTTAATGGTCTTTCTCCCTGCCCCCAACTCAACTGAGATTTGAATACTAAACCAGATTATTTTAAAGTTGTACTTGTATTCGTCTCTCTTATGATTTGCTACAACTATTTTATAATAACTGATTCTAAAATAAAAAGATATTATAATGAAAAAAATCAATTATTAGATTTACAGCTAGTGAAGTTGGTTCACTGTATCGTAGCAGATAAGTTTTCTTGTCAGAATTCATCTTACACATTTTATAAATCTATCATTCGTCTGTTCATTGAATACAGCTGCCATATCTGGTCTGGTGCTTCTGCTGTAGAACTGGAGATTTTTAACAAAATCCAAAGAAGGATTTGTAATCTAATCGGTCCAGGCCTGGAATCTTGACTTAATCGGGCTTCCTTCTGTCTTTGCTATAAATATTTGAAAATTGTTTTTATGAACTCTCCCAGTTAAAAGAAAAAATAGTGCATAGATTGCTGTAAAGTTTACGATGAAATGTGCTCCTGAACTGGCTCCTGTTCTCTCCAAACTCGACAATAAAAGCTTTGCTGCTGCTTATTTTTCGGCTTGTTCGAAACCCTTCTCTTTAGTTCCTGTCTTTCAGAACTCTGGCGAATCTTCGAAATATTGCCCTATTAGTTTTTTAAGAGTTCTTCTTCTCGGTATCTCGAGTGTATGAATTTAAGCGTATTGATAACGAGGTTTCATCATTTAATTAGATGTAACCGTAAATTATAATAATTTCTTTTCGCGCACTTCTCGCCTGTAGAAATTCCTTCCAGTTTCTTGTTTCCGTTTCACCTATCAACTTCAAAATTTTGAACGCAAAGTCGATCGCCATCCCTTGTCTTCATGAATCCTCTTGTTTTTTTTTCTCCTTTCTCCTCATTTGTTTTCTCGTTCTCTTTCACTCCCAGTAACCCATTGCGTCTTAGTGTCATTATCGCCTTGTTTGGATGAAATGTTAAAAATAAACGTGGCACAATTCATGTGAATGATTTCATTGGGTTTCAAAATACTTAAAATGATAGTGAAATAGAAACTGATATATGCACAAATGTGAAGTTAAGATTTTTTCTGGATATAGAAATTATATTTTGGTATAAATTAATTCCTACATTACAATTTAGGGATGTTCTGCTAATGTCCATCCAATGACAATTGTTACAAGCATGAATATGATTAAGAATTATAGTTTTTTTTCGTTTTTTTTTTTTTAACTACAATTGTCTTAATTGATATTTCTTCTCTCTAAACCTATTGTCCGATTAAAAAAAAGATTAATTTTTAGTCACTAGCAGCTGATATATTGCACATATATATGGAATAAGATAAAAAAAAATTCTATACCAGAACAATTTTAGGAAAATCAATGGCAAAGTGGAAAAATGTTTACGTAACGCGTTTCGTCCTTTAGGACTTCATCAGATTGAAAAGATGTAAACGTGTGCACAAAAGTAGGGGGGGGCTAAAATTTTAATCTTTTTAAGTTTTTTTTTTATTTTTATAAATATGTATTGGGTATATAGTCTAACTAATTTCACTTGGTTTCTTTTTGTTTGATTTTATCAACTCTTATTAAGTATCATACGTTGTGATAATAGAAGATCTGCCTAAAAAAGAGAAAATGTTGTAAGAAACTAGATGTAAATTTTCTGTGGATGATCTAGCGACTAAAGCACTTTCTATACACTTTCGTCTTCGTTAACTGCTTTGTCTTTTAATTGAAGTTAGCAATTTTTTTTTTTTTTAAGCATTGCGCCCCGAGCAAGGCATGAAGCCACTAGGATGCAGGGGGTTGCAGAAGATTTGTAGCAAGAGCAGATAGGAGTGATAGAAGAAAGGATGAAGGGAAGGATAGTGAGTAGATCAAGGTAACTGGAGATGTCGATTGACATTACATTAAATTTATAAATCTATGACCAGGTTCTTGATTTCGACTTTCTTGGCAGATCTTCTATTTTACAATGTGAGGTACTTCATAACAAATGTGATAAACAAGATGAAACTAAATGAAATTGTTTGGACTGTATATGCAAACACACATTTAAAAAGAAAAATTGAAACGTTAGAATTTCATCGTCCCCTCTCCTTTGTGCGTATGTGTATTTATTTCAATGTAAACATAACTTTAGTCCGATGACGTCCTAAAGAACGAAACGTGTCACAGAAAAAGTTTCTCCCACTCCGTCATTGATTTTTTTTTCCTTATATATATATTTAAAGAGTTCACCCCAAGCAAGGCGGTAAAGCCACTAAGACACAAGGATCATGTGAAAGAATTAGAGAACAGAAAACTTACTAAGGAGCGAGAACAAAAAGAGTAATCAGGTAGCGATTGACATTGCATTTAAAATTTTGAAGATCAAAGTTGGCTGGAAAGCATGGGACTGGAAGGGACTTCCACAAGTGAGAAGTGCGAGAAAAGAAACTGCTGGCATAGAATTTATGGCTACATCTAGTAAACTCAACTGTAAATTGATGAGAGCTCCACGCCAGTCAAGTACAACGCTTAAATTTTTAAAAAGTCTAGGCGCCATAGCGAAAAGCTCATCCGGGCAATTACCATGAAAGTATTTATGGAAAAGGCAGAGGGAGGCAATATCAGGTCAGTGGGGGGAAGTGACTGAAATGGAGACGCCTGATCAGGACTAATAATATTGCTGATTCTTCTATGGATTTTATCAAGGAACTCTAGATAAATGGCAAGCGCACCGGACCATATGTGGCTGTAATATTCTAAGCATAGACGAATGGTAGACTTATAGATATGTAAGATAGACAGTTTTTCTCTCCAGAATCTAGCACAACACTGAACTAACTTTCTTAGCATCTGACCTAGCAATGGATTTAATATAGTCTTTCCACTTTGTGTTAGGTGAGAACGTTAGCCGAAGAGGGCGCAATTAGTCACTCTTTTGGAGGTTAGCATCAGCCATACTGATGGAAGGTAGAAATGGGTCTTTCAGATGATTAATAGAGCAGTTTAGTTTTGGAGGCGTTAAAATTAACAAGCCATCATTTGCCTTAGTTACCAGACTGAAGGTCGTTTTTATTAGCAAAAAAAAAAAAAAAAATAAATAAAATAATGGTTAAAAATGGCTTAATATATAATTTTTCAATTTTGTCTACAACTATTTCAGTTTTTCAAAGCTGGAAATAATATCTTCCAAATTCCACTTTTAAACATATTCAGATATTTCTTCTTTCTTTATCGTTGCCCTTCCTCTCATGTTTTTCTACATAGAATTCTTGATAGTATAGATAAGGCCCTCTCTCTCTCTACACCTATCGGCAAATATCTTTGTGGTCGTCGACTTCAATGCCCAGGCTCTAATGAACACCGAATTGTTTAAGTACCTTACTTCACGCGGCCTCCTTTCAGATAAGCAATATGGCTTCCGTTTCTCTAGGTCTGATGCTGCTGTTGTGTCAACGGCTATCACAGAATTTGTCTACCTACCTTTTAGATAAGAACTACGAAGCGTGTAATGAAAATTGCGTTGAATGGACACGCTTCAAGATCATTTCATATTAATGCAGGGGTCCCCTCAGGCGTCTCTCTTTAGACCTATGTTTCTTAGTTTCATCGATATCATCAGATCCCAACTAGTTATTTATGCAGATGACTCAATTATTTACTCCTGTCTTAGTAGTAAAACTAACAACTGCTCTCGAAAAGAACCTCCAATCGTTCGTTAACAGGGTCAAGGAATCGATTGTAAATTTTAAAGCCTCCAAATGAAACTAATTTTAGTCATCCAAGAAAATTGTAAATTTTAACTCAACCAAAACAAAACTGCTTCCATTTAATCACTATGGAGAACGTTATGATCCTCCAACCAGAATGGCTGATGTTAACCTTCAAGAGGACCACTTTTGTGCCTTCTCGGACCCACGTTTTCCACTAACATGAAGTGCAAATATATTGAATCAATTGCTAGGTCCTACTACTAAGGAAGTTGGTTCACTATGTCAAACTAGACATTTTTATCGTCAGAATCCACCTTGAACATTTATAAATCTAACATTGGTCCGTTCATTGAATATTTGCTGCCATGTCTGGTCTGGTACCCATAATATATATATATATATATATATATATATATATATATATATATATATATATATATATATATATGAAGATTATTGAAAAAATTTAAAGAAAGGGCCTGTAATGTAATCTACTCTGACCTGGCATCTTGTTTTCAGACATTTTCTAACCGACTTGATATTCCTTCTTTCTGTCTTTTCTATAACTATTTTCATGACAATAATTGGTACTTCGGCCACATGAATTTAAGCGCACTATTAGATTGGCTAATATGTCCCACCGCCTTACTGTTGAACTATTAAAATGTAACAGTCCTATTCTAATAGATTTTCTTTCATACACAAATGTCGCCCGTGCCTCCCTTTCGATCTCTTGCTTTCTAGTCACCTACACTCTAAGAAAACTTAAACGAAACGTCAATCATCTTCCGTTTTCCTGAATACTCTCCCTTTAAATTATCTTATTATTGAATTAAATTAATTATTAAACACCCACCACGCCCGCGTCTTGGTGGCATTATTGCCTTGATTGGACTGAATTGATTAAAATAAAAAAAATCTATCGACTGTATGATCGATCAATTCGAAGTAATGTTTCATTACAATGTTTCGAATGTTACAATCTCCGGCATTTTTCCGGAGTCTATCGTATCTAGTAACCTTCCGGGAAATTCGATCCAAACACTTGATTCAATCCACTGCAGGAGATTGTTTTTATAATTCCGTTATCCATACCAATGGGCACTTCGTCTTAATTCGCCCTTGTGATTCAACTACGGAAAATGAATAGAGGCGCTCTATACAAAATTCTTATCTGCAATGTAACAATGTAGAGAAGAAAAGTCTTACGCAAAGAAAAATAAATTTAAAATAATATATTGATGAGGATTGTAGAATGAAAAAAAGAGCTTTCTCCCCAGGAGTGTATTAAAGCCCGAACATGATCCTTAAAAAAAAAATCCTTGGAGATGGTCTAACAACGAACCAACAATATGCATATTTCTGAAATCCGAAGATTTAATAAATTCCCAATTCCTGGTTAAGCATTTCAATTTTCTATTCAAGGAATATAATATTCGAACTTAAGATTACGTGAAAGCAAATAGTGTTTTCTTGTGGGAAGCTGACGTCTTATGTTCGTTATGTTCTGACCGAAAACTGGTGCCAATAGGGAAATTCGCAACTCTGTCTTCTATAATGGCTGTCATCATAATGATAATCTGTCGCTCGTGTCATCGATTCATCTGTCATGCATGCGTCACCTAATTCACCTTTGAACTTGTGTAGATCGGTAATAAATCTCTTTCCGGTACGAGTTAAGATACATTGAGAAGAATATCAGCCCGCAATCCATTGTTTCTTTGCCTCCTTGAATAGGTTTGTAAATGTCATTTTCAATTGATATCTTTCTATCTATTCCGTTTGTTGCTTGACCTGGTTGGTGGTAGTGAGATTCCAGAAGGAGGAAAGTTTTACAAACGAAGGCGCTTTTTCACATTAAGATCGAAAGAAGACATTGGTTCATCTGCACTTCTGGTTATGATTGAGAACAGGATTCCTGTCGGTTTAAAATTGGAAAATGAGAAAAAAAAATCAGTAATGCTAACGAACATGCCATTAAAAATGCAAAGATGGTGCCATCATATTTCTGCTTTAGTTGTTTTTCTTTACGTTTTCTCCGTAATTCAATTAAAATCCTTTTTCTTTTCACAAATTATTGTCTAAGAAAAATTCGCCTTTATTTAATTTACTATCTTGTTTGTCTATATTTCTGAGATGAGGTATTGTAACTGTTTATAATATTTACATTGTTCGGACTGTTGTCCTCATCTTTGACATATTAACGAAGTTTCGGCCGTTGTACGCTCAAATCTTCCTCAGGTGATTTCGAAATGAACCTTTTACTTCTTCCACCGGGGTAAATTGTTCTAGTTCCACGTGCCATTCCTTTTCTCAATTTCAGTTATTTCCCTTTATTACTTCAACCAACGCTTTTATCCACATGGATAAAAAAAAACAAAAAACAAAAAAAAACTTTGGTTGAAGTATTCCAGTGACTTGACCTAGAGATGTGAGTTCACTAACTGGCCACAGCAGAGGTGAACAAAAAAATGAGTTAAAGGGAAATAACTGAAGACGCATGGCATGTGAAACTAGAACAGTCTACCCCCCCCCCAATCTGTGGACTAAATAAAAGGTTCGATTTGAAATTCTGCGGAAGGCCGGGGTATACAACAGCGGAAATATTGTGAATATGACAATAAAGATGAGGACAACTGTCCGAACAATGTAAATAGTGTAAATGTCTTGTTTATTTGGGTGCTTTTTATCACAATTTCAACTCCTATATGTTTGCTCTTCAAAATAAATGACTAGAGTTTGGAACAAGTTTGAAGTCGCCACAAAAGTCAATCGATCAGTTAGACTGTTTGACCTTCATTCGCCATGCCCTCTATTCGAGCTGATGTGTCGATGACGAAGCGATAATATTCTAGCCTATGAGAGATGTTATGATTAAGGTGTAGTAATAAGGAACAAAGAAATATATCCCGGTAAGAACTGATAAGATGTACTACCAAATAGTTGAATAATATATCAATCATATCGAGTCGCAGTCTCTAATCACTTCAAGTGATTAAGATCAAGAAATGAAGCGGAGAAAATTTAAAAAAAGAATTTTAGACATTACTCTTTGGTTGTTTCTCTGCCTTTCTCAATACTCCCTTCCTCCCCCTCTCTCATATATATATATATATATATATATATATATACTCAATCTCGCTCTCTCTCTACTCAATCTCTCTCTATGGTGTGTCTCTGTCTATTTTTTATATATATTAGTTTGGTGCAAAAATAATGACGTAATAATGTCGTTTTTTGACGTTAAAAAATACGTCAAAAAACGACATTATTACGTCATTATTTTTGCACCAACCTAATATATGGTTTGTTTCTCTTTCTGTCTCTGCTCTGCTTCTTTTTTCTATTTCCATCAATTCAGAAACACAAGTACCCCCACTTTTCTTCTCACCTTCTGAATTTCCCGACACATCACGTACAAGTCGAACAAATGTTCCTGAAACTCTCCAAAGCTTTCGAAACAGTTTCTCCGCATACATTCAAACAAATTTGGACTTGGCTGCCATTGGCTTCGAACTCAACTGAGACGCGTGCCACGTCTAACATTCCCGTTTCCGTTCTGTAAAAGGAACATTTGCTAAAAACGTCGCTGCTTTGTTTTTTTGGTTTGCTTTATTTGTCCCTCCCCCCACACCTCCATCTACTGCGGCTGTAATAGACGTGACCAGGCCATAACCAACCGAGGAGTGGAATATGTATATTTGTTTGCAAATGTGTATTATCTATGTCTACCTACTTTTACATGACAGTTGTTTTTTGTTTTATTTAACCCGAAGCAAAAAAGTGATTGGCTCATCTTGTTTGCTTTTACAAGAGCCAAACAAACATTTGCAGGTGAAGCGTATAACAGAATTGGAAAGAAAGTTTAAAAAATCCTTTTTGCCATCATTAAATCTCTTGTATTTGGTACCCATTAGTAGTCGGGCCGAGTTTAAAAGCAATGTCACTTTGTTTTTGTTTTTTTTCAAAACCGGAAACCTCATTTTTAAAAAGACTGACGCAACATAATCTTCTTATTCCGATTTCCTTCTGCCAATTTGTGTTGTACGAAGATTAGCTTAGTGGCGGTAACAAACTAGTCTCCTTCATTTCATTGTTTTTTGTTTGTTTATTTTATTATTTTAGATTTAATTTTCACGCACTAACGGTCATCACTAGTTACGTTAAATGTTCAAATTGCAGTTAATCTAATTAAAAAAAAAAAAACTCACTAAAAAGAAAACAGGCACATTAAGAAGTTGCCCAGTCAGTTTTCGATTGGCTACGCTGAAATAAATCCAAGATGTTTTAGATTTAATCACAAAAGGACAGCGATGTATGTTTATCTTGTTTGCATTCAGGTGTAAATTTTTCTCTATAAACGTTTGCTAACAACGTTTGCTAAAAACGTTTGCTAAAAACGTTTGAATGTAGTTTAGATAATGTCGAGTGAAATTTAGTTTATCGTTTGTGGAGACTTATTAGTACATCCAGGAAGTTGTATCTTTTTTTTTTCCATAGCATACTGAGGGTTCTTACAGAGTGTATATAGACTCGGAGTGGCGTACTTCATACCAGTATCAACCATTATTGGGAACATTACACCTGGCTGAGAAACACCTCCAAAGTGCCGTTTGTAGGCAAAATATCAACATTTTCAATAGATTTTCTCGAAAAGCTGGTCCGTTCTTCAGATTTATCTATAACCAATTTGAATGGAACTGAATGTTCACATCAGAAGGTCACCAGTTGATTGGCCAAAATTATTTTATTTTCCGTTGTTCTTTTCTTTTTCATTTGTTTTTCAACCGAAGTTATGCGTGGAGCCTCCCTCATTTAGGCTATTTTTCAATCACAAAATAGTATGCTCTGCTTGCTCCTACAAACTTTCGGGGTCTTGGTCGAGTTCAGTCTTTTCTTCCTCCTCTTTTTATTTGAGGTTTGCCTATTCGTAGGTTGAGAAAAGTATAGAAAGAAGTTGATAGAGGAGATAAGGGTTTTAAAGGAATGCGCAAATGCCTTATTTTAATTCTTTATATTTTTGTTTATATATTTTATTTTTATCGGGCTGAGTTCTGTGTATGGGGTGAGGACATACTTGTCTGTAAGTTAAAACTATCAAGAACATGCTTAATGAATGACATACTAAACTCAACAATTAAAACTTGTTCTCGGATGATCCATTTTTTGTGGCGGGAGTCTTGCTCTTCTTGTTCAATCTCTCTTCGTTTCAGTTTTAATGCTGACTTCATTAATTTGCAGAAACTGCAATATTTTTTATTTTTTGTTTTAATCGATATCACCCCATGGAATGCATTTAAGCCACTAAGACACAATGGGTTACAGGGTGTGGAAGAAACATTAATAATGAGCAGAAAGAGTAATCAGGTGGACAGCAGATAGGGATTGACGTTGCATTTAAATTTTTGCAGATTAAAATTGACCGGAAAGCATGGAGCCGGAAAGCGATAAAAGAAACTGTTAGCATAGAATTTAAGGTTACATCCAACCAGCTCAACTGTAAATTGATAAGATCTCGACGTCAGTCTAGTACTGCGCTTAAATTGAAAAAGTCTAGGTACCATAGCGAAGAGCGATAATTATTCTGCTTATGTACAGAAATGTGGTACAAGGCTAAAATGGGGGGGGGGGCATTAGACTTAATGAACCACAATCACTGACCCAAATGGACCACAATATTGATTACACCAAAACAACGCTATATTACCATTCTTACAACATCCACCCCTCAATGCCTCTAAGAAAATCCTAACCAGTCCCCCATACGTACAATTCATGTCGGGCGGAGTATAAAATACAACAATTTTAAAAATGGTGAAGAGCTCACCCATGAAAGTATAGAAAAGACATAGAAGCAACCCTACGGTAGTGGGGGGGATGACTGAATCCGAGCCGCCAGATCAGGACCAATAATATTGCTGATTTTTCTTTGAATTTTATTAAGATCAAGGTAAATAACAGAGGCACCGAGCTATATGTGGCAGCCATATTCTAAGTTTGGACAAATGTTTTGTTTTCTTTTCTTTTAAGTACTCCGATTTGTCCATAATAACTTTTGTGTTGGTTCTATGATTATACTGGAATCACTTCGAACAGTTTTAATGGACATTTTATTGTTTCTTCTTGTCATGTTGGGTTTTGGAGATCTGGCTTTATTTATTTATTGCTTCTCCCCTCAGTTCGCGTCTGATTGAAGTTGAAGTACTTCTAAAGCAGCATCTTCAATTGAGACTTTTATGTCTGGGCAGAACAAACGGTTGCAAAGTTGACTTTTTGTTTCTTTTTCTATGTTCTGTGTCTCCTCAGCAGGTGGGCTCTCATGGCTCTCCTAATCCTGGCTCTAACAACCATTTACACACGCTCATTAGGTTATGGGCGGCTTACCTCTGCCCTTCTTGTTTTTAATGTCCTGTGAGTGTTAAATTTTCCAAGTCCTTTTAATTATGTGCTCTAGAAATTTATAAATGTCTCTTTCTACTAAGTAGAAGTGTTCTTTTTTTGCTTCCATTTACTCTAAAACTTCGTCGTTTCACATATATTCAGCCTTTGGGATTCTCAGTATCCTTCTATAGAACCATATTTCTATTACCTTAAATCTCTTCTTCATCCGTAAGTTGATTGTCCAGCATTCACTACCATTCATTACATAACAGTTCAACGCTCTTTTCTTTCTTTCCTGTTTCTTAATACTTTGCTCAGCATTTGGAAAGCATCTTCTGCCTTCATACACCATCGGATTTCGGTATCCCATTTTCCGTCCGCTGTTAAAACACTTCCTAAATATTTATTTTTTTAATTTGCATCTTGGGCTCTTCTATTTGCTGAAAACCAGTGTCTTCTTACAAATTGATATTTAGTTCTTATTTCTCGCTTTCTCTGCGTAGAACTGCTTAATCTGATTAGCATTTTCTGATGTTGATAACTGCTTAAATAGGTTGAGAGAAAATACAGCAGTTTTTGGTCTTGTAGAATTTTTGAATATGCCGTGATGTTATATCTTCGAATTTGTTGCAGAGATTTTTCAGTTTTCTTGTCGGATTCCCGCAGAATGATATTGTACAGTAACAACTTAAATCGTCCTTTTCATTTATAATTGATAACTTACTAAATGCGAATGTTTTCAACACCTCTCTCTATCTCTCAATGTTATAGAAATCTGGAAAATGTCTTCAACTCTTTAGTATGTCATTTAAAAGAGTTAGGGAAAATTCAGAAGCTAGAAAAATAGATCAGAATATAAAAGATTTTGTTTTTCTTGGCGTAAGAAAAGTAATTTTTGGACAAAGTAGCAAAGTGAAGAAAATCTTGTTTACTTTTCCGTACAGAAAAATGGGGCCAGGCTATTATTTTATTTTATTCATTCGATTATATTTTGTTGTGTGTGTTCAAACATTCACAGTAATCACCACTTTTTTTCTTCACAATAATGGACTTTTAAGTATATTGGACCATTTTACCAAATGACAAATGCAGAAAAGGCCCCCAATTTCATGCTTGACGATATATAGTGACGGGCCTGCCGGGTTTAATTATTTTAAATGAACTTGAGAAATGATGCTCTGGAGAATTGATAAACCGCTCAAAGCATAACTCAACTCCTCACCTCAGAACAACATGCACACCAAAAAGTCAAAAACTTTAAGCAAAAAAAAAAAAAAAAAAAAAAAAATTACAAACCAGACTGGAGGCACGGTGGAGTAATGGATAGCGGCTCGAATTGAAGAATCGGAGAGAGCCGAGTTCGAATTCCAGTCAAATCCATTACATTCACTTACGTGCTAATACCTTAGGGAAAGGTATGAATCCTCTTCTTCTCCCCCCCCCAAGCTATGGGTTCTATAGCTTTGGATGGTAACCGCAGAAAGAAATGGCAACCTACTACGGGAAAAATCTGCCTCAATCGAAAGATACATGATCGCCTAAGCGTCTTTCCACGCATGACACATAACTGACAGACTGAGTGTTGTTTAATGCACTACATATTGAAAAACTTTGCCAACACCACATTTGTTCATTGACTTTGCCAGGAAAAGGGGTCTTTTCTCTTCTAATGTCATTTAAATAATTGTAGTTTTACAAACGATAGATTGACAGAAAGCATTTTGTATTTTATCAAATCCAGAAAAATCATGCATCATTTTATTTCTTAAGGATTAATTTCTTCAGTTCCCAAACATTTGTTAAAAAAAATATTTGTGTTATATATAATACAAATATTTTTATCATTTAACCACAAGCAAGGCGGGAATGCCACTTGTACATAGAGGATTACAGCGAATGAGAGAAAAGACTGGTTATGGGGGGGGGGGGTAGATTGAGAAAAGGATAAAAGATGAATGGTGGTTCAAGACAACAGAAGATAGCAATTGACGTTGCATTTAAATTTTTGAAGATTGTAGTTATCATGGAAAGCGAGGAAGAGAATTCCACTCTCGTGAAGTACGAGAAAAGAAACTATTGGAGTAGAAGGGGCGGTTACATTTAACAGTAAAAGGGTGGGACCTAGATGTCAATCTAGTAGCACACTTAAATTCATGTAGTCAGGGCACCATGGGGAAAAAAAAAAACTCAACAGCCGCCATGAAAATATTTGTAAACAAGACAGAGGGAATCCACATAACTTAAGTCGAGATACCAAATCAAGGTCAATTACATTGTACATCCTTCTTTTGAATTTTAAGAACCTCGAGATGAATAGCAGGAGCACCAGACCAGATATGGCAACAGTATTCAATGCACAATCTAATAGTAGATTTGTAAATGTGCAAGATGGACTATGACAAGAAAAAGTTTCTGGGACGACCGTGGCCCAACTTTCCTTGTTGCATTATTGATTTGATATAATCATTCCACTTCATGTCAGTTGAAAAAGTGAGGCCAAGAAGGCACAGTGTGTTGCTCTTCAGGAGTCAAGCATCAGCCATGCTGATGGTGGGCAGGAAAGTTTCTCTATAGTGTTTAAATGAGAACAGTTTGATTTTGGAAGCATTAAAATTTCCTCCCCCAGTTTTCAAGAGCAGCTACCAGGTTAACTTTGTCATCTTTGATAGATCTGCTATTGAGACAGGACTAAGTGGTAGTGTCATCTGCATAAATGCTTACTTGGGAACTGATGACATCAGGAAGATCATTGATGAAGAATAGAAACAGTGTAGGACCTAGGATATAGCTTTGGGAGACACCTGCATTTGTGAAAGAATCTGAAAGTGAGACTATTCAAAACGCCCTTCATTTCATGATTTAATTAAATCAAACAATCATCCTGTAATACTGTAGCCCTGGAGCTTATGTAGAAGACTAGCATGCCAAACACTGTCAAACGCCTTAGATATCTAGAGCCACAGCTCAAGCTTCGCTGTTATTATGAAGAGCTTGATATACATATTTAGTTATGGCTGTTAGCACATCAGAAGTAGACCTGGCAAAACGGAAGCCATATTGTTTATCAGAGAGCAGGTTGTGAGAGGTAAGATGTTTAACCACTTCAGTATTGATTAAAGCCTCAAATACTTTTCCGAAAAGTGGTAGGAGACTAATAGGGCAATAGGGATCAGAAGATTCTCCAGAGTTCTTAAAAATAGGAATTACAGAGGAGGACTTCCAACAAGCTGAAAGAGGCAATAGTTGTAGAGTTTGGAGAGAACTGGAGTTGGCTCAGAGGCACATTTCTTCAAGACAACAGTTGGGATCCCATCACTTCCGCTTGCCTTATGGGAGTGTAATTTAGAATTGTCTGAGACCAGTGATGGTGTTAGGCTCTACTGAGTGATATGTACATATGTTCTAGTGGGGAAATCAGGTGTGGAATCAAGTGTTTGAAGAGAATTTCTGAGCAAAGCATTCAACCTTATCTGCTGTACATGTCAGGACTTCAACTTGATTGAATAGAGGAGGGATTGAGTATTTGCTGTTGTTCAACACACTGTTGCAAAGCCACCAATAGAACTGAACTTGTGAGATGCTATATATTGTTTGATTCTATCAGCAAACAATAACTTTGCTTCTTTGCTTGTAATGAGTGCAAGCGTATCCTCAGACGCGTCCCTCTGGTACAGCCAGAAGTGATTCCTGTCAGCTCTAGAGGTCGAGCATGCAGGTAAGAACCAAGGAGCTGAATATGATTTAACTTAGTATTTCCTTGCTGGAATGAAAGCATCAATGTCGGCTTTCACCCAGGAGGAAACCTTGGATATGCATTTTTGAACAGGATGATTGAAAACTTCACTCCAAGGGACATCACAAAGAAACTCATAGAAAATAACAGAAAGATATTCTGTTGGTACGAAGTTCTTGGTTGGTGTGGGAGCACATCAGAGTTGCATAGAATGACATGAATCAGGAATAAACGTAAAAAAAACAGATTCAGAAGATCCATCAGGGTTACTGGGGATATATGTGGGAAAGTTCACCTTTGTCATCCCCTCCACTCCATTTTGCTAATTAGGATCATTTTCACCTTCAATTTAACTAAATTTACTGCCATTTTTGTAGTTTTTTTTGTTTTTTTTTTGCATGATTTTATTAAACAATTTTCCACATGTTGAAGACTGCAAAAGTTCTTATGCAAGTAAAAAAAGATAGGGTTTTATTAAATGCAGTGTTGCGAGCAAAAAATCTTTTTACATTAATTTTAATTTGCAGCAAAAAAAAAGAAAAAAATACATACTTAGGATGGATTTCAAATGTTTAAGTAAATGCTATTAAAAATGCTATGGAACAAGAGTAAATGCTTGTTAACTATGTTTGTTTTTTGTTTTAATACCATTTTTAGAAAAATATTTTACTTCTTGATGTTCTTCCCATATCCAATGTCAGCTGCCCGAAGACAATGATTGCTTTTACTGCCGCCTTCATCATCCATAAATTATTCTGAATCATTGATTCATTGATAAAAAAAATTTTTCATATCTTGTCAGCTGCTCTAATGTTCATTTTTTTTTTTTTCCCCTATTTAGGTTGTATTTTTTTTCTCTTTTTGTAAAATTCCTATCAGAACAAAACCTTTGTTTGCCAACAACCTATTAAACATTATGTCAAGAGGCAGAAAGAAACTTGAACTGACAAGGAAGTCTCTCTCATTCTGAACAATAAATCTTACTAAACCATTTTCATCACTGCTTTAAGAAATGCTGAATGGAACATTTTACCCAAAGGGAGTATTGATTCTTAATTCACAATGATGTCTTAGCACATGGTAAAGTGTTAAACAGTAGGGGGTGGTCCTTTTATTTGTCTCTCCACAAAGGCAAATGTGATGGGTCTTCCAGTGTAGAGGAATACATATAGATACCTAATTTAGCACACACATCCAGAAATATTGCCAAAAACATCAGGCCCCAGGTTATATCGCCAGAAAAAAAAAAAAAACATTAACTGGTGGCTGATAGTATTCAAAATCCCTGATTACTTATGCAATTTTTTTTCCTTACATTTTTTAATTTTTACACATTTTCTCAAGTAAATTATTGTTATTTTATGACATTGTGAACTTTAGAGACATGCTGTTTTTTTTTTGTGACCCTTTTCCAAAAAAAAAAAAACCAGAAAATTCAATAATAGATAATTGAAGAACTGGTAAAAAATAAACCCAAATGTTTTAACTTAGATTTTGACTAAAATAGAACTGTTGTAGAAAGTGATCTTTGGTCAGACAAGTCAATTTACAAGAAATAAACTGATGAATTGGAATAATTATTTGAGGACAAATATGGGATTTTAAGGACAATTGAAAAAGGAGCTTCCCTTTTTCTTGTCACCAGCCATTTTTAACTGGTAAGATAAACCATTAGGTGGATACAAAATGGGAACTCTAACCAGTAAGATAAACTGATAGGAATGGGAACTGCCCATGTGATTAAATTTTTCAAGGAAAAATCAGCTGTTAAAAAAAAAATAAAAATCCATTACCTCTCTTGCCACTGAAATAGAATTTAAGATTTGCAGTACCAATGAGCTTGCAGTTGTGGTCACATTAAAATCTTTGTAAATATTGCCAGGTTAGTTGACTTGGACATTTTCATGACATTCTGACTGGGTGATATCAAGCCAGACATTTATCAGGCGATTCTGTAAGATGCCAATTGCTGTAGGACCTGTTGTGATTATTTAAGTGTCACTGTTCAAAACATGGGTAGAGATTGCCACAGTTTGAATTGGCTGCTATGATAAAGCCAGACATTAGTGGTCATGACCAAGGGCCACAACATTATAAAATAGATTGGTTATGTCTTTGGTAGAAAGTCTCTAGAAACAAAAATATAATAAAAGGCAGAAATGTTAAAATTTGTTTCCAAACTTAATTTTGCAAATTTCTTCTTGCCAGAAATTAAACTGAAAGTGGCTGACTTGTACTTCAGTCAAACAGAAACTATAGGAAAATGAATGAGTTTGAATCTCAATGAATGCCTAAATGGTGAGGCTCAGTGCCATGTCAGCATAGATTTAATGCTTCATCTCAGAAAAAGTGTTAATAATCATTTATATTTTATTTGGATGGAATTCACTTCAAAACATCCTGGGTGAGATGATAAAATACATCCAACAGTGAGGCCTCTGTTCAGGTGGTTTTGAGGAGTGTGGAACCACCTCTTAATTGTTGGTGTTCCGAGATCCACCCTGACCCGGGTTGGTAGCACCTGTTAGGGTCCCAGCTATGGGCAAGTAGTTAACTCCCAAACTGGGGTCAAAATACTATGAGAGTGTAAAAACAGGTTTTAATACCAGAAATATTTTGAAGCAAAAAATATTGCCAGCGATACATTTTTGAAACAAAAAAAATTACCAGCGATACATTTTGAAGAAAAACTATTACCAGAAATAGATTTTTTTGAAGGAAAAAAATATTACCAGTAATAAAAATTTTGTCGGCATTAAATAACCCATTGAGGTTGATATGTTGTAAAACAAACCAAATCAAACCAAACCAAACCAAAATGTAAATTGATACACAATTTCCAAAACAAAACAGTTTATTTGCAGACTCTATTTAAAAAAATAAAATCAATAATAAGAAACAATCTTTTTATTCAAAATATATTTTATAGCTAACATCTACATGAAATCAAATTATTATTTTTTTTTTTTACTGTCATGGTGATTCCAATTTAAGAACAGATTTCAAGGTGAAAGAATTTAATTTTTCCAGTTTGTCAATATACAATTACTTTTTTTTCTGTCTATATCTGAGATGAGGCATTGTAACTATTTACATTGTTCAGACTGTTGTCCTCATCTTTGTCATATTCATGACGTTTCGGCTGTTGTACGCTCTGGCCTTCTTCAGGTAATTGGAGTTTTGAACTGAACTCATTATTTCATCCACCAGGGTAGATTGTTTCCCAAATACAACATGGCCCAGTGGATAAAAGTTGCTGATTGAAGTAATCCAGTGACTTGATCCAAAGAATTGTGAGTCCAATACCTGGCCACATCAGAGGTGAACAAAAACTTAGTTTCAGTTAATTCCCTTTAGTAACACAACAGAGATACCCAAAAGAGGCATGGCACATGGAACTAGAACAATCTACCCCAGTGGACAAAATAACAAAATTCCAAACACTTGAAGTATACAATGGCTGAAACATTGATAATATGATTATTATTTTTGTTTTGTTTTGTTTAATCTGCTTTTTGATCATCTTCAGAAGGAAAATATATTTGTTTGTATGGGGAATAGTCTATTTTCTGACAGGAATGGGATAGAGGATTTGATTAGAGATTACACATTTCATATCACCTTTCAATTTTGTATGCATAAGTATGCTATCCAAAAGATTTGAGGGATGTGACTGTGAAAACTTGACTTCCATGATGGGTAACTTCAAAATCAAATCTCCACAAAGATTTGGATAGCAGCTACCAGTGTTTGACATTTTTTTTTTTGGTTGTAGCATTTTTATTTCCAATACCTGTAAAAGGCATCAGAGCAAACTAGGTCAATGTATCCACCCCCTCAGACATCCATCTTTTGTGGATGTCTCTTTAACCACTTCAGACTCTTTATTAGAATAATAATAATAATAATAAAAAAAAAGATCGCAACTCAAATGTAAAAGAATAACATCTATAGTAATAAGAAATAATAATTAATTTAGAAGGGGGGGTTGTCAGCTCAACTGTTGTAGTAATAAAACAATAATGGTTATAGAAAATATTTTTTTTACTTTTGAGGAGAAAGAAAAGTATATGACTGATCTCTTTCATATGGAATAGAATCAAAATGCATGTGTAGGGATGGACTTGGAATTGCAAGAGCACACCATCATTTTTTTTTTTTTTAAATATCTGCAAAAAGAATTTAGGTATTTTTGGTTACATGTTGCACAAGAATGTCCATGAAAAAAAGTTTGCTCACTTCTGTTATATAGAAACATAATTTGAAATGCATTATAATCTGTGTTGTAAATTAGACTTGCTTTAAAATGACAAATTTGAAGCTCTTCATGTAAATCAGAATTATGCTGAAACTACTAAAGCTACAAGTTTAAATATATGCTAAACAATAGGTATCAAGATGATCAAGAAATAGTATTAGAGATGTGACCAATCTAATGAAAAATATATCACCCTTTAGCTTACTGACCCCCACTTTCTACAATGCAATAGACTGACTAAAGGCCAATAATAATCTGACCATCACATTCTGACAGTTTATCCCATGTTCTTCAGATGACAAAAAGCAAGAAAACAGATTTAATAATGAAACAATTTTTAACCTCAGAATTTGAAAACTGGAAGAGTAGCATTGACAGATAATAAATTCCAAAATGTCTTAAAAAATCTTGCAGGAATTCTGCTTCATGATTGGTCATTTTGATTTTTTGAAAACTTTCGGATGATGGAAGTGGCTGGGGAATAAAGAACTTTCCTTGAAAGACGAATTTGGCCAGTGGCAGGATCTCTGCCAAAATACTTGACAGACAATTCTTGTCCCACCTCCATTCCAAGAGCACTCGGATGATTTACCTGCAAAAGAAATATGAATGACTAGAAACGAGATAGGGTTTTATTTCCTGAATGAAAACAAAAATCACAGAGAGTAAGTCACAATTTTATATTTCACTTTTGAGATGAGGAATTATCATTAGACTTTAATTTATTCAAACTATTGCTCTCGACTTCATTATAGACACAATGTTTCAGCCAAGTAACCTCTGGCCATCTTCAGATTTTCATTGTTTTAGCTGATATGGGATAATGGTTGATGAGTGTCCCCATGATGTCAGTTCTTGGTAAATCCTGCTGAACCAGTGTATATTATTTCACTACCTGATTCAAAGATTGAACTCACTGCCACTAGATATACTCCTAAACAATACAATAATGAACAGATATCAGCTAAAACAAGGGATACCTGCTGATAGACAGAAGGTAGTTGGTCAAAATATTGTGTCTCATGACAATATAATCAAGATGAGAACAATAGTTTCAATAAATTCAAATACAAGACATTTGCGTGTGTCAGTTAATTGATAATATGAGATATGACCATTGATAACAAAAACAGTTAAATAATTGCAGTTTATTAAATTGCATTACAATGATTTTTTTTCCCCTACAATCTAGCCTAGGTATTTAACCTTTGGATTTTTGTAAAATATCATGATCAAAGCATAATCCTTGTCCTTTTTTACCTCCCAGCATTCCTGGTACAAGATTTGCACAATACAATCTTCTCCATTGTAAAGTCGTTGGTGTTGTAGAACTCTGATTTCCTCTTTAACCAGGAAGTAGTGAATGCTTCAGGACAAATAAAGAAAAATTTGAAATGTTTCATTAAAATTGTTTTTAACACTTTCACTGTTGCGGACATGCTTGTAAATCTTTATAAAACTTACATTGGCTGCTGTTGATCACACATCAAGTGGCCCTAACATGCCATACATCTCATAGTACTGCATGGAGGGTACTTCAAGAGTAGCTCTTGTATTCCTATCATTTGCAATGTATTAGCGTCTTTTGAGTCATTGATCACTGACCGAGGGAGAACTTTTGCTGATGGTTTATCACTGTTTGTTTCTTTAGTCTTGTTTATAGATGAGGCAACATTTGGAAGAGATGAAATAACAAATTTAAACAGCCAACATTTATGGGTGGATCAGAATCACCATGGTACAATACAGGCTAGATACAAGCATCAGTTTATGATTAATGTGTAGGCTGAAATTGTAAGGGACTGCCTGGTAGGTCCATATGTTCTCCCAGCATGACTTACAGGGACTGTATTTCAAACACATTTACAGACTTGCTAGTGGATGTGCCACCCCCACCCCATACAAAGATGCATATGGTTCATGCATGACAAGGCTACAGCTCATTTTAGTCACATCGTTCAGGATGCACTGGCTGACATCTACCATGAAAGATGGATAGGTAGTGGAGGACTGATTCCATTGCCTGCACATCCCCTCCAACCCCAATCCCTTGGATTTTTATCTGTGGGGCCACCTAAAACAATTTGTTTGTGCATCAGACATTAATAATGCAGAGACGCCTCATCAATGTGTCATGGGGGTCTGCAAAACCATTTGATGCCGTGTGGGAGTATTTGAAAGGGTCTGCCAGTCGATGATCTGATGGATGCATGCATGTGTAGAAGCAAGCAGAGGACATTTTGAACATTTGTTATTAGTTGCTATGTACAATGATGGCCTTTTGGACATATGTTTATAGGGACATTTTACCTTATTTTGATGTCAGGAACCAGCCCCCTTCAAAGTTTGTAAAAGTATTTTTAGGTTGTATCTTGAATTGTACATTTCAGTGTAACTCAAAAATGAAGAATTTGTGGACATGTGTATAGACTTTTGTCCTTTTTTTGCTGTGAAGAACCTGCACCCAAAGATTGTAAAAGTATTTTTGATACACTGTGTGTGTGTGTGTATATATATATATATATATATATATATATATATATATATATATATATATATATATACACACACACACACATACACAAACATATTCCACAATAATATAAACATTGTGTCAACTTATTTTATACTGATGTGTTCTCTAATCAGTTTCTGGAAAGGATCAGTACATAAAGATAAGTAGACACAATTCTTGGATATTATTCAATAGAACATGTCTTAATAAAGATATAATGCCTATATATATATATATATATATATATATACTGGACTCACCTGTTGTTTTTTGTGTATGATAGTCAAATAGCTCAACTCTTAGAACCAACAGCCAGACTACTTGCACACATCATTTGATTATAGTGGTGAAGGCTTGTGCAGAACATACCAAATCTTTTGGAAGACTGGAATACAGAGAACTGGTGCACAATATGCCACAAAATCTCCAAATGACCCTCCACAGGTTTTGAATTCTGAGTTGTTCTTATCTTAAACTAGTTGCCACCCAAGAATATAGAAGCCAGTCCATTTTGGCTCTTATTTTACCCATATTTGAGGGGTGAAAAGATGGATTCATCCTTTTTCAAAGGGTATTAGCATGTAAGTGAATGTAGTGAATTCAAACTAAGCTCTCCAATTCTGCAGTCCATTACTCCACCTTACCTCCTATATATATATATATATATATATATATATATATATATATATACATACATACACACACACAATAGTGTCCAAAATTAAGGAAAAAAAAAAAAAAATTAAAACTTTGATATCTCAAAAAATATAAGTCCAATTTTTCTGAAATTTTACACTAAATGTAGACAAATGGCAGTTGTGCTTTAAATCAGTAAATTATTTGTAAAGATACCAAGATAACTCTGATTGATTTAATTCTTTACTCAAATATCAAGTATTTAAAGTTAAGGAAGAAAACAATGTTTTTATTTATAAAAAAAAAATAATTGGGCAATAAAATGCAAAAATTCTTATCAATATTTACTGCTAAGATCCTTGTTTTGAAATTCACTGCTGCATATCAGTGGCCAAACGATTAAACTCAATTTCGACATTCGTCAACTGTAATTTTTGCCCATTCCGCCTGTAATTTTTCCCATAGATCTTCAACATTTGATGGATTCCTAGCCATGACATTTTCCATAAGTTTTCTAGCGGAGTCATATCAGAACTTTTAGCTGGCCAATCCATAACATTTATTTCTTGATAGTTCAGATAAGCAATAACCTGCTTTGCCTTATGGCAGGGAGCATTATCCTGAAGGAACACAAGATTTTCAAATCCAGAATTTTGTAATACTGGTACATATTCTTCTAACAAATTCTTGTACCTAGCAGAATTAATTCTATTATGAATACAAGAGATGAAATACCCAGACCTGAAAACATGCCGAAATCCATCATGCCTCCTCCATCAAACATGAGTGTCTTCTTGTTGCCCTTTGAACTCAGTCTTTCACCAATTTGTGTTACATGATGCTTTCCATCACAATGAAATACATTAAATTTACTTTCATCACTGAAAAATACACTGGACCACTGATCTTCTGACCGCAACACATGCTTGTCTGCAAATTCCAGTCTTGCTTCCTTGTTCTTTTTGCTTATGAGCCGTTTCTTCTGTGGACTCCTACCATAAAAGCCCCTATTTCTTGTAAGTGTCTAGACACATTTTGTCGAGATATATTAATTTCATTTGAAATTTCTTGTGAAATGCTTGTTGCAGTTCAAATATGTCCTTCAGTGCTAGGTGTTGAATGATCCTGTCTTCTCTGGCCATTATTTTCCTTGGTCTACCCAACTCGTTTGGACTGGTTAAGCAACCAATGTTTTCATACAGTTTCAGAATTTGGCTCACAATCCTTTTGGAATGCTTCACCTGTTCAGCAATCTGGTCAGTTGCATGATTTTGGGACCCAGTTGAGATCAGCATCTTTATAGTCATTCATTTCCACCAAAGGCTAATTAAAATTTTTCCTGATGCATTGTTATGACATTGTTGCCTGGCTGTGCTGGCCCATTTTGGGAAAAATAGTTAAGTTATGAACTATTTCCAGACGGCTGCAGATTTTATACAGTAGTATAGAATATGATCTCTTTTATCATATATTTCTATTATATTGTGTGTTGAATGTTTCTGTTTACCTTATTCTATACTGTAGAGCAGTGTTTTTCAGATTTTTTTGTTTCTTGTTTTTTTTTTTACTGCAACCCACAGCAAGAACCACATTTTGCATTGCGACCCATTATAGCTACATGTCAAAGACAAACTGTTAATTAGGTACATTTAATTAGCATCAACAATTTATATGGATATTTCTTATGATCTGTAGATATTGGCATTGCATTAAGCTATTTGTATTATCTATTTTAGAAAAACTAACTTTGCTGAAACAGCCAACTCACTGAAAATTTCGAGACTACAAATGAACACAACACATTATGTTACTAACACAGAAAGAATGTACCAGTACTCAACTTCAACATTGTGTCAAGAAATTTATTTTTATCTCTGACTTCAGATGCAACTGAATTCTTCGACAATTTTAACAGCTTTCACCAGCCACAAAAATGAATGCACAGCACACCATCATAGCTAAGTTTTGGTGCAACGTCTCTTTGTGAGTGAGAACCTATATCACTCAGTCTGCAATGAGTTTGATGAACAAGATACTCAATGAAAACAGGCTATATATTTAAAAAAAATAAAATATAATACAGGCTTACCTTGGTGAAAAACTAGCAAAGATTTATGAGTGCTATGCAACATTTAAAGTTATTTATATTCTGCAATTTGCTCTCACATATTTTTTCTTTCTTTTTTTTTTTTTTGTCATAGCCCACTGAAGGGTCAGGAGTCACAGTTTGAAAAGCCTTGCTTTAGAGTTTGTAGAGTATCCTATCAAAACCAAAATGTCACTGTCAATATCTTTGTAGTCATTTATTTCCACCAAATGACTATTACATATTTTCCCAAAATTGGCCAGCACAGCCAGGCAACAATGCTATAACAATGCAGTAGTGAAAGTTCTGTTATGTAATTAGATTTTCATTCTTTAATTACTAAATTTAACACCTGAATGAAGTCATTTTCAGCATTGCCTATGTAGCACTTGTTTCTCATGAATGTATTTTGTCTCTGATTGATGAAAGAATGAGTTAGAAAGAAGAATTTTCTGTTAATTGAATCCTAATTTCTGTTTTCCATTCTGTGCCACTGACAGCATTCTTTACTTTCATCTCAAACAAGAAGTTTGAATATACAAGACACTCGACTGATTTTAACATTACTCAACTGTCAACTGTCATATATCTTCGCCAAACAGAAGTGGAAGGAGGTGATACCACAATAGTAACAAAAATAAAATAGTCTATACTAAAGATAGAGTTCCTATAACATTTTGTGAAATTAATTAGAATTTATATATTTTAAGGATCAAAATAAATGTTTGGAGAAACAGAGTCCTCTAATACATTGGCCTTATGCCAATCCAAATAAAATCTGATGTATTACAAACCTTTCGCTGGTCAAGTTGTGAATTGTGTAGGAAAACTGGCTGCATCTTGTTATGAATTTGCAACATCAATCCAGTTTCTCTGCAAAAGAAAAAAATGCAAAGAATAAATAAATAAATAAAAGAACCATTCCAAACTTCTCATCCTTTTCTATGTAGAATTTTTTTTTAATTATCAGAAGTTGGAACCAGAATTAGTTAAAAGATCAAATTGTATAATCTTTATTGAGCCTAGTCAGATTAGCTGTTTGTTGAGATGATCCGTTTTTTTAAGTCATGGATTTCACTGTAATAATCAATGAAATCTGTCTTTTAGTGACAATGCATTGACAGAAACACAAAGAGTAATGTGGATAAAACGTTCTGATCTACTGTTTATCTGATTAAAAGATAGTCAGTTATTTGTGGAGAGAGAGGTCATCAAGAGTTGAAATACTGTTTAAACAAAGGAATCATATTCCTCCTGGCAAATGTGACATGAAAACAATCTTTAAACTTTCTTTTATTTTTAAATTCTTTAAATAGAAAATTAATGTTGGAATAAGAAAATGAAGTTTGAAGATTACATTTAATTATTTACTATAGAAATTGTTTTCTGCAGGAATACTGAAGGAAAACCTTAAATCACACTAGAGTCATAATTGAAAAAAAATTAGAAGTTTCATGGATAGTAAGTAGCAAACACGTGTGTGTGTGTGTGTGTGTTTGTGTATATAAGAAATAATTGATATGAAATATCCAAACAAAGTATACAAGATGTAATTTTGAAAAACCAGTTGGATGTTTGACATTTTTTTGATTTCTTTAATATTTCTCTCTGTAAAAGCCTTTTTAAAACAGAAAAATATCATTACCATGGCAACCCAGTAACCAAAAGAACATAGTTAATTTTAAAAACTTTTTTATCATTAACAAGGAAATAAAAAAAAATAAAACAAACTTCCAAGTGGTTTTTACAAATTCCATATATATCTCCTGTTGATTTAGTCATATGAGGATCTGACAACCTCATTCAGTTTTTATGTTTGTGTCATATGTGTCACTTAAGTCCTGCTAGTGACCTGAATACAAGCCCACATATTGTGCAACCGTGAGGGTCTTGAGACAAAGCAACAGAAATATTTGCTGATGCTTTTCGGGGTTGTCTTTCATCTCTAAGCTGGTCAAATATGACTGATTTCAAAATTTCTGCTACCACTTTGGCACAACATCTCCAGTTATTTCTATCCAGGGCAACTCAAAGTTAATGTGTGTGTGTGTATATATATATATATTCTCGATTCTCCCATCGAACTCGACATATGAGAGTCAAGCAGATCAGTTCCCAAGAAACCGACAGCCCAACAACAGCACATGAGAATTGATTATAGTGGTGAAGGTTTTGTGCAGGACCATCCACACTTTTTGAAGGGCTGAATACAGAGACCTGGCGCACTACGTGCTACAAAGTCCCCAAACGACCCTCCGCAGGGTTTGAATTCAGAGTTGTCCTCCTCCTAGACCAGTTGCCATCCAAGGCTATAGAACTCAGTTTATGTTATCCATAGCTGAAGGGAGAAGAAGAGTATTTACACCTTTCCCAAGGGTATTAGCATGTAGTGAATGTAATGGATTCGACTAGAATTCGAACTCGGCTCTCCGATTCCTCAATCCAAGCCGCTATCCATTACTCCACCGTGCCTCCTTATATAAGGAGGCACGGTGGAGTAATGGATAGTATATAGATACAGCAATATCTATATATATATATAGATATTGCTGTATTCTTCAGCCTTATTCCATACCTGAATATTTAACAAAAAGAAAAGGCATTTCTATTATTCTAGCAATTATATTAATATTTTTATTTTTGTATTTTGTATTGCATTCTTCAGGTCAATGTCTTTTTCTACTTGGCCTAAGACATCCTTAAGCCCTGTCAGCTGGGGCTTTAGAATACGCCGACTGCACCTCTGTAGAGGGGTAAGACCCCCCCAATGAGGCGTCCTGGGTATGACGTTAGATTGCATCTAACAGCAAGGCCTCTGATCTGGAGGTTTTGAGGAGCGTGGAACCACCTCTTAATTGCTGGTGTTCCCAGGTCCACCTTGACCTGGGGTGGTAACACCTGTTAGGGTCCCAGCTATGGGCAAATAGTGAACTCCTAGTTTTCCAGGTTTTGCTCACGTCCTGGGTATGACGGTAAACTACATCCGCGTCCTGGGTATGACGGTAAACTACATCCGCGTCCTGGGTATGGCGATAAACTGCATCCAACAGCAAGGTATCAGATAATGTTTTCAGAACAATAATGTTGCCAGCTCCAAGTTTTTGAAACAATAATGTTGCCAGCTCTAAGTTTTTTTTGTAAAGAAGTAATGTTGCCTGCTATACTTTTTTTTTTGTAGAGGAATTATGTTGCCAGCTATACGTTTTTTTTTTTGAAACAATAATGTTGCCAGCTATACGTTTTTTATTCTATACAAAATAGGCATTTAAAATTCATATAAACCGGATTTGGCATTAAATAACCCACAGTGGTTGATATGCCATAAAACCCAAACAAACAAACATAAGACATCCTTTATCTGAATTGACGTCAGCAAATATACATGTACTTGTCTGTATAATGGATTAAGGTAAACCCTTTTTCTCACATATTCAATGATGAACGTTGAAGAATAGGGATAGGTGGTTGTGGAGATCCATGATCGCCAATGTCTCAAAAGGATATAGCATGTAGAAAAAGAATGGAAATACTTTATTTCAGACCTGCCAAGAACAAATAGATGAAATTGACAAAAAATATTTCTGCATGGACAGAAAAGAAGCTGAAAAACAAAGAAAAGCAACAAGAAAACATTTTTCAAGTCGCCATAGTTGTCCGTCATATTTGTTCCAATTTAAAGAAATAATTTAAATCTGACTGCATTATCATCTTTTTGTCTTCAAATCCCAAACATGGTTGGAGAGCATCATTAACAATTTCATATTGATATGTGGCACAGTTGTTTTGTTTTTTTCCTTGAAAAATTTGAACAGATAAAGACGTAATCAGGCACAATGGATTAATTGCTATGGAAATCTCACTGAAAAGAAATTATTTTCTTGACTTGCATATAATTCATTGAAGCTGCTTTGTGCAGAGAATTAGGTCCCCTACATCCCTCCATCACAAAGTAAATCTTCAAGGGGTTTTGCAGTAGCTATTTACAAATATTTCCTGTTTTTATTTATAATTTGTAATAACTGTAAATGTACCTTACAGGAGTTATTGGCAGTTTGCACAAGGCACTTTAATGAGGAAACAAAAAGATTATGAGATGAAATCTGAATACATTGTTAGCTTGATATGCGATTCATTTGGTTATAATAGAACTGTGCATTAAGTCAAAGCAGAGAATGTTGCATGCAATGAATATGAGTTTGTTTAATATTTTTGTTTTTGTTTTTTTTTGTTTTTAGAAGGCTTTTTCTTTTGTGTTAGGAAAGCAAGTAAGAAAAGAGAAAAATGTAGAATAAATATTTATTAAAACCGGTTTGAAAGGAAGAAGAAAAAAAAGAAGGAATTTGGAAGAGTTTGTGGTTGTAGAATGAAAATTTGAACAAGGAAATTGAAAAAAAAGATAAATAGGATGTGAAGAATGAAAGTTAAAAGGAAATTTTTTGGTGGAAAATAATGAAGAAAGAGAATAGACGATAATAAGAATCAAAAGAAAAAAGAAAGGGGAGAATGAAAAATTTGTGAAAAAGTATTAGTCAAATAAAAGAGGGAATGAAATCAATGTTAAGCAAAAAGCATCTAAATGAAATTCAAGAGAAACTAGTAGTAATGATGGTAAAAAGAAAATGGATGAAAGGAATAACAATGGCAAAGGTAGTAGAAAACAGTAGAACAAGAAAAAAGTTGAAATTCAAATTAAGAGGCAAATAAAAAAAAGAAAGAGAAAAATAATTTGCCAGGATGGAAACAGATGAAGAAAGACAAGAATAGAACAAAATAAATAAACTCAGTAAATACAAAAGATTTAAGGAAAAAACAAAGAAAAAAAGACATTGATTGGAAATTAAAGAGAAACGCATATGCAAAGAACAAAAAATACAATGTTTGACTTGAAGACTGTTTTCTGTCAAGCAGATATTACTTTGCATCCTGTTTGCTGATGAGTTATCTATTAACATGTTTTAGCAGATGAAATCATCAGCTTAAGGAGGAGGAGTCAAGCAGGTGGGGAGAAGAGAGGTACAAAACAGTTAAAGCAGGGGTAGAATGAGAAAAATCAATAAGAAGGTGAAAAAAAAGGTAAGAAAAATAAAGAGAAAGACAAAAACTGCTTGTGATATTTTTGAGAGATTTTGATAATGGCATCTTAAAATTTTAAAAGCTGTAGGTTGTGAGGGTTTCAAAAGATCTGTCTATGATCTTAATGACCTTTCTTAATTTTGAAATGAAATTTCTTAACCTCTTCATCACAAATATACAAAATAGTACAATAGAAGGAACTATTCTAATATTCTTATTTCTTTTGCTACAAATTATAGTGTTGTGTTGCCTAAGAACTCTGGATTATAGTCACCTATTGGCAATTCCTCAGAAGGAATCCCAACATTTCAACAACAGACAATTTTCTTCAGGTTTATTTCACTTGATTTATCTTTTTTTACTGGCATCAGTTCCCGAAGGAAGTGAGAAGGAGATAGAATTGATATCAACAGGTTGGCCAGCTACCTATCCTTTCAACAGGCATGGTACACAAAAGAATCAGGGGAATAAAGGCTTGAATAAGCATCAGAGCTCTTGCCTTCTCTACTGCTACAACCACACTGCTGGTTTTCACATACTTTTCAGCCTTATGTCAAAACTTAGACAAAGACAACCCCTTACTGTCAGGATTCCATACCCATGGGTTCAAAACAACCCCACTCTGTTTCATCAAAGTTCTGACCAGTATGGTAGTGTCCGGAATTATAATCACTACAATTATCATTTTTGTCTAGCCTACACATTCTGTATCCTTAGATTCAATCCTCAAATAACTATTGATTGTCTAACTACCATTTAATTCAAAGCAACACCTGATATTCAATATTGAAAATAATATCACAATCAAAACACTTCCAATTTTAAGTGCTTACCATATAAATCTTTAGATACTTGAAATAGTCATTAAATAATTTATTTTTATAAAATTTGAATAAAATATTTTAAAAATAAAGAAAATAAAAATTTTTAGTCTTATATTGTAGATCAGGATGTTCACTGTCAAATAAAATATGTAATCTCAAGTATAAGAAGAAACAGGGCCAAATTTGAAAATTCTATCATAGGTCAGACATTTTGAATATTTAATGAGTTAAGATTTAATTTGTGAAATATAGGCATTGTCGATGGTTGATTAGCTGAAAAGGCTTCATTAAATATGATTGACTGGATATTTTTCTACCAATTCTCAAAAGACTTATTAGCAGACAAAGATTGCACAAGTTTGATCTTCAAAAATTAAGTAACCTTTAAATTAAAAATATAAAGTCACAGAAAACAGTTAATATATATAAAAATAAATCTAGAAAGTGGAGAAATTGTTCATTTGAGCATCCCATTTTAACACGGGGGATTTACAAGGTGTATAAGGTATTTGAGGACATGTGATTGTGTGCCTGCAGTGATGTGATAGTTAATGTGCTTATATGTTTTCTGAGCATCAATGGCAAATGATCAGCTAATGCATAAAATGAAGAAACAACATGCTGTAATTGTTGTGATAGATACAAAGCACATATTCTTAACTAATCGATCATAATGAGATTTGAGCCTGGACTTCTTGGTCAGAATGCTAACTTAGCCAAACAATCATAATAAAATTTTCAGAATTCTTATTTACAAAAAAATAAAAACTTGTTTTAACTAGGTCCTCAACTTTTTGGCACCCGCCCCCCAAAAAAACAGCATAGCATGATGAAAAAAGGCCCCAAATTCAATAAAACCAAAGTCTTATTGTCAAAATGTTTTATGTTATTATTAAGAGGAAAGACCAATTATTTTGGAAAGTTTTTAATCCTTTCTAGCATGTTCGAAATTTTGGTTAAAAATCTTGTTTTGCTTATGTCAGTGGTTGATGTAATAATTACAATTAGTTTTTTGGCACTTTTTTTCAGGTGAAAAACACACTGATTTGGAAATTCTTGCAAAAATCAAATAATTGTCAGATTTTAATTAAACTTTCAAGGCATATTCAGAAATGAATGAAATTATTTTTTTTTTTTTTTTTAGAAAATCTTGGTAAAAAAAAATTTTTTTTGGCATATGTTACCACCCACTTACTTAATTTCATGAGATTTCAAGAAATTCAATTTTTAGGGTAAGGATTTTTTTTATTAGTTAAAAGTAGGCCTCTTTGGAGAATGTAAATCATCAATCTTTTTTTTGTAAAACAGTTACCCATTCACCAAAAATCTGCTCTGAGTTGTAAAATAAAAAATGCAATAAAACTATGACATTATTTAATTATAAAAAATTTTAAGATTTATTAAAGTCCCTAATGTCTTAAAAAGAAAATTTTTTTTGATAAATAATTAATTTTTACAAGAATTGTTTTCATTTTTTAAAATTTTAATTAAATAATTTATAATATTGAAAAATCGTTTAAAATTCTGCATTACTCCATGGTGGTTAGGTGATATTGTTATTAAATGAAAACTATATTTACAAATCAAAAATTGAAAAGTTCATAACAGTCATTTGTACCCAATATTTTCTAAAAAATTAAAAAAAATTTTTTTACAGTATAAACATTCCCAATTTATGTGGTAAGCCATAAATGACATTATCATTTAAAAGATCACATGATTTAAGAATTGGTCTGGTGCTCTGCAATTCTTTCCCTTTCATTATTCACTTCTGTCTTTGCAAACCATTCCTTCAAAATTTTAAAGTAAGCTTTACTTTTTTTAATTATTATTTGACTAAATATTTTTATTTTATATATTTATTTTAGTTTGGGTCATACTTCAATTAAGTAAATTTTTGTTTAAGTAACTTTAAGAAGCTAGTGATGAAACACAAATTTCATAAAGCATCTTTAAATGTAACTAAAAGTTAATAAAATATTAGATCACTGCTGAAAATACATTAATTTGTAAAAATTCCTAGGTAGTTTAAAACCAAAGAAAAAATGCATTCACTTAGATTTCATAAATTTATGTCAATTCTGGTCACCTATTCTAGCTGTCAACACCTTGGAACTTATCAATATGTCAATAAAGACAAAAGAAAAACAGGACCTGTCATTAAGAAATGCTTATATATTACTTTTTATGCTATAAGTAATTAATGTTTGTTTCAAATCAGATTAATTCAACTTTAAATTTGCTAATTTTACTCAAATAATGTGTCACAAATATATATTTTATTTTTGGAAGATTTTTAAAACTGATAATATTGTTTTGTTTACAAATTTCTTAAAAGTGAGAAAATGGTTGCTTGAAAGATCTTCTGAAATTGAGGAAATATTTGACATTCCAATCTATATAATTTCTACTTGAAACACACCAGAATATTTTACTTACCAGAAATAATAAATTTAATCATTTAGCTTTCCAGTAAACCTAAAATGAAATCTTCAAGAATGTTTTTTAAAAATCATTTTAAACCTTAGGTATTGAAAATTCAGTGGAGGTACCTATTTTTAACTGCCTGTTCAGTCCCTAATCTTTCAAAAATTGTTCTGGGAACTTTTGCATATATCTATAAATATAATTCTCAGTATTTTATACTGACTTTAATATGTCATTTGTTTTTGTAGTATCTGATTAAAAACTTTTAGATGGAAAGAAAATAGAATGATCCTTGTCTCACTGTCATTTGCCTACAAAACAGGTCTTACCCTATTAGGTATGAACACTACAAGATCTTGATATGTCACCTGTGGAAACTAGAGCCAGGATGTTAACATTGGGTCCTTTAATTAATGCAACTTATGAGGTGTCGGTTTTGTAGAGCTAACTTGTTGATCCAACATGTGCCATAAGTGATCAATGGGTTTGAGATCTGGGGAATCTGGTAGCCAGGGCAACATAATAAAATTTTCTTCATCTTTTTTTATGAGCTTATTTTCTTCATTTTTCAGAATGTATTTCTGTACAAATTCTGAAAGAATTATATTTAAAAAAAAAAAACCCAAAAAAACAGAAAAGTCATTGAAGTCTTTTCTTTTTTAATCCTCACCTAAGTATTCCTTGCCTGTATAACTACTCAATAAATCAGATTTTATATACTGCTGCTGAGAATGTTTGCTATCAAATCAAGTAAAGATGCTTCACATTAACCTAAAGGAAGGTGAGAAACGAAGAATATGGTCATGATGAAAAAAAGGTTAATGAAGCAAACGGGAAAAGAGAGTTACAAATTTGGAAAATCTGTTCTCCATCAGTCACAAAAAGACCATTTTGAATATTTAATGAGTTAAGGTAACCTAATTTGCATAAATTTGTGGGTAAATCATAAATTTGCATAATTTTAGAGTAATGGGTAAATCATACATCTTTAAGAAAGAATTTTTCTTGCTGGTGTTCTTTGTCCAAAATTCATGTGTATGTTAATAAAAAAGAAAAACAGGCAAATTCTTTCCATAAGTTCAATGGAATAATTAAACAGAAAAAAAATCCAAATTTCTATTTTACTAAATAGAGAAGAGAGCAAACCCCCCCCCCCAAAAAAAAAGTGGATAAAATCTAAAAAGCATGCCAGTAGATAATGAACATTTGATTAGCACACAGGTGAGTGCAATTGGTTTTAAGATTTCAATTATTGATGATATAAATAAAGGTCAAAAAAAAAAAAAAAAATCACCTTCAACTTCGAATTCTGTAAACAGAATCTGGATACATTGATTATCTGATTATCTACCTGTTCTAAGTTACTTTTAACTTTTGTATTATTAAAATGCCTGGTGGGATATAAAAGGCAAAGATGCACACACAAGAGAATTCTTGTAAAGACCAAGTACATTCAGCAATCAAGACAAAAACAATAATTTCTCAATTAAATTTGGTAATTCTGAAGTTTTATCTTATACTAAATCAGTGCTTCCTAAACGTTTTTATTCTTTGGGTCACATTTTCTGAATTAAAATTGGTTTGCACCTTAACAAATTTTATGTGATAAAAAATACATTTAAAAATAAAAAAAAAAACAGAGAGAGTGTTAAAGGGAGATAACCATGGATTTGAAGTCAGAACATTATCACTGATAACTGTCTCTTCCAATGTGCAGACCCTAGTTACTATATTATTAATACTTGATATAGTTAAAAAATATCACAATCATAAAATTGGTCAATAATTATTTATAACTATTTATACTGGGACTCATGCATGCAATTACAAGTAATCCATAATAATATTTTACATTTTGAAATCATATTTATTTTTGGTATATGAAATTTTTCATACTGTTTCTAAATCTTTGATTGTCATTCAATCACTCTGTCTCACCTGCTATCCTCTTCCACCACAGCCATAAGGTGCGCTGCTTGGGAAGCACTGTGTTAAATGGTTAAATTCATGTTCAAATGTTGTAAAAAAAAATGTGGTACCATCTTTTTATAAGGTAGTATTTTAAACTTTGAATTTTTTTTCAAAAATAGTTTTTTTTAGAGAGTTTTTGCAAAGCAATCAACAAGTTTTAAAGGCTATGGTGGAAAATGACCTCAAAACCTCTGTCAGAAAACCTGCAGCAATTTGGAAAATCATTTCAAATCATGTAAGAATGAATAAAGAGAAAGAAAAAAAAACTTGATTATGGTTTTTAGTTGAATTACATGTGAAGTAAAAATATCAAATGTATGGTGGCCTGCATTAGTTATATTCAATATTCTTAAATTGATTTGTTTGGTAAGAAAGAAAATTTGCTCAATGGCCAGATGATGATTAGAAGCTAAAACATCTCTCTAAATCACACCATTGTCCCTGGAAAGTTAGAAAGAACATTTGGCAGAACAGGAGTTGGTTTATACATCATAGCTTCCTTCAAAATAGCTGGACAATCCATCTAAATATATAGACCAGCTTGAAATAGTGCATTAAAAATCAACAGTAAAACTTTCTGAGAGATAAAACCCAACCCTGTATTGCAAAAATTATGTTACTAAAACTGAATTGGTTAAAGATGAAGACTTTATTGTTCCCTGCCTATTCATTCAGCCTCTCTCTTATGGATGACCTTTTGTTTCAAGCATTTGGACCACTTTCTTACATGCAAGGATTTCTTAGATGAAGATCAAATTGAAGAAGCCTTTGATGACTTTATTTGTTTTTTTGAATGAAGAATTCTTTCTGTAACTGTACAGGAATTCTTTCAGAAATATGAAGAAAATTTTATTGTGATGCTCAGACCACAAGACTACCCAGATTTCAATCTCATTGAACATTTATGGCATGTGTTGGATCAGGAAGAAACATTCACATCATAATGCAGTATTTAAAGGACCTGATGTTAACATCTAGGCAATAGATTCTACAGCATACATGCTGAGATCATGTAGAGTTCATGTATGTTCAAATAATATCTGTCTTGCAAACACATGGCAAACCAATGCTTTATTAGATGAGTGCTCATAATTCTCAAAGTAAAAGTTTGAGTGAATCAAGATGTCATTTTGCAATAAGACAAAAACTAGCTTCATGTTAGAAGAACAATCTTATAAAACAGAATCAGATATGCATTAGTAAATACTGAATTCTGTCCTCATATAATGTCCCACAATATGATCTTGTATTAGACAGAATTAAGCTTCTCAATGATCAGTATGCTAGATTTACAGATATTGGCTACAGGAGTCTGGGTTGGCTAACTTTTGTGGTCCTGTACCAAAATGAATATAACCTTTGTAAACATTTTGGATGTCTGATGTAAGCCAATCATAAGCAAAGTAGTTTTACAGGCTGTTTGTTGCATCATGTCCTGGAACCCATTAGATTTGGAAAGGGAACCACATGTACTATGGCCCTATCAACAGTGGGTATGTCTAGGGCAAGATAACCTGACGAAACCCATCCCTCTTTAGCTTAGTTTTTGAATTCAGACTTGTCTTTCTCCTAGACTGACTGCCACCCAAGGCTCAGTCTACACATAGCTGGAGGAAGATAGAGTTATGGGAATTAGGTCAAAGGGAATGAAACAGAATCAAGTGGAATTTGAATTTGGCATGTCAGTTTTATTTTTCTTGCTGATAAACATTACACAATCCACACATCCTTAGAAATCATTACTATTGTACTAAGTTTAATCCTTATTAGGTACTCTCGTATATATATGCCTTGTACCAGCCTACGCTAAATTTATCGAAGGAAAGAGTAAAGTGGGAAAGAAACATGAAAGATGTTGAAGATGGTATAGATAAAATAGAATTGTTTTTCATTT
>OZ010597.1:68698158-68723158 GCA_963932145.1 Acanthosepion lycidas | reverse complement strand
GGAGTCTCATTGCCGTATGACAAAGCATGTCCTATAGACTCCAATTTTGGTGTGACTGATTTATTCATTTAATTGTGGTTGTGGTAACAACTAGATAGGAAGGACTTCCCAACGCTTAGATTGTAGGATTAAGCAGCATGTCCCATCACATGTTCTTAATCTGGATGCCCATAAGAGCCAGCTGGTTAAATACTTCCAGATCAGCTATCACTGAACATCTTATAAATTGCAGGGATTGTGCAATGAATTTCAGGCTGGACTGGTTCTCTGTTCTGTCTAGTTCACACTCTCCTTTTCATTTGCGGGCACTGGAGTCTCTGTACATCTGGTCCCAGGGAGCCATCTCTTTGTAAGCAAAAAAACTGTCTTTTTGGACTTCACACTATTAGAGTCATTTTTTTTTTTTCGCTGTGCAAATTCATGTTGTTTTGATTTTGGTCTTCCCTCATATCATTAATCATTTCAATTTTTAATGTTTTAATTGTATGTAGGGTGTTTGCGGGAGTAAATGTATCTTTGCAATAAATTATTAATCTGTTCCCAGTCGACCCTGATGAGCTTGGGAATGAAACCGGTTGGTCTGTCTTGTAAGTATTTTCATTTCTTATTTTCATATTTCACAATACCTATAAGAAACTAATTATATTTTTTCCTTGCAATATTACGTTTTTGTACCTCTAACAATTTATTTACATATATATACACACACATATACATATATATACATATGCATACATATACATACATACATATATATATATATATATATACATACATACACATACATACATACATACACATACATACATACATATATACATATATATATATACATACATATATACATATATATATACATATGCATACATATACATACATATATACATATGCATACATATACATACATATATACATATATATATACATACACATATATATATACATATGCATACATATACATACATACATATATATGTATACATATATACATATGCATATATATATATATATATATATATATATACATATATATATATATATATACATATGCATACATATACATATATGCATACATACATATATATGCATATATATACATATGCATGCATATATACATATGCATACATATACATATATACACACACACACTCAACTCTCCCATTGTATTCAACATATGAAGGTCAAGCAGCTCAGTTCCTAGGAACTGACAGCCCAGACACCAGCACATATGATTTGATTATAGTGGTGAAAGTTTTGTGCAGAACCAACCACACTTTTAGAAGGGCCGAATACAGAGACCTGGTGCACTATGTGCAACAAGGTCCCCAAACAAACCTCCACAGGTTTTGAATTCAGAGTTGTCCTTCTCCTAGACCAGTTACCAACCAAGGCTATAGAACCCAGTCTGTCCTACTATTTACCCATAGCTGGAGGGAGAAGAAGAGGATTCATACCTTTCGCAAGGGTATTAGCATGTAAGTGGATGTAATGTTTTTGACTGGAATTCAAACTTGGCTGACCAATTCCTCAATCCAAGCCACTATCCATTACTCCACCATGCTTCACTGATGATACACAAGTGCAAAGTTTCTAATTTCCACCTTCTTCAAAGGGAGAAGCTGAATTCACTGTTAAAAAAATTTTTTTTAAATATTTCTGCAAACATTTATACAAAATTTTATATATAAGCAAATATTTATCACTTTAAGTGTTATTTGAGTTGACATCCTCTTTATTTGCTTGATTGCCAAAGCTTCATCGAAGCCAAGCTGGTTAAGACATGTTGGATCTAATGACAGTTTCCCTCTGTCCATGGTGATGCAGGTTCAAATCCTGCTGGAGAGCGTATATTATCTTTCAGGCTGCTAGACAAAAACAAATAAATATCTGTTTAATAAATAAACAGAGTATCTACTCAAATATGGGTATCCACTAAAAATAATGTTTAAAGTAGAAAAATCTGCCGGATTAAAGAGTAAAAAATAGACAATTACTTTGTTTACATTTGGATACGAAACTGAGCAGATATAATAATTTTGAAGAATCTATGATGAGAAGGATTTCACTTAAAAGACTCTCTTCAGACCTTGTTTGATTGGCAAAGTTTCATTGTGACTGAGTCGTTTAAGGCATGGCAGATCTAAAGAAGTTTTCCCTCTGACAAAGTTGACTCGGGTTCAAATCCTCTTGATTATTCAGGACAGTAGACAAAAATAAAGTTACTGTTTAATAAATCAACAGTGTGTCTATTCAAATACGAGTATTCACTAAAAATATTGGTTTAAAGTGATAAAAATCTGTCGGAATGATAAATAAAAAAAATTAATTACTTTAGAAAACTACAATATATAGATAAGCAAATGGTTAGTGGTTTGAAAAGAAAATGTAAATGCCAGCTGAGTTTATTCACTTTCATATAAATACTATTGGAAAAGAGGTATGAATCCTTCATTTCTCCCCTAGCCATGAGCTAAATAACAGGAAACACTGGGTTCTCTTGCCTTGGTTGGAAACTACTTGAGAAGAAGGAAAAATGTTTAGAGAAATCATGCATTATTTTGCTGTTATCAGTCTTTCAAAAAGTGTGGCTGGTTCTAAAGAACCCTTAATCCCTTTAATCAAATGTTTGGGTAGCCTGGTGGTTCATCTTTAAAAGTTGAACTCTTATGCCTTCAAACTGTCTAAATTGAAGGAAGCATTGAATTATATATATATATAAAATGTGTCTTTCTTTGAATACATCAATACCCTATATATCAAACAATTCTCTCCTACCATCAACAGTCAAAACATCATGAAAAAAATAGCAACACCAGAAACAAAACACCCTTGAAAATGGTATAGAAGTGGTTGAAAGGGCTTAGAACAATAAAAATTATGGACAATTTTTATATTCCTTAAAACCTACAAAACAAAAAAAATGTTAGGATGCCAGAAAAACTTTGTAAAAAATTAATTCAATCTTCCTTGTCGGCCATATTCAATGAAAAATATTTCAAAGAAGAGTTGCTGCCAAAATATACGTTAATTATATATATATATATATATATATATATATATATATGGTGCAACGTGTAAATTGCCATGAAAATTAAGCAAAAATGAAAATAACACTGATATCTCATTTTAACAGATATTTACCAAAATTGCACAAAAATGTCTTCAAATACTAAAGAGTAAATTTATTCAATAAAATCACCATTGGCTTCAACCATGGCCTCCAAACAACTTTGGAATCTCCTGCAACTCTTATGGATGGTCTCCTTGTTTAAGTTGGTGAATGCTGCTATAATCCTTGCCTTCAGTTCATCTTTGGTATTACAAAGAGTTTTGTTTGTTTCTCACTCAAATGTGCCCTATACATAATAATCAAGGGAGTTGCAGTTTGGGGAGTTAGGTGGCTAGATATAAGGGGTGATGTGGTTGTAAACATTGCTATGACTGGGTTCTTTTGCTTATGTGGCATGGTGCAGTATCCTGATGCCAGACAGATGATCTTCCAGTAGCCACTCTCTTGACCCAGGGCAGCACTACCTCCACAAGGCACGATGTAGGCCTATGTGTTGAGTCTGAGGCCCTATGGGAAGATGAATGGAGGCATAATGTTGCCATCACTAAAGATCACATCAAACACCTTTGTAATCACCATTAGACTCATCCAACACTTTCTGAATCATCTGCACTGTCCTCAGATCGACACCAAACACAGAAATGTCCGTACTGAAGCTTCCAGTGAGAATGTCAAGCAATGCAGCATGCTCTTTCCAAATCTCTGGCACAGTGAATGGTGTCATGGTGCTTTTTCTCATATATAATACAATGCATATATATATATATATATATATATATATATATATATATATGCATGCATTGTATTATATATGAGAGGAGGGTTCAGAAAAGTTATGAGCCTGACCAAGAAGAGATAAAATAAACATTCTATCAGTAGATCATTTTCTGATATTTAAGAAATTGGTTAGGCTAATAACTTGACAGCACCTCATATAAAATCACTGAATAAAATTAAATGGATCTAAATAGTAAATGTTAGGTCATTCTATGAGTGCTACTGTTACCATGTAACCTAGTACAATCTGCCATGTGGTCAGGTTATCAGTTCCCACCAGGCTTTTTTAAAAACAAACCTGAAAAAAAAAAATACACTGCTTAAGGTAACACCATTTCAAGAAAAATATCAATTTCTATATGGAATAATGTCCCTTAATGGATCTCTGGTGATTTGATTAGGACACCAACATAGTCAAGTGAACTGTAAATGATTTTATCTGAGCCTGAAGTGCTAGCAGTTTTATGACAACAGCCAATGAAATTAAAATATGAGAGTTTCAAATCAATGATCCACTGTTCAGAAATAAGGAAAAGGAAATAAAGTAGATAAAAACTTTCAAGATCAAGTGACACTCATCCAGAAGTTAGCCTCAATCCAAAGTACTTTGGTCAAAGAATGATACCATCAACAGACTGACCAATTGGCCCATTAGTCACTTACTTGCATTTAAACCCCATGGAAGAAAATGGCCTCATTCAATATTCTTGGAGCTTATTTACAACTGACTCGGATCTTTTTTTGAATCGAAAAAATTTCATGGTTTATTTTGATTTTACTTTATTCTTTTTTTCTTCCTACTTTCCTCTCTTTCTAACCCTTCACTTTCACCATTTATCCCTTTTCTTACTCCTCTTCTTTCTGCCATCTTTCCCTTTCCACCTCCACCTTTCTTTAGACCCCCACCAACTTCCTCTCTTGTGTGAGGTCCCTGCGAGACAAAGATCTCATTTACCAAAATTACATTTGGATCTAATGAGAAGACAGTTTATTAGGCTTTTCGATTGAAAGTGTCATCTTTTGAGCCAGGATTTCTCGGGACAACACTGCCATGGCCACAGGGATAATTTAGTCATTTTGCAGAGATATATCCAGACAGACAGGGACAGGTGCAATCAATCATTTGTATGCAGCAAGGCTGACCAGTTTTATTTTAGCCTTGTCCTTCCATTAACCAATCTGTCTGTCTGTTCGGCAGCCTGTCTCAGTAATTCAGCTTAGGATGAGGAGAAAAGAAATAACATTGCAACAGAAATGGTGGTTTGTGCCGATGAACTTTATTCAAAGACATTCCTACCAAAATAAAACCCACAATTCAATTTCTACACAATGATTAAAGTTTTATTTGATCGTTTCCCGTGAAATGTCAGGAAAATAAAATCCAACTTTGTTAAATATAGCGTTTTATCTTTTAAATGGAAATCAGCTGCATTGGATTCTATGACCCTTTCCCAATAGAATTGCAATCAAAATATCACCTTTTTATAAAATTATTAGCTTTTACAGACGAGAAATACTTCAAAAAAAAAAAAGAAAAAGAAATCACACTTTGTTGGATATTGGGTTTATTGGTTTATTTTGTTTTATGGCACATCAACACCTCAATGGGTTACTTAATGCAGACAAGATTTTTAGGATATGTTTGTATGAATAGAATATGTATTATTTGTGAGAAATCAGTTTGTAGATCAGGTTTCATTGATGTATTTTTCTAAAAAGGGTTTTTGCCGAGAGTCATATATTTTGATGGTAATATATATATATATATTTTAAATGCATTGCTGGTATTTTTTTTAATATAAAAATCTATTTCTATACTTTCATAGTGTTTTTGACCTGGGAACAACAGCAATTAAGCGGTGGTCCCATGCTCCTCAAAACCTCCTGATCAGAGGCCTTGATGTAGTTTTTCACCTAGTATTTTATTGGGTTGGGCCAAAAGACTCTGGTATTTTTAAATAGGTGACATTGAAATATGTTCTTGTTTCTTATGGAATGGCAATTTCTGATATAGATATTCTGAAAGGTGACATTTCAATGTGTCTTTCTATTAAAATAAAAATAAAGGAAAATGAAATGAAAAAAGCACTGTACAAACAGCAAAAACGATGTGTGTCATTTATGGACATGGTGTCATAACTGAGAGTACTGTTTATAAGTGGTTCATGAGGTGGAAATTTTCATTTGGAAGGCTGAGAACATTCCGGAAGAGCTGCAGTTATTGATGATCAAATTGAAATACTGATTAAAAATAATCTAGGTCACCTGGCACAAGACAATGAGGTGATACTCCACATATCTCATAAAATTGTTGTAAAGCATTTGAAAACACTTTGATATGTGAAGTCCTACATTGTTTGGGTGCCTCATGGTTTAACAATTAATGAAATATATTTTGAAGAGAATAATCACAGGCAATGAAAAATAGATTGTTTACAACAATATAGAGTGAAAAATGAAATGAGCAATTCCTAACTACTATAAAAGCCAGTCTGCATCTGAGGAAGGTGATGCTCTATATCCAGGAGAACTGAAAACGTTGTTGTGCATCACAAGCTCCTTCCAGAAAATCAGGCAATGAATTCAGACAAGAACTGTTCCTAGTTGGACCAATTAAAGGCAGCAATCAATGAAAAGCATCTGGAGCTGACCAAACTAAAGACAATGACAGACCTCTGCAAGACTGGCAGAAATTCATACAACTTGGATGGGATGTCCAACTTCTTCTTTTATGTGCCATGTCTCTTCAGGACGTAAGCAATCATGACCCTCCACATCTTCCTGCCCCTTGTAGCTCTTAATAAGTTTTGTCTTTTTGTTATTTCTCCTAAACCCCTGTTCTGCCATCCATTTGCTCATGCTCATCAAGTATTTACATTATTTACATTGTTCGGATTATTATCCTCACTTTTATTGTCATTTTCACACTTCTTCGGCCAATGTATGCTTCAGCCTTCTTCAGGTGATTAGAATTATCAAACTGAACCCTTTATTTCATCTACCAGGATAGATTGTTCTAGTTCCACGTGCCATGCCTCTTCCGGATATCTCAATTATCTCTCTTTAACTCAATATTTCAAGTGTTTGTTTGCCACTGCTGTAGCCACGTTTTGAACTCACAACTCCCTGGGTCAAGTCACTGGATCCAACCAACGCTTTTATCCACTGGGCCATGTGTCCTTGCCTAATCACCTGAAGAAAGCCAGAGCGTACAATGGCCAAAACATCATGACAATAAAGATGAGGACAACAGTCTGAACAATGTAAATAATTATAATACTTCATCTCAGAAATATGGATACCCATCAAGTATGTTAAGTGCTGTTTTCATTGGTTCCTCTTTCCCTTTGTCTTGTGAGTATTAAATTTTCCAAGCCCTTCTTCCTCATTATTTGCCCCAAAAATTTCAACTGCCACTTCCTGATGTTAAGTATATGTTTCCTTTTTGTTTCCCATTCTTTTCAAAACCTCTTTGTTGCTCACATATTCAGTCCATGGTATCCTCAGTATCTTTCTGTAGAACCACATTTCTGTTGCTTCAAGTCCCTTCATCATCTTTAAAGAGATTGGATTCACTGCCATACTCTACACCTGCTATACACATTTAGCCTTACCCTTTCAGATAATCATTAATTTTGATCCATACAAAATTTTCTAAATGGGAAAAACTTTAATTCTCTGAAAGTCTATAAAAATCACTTAGACTGATTCATTGCTCAGAATGCTGTATTGACAGGCATTTAACTGATTTTTTCCTATGGGGGACATATCTGTAAAAATTACTTGAATATAGCATGAGCAGCTTTTTATATTTTTTCTAAATATATAGGAATCTTAAAATAACCTATAATCTGATGCTTTATTACATTTGAACACTTTGGCTTTAAATTTACTGTAGTTACTGTTCATATTTTCTGATATCGTCATGTATGGATGTCTGTATTTAAAAAATCAGACATTTATACATACACAAAAAATTCAAAATATTTTTTAAAATACCGAGGGTCGCTGAATTGTACTAAACTTTTCCATTTATGATTAGAAAATATAGGTTTTACTTAATAACAATATCACCTAATCACTACAAATTGATACAAAAGTTTAAAAGATTTAAAACTTTATAAATTATTCAAATTAAAATTTAAAAAAATTGAAAACAATTCTTGTAAAAAATTATTATTTCTTGAAAATTTTTTTTTAATAAAACAGTGTCCCCAATGTATCGTATTCATAAAAGCAATTAAAAGCTTTTCTAATTAAATAATAGCTTTAATGCATTTTTTATTTTACAATTCAGCATAGATTTTTGGTAACTGGGGGTCCTGTTTCATAAAAAATTTAATAATTTAAGGACTTCTGGTTAGAACTAATATAAGCATTAAGTTACACAAAAAAGAATTTCTCAAAATTCGATAAAAATTAAAGTGGGAGGTGACAGATGTATAAAAAAAATACTTTTACCAAGATTTGCTAAAAAAGAAACATTTAAAAAAATAATTTCATTCATTTGTGAATAAATTCTTTAAGTCTCATTACAGTCATACAATTATTTGATTTTTTCAAGAATTTCAAAATCAATGTCTTTTTCACCAACAAAAGATGCTAAAATTTTCTATACTAATTAATGGTCAGCCACTTACACAACTAAAATTCCAAAGGCTCTGAAAAGAATTAAAAAACATAATTTAATAATGAAAAAAATCCTTTGGTCTTTCCTATTAATAATGACACAAAAAAATTGATTAGAACAATCTACCCCAGTGTACAAAATAAAGGGTTCGATTGGAAATTCCAACATATATCACCTGTAGGAAGACAGAGTGCACAATGGCTGAAACATTGTGAATATGATAATAAAGATGAGAACAATAAAACTGAACAATGTAAATAATGTAAATAACTTTGTGTTTATTAAGTTTGTGGAAATTTCAATGATGTATGCTTATTTTTAGCAAACTTTTGGAGGTACCTATATATATATATATATATATATATATATATATATATAAATAAAATATTCACACAGATTTATCTATATATATATATTCATGTATGTAATTCAATGTAAAAATAAAATCAAAACAACTGGCATGTATACAAGTGAATACCTGTATATAAGATGTAATTTGAATCTACCCAGGTGGCATATATAAATGCATTTATCTCAAGGTGGGAGCTGAAGTGAATGGTCTGCCTCTTTCTACATTTAAGCCCTGCCATGAAGCACTTTGATTGAGGAACCTTGCTGCCAGTTTCTCTATTGATTCTGAAGACATTGCCAAAGAAAAATGAGGGAAAGGCCTACAAGATCAAATGGAAAAGACAGGAAGTTGTGAAAGGAGATTTTTATATATATATATATATATATATAAAAGCTTGAAGGAATGTGATTTTATGGTACAATGACTGCTACATAATAGTCATATGCTGACAAAAGAAGCCTCAGAAAGTATTCTATATGTATGTATGTATCATTCTATAAAAATGCACTTGTGACTAATGCTCATTGGCCCTCAACCTACTGAGTCAGTCTGCAAATAGGTTTCATGCGATTTGTTCATGTTCAGTTATATTCATTGTGTTGGAATGGTTCTGAAATCTTTACAGTAGCCAACAAATTTCAGCAACATGCCTGCATTAAAGTTCAGCAAATTTGCTACTTTCTCAGGCTTTTGGTGAACATTATATCAAATGTTCAATGTCTTGAACCAACACATACTTACAGCCATATCATGTTGAAATACCAGTTCCCATATGATCACTGAAGTTAAGTAACGTCGAATCTGGTCAGTACCCAGATAGGTGACCACTTGGTAATACCAGGTGCTGTAAGCATAGATGTAAGGATAGTGTGATGGATAATGGCTTGGAATTTTTAATCGAAGAGCCTTGTTCCAATTCCAGCTGGTTTCATTATATTCACTTACGTGCAAATACCTTTGGGAAAGGTATGAATCCACCTCTTCTCTCTCCAGCTATGGGTTAATTCATAAGACCTGTATCACTAAAATCATTATTATCTCAAAAAAAAAATTGTATAGAAAATATTTAGATTTTGGTATTAAACAACCCATAGTGGTTGATATACCGTTAAACAAAAAACAACTTAAACCAACCACATGTTGATTCAAGACATTGAGCATTTAGAGTGACCAATCACAAGCAAAACAACAGAAGATATAGAAATGATCTTTGAACTCCTCCAGGAAGACAGTTGCCAAATAATTCATCAGCTATCACATGATTGGAATCAGCCATAGAGTCTGGGAACTTCAACATGCAACATTGTATATTATGGCCTTTTTTTTTTTTTTGTAATTAGTTTTTCCATCATCTTTTAGGAAGGATTCTGAAAACACAGTTCTTGTCTAAGTTTAGTTAGACAAGGTGTTTTAATCATTGTATATTGTTGGTTCAAACACATTCCTCAGGTGCCTGTTGTGTTCTGGAAAGCTAGAGTGTACACAGGTAAAATGTTGTGAAAAAAACAAAAATGGGAAGTCCAAATCAAGCATATACAGTGTTGTGAAAATATTGTTTGTGTGGCATATCAACAGGTACAGAACGGCCTTGTACTTAGATAATATTTTAAATAGACTGTAGAAGGGAAAATGGCTTACCTCCTGGAACAAAATGCACTCGTACATGTCTTGCATGCAAAATACATGAAAGAAAATATGTCTGATCCAAAAGCTACAATTTAAGAACAACTTTATCTAAGAGCTGAGAGATTTGTGAAATGAATTTATGGCTTATGCAAATTTCCTAGCCTCAGCTACTCAACAAAATGAGAATGAGCAAGAGAACATCAAATGGGCAGCAGATGACGACAAGTTGAGTGGTGGTGCTTTCTGTGTAGAGTTTTCTGGTAATCTCACCGATTGTGATTGAAAAGAAGACAGGATAAAACTGGTACTCCAAGCAACTGTACCTTTTTTGCTAATTCATATTAAGATTAATGATTAATCCTATAGATTCTGCAGTACATACCAAAAGTTGGGTTAATAATAATGTTTGTTTATTGCACATAAACTCTTCTATGATGGGGATCTAGTGAGTGCTTTTTATTATGGGCTAATGATTAGGGAGTTGGATTTGTCTGGATATTTCACATTTGTGCCCGAGTGCCAGACTCAGTTATGTGCCATGCATGATACACGCTTAGGCGATAATGTATCTTTTGATACAAGATTTACAAGGCAGATTTTTTCCCAAAGTAGGTCGCCATTTCTTCTGCAGTAGACCAGTTGCCAGACTAAGTTCAATGAATATTATGGATTTCTTGTAATGGGGTAATGGTTAGTGAACTAGTCTAGCAGGTCATTAAAATGAGTGAGTTTGATTTTCCTGGGTGCCCCAGAATTGTGACCTTGTACCAGACTAAGCTTAGTAAATATCATAGGTGTAGTGTCATTGCATTGTCAGTAACAAAATAATTACTATTGTGTAGTGATTTTAATTTTCACTAAGTACTTTTGTCCTTGTGCCAGTCTAAATACCTATAATGTTCATATAAGAGCTAAAAGAAGTTTTTGAAAAGATTTTGATATTCTTGAAATCGACTATCAAGATTCTAATAAAGATTCTATACTGACTTCTACATTATGTTTATACATTAGTACTTTCAGCTGCCTGGTTGATGTGAATCTAGTTGTACTTTTGTCACCTTGAAGGAATTAAATGATGAATTGAAATCTGAGTTTTATTTTCTACAGGCACAATGCACAGAGAAGGAAAAAGAGAAGAAATAAAAAAAATTCAAATTAATCTTTTGTTTATTTTTGTTTTTATAAAAACTGCTGAGTCAAAAACAAACAAAAAAAAAATTTAAAGTCAAGCAAAACTGAATTTGCATAACTGTTCACAAGTTCCATCAACTTTTAAAGTTTCAGGTTTCTTTTTTTATTAACCTTCCCATTTTTACAACAGATATCACATATGTAGGTACTGCTAAAAAAGAGCATACCATGATGAAAAAGGCCACAAACTTGATAAAAACAATGTCTTATTGTCAAAATGTTTATATTATTATTAAGAGGAAACATCAAAGTATTTTTTGATTATTTTATTAGAACTTTTTTTTTATCCTTTCTAGTTTGTTCAAAATTTTGGTTAAAAATCTTGTTTTTCTTGCCAAAGATTAGTATAGGGATTTTTAGTGTCTTTTTGTGGTAAAAAAAAACATTGTTTGGAAATCCTTGAATAAAATCAAATAATTGTTGGATCTTAATGAAATATTCAGGACTTATTAGCAAATGAATGAAATTATTTTTGAAATTTGTTTTTTTTTTAGAAAATCTTGGTAAAAATATCTTTTTATCTGTTACCTCCACTATTAAGTGGGAGTAACAGATATAAAAAAAAATATATAATTATTTAAATATTATTATTTAAAATTTATGACATTTTGAGAAATTAATTCCACCTTCTTCATATTTATATTAGTTAAAAACAGGACTTCTTGGAAAATTCAAATTATCAATTTGTTTTTGTCAAATAGAAACAACATTTACCAAAAATCTGCTCTCAATAGTAAAATAAAAATTACAATAAAACTATGACATTATTTAAGGAGAAAAAGGGCTTTAATTGCACTTATAAATAAGATATATTAAGAACAATATTGTCTTAAAAACTTTTTTTGATGAATAATGAATTTTTACAATTGTTTTCATTTTTTAAAAATTTTAACTGGAATAATTTATTAAGTTTTAAATCTTTTAAAATTCTATATTAATTTCACTCTTTTAACTGATACCATTATTAATTAAAAACTATATTTACTAATCATAAATGGAATAGCTTAGTACAAATCATCAAACAACAACATTTTCAAAAGAAATTTTCATTTTTTTTATGTGTATAAACATGTCAATTTTTGTCAGTATGGATGTCCATACACAACATTATCAGAAAATAGGAGCAATAACATTAAATTTAAAACCAGAAAGTATTTAAAATTCAATAAAACATTAGATTACAGAGAATATCTGCTTAAATTTTAAAGATTACTGAGTACTTAAAAATTATATATAAAAACAATCATGTCATATTCAACTATTTCTTGCAGCTAAAGCATCTGCAAAAGAACATTAGTTCAACATCAATCTGTCCTCAAACATGTCAACAACTTAAACAGCTAGCACTCTGTTAAAAAATCTAACTTGTTTCAAATCATAATTATACTTTAAATCAGCTAATATTCCTCAAATAAAATTTAAGAAAAGCATATTATATTTTTGGAAGTTTTTTTAATTAAGAGACTTAAGTTACAATGAAAGACAACTAAAAAAAAAGGCACTAATAGGCTTTTTTAGCAAAAAAACACCCCAAAAAATATTCCATTCAATTTAAATTCATTTTGAAATATAGCAAAGTATTTTGCTTATTAGAAATATTAAATTTACTCTATGAGCTTGAAATTAACACTAAAAGAAAAGAAAGATTTTTCAATTTTAAAAATTCCATTTTAAACCTATGATCTCACATTTTCTCTGGTGGTACCTATATGTATAGGAAAGCTGTTTCCAACATTCTGCCTTTACTCAGTATTTTATGCACACATTTTGTACACAATCCACCACTGTCCGATGATATATGCATAATGATGGCTTTAAATACCAACTAGGGAAAACCAAAAACATAAAATTCTTCCAACATATTGATTGAACCATGGTGAGTATCCACTGACTCTTGGTTGAAAATCAAAGGACTAATATTAGTAAAAAAAAAAAAAAAAAAAACACGCCATTACAAAATACAACATTGGCCCCATGAGAATTGTGTAGAAAAAATGCACATAAAACTGAGTTGGGTCCAATCACTGGAGATCCCTTTTCTTATAAATACTAATATTTGCTCTGCTATCAAACATTAAGCATTTTTTGTTGCCCTCAAAGTATGTTTTGTATCTATTAGTGGGTATTTATATGGATTGTAATCTCATGGAATTATAGGATAAGAATCAAATTGAAAACATTTATAAAATTAATGTTTTGCATTTTATCAAAGTTTCAACAACAACACAAAAATAAAAATACTAGAATTTTCTTTTCTTTTCTTCCATATTTTCTGATGAAGCTTTAATAAAAATGCAACATGATAAACTCATGTTTTCTATTTCTTCCTTATCCTATCATATGTATATGTGTGTGTGTGTGTGTGTTTATCAACTGGTGACAGTCTGTTTCATGCTTGCATGCAATATTCATACTGAAAATTGTCGGCAGTTGGTGTTGATATCAATGTCTACTTATATATATTACATACACATTCATCTTTCTCACCATAAACTATCTTACATATCGATAAGTCTACCATTCGGCCATGCTTACAGTATTGTTGTCATATATGGTCCGGTCCCCCTGCTATTTATCTTGAACTCCTTAATAAGATCCCAAAAAAGAATCAGCAATATTATTGGTCTTGATCTGGCAGCTCAGCTTCAATCACTTTCCCACCGCTGTAAGGTTGCCTCTTTGCCTTTTCTATAAATACTTTTATGGTAATTGTTTAGATGAGCTCTTCATAATGGTACCTAGATTTTATGAATTTAAGTGCAGTACTAGACTGTTGATGAGATCTCATCAATTTCCAGTTGAGTTGGCAAGATGTAGCCATAAGTTTCAGGCTCCATGCTTTCTGGCCAACTTTATTCTGCAAAAATTTAAATGCAATGTCAATTGCTATTTACTGTCTGCCTGATTACTCTTTTCTCTTTCTGCTCATCATTATTAATGTTTCTGTTACTAATTCTTCCAAATCCTGTAATCCCCTGTCTTTTAGTGGCTTTACTTCCTTGCATGGGGTGATGCTGATTAAATAAAAAACTAATAAATAAATAGAATGAATGGCGGCTTGGAATGAGAAATCAGAGTCAAGTTCAAATTCCAGTCAGGTTTCTTATATTGACTTGTGCACAAATATCCATGGGAAAGATGTGAATCCATCTCCTCACCCCAGCTATAGATTAAATAGTAAGACTTGTATCTGGAAAAATCATTGTTATTATCAGAAAATTATTAATATTTACTGGCAAAAAAAAGAAGAATTATTCTATCCAAAATGTTTTAATAGCTTTAAATAACTCACAAAGAGTTGATAAAACGTAAAAGATAAACAAATCATAGGGAAATGATGAAAAATAGTAGAATGAGAATTAAAGAATAGAGAAATGATGAAATATAGTAGAATGAGAATTAAAGAATAGAGGAATGATGAACATAGTAGAATGAGAATTAAAGAATAGAGGAATGATGAAATATAGTAGAATGAGAATAAAAGAATAGAGAAATGATGAAATATATTAGAATGAGAATTAAAGAATAGAGGAATGATGAAATATAGTAGAATGAGAATTAAAGAATAGAGAAATGATGAAAAATAGAACAATAAGAGAAATAATAATGAGATGAATTAGAAAAATATAACCAAGAAAGAAATGAAACTGAAAAAAGAAAATCTATTTTTGCAGATGTTGTTATGAAAAAAGTCGTAAGAACAGCAGCAACAGTATAACATGAGCAGTTTTCAAAATAATTCAATCAATCTTTGAAATGTTCTAAAGAACAAATCAAGTAATTAATTGGTTGATTTCACAGATTTAACCTTCCTTAGACCTCACCTGATGATTTATCATAATTTATACTTGACAAAATGCCTTTAAAACTTGGTCATGATAATTAATTTTTAAAATTCCAAGTTTAATGACCCCAAAACGAATTATCTTCCTAAGATCTTATCTAATGATGTGTTATTTTGTTAAAGAGAAATGGAAACATGTAGAGTTTTAAAACTCACCATATCTCCCTGGTGTGTGGAGGGGAAGGAAGAAAAAACTTGAAGGTCAAAGTGGTGGTAGAGAAAGAAGATGGAGAGAGAGAGGAGTCAATGGGTTAGAGAGATGGTAAAAGAGAGTGGAAGGAAAAAGAAAGAAAAAAAAAAGGTGTTGGAGAGGAAAGAAAGAAAAGGTCAAGGACAAATGGAATGGCTCAACAGGAAGGGTGAGATCTGTACTATTGATGAATTGTCTCTTGGGTGTCTGTCTCCATGGAAACAAAACTGCCTAAATCATGGTCTGATTATTTATGAATCACAGGTGAAAAGAGCTTAAAATGGAGGTGAGGATGTAACAGGATTAAATAATAAAAAACGGATATTCGATGTCTATCACAAGGATGCCAGAAACTGAGAATTTTCCACATCAAAATGATCAGAGGTTACTCCAAAGTTTTTGGTCATATGGTTGCTTGAAATGCTGTTACTTATTATTATTATTCTACCATGTCTGCTTCGGAACATGGATGATCATAGCTCTCCACAACTTCTTGTCTTTTGTAGCCCCTTTGTTTGCCTAAGTTTTCTGCCATCCATCTTGATAGCAAGCTCAAAGTTCCAGCAAGTTTTTGTCTTTCTGTTATAAACACAACTTTTCAACTTTCTCTACATTGGTTCAATTATATTAAGTTTGGTGTTTTGAGAGAACCAATTTTGTAACACTTTAGTGACTTCATCAGTAAGAAACACAATATGGCAAGGATATAAACTAAAATTGCAAAAAAAAAAAAAAAATGTATATATTTAACAACATTTAAAGTCGTAATTAGTATTTGGCACTATAGCTCAAATCAACATGAGATGGGGGAATACAAGTTAGAATTCATCATACCATTGCATCAAGAATCATATGTCAATCTTCTTCACAATAAATGCAAATCTCTTGCAAGATCTTTGTTTCTGCTTGTTATACACCTGACTTTTTAAATCTTTCCACACAGATTGGATTATGTTAAGATCAGGGCTTTGGGAAGAACAATCAAGTAACACTTTATTTTACCCTCTGCTATATCTGGTAAATATGTGGCACTTTAGCAATATTATATATTTTCCACTGTATGAGCATGTAGAATGTTTGCTTTCTGACCATGAGGACCTGGGTCCAATCACTGGAGATCCCTTTTCTTATAAATACTAATATTTGCTCTGCTATCAAACATTAAGCATTTTTTGTTGCCCTCAAAGTATGTTTTGTATCTATTAGTGGGTATTTATATGGATTGTAATCTCATGGAATTATAGGATAAAGAATTAAATTGAAAACATTTATAAAATTAATGTTTTTTCATTTATCAAAGTTTCAACAACAACACAAAAATAAAAATACTAAAATTTTCTTTTCTTTTCTTCCATATTTTCTGATGAAGCTTTAATAAAAATGCAACATGATAAACTCATGTTTTCTATTTCTTCCTTATCCTATCATATGTATATGTGTGTGTGTGTGTGTGTGTGTATTTATCAACTGGTGACAGTCTGTTTCATGCTTGCATGCAATATTCATAGATTTATAGATATGTAAGATAGATTCTGGAAAGAAATATTATCTCATACGACACAGTGAACCAAATTTCTTAGCAGCTGACCTAGCAAAAATAAATACAGTTGCAGACAGAATTATTCACTGCACTTCCATAATCAAAAATAAAGCTGTAATATCTCAAATTTACATGGAAACTTCGTGTACACTTTTCACAAATGATGAAATAATGGATTTGAAAAAATGTGCAGTTATGCCCAGAACAACATTTTTATTTTAATGTCAAACGAATAATACAAAAAAAAAAAAAACAAGAAAATAATTTAACATAAGATGAAATTATTGGCCCTCTTGCCTCAGTAATCAATTGTGTAACCTTTATTCTTGATTATTGCCTTTAATTGTTTTTGATAGTTCCTTACAAGATCACAACACACACTGATAGGTATTTTTCTTCATTCTTCCTTGGCAATAGCTTCTAGTTCCTCCAAATTTGAAGGAATTCTTTTTTTTACATTTTTCTTCAAGTATGCCCATAAATTTTCAATCCTGTTTAGGTCAGGGCCTTGTACAGGTTATGCCAATACCTTAATTTTGCTGTTATCTAAGTATTTTGTAACAATTCATGCCATGTGTTTTGGGTCATTGTTATGATGGGATGCCAGTGACACACCAAAGACAACTTTTGTGCACTTTGTTTTATATTATAAGAATAGCCAAATACTCCTCTTTATCCATGATACCCTGTACTCTCATTAGTTCTCTTGGTCCAGAAGCAGCAAAACATCCCCAGAGAAGAATTCTCGCACCACTATGCTTAATTGTAGGGAGGGTATTTTTTGATTTGTGAGCTTCATTCACTTTCCTCTGTACATAATTGGAGTTAATGTGACCAAATAATTTTAGTTTGGTTTCATTTTATCATAAAACAGAGTTACAATATTTTCTCCCATGTACAAGATGGCTTCTAGCATAATGTAATCTGTGTTTTAGGTGTTTGGCCTTAAGCAAGGGAGTTTTCCTTGGGTGACAAGCTCAATGTCTTGCTCAATGAAAGCATCTAGTAACTGTCTTCATCAATACATTCAACAATGATGTCTTTACATCACTGACAATGTCCTTTGTGGATTCTTCAAGACATCTCTATCAATTTTCCTTTCTGTTCTCAGAAATTAATTATTTTCTGTCAGTTCTTAATTTATCTTCAACACAATGAGACATTTTACCTCTTTATAATGCTATGAATTGTTAATCGAGGAACATTTAAATACTTGGAAATTGTTGTATATCCATCACCTTGTTTGTAAGCATCAACTATCTTTATTTGGAGCTTCTTGTCAAGTCCAGCCATCTTCACCATGGTTGAAGAATGAATGGGTTATCGTGGTATGTGGCACTCACATTGTCTTATTCATTACTTTTTAGTACGTTATAGAATCAGGTTAATACTATTTCATTTTCAAAGGGTATTTATATTAAATGTCAAATAAAGAAAAAACATTACGACTGCCATAGAGCAATATTATTTCATAATTTCCATAAAGTGGAGGTGGGGGAATAATTTTGGACGGCACCAATTTTTAGAAAAATCTATAACTATGAATAGATCGGAACTTCTAAAAATTTCACAATTTATTCAAAATTAAATACAGAATTAACTATTTATAGTAAATTTAGTAAGTAGTTGCAAATATATGCATTTCTTTAGAAAATATGCAAATATTCAGTGGGATTGAATAATTCTGTCCACAACTCTGTGTGTGTGTATATATATATATATATATATATATATATATATATATATATATGTATTATGTATGTATGTATCTAAGAAATATAGTTTTAAGGTGTGCTATATTTATGGGATAAAGTGCTCAATACCAGAGATAGAGTATATGTAAATATAAAAGTGAACATTGAAGTCAACACTCGGAGGCAACAGGCTGTTTCATGCTAGACACAATCGTCAGGCTGCCTGATGATTGTGTCTAGCATGAAACAGCCTGTTGCCTCTGAGTGTTGACTTCAACCAATGTTCACTTTTTTTTATATATATATTTAAGATGCCTCTGATTAATTCTAAAATTCTTCCCAAGATGGAACTGTCTTCAAAATCAGCATTCAGAATTTTAGATTTCACTTATGTTTGAACCACTGTTGCTGATGGATAAATATATATATAACTCCATGCAACATGCAGATCCTTAATTCTTATTCTCTCTCAATTTTGTTTCATTATTCTCATCTTTTTTTATGGTTTTAAAACTCTTTTTCACACAATTTTTTCAAATGGAGTCTTCAGTCCGCCTTTCACCTGATCTTCTCTCTTCTTCCCACCTCTCCCTGGGCACTTAATAGTCAAATAGAAGTTAGCAAATATTCCGTTTCCAATTTACCCCTTAACAAATCCTTCCTCCACAGCCATTCTAGCTTCTAATTTTTCCTTTCTCTTCCAAGAGCAATTTCAGTTTCCTAAGAACCAAACAGTGGTAAGTTAACCACCCTTGCACTAACTTCAACCCTTTTCTCTTCGCTTCTTTTGCTGTCTGCCTTCCCTCTGAGTCTTTCTACTTAGTTCAGTTACCTAAGCAAATGGCTACTTCCAATCAATCAAAAAACAATCTGTGACGGCTGCCAGATAAATATGTTTCCATTTGCATGAAAAGAGCCTTCTTTTCTTGATTTAATGTTCTATCGGCTTTTAAATTCTAAAGAATTCCAGAAAATTAAACCTGCCATTCCTCTTGCTTCTTCTCTTCCTTTTAATTTTTATTCTTTTGATCTTATTTTATCAAACTTTTCTCTATCATTTTACTTTTCTTGTCATCCTTTTTTCAGCTTACTCTTCCTTTTATTTCCTTTTCCCTTTCTTTCTTTCTCTATTACTCTTCCTTTTATTTCCTTTTCCCTTTCTTTCTTTCTCTATTACTCTTCCTTTTATTTCCTTTTCCCTTTCTTTCTTTCTCTATTACTCTTCCTTTTATTTCCTTTTCCCTTTCTTTCTTTCTCTATTACTCTTCCTTTTATTTCCTTTTCCCTTTCTTTCTTTCTCTATTACTCTTCCTTTTATTTCCTTTTCCCTTTCTTTCTTTCTCTATTACTCTTCCTTTTATTTCCTTTTCCCTTTCTTTCTTTCTCTATTACTCTTCCTTTTATTTCCTTTTCCCTTTCTTTCTTTCTCTATTACTCTTCCTTTTATTTCCTTTTCCCTTTCTTTCTTTCTCTATTACTCTTCCTTTTATTTCCTTTTCCCTTTCTTTCTTTCTTTCTCTATTACTCTTCCTTTTGTTCCTCCTTCTTTACTTTTTTCTTTTGCTTTCTCTCTTTTTTTTTTCTCTTACTGTTCAATCACCATTTTACAAATAATAAATCAGATGAGGACCAAGGGCGGCATCATCTATATTTTAATTATTTTAAGTGCTCCTTGATGAACAACTGATAAATTTTCATGAATTTCTAAGTATAAAGAACTGAAGCAACTGCAAAAATGCCTTTATTTTTAAAAGCTGCTGCTTCAGCCAACTTTATATAGTTACAAGAGGGAAGGAAATAATCAGTTCTTCAAGAATTTCAGATAAGTATTCACTGATGTATTCTTTGATCCTCCTCAGGTATCTTACAGGACATAGCCAAGTGGCTAAACACTGGTTAATTCATCAAAGTTATTGATAAAATTTTGATTTTCTAAAGAACTAGATGACAAAATCAAAAATAAACACCGCTCTACTATTCAGCAAAGCCATAAAAATTTGTTGACTTTCTACAACCCAATGTTTTTTTCTCATTCGATAATGGCTTCTACAAAATAGAAACTCAGCTGTCCTATCTATCTATCTATATATATATATATAGAGAGAGAGAGAGAGAGAGAGAAGATTGTCTACTTGCATGCTTCTTAAGGAATGTAGATGTAGTAGGTTGATGAGAGAAATTAAAAAGACATAATAATAATATTTATTGTATATTATGCATCTACCTCCAACAATCCAGTTGGTTGAAATTTAAAGCTATCAGAGACAATATTAATTTCATTCTTACTGTATATTTCAACTAACAGACCATATTAATAACATTTAATAATTAATTGGACTACAACACCTCTCTCACATTGAGTTGATAATTGACATATCTGACTCAGTTGAATGCCATGCATGACATCTGATGAGACTATTTAAGAACATGTCTAAAGTTCTAAGGTTAATATTCTGCTTTTGTAGCATCTTGCCAAGTTGGACAAAATTACTTTTAGTGCCGCTTATTCTATGTTCGATTTTCTTATCTTTTATACTAAAAGTGTAAGTTTGCCTCCATGGTGCTATAGGGAAGTCCGAAGAGACTGAAAGCCCTCTCTTGTTTTACTTAAACTGAGAATAAAACAAAAGATTCAGTTTCTTTTCATGGCCTCAGTATATGACAATACTTTTGAGGTGAGTCATATCATTTGTCTAAAACCATTACTACCATTAACCTTTAGCACACTGCACTATTAATATTACTTTCCTTTCCACTGCTTTCCTTATCAAAGCTTCTCAACTGCAGTTACCTTATTGATAATTTCACTCAAAAGTGTTTTCTGCTGCCATAGCAGGATATGGCAACACAACTATGAAATTCAAACAAATTTAAATTCAGGGATCAGAGTCACCTTCAGTGACAGGATAAACTTTTAGCATAGCAAATGAAGACACATACAGAGTGATAAAGGTTAATTTTCAAAATACATCATAAAATATGAACTTCAAAAATTTGTATATAAATCATACATGTGAAAAAGTCGACCAGTTTACTTTCAGAACATAAATACAAATGAGGATCTCTGCCAGTTGAATATCATCTGTACCAGTGGTCAACAATATGTACACTGGCTTGGTCACGTTCTGCGATGACCTGTGACTACTCTACCAGAGTCATTTACCAATTTGACCTGCCATCTGCAAATTGACGATGACCTTGCAGACACTGGAAGGACATCATCTGCCAGTATATCCAGCACTGGATGTTCTGACACTCTACTAAGAACCAGAGAGCTAGAGAGACAAGGTGTCTCTCATGGACTCAACACCTTCAGAGCATGAGATTTAGCAGTGGCAGAGTTGTGGTCAAAAAGTTGCTTTTTACTTTTGACTGTGTAAGAGAGAACTCATGTTTTGTTTGGCTACCTTTCAATGATGATGATGATGATGATGTAAGAATATTTTGGACATTGACTACATGCACTTGAGTTGAACATTTCATTAAAAATAAATATTACTCTACAAAGAACATAAAAAGATATGATATCAGTCTTGTGCTGTTATTATAACTTTGAACTTTAAATATGTCACTGTGCTCCAAATAAAATTTTTATTCTTGCTCTTATAGAATTCTATTGAAATGTTGTTTACTATTTCAATTTTTGTCTCTTAAAATTAATTAGTACATTGCTTTTAAAGAGAGATTAAATGCTTGGTTGTATATTTTTCACTAATTTTATATTTTATTATTCTCTTTCATGTTATTCTTGCTTGATTATAAATCCTGTGTATTTAATAAATGTTACCTTTGAATTTAAAATCTTTTTACATTGTCTCTTGGGAAATTTAAATTTTTATATATCAAGAACAGTTTTTGGAGGAAGAGGAAGAATGAAAAGAGGAAAATGCTTTTGTCTGACACATTTCATCCTTGAGGACTTTGTCAGACTAAATTTATGTTTAAGTTGATGTGACTACATAAGAGAAAGGTTGACACTGAAAATTATTTTTCTAAATCTTTATTTAATATAAGTCTTGGTTATATAATCTAGCTGATTTCATTTGCATTCTTTTCTTTGTTTATGTTTCCATCACTTCTGCTATTAAATAAGCCACATTGTGATAATAAAAGATCTGCCAAGAATGGTGAAATGTTGTAAAAACCTGAGTGCAAATTTACTGTGAATGATCTAAATATTAAATCACTTTCTGAATTTTTTTATCTTAGTAAATTGTTTTCTCTTTTAATTGGAGTAGTATTTTTTAAATCAAAACTGTGGTCAGTTTTGTTTCAGTGAGCAACTAATGTATTTAATATGTTATTTTGCAAAAGATCCCTTTTGTGTTCATATAATCTTTTATTTAAATTCCTTGAGGTTTCTCTGATGTATTCCATGTGGCAATTATTACAGGTAATAAAGCAAATTCCTCCTTCAAGTTTTAGCTTACTATTTTGTTTTGTATTAATTCTTTTATTGTTTTAGATGTAGTTGTGACAAATTTTGTTGGGTTTAGATAAATTCTTTTCAGTTGTAGTTGTGATGGAATTGATGTTAGAACAATATATTTTGATTACTAGGGTTTATCAGAGAGGGCCTCTTTTCTATTTTGAAATATTTTATGAGCCTTTTGTTTCACATTGAATATGAAATAATTAAGCTATTGGAGGAGCTTAAAATTATTTTCAATGTATTTTTCTCTTTAGTATATAAATACTGAAGGTTACAAATTCTGTGTGCTCTTAAATAGAATCCAACGATTAGTCCAGATTTTATCTCTATAGACAGAATGGAAATTTATCAGATGATTTATTAGTAGACATGATTCAAGCTGTTTAAAAAAAAAGCAAGGTATCTACTCAAACAAAATAATGTTTGCAGTAGTAGGAAATATGTACACACACACACATTGTTTGAGAATATTCACTGTTGCAGATATTAGCTGGATGTTCTGGAGCATACCTCCTGCAGATAAGGAGTGACTATACTATTTTGCTATAGGTTTTTATAATGAACCTCCTTCTTTATTAAAAATGTAAAAAACCTGCATGAAAAACTGTATATTACACTCCTTGTTCTTTGATAATAGGAGTTGTGTTTTATTTGCTTTATATAAAGAATCAGACAGCAATGTATTAACATGTCTGCAGTTGGCCACATCAGACATGAATGAAAAATATGTCACCATAAGCTAGTAGTTGCCAAACAGTGTGGCATGCCTCATAGGTGCAGCAGCAGAAGATAACAGGTCAATGATTTACAGTTTCTAAAATTTCATATACCAAAAATAAATATAATTTCAAAACTTAAAACATTATTATGGATTACTTGTAATTGCATACATCCCAGTATAAATAGTTATAAATAATTATTAACCAATTTTATCATTGTGATATTTTTGCATTATATCAAGTATTAAGAATATAGTAACTAGGGTCTGCAAAATGGTGGAGAGAGTTATTAATGATAATGTCCTGACTTCGAATTCAAAAATATCTCCCTTTAACCCTCTCTCTGTTTTCTATTTTTCTGTTTTAATTTGGTGAGGCACAAGCAAATTTTCATTCCAAAAATGTGACCCAGAGAAAATTATGGGCTATCTGTGCTAAATTACAACTTATAAAATCAAGAGAGAGACACTAACATGTATAGGGAAACTCTACATGTGGCTTTAGGCAATTGTCTTTCCTCTTTTTCAGTGATGATAAGCTGTTCCATTCTTCAGATTGCTTGGATATCTTTTCTAAAGATTAAGACCAAAATCTCTGAGTCCGTGTTCAAAACAACAACAAAAATATCAGCAGGTGGTTCCAAGTATTTTCCATTCTTTTCTTGCAGAAAAAAATAATCAAACATATCAACTCTAGTAGATACAGGCATGGAATGCTGGGTGATTACTATGACTCTAATTTGAAAATTAAAACCTAGGTCTGACTTTATTTAAATTAAGGTCACTTCCTGGTGTCATTTCTATCTGATACTCTTTAGAAATAGCATAAAAATGATATCAGTTGTTGGTAACAAAAATTTTAATTCAGATTTTGTCTTTTTTTTTAAGTCTTGACCATTAGGTTGTTTAGCATTGAGAAAGAGGGAAATGGGAAAC
>OZ010597.1:68394725-68697958 GCA_963932145.1 Acanthosepion lycidas | reverse complement strand
GTGCAATAGAAATTGTATCCGACAAATGAAGTGTAAGTTGTCTTGATAATGTTGTGGTCGTCAAACCAACATATGTACTTACTATATGTCGATATTATTCAATGAAACTTACATACACACACACACACATATATTATACTGGGTGTGATGCATAAATTGTAATCTAAATTATGAAAAAATGAAAATAACACTGAGATCTCATTTTAACAGATATATTTACCAAAATTACACAAAAATATCTTGAAATACTAAAGAGTAAATTTATTCAATAAAATCACCATTGGCTTCAAACACAGGGCCTCCAGACAATTTTGGAATCTCTTGCAACACTTCTGGAAAGTCTCCTTGTTTAATTTAGTAAATGCTGCATACTTCTTGCTTTCACTTCATCTTTGGTGTTACAAGGAGTTTTGTTGGTCTCATGCTCAACTGCTCCCCCAAACATAATAATCAAGAAGGTTGCAGTCTGGGGAGTTAGGTGGCTAGATGTAAGGGGTGATATGGTTGCAGAAATTGTCTGACATCCATGACTGGGTTCTCCTGCTTGTGTGGCATGGTGCAGAGTCCTGTTCTTAGACATAGGGTCTTCCAGCAGCCACCTTCTTAACCTAGGGCAGCAGTGTCTCCTCAAGGTATTTGATGTAGGCCTCCATGTTGAGTCTGAGACAATCACCAACAAATTTGGGAGTTCCTTTCTTATCAAAATGATCAGAGTTTTCCAAACTAAGATATCTTCGTAATCACCATTAGACTCATCCAACTCTTTCTGAATCCTCTGCACCATCCTCAGATTAACACCCAAACACTCTGAAATGTTCGCATTGGAGCTTCCGACAAGAATGCCAAGCAGTACAGCATGCCGTTTCCAAATTTCTGGCAGAGTGAATGGTTTTGTGGTGCTCTTTTTCTCATAGATGGTACCCAACTAACCCTACCATAGTATGCATTGAACAAAATCAAAAACAAACATGCATACACAAAATTAAAAATATAAAATGGCAACAATTTACCCATCACACCCTGTACATAGATGTGAGAATTAAAAAGTCATCTATTTTAAATGAAGTCTCTAAAACTCAAAATCCTATTGTACTGTTCTGTGTGGAATCTTCAAAAGAATTAAGTGTCTCTCTATTTCAAATGTTGTTCTGCTTATCTGGAGAATTTAACTCCAAAATTGTGTACTTCATTAAACTTGCTCTTTCATTTCATTCTTGCAGTTAGTTTGTGTAATGTTTAGAAACTGAAGCAACAAAAGCCAATTTTATTTAATTTTGTCTGAAAATTCTGTTCTGTCAAGTTATATAAAATGAAAAAGAAAATAAAAACAATCAGCTGCTATACATAGAAATCAGAATTTAATTTTAGCCAAAATTGTCTAATAATTTGAAAATAAGAGAGAAATAGAAAATATATATCTGCATATATTGTATTTTGATGATAGGAGTGTCCAATGTTGATCAATAATTATGATCACTGATAAGTGAATATACATAATATCCAACATTGTTAACACTACTGGGAGTTTAATGCAATTCAAGCAATCTTCAGGTGCATATTTTAAAATATGGATATTATGTATATTCACTAATATATGCTTATAGCTCTGTTTCTTTACATTGAGCACTGTATTTATAACACCTTAGGAATAAATATACTTATTATTATGGGGTCCACCCTTTTCTGATATAAATGGACTTGTCCTGCTGCCATAAAATAGCCGCAGTCAGTCAGGGAGTCTGAGGGTAGAGGAACAGGGTGGAGGAACAGAGTGGAAAGTACATAGACACTGTGATTGAGTTGACTTTAGAAGTCGGTTACAAGGACGCCCGACTCTAAGGAAGTTTACTTCGAGACTGTATATAGCGATCTTTTGATTAATACTAACCGGCGTTCCTGAATTTTACTAACAGCATTACCTTTTGTATTTTGTGTAAATAAATTTAATTTCTTAGCTTAAATAGTTGCGTTTGTCATTTATTGGAGACCGATTTTTCACGCGGAATCCACAACACTTATGTACATGCAAATATTTGTGCATGTATGTAATATATATATATATATATATATATATATATATATATCATAGGAATTAAGATTATTACATGGTTATGTTCATTTCACCTTACCAATTAAAATTAATTTGTAAGGATTTTCAAACTGATTAGGTTAATAAGAAAAACTTTTTTCATATTAACCTAATCAGTTTGAAAATCCTTAAAAATAAATCTTAATTGGTAAGGTGAAATGATCATAATCTTGATGTAATCTTAATACCAATTGTATTTAATTCTCTATTTGAATAAAACATTGACCTATGTGATTCAGTTTTAATATTTTATATTATATTATTAGGATTCACTTGGATTATATACCAAAGGATTATATACCTTTGTGTGTGTGTGTATATATATATATATATATATATATATATATATATATATATTACAGTAACGTTTACTCTGTACAAGTCCCGGAGGCCACTTAAGGTAGAGGGTTAGAGTAGGGGGCATGGTTTCTGCCAATAGGTGGGGAAAAGTATGGATAACCCTAGGCTTGAACAGGTTAGGATTGTATCAAATAAGATAACATCCTCTTGGGACTCAGTTCCACAGAGCAGTAGTTCACAGGAAGAAGCTGTGTGAGTGGAACATACCAGCGGAATATGGAGGTAATGAGGGTGGTTTGCTGCAATCTGTGGAGCATGGCTGGTCCTAGCCATGAAGGTTAGGACTTGTGGAACCATGGAGTGTTGTTCAAATATGACAGCAATAATCCATTTTAGGCCTAATCTGACTCTTGTAAATCTAGAGGATAGCACAAGAAATCAGGTACATTTGCTGGAGCAGTAGAGGAAACCAACCATTTTTCTTATATCTTTAGTGAAGAATCATGAGTTCCACTTGGCTTGAATTTGAGGCCCAATAGTCGCTCAAGGCATGGAGCCTTCCTGATGGAACATCCCTCCATCATCACTGGTAGTAGTTCATTTGGCAATGTTGTAATGTAATTAGTTTGTTTTTTAAGGCATTGAATTTAACCAGCTAGTTTTTTTCCCCCTAACTGAAATGTTAGAGCTTGTTTGGAGGAGAAATGAACTGCTAAGCTTTGGTCATCTAGAGTTTGGGAGGTGCATCTATATATCGTATCATGATCAGAGTTAGGCAGATCATTTATGTAAAGTAAAAAGAGGGTTGGTTCAAGAATTGACCGATAGGCAATGCTTGCATTGATTGTTAGGGTCCTGAAGGACTAGCCATAAACAATTACCTTCAGGAATCTACCCATTAGGAAGGACTACTACTGAGAAGACTTCTCCAGTGATTTCATATCTAGAGAGTTTGAGCAACAGTCCTTTGTGCCTTACTTTATCAAAGGGCTCTGAAATATCTAATGCTATTGTTCTTGAGGTGTATTTGTTGTCTAGTGTCTCACAGATTCTGTGAGTAATGGTAGTTAGGACATCAGCATTGGGTCAGGCCTTTCAAAACCTGTACTGCTGTTGCTCAAGAAGCTGTTCTTATTTAGGTACTCAACAACCTTCTTGTTGATTATAGTCTCAAAAAACTTGCTAACAAAACTGAGGAGACTGATGGGTCTATACTGAGAAGGAGATGAGTGATCACCTGCATTCTTGAAAACTGGGTATACTTTTGACACTTTCCATAGACTTGGGAAGGATTAAATAGCTTTACTAAGATCAGGAATAGTTTCAGGTTGATATTTTTAAAGACAATCACTTTGTTTGGGATAGTGGCTTTCTTAGGGTCAAGACAGAAGTTAGGAAGGGGATGTCCAATGTCTTCTAATGCTGAGTTGGAGGCAAAGAGCTTCACCTTATCTGTTAAGGGTAGATATGAATTCAGGGACATTTATAATAGTGGGCACAGCCTCTTTGCCATTATTCATAATTTGGTTGGTGCTCTACCAGAACTATCAGGATCCAATTTGTTTGTTTTAAAATTGGCCTAAATTTTAGGTGGAGTCCTGCTTTTGGTGTTGGCACTGGTTTCTCATTTTATGATAACCAGTATTTTTCATTTGTTGTTGAATTGCAAAACCCATTTTTCATCACCTATAACATATATCCACTTATATATAAATATAATATATAATTTTGTATAATTTTATATATATCAACAAACAGTATTTAGAAAAATATGACAAATTTAAGAGCACTCCAAATTTGCAGCCCTCGATATTTACAAAAAGAGGAGAAATATACTGAAAATACATGCAAGCACCTTCAATACCCTAACTATTCCATTTTCAATGTGAGTCAAAAAGCTTATAAAATATTCCAAAATATAATACTTGTCCTTCCTGACAAACTTAACAAATCAAAAAATATATTATTCTACCCACTAACTCTGTCACAAAAGTAACTGAAAAGAATTTATCTAAACTCAACATAAAATTTGTCACGACTACATCCAAAACAATCAAAGACTTAATCAATAAAAAATAATAACCAGCCAACTTGAAGGAGGAATTTACTTTATCAAACGCAGGAATTGCCAGAATGAATATATCGGAGAAACCTCAAGATGTTTCAACAAAAGACTATATGAACACAAAAGGGACATTTTAAATAACAAGATACAAAATGCATTGACTGTTTACTGTAACAAAATGGACCACAAATTTTGACATAGGGAATGCTATTTTGATTAAAAGAGAAAATAATCCACTGAGACAAAAATGTGATCGATAGTTTAACTGCAATAAATTTGCATCCAGGATCATACAATATATACAGGATCATACAATATATCACCATCCTTGGTAGATTTTATACTGTCACAGTTTGGGATAATTGGGGACAAAGGTGACAGAGAGAAAAAAAAAAAAGAATACAGATGATTTCAATTAGATTGATGAAAAAAAAAAAATTTTTTTAAATTTTGAAACGAGCCGTGTCTCTTGTTTCATGCACATGCATAGACATCATAACATCAACAAAGCCCAGTCTGATGAAATCCTAATGGATCAAACATGTTACAAAAAAATCTTTCCACTATGCCATATTTTTCTAAATATATAAGAAATCACTTGTACAAATAAAGTTCAATTGTAATGCCTTGTCATCCTTAATAAAAGAGGGATTGCTGCTCAAATACACAATTTTATATATATATATAGATAAACCTTGTGAGCCAGACAAACCTACCCAGGTTTCACCTAAACGGATCGTCAGGGAAAGCCGGCTAAAGAGGCAAAGGGAAACGCAAATTTATAGGCGATAGCCAAAATTATACCACGCTACCAAAGAACACAAAACATCGGGGTGGGGGGGTTAAAGATTTATTCAACTAAAAGGGGAGGGGATATTAAAATACAAACATTAAGGTGGAATGACAAAATAAAGGGGGAAATTCGTCTTAATTTAGTAACCAAGATTTTTTATGCCTATATATGTTAAGAATTTCAGTTTTGGAGTTTAATAGCTGGTTAGGTTGATTATATAAAGCTATGGCTAATTTCTCCTCTGTACATAATTTACAACATTTTTGGCCTGCTTTATATTTGGGGCATTTTTTTAATATTTCCCATTTAAGGATGGGGTCTTTATCGTTTTCTTGTCTGGTTTTCCATACATAGGTGGATAGCATGGTACTATGTTTAGTTTTTTCGTTTTTAAAACTACTCGTGTGGTTATAGTATTTTTTTTTTAATTATCCTGAGTAGCACCTATGTATATTTTAGCATTAATATCCTCCATATCGTCATAAATTTTCACCTGGTAAACCACGCATTCTTGCTGACATTTTCCCTGTAATGGGCAGATATTTTTGTTTCTACAATTACAAGTAGGAGGGCTACTGCGTGGATTATCCCTAGTTTTTTTCTTATTCAATCCACTAATTAAGGTCCCTACATTTTTATTGAATATTTTATGTAACTCAGTTTTTTTTGGGAAATGTTGCTCTAATAAGTCAAAAAATATTTTGCCAATCTTTGTTTTTACCGCCAAGGGTCAAACGGCAAAATATTTCTCTGTCTATTTTTACGTTTATTCTGGGTTCTGTTATAACTATTTATGTCAATATATTCCAGTTTATTTTTATATCCACTCTTAGATAGGGATTCCTCAGAAATTGTTTTATTGGCCTTGAAAATGCCTTTATTAGAGGAATTAGTTGAAAGTCTATAACTAATGTTTTTTGGAATATGCCTTATGATATGGGCTGGGTGATTGGATTTTATGTTTAAATATTGGGGGTCCTGGTTCTCTTTTTTTATATTTGTATTTATATATATATATATATACCCACATATATATTATAAATTAATTGATTTAAAATATGGGTTTTTTATGCTACACAGTTCTAACCATGTTTCAAAAATGGAAGCTAAAAGCTCTGAATTTAATTTTGTAATTAAATTAAAGACATTAGTTCCATTTCATCCTCAAGCGAATTTTGGAGTAACTTTAAAAATTACTGGGTTTTAAAGACACAGCTAAAATCATAATTCACATTTCCAAGGTTACAGATAAATCCACTTCCACTAGACAAGGGGTGTTTGTGTGTTCATTGTGTCTGTATTTTGATGTATCAGTTATTAGTTACATTTTGGTAGGGGTAGGGATGTATTTTTCAATGAAATCTGACATCCGTTAAATGCATGTCATCTGGATTTTTTTTAATTTTATTGTTAACGGCAAAAATTCTTACGGCATTTTTTTCTATTTGTATATTTAAAGATTTTTGGGGGGTGTTTAGGTTAGAATACACTTTATTTAACTACGATTTGAAATATTTTCACTTTTAATTTTTAATATACTATATTTCTTTTAAGAACAATTAAATGTATTAGAATCCCTTACAGTATGTAGAATTATTTCTACATCATCTATAAGTATGTATATTATTAGGTTACAAATTTATTTTATATTTAAATATTATTTAAGTAAAATTTATGACAATGATGGCAAAAATAGCTACTTAATTTCACTGATTTAGTAAACTTTTAAAAATATCTATAAGAACACCAGATTATATATCTTACTGTTCTTTCTTTTTTATTTATATATATATATATATATATATATATATATATAAACACACACACACATATTGGTAGCACAACTCGAAGTTTCATGTACAATGCAATCTTCAGGTGCTGAGTATACTCAGCACCTGAAGCTTGCATTGAAGTTTCATTGCATTGAATTGTACATGAAACTCTGAGTGAAACTCTAAAATGTGTTACTGGTGAGGGATAATGTGTATATTTATTAATATATACATAATAGCTCTGTTAGTATTATATCAAGCACTGTCTTATTAACATCAGAGATATATGTGCATATTATATAAATTGTGGAACTGTGTGTGTGTGTGTGTGTGTGTGTATGTATATATATATATATATATATATATGGTGGAACTGGAGGATTTAATGGGTCTATATATATATATATATATATATATATATATATATATATATATATATATATATATATATATATATATTTATATACACACACACACGCGCGCGCTGACCAATTAACTCCTCCAGTTCCATTATTTTCAAATATTCATGCTTTAAAATCCTTAATTACTGACAAAAAAAAACTTCAATGTACCTTTTGGATCCAATTTATTATATTCTATAGTATACATAAACTTGAACTTGTACGAAGGCAAATATTCTCAATCTGGTTCCTGACTCAATCAACCAGACTTCAAGAGTAATCTTCAATATACAGAGCACAAAGTAATATTTTTTATTTTATTTGATCGAGTGAGCTTTGACATTCATGCGTCTCTCACGCCAATCATCATGGTCTCGTGTCATGGTTAGAAGGTCATTAGTCTGGTATTCTGTGTTATAACATATTTGGTCAATGTAGATGATTGCTGGGCAACCAATCCATCTTGTGCCCTTAGCCATAGCCATAAAGTAATCATGATGGCCAAATTTTGAAAATAGTATGGTAAACCTTGACTGCCACTTGAATCTTTTTTGTTTATTTTGAAAGTTGTTAGCAAAGTTAAAAACCAATCAAATTGAAAAGTAATTAGTAAGACTAACCATTTTTACCTAAAAAAATTCTTAGAATCTAAAAATATTTTATAGCTTTAAGCAATCTGCAATATGACATAAAAAAGAAATTAAACAATCTTTTTTGTCAATGCACATAATTCAGAGGTGAATATTAATCACTTGCATGAAGCATTATGCAGAGAAAATGTTAGATCAAAATTCAGATAATGATGTGTTGGATCTTTGGATTCACTTATGCTGAAGTGTTTAATAAAGAAAATATTAAATGATGTAACACCTACAATTTAAAAACAAATATTTATATAAAAGTAAAATATTCTCAAACAGGTATTAATCACTGAATCTATATATCTATTCTTATTATTATTATTCTTATTATTATACATTACTTACATAGCAAAGAATGATATATTTTTTCTCCACACACCTACGTATATTCCTGTAAGTATTTTCTTCATCCAAGAAAACATGTCTATTAAGTCACTTTCATTTACAAAACACATAATCGATACTGAACAAAGAAAAGAGTTTGACACAACAAAAGCAGTTTCTTTCTTGGATTGTGTATTCCATTTACACACAAGGTTTACATCAATTCAGAGAAAAGTGAATTAATATTTTAAGATATTTACAAACAGTAAAGCTTTTCCAAATGATAATCCAAGCTCGTAGGTGTTAAAATTTACAAAAAGACATTTCTTCTTTTTTTGTTTATAGACACTCACACACACACATATATATATATATATATATATATATATATATATATATATATATACACACACACACATACACACACCCAAACACTTCTAGGACTACTATACATAGCCTAAACTTATATTAAAAACAAATATGATTTTTTTTTTTTTTTTTTTTTTTTACTAATATTCATCCAAGAGCCACTCAAATTAGAGGATGAATGAAAGGGGGTGTTGTGTAAGCAGTAAGAAGCACAATTTATAAGGATATGTGGGAAAGATAACAGTTAACTCCAGACTTAATGAGGTTATGATTGTAGTGTTCAAAGCTGTTCAAGTTGAACTTCCTTCTTACAAATGGAATACAAAAATAATGAGGATGGATCGACCCAGTGTACATATGATGGATTTTAAATATAAATATAACAGCCCTATTATCTCAGTTATATTTACATTCATTTCTAATCACTGAAGATCCCATTGTTCTTAGTGCTAAAATGTGTTTCAATAGGATAATTATTTGCAGTGTATTTAAATTATAGATATAAAAGCTGTATTTGCTTAGTAATGCTAGCATTAATTCCTGACCAGTGATAATCCCTTTGTTTCTGATTCTGACACATTTCTATATTAAAATCATCCATTACTGCACTTTTTTAGATAGATAGCTATAAGAAAAGTAACAGTCTCACTTAAAACAACTGAAATGTCTGAGTTTTATGGCATCACATCCACTTTTCTGGAGATGATAAATTAACAATCAAATCTTTCTAAAAATGCATGTGATTCTGGGAATCTCAGAGTAAAGATATTCATAAATGAATTATATATATATATATATATATATATATATATATATATATATATGTATGTATGTATGTATAAAGGAAAAATAGAATAGGAAAACTGTGTTGTTTTAGCTGACATGTTCTGTCCAATGTAACTTTTTCCAAAACTAAAACTACACAGTTTTCCTATTGTCTATTCCTTTATACATATTGTCTTTTTCTACAGGTTAATTCTGAGAATTTTTTAAAAATATATATATATGTATATTTAGGCAGCATATCTTCATTCAAACATGTTTCACTGAACCATATATACATATTATGTCTATTTATTTTCATACTGATCCTTTCGAATTCTCTAATCAGTTTTTTCATGTTAAGATAAAATCCATCAAGGAAGGCACTGTAGCTTTTCTTACTCATGTACTTTTGATCTCTTCTAAGTTCATCCTCATGGGTAAATTACAAAGACAAATTTATTGTAACTGCAATTAAAATCTGCACTTTTGTTACGTGGTGATTTAAAAAAAAATTATAATAATTAATTTTAAATTTATACCTTGTATCCATGGAATTTTTTGTAAAACAAGTGTCCCAATATAAGGGAGCTGACTGGAAAATTGGTAGATTGCAAAATGGCATTAAATTTTTGTTATATGCATTTCAACATATTGCTGCTGCACTTGTAATAAATTTTACTGAGTAATTTACCCCTGAGGATGCTCTTGAAGGAGGCCGAAAGTACTTGAGTAAGAAAAAGCTACAGTACTTTCCTTGATGAATTTCAGCTCAACATCAAGAAACTGATTAGAGAACTGCAAAGAATCAGTACAAAAATAGATTTCATCTGTCTATATTATCCAATTATATATATATATATAATGTGTGTGTGTGCGTGTATATATATATATATATATATATATATATAGGAGGCATCATGGAGTAATGGATAGCAGCTCAGAGTGAGGAATTGGAGAGTTCAAATATCCATTACATTTGCTTACATGCTAATACCCTTGGGAAAGGTATAAATCCTCTTCTTCTCCCTTCATCTATGGGTAAATAGCAAAATAGATTGGGTTCTATAGCCTTGGATGGCAACTGGTCTACTGCAGAAAGCAATGGCAACCTACTGTTGGAAAAAATCTGCTTTGTTAGTCATATATCGAATGATACATGATTGCCTAAGTGTGTATCACGTATGGCACATAACTGATTATATATATATATATGTATACACACATAAAATTGGATAATATAGACACATTAACACACTCTCTCTCTCTTTTTATTTATATATATATATATATATATATATATATATATATATACATTACGAAATGGACAAAGTCCGACAATTTATTTATTAAATACATTTTCTTAAAGTGTATATTTTCATGCAGTGTATATATATATATATATATATATATATATATATTTATATACACTGCATGCCAAATTATTATCAAGATAACTATTTTTCTAATATTTTAAAAACCGTCCAATCAATTCACACAAAATTTTCACACAATGTTGGCAACATTGACCTGTACAATCACTGAAATTTTCGTACTGATCTGTGCAATATAAACAAACTGGTGCCATATTTGTTATCAGCAAAGTGATTTGAGTGTGCAAAATTATTAGAAAAGTGTAAGAATTTAGTGAAAAGATAGGCGGTAAAAGCAGTTTAAGTGATGCTGAAAAGAAAACTATCACCTCAGAACTCTCAAAAGGTAAATCTATCTTAGAAATTTCTAAAATGATAGGGAGGTGTCATCAAACGGTGAAAAAGTTCACCGCCGACCCTACACAAGTACGCAAAAGGGCAGATAAAGGCAAGACGAGGGTTATTTCACGTCGTCTCATGTCACGACTTAAACGAGAGGCCATGAAGAACCCTGGACTTACCAGTCAAGAGCTTTTCAGTCGCAGTGGGGATCCTACTGTGTCTAAAAGTACTCAGTGTCGGTATCTGAGGGAAATAGCAACAACAGTCAAACCTGTATCGAAGCCTCCGTTGACATTCAAAATCGATTGAAATGGGCTGAAGACAATATGAAGATTGATTCTCTAAAGTTTTGTTCACAGACGAAACTTGTGCAACACTTGATGGGCCAGATAGATGGAGCAAAGGCTGGGTAATGAACGGACAGAATCGCCATCAGTGTTTGAGACGCCAACAAGGCGATGGAGGCATAATGATTTGGCATGGTATTATTGGAAAAAAAATTAGTGGGCCCATGGAAAGTACCAGATGGCGTCAAAATAACTGCTGATGCATACATAGCATTTATGAAGGAGCATCTTGAACCGTGGATGAAAAGGCAAAGAGTTGCCTTCAGAAGGGCCATTGTTTTTATGCAAGATAATGCTCCCTCACATGCTGCTCACAAGACTACTGAATATTTGAAACAGTTAGGCTTTGATGGACCTTGAAAAATGAAGTGGCCAACAAATTCTCCGGATTTGAACCCAATCGAAAACCTTTGGAGCATCATGAAGCGAAGACTGTACACCAACGGACGACAATTCAGGAGCAACACTGAGTTGTCGGAAGCAATTCTTGACATATCTCGCGGCATTACAGCAAGTGACACCCGACAATTAACAAATTGTATGGATCGTCAACTTCTTCAAGTAATTTAAAAACAGGGAAAGCACATTCCCTATTAATTTGTTTAAAACTGTGCCTTTGTTTGTATCTGTTATTATTTGTTTGATTATCTTATTTATTAGCTTCTTTTGATCATAAACATTCACGTTCAACATTAATAAACGTTTTGTTTGCTCAATTCTGGGAATTTTACTAAACCTTTCTAATAATTTGGTACGCTTAAATCACCGTGCTGATAACAAATATGGCGCCAGTTTGTTTATATTGCACAGATCAGTAGGAAAATTTCAGTGATTGTGCAGGTCAGTGTTGCCAACATTGTGTGAAAATTTTGTGTGAATTGATTGGACGGATTTTGAAATATTAGAAAAATAGTTATCTCGATAATAATTTCACACGCAGTGTATATATGATGATCATATATAATCATCATCATCATATATAAGATAAAGAACAAATAGGAAATATTTATCAGTCTAAAATGTTTAGCTTTTATTAACAGTTCATGAGAGAATGAGATCTGGAAACAAAAATAAAGAAATTCTGGTATTTTTTTTGTTGTGTGATTTTTATTGGTTAAACACATTTTGAGTTGTTAAACAAACATTAAGTATAATTTCTGTCATTCCAAATTCAAGGAGAGACAACATTAATTTCTTTGAATAAAAAGTGAAATATGTTAGATTGATAAACTTTTCCTTTTTGTTCTTTATCTTATTCTGTTGGATCCTAATCTATATATATATAGCCAGATGATTGTGTTTAAGCATAAAACTTGATTCTGGGTGTTGACTTCAATGTCCACTTTACATACACTATCCTTGATGTTGAGCACTTTAATTCATAAATATAGCATACATTAAAACTATATTTTTATTATGCACACACACACACATATATATATTATATATGAACAGTACTCATTGGAAAGCACTCAATATCAATGATAGAGCTAACATATTCAGTAGTATGGATATGAGTTTGTGACCCTGGGTTTCACACTTTTGCAATCATCAGACAAGTCTGATGATTGCAAAAGCATGAAACCCAGGGTCACAACTTTATATCCATGTAACTGTGTGTGTGTATATATATATATATATATATATATATATATAAAACAGTAACACACCTTGTCTGTTTTAATTAGTGGGCTGCACCCCTGATGTAGTCATCTGAGCTAATCATGTAGCCTGAGATTACAAAAAGAAAGTTGAAATATTTTATTTTTTAATATATATCTGATATATTCTTTTGATGTTTTCAACCAGTTGTTTTTTTGTTAATTCCATAACTCCTGACACTTGTTTAGAATGCAAGCATTTATAGTTGCTTTGAAATTTGTCCAAGAAATGAACATTTCATATTTGACAATCTCCTATATAGACTTCAAAGCAAATATAAATTCAAACATTGTAAACAAGTGGCAAGAATTATGGAACTATGAAACAAACAACAAACTTTACAAAATTAAATCTATTTTAAGAGAATATTTGTTTCAAATCAGATTAATTATACTTCAAATTTATTCCTCAAATAAAATTTCAGAAAAGTATATTTTATTTTTACAAGAAAGAGAATTACACTGCAATGAAAGACAACTAAAAAGGGCACTGATCAGCTATTTTAGCAAAAAAATTATAATTTTCAGTCAATTTAAATTAGTTTTGAAATGCAGTAAAGTATTTTGTTTAATTGAAATATTAAATTGAATTTATTAGCTTGAAATTAAAACTAAAATAAAGGCTTCAAGAAAGTTTTTTCCTTTTTAAGAATTCATTTTAAACCTTAGGTATAGTGCTTTCTGTGGTGGTACCTACTCTTATTTGTAGTTTGGTCTTCCAAGGTTTCAGATACCCACAACCAATGCCAGATAAGAACAATTTACTTTTATTTAAGTAAACATTTATAAATTTCCCTATTTTATTACGAGCTATTACTGTTAATTTGATATTGTGCCTAATTTATAAATTAGGCTGTATTATAGAAATAAACATATATGAAAAACCATATATATATATATATATATATATATATATATATATATATGCGTGTGTGTGTATTAAATAAGACTGAGATAGTTAAGTTTTTTTTTTATTATGTTTGTCCTGTATAAAGACAACTGCTTCATTTTCTGGATTTAATGAGTGTAGAAATTACCCAAATGTTTGTTGATTTCAGGTGTTTTTAATCCACCAGACATTTTCAAGATCTTTAGTTATACTATTATAGTACATAGTGTATAATTGGTAAATGCTCTTGTAGATGAGAAATTGGTTAATAGGTTTGTCAAAATATTTGAAAATTCCATTATAGTTTCCCTTAGATTTGATAAGTTTCAATTTCTTTTATCGTTCTTTATAATTTCTTTCAATGTTTGGTTTGTTAAAAAAATTTTCTATGGGTCTTCTAAACTGATTTTGAGTATTATAACATGAAAGTGTGAGGATATAAAAATGGCTTTATTTTAGCAGAGTTGTCAGGAACTAATTTATTGCCAAATTTATTTTTTTAGTGAATCTTAAATACTTATACAAATGTATTATTACTAATTGTAGAGATAAAACAATTAGTCATATTATCTCTTATTTATTATGAATTTACTTATTAAAATGCCAATTAAGTAAATAAGTCTCATCAAATTTAGATTGCTAAATACTAAATATAATATATATATATATATATATATATATATATATATATATATATACATGGGGAAAATGTATGACAAAGTGGAAAAAGTGTGAAGTGTTTTAGCCTTTAGAACTTCATTGGACTAAAATTGTTCTTGCAACTACACATGCACATGGACGAGAGATGCTGTGAATTTTTATTTTATTTTTAATCTAGCCAAATTCATTTAGATTCTTCTTCTTTTTGTTTATATCATTTTTATTATTAGATAAATTTTTTCCACTTTGTCATATATATTCCTCAATATTGTTCATGTTATATAAAAATATATATCGTTATCTCATACATAAGTAAAATTTCAAAGAGAATATATATGTAAAAGGACAATATGAATAAAAATGAAAGGAAAACTTATCTTATCTGAAGTGTTTCATCCTCTGAGGGACTTTGTCAAGGCAAATGCATTTGCCTTGACAAAGATGAAATACATTAGTTTTACTTTTTTCTTTATTCATATATATATATATATATATATATATATATATATACACACACACATACACATACATACATACACAGAGACATAGATACATATGTGAAAATTCAGATATAAGTAAAAATATATCTGTAAAAATACAATATGAATAAAGACAAAAAGAAAACTTATCTTAGCCAATGTGTTTCATCCTCTGGTGGACTTTATTTTGCAATAAGTATTTATACACAGAAGTAAAAATGTTAGTTTTTTTAGAATTTTTAAATTTAAGAATGTTCATAAATAAATATACTTCAGTCTATCTGAAAATCAAGGTAAACTATGGATGATGACAAGTGATGTAATTTAATGTCCATTAAACGAAAGTGAGTAAATGTTGTTTTTTTTTTAATGTAATTATTATTTATTTTATTTTAGTTTGAGAAATTAATTTATGTATTTATGCATAATAAAAGCTTTTAATTTAACCATTTTCTTTTAATATTTTAATTTTTTTTTATAGACATGTATGTTGGTTTGGGAAAGGAGTATATCTTTTAGGAAAGGAGATATTTGAAAAAGTCCAGGACACAGATTTATATTTTGGTAAGATTCAACAGCAACACTCTCAAGAATTTTCTATCTAAGTAATTTACTTTCTCTTTCAATGAGTGTGACATTCTTTAGATCAAAGTTGCAGTTGAACTTATTTCTATGTATGGCTAATGCATTTAATAAATTGTTGTGCATAAGATCCTTTTTGTGATCATGGATACGTTTTTAAAAATTTCTGCTAGTTTCAGTTGTGACATTTAATTTTATATATACCTGCTTTAGAATTATTATTGTTATTTTTGGTTCTGATCATATCCTTACATTTAGCTTAATAAAGTCCATCAAAGGATGAAACATGTTAGCTAAGTTTTCCTTTGACAATTTGGAAAATCTCTACTAATGTTTTAGCAATGAGATGGCATCATAAGAAAAAGAATTTTATATATATATATATATATATATATATATATAGATATAAGTGTGTGAGAGTGATGTAAATGGGCTGGATTAAATTTTCAGCACTCCGTTATATATACATATATGTGTGAGTGTGTGTATACACACACACATATATATATTAAAATGTTTGTTTATATTCCATTATTTGCTTGTATAACCAAAAGGAATTAAAAGCAAAATAACAAAGGAAGCAAAAAATTACTTGAAAAACACAATAGTTGATGGTAAACTGCTTTGAATCACTTAAACAATTTAATATTTCAAGAAGAAAAAATGATAGAGGAAACAAAAACACCAAAAGAGCCCAGCAGTGGTTTGAAAATTTCTTCATTTTGCCTTCTTCCTTCCCAGCATTCCTTGCTATGTTGTCTGTACTCAATGAAATCAAAACTTCATAAATGCAGTCCAACCAATTTCTTCTTTGTGCATCATTAAACATACATTTCTTATTTATAATTTCAAAACAATTCAGATTTCCAAAGAATGTTTCTAAGAACAACTAAGAATCAGGAAAATGGTGATTTCTTTTCTGCTTAGCTTTTTCCTTATTTTTTTTTTAATTCCGTATCTTGAGACCAACCTATTTCTATTTATTCTCCATCAATCACCCGACTCATACTTTTATATACAAATATATATTCACTCACTAAGACACATAAAGAAGGACAGAAGCATACGTTTATGCTACATATACAGAGATAGATACTAACACATGGTCACATATCTTGAAAGAGTGATATACATGTACATACACATTAACCTAGAGACAGATGGAGAGGAAGGGATACGAGCACACACATACAGAGGGACAGAAACATAAATATTTATCCACAGTGATAGAATAAAACAAACTGAAAAAATATGCATAAAAAGAGAGAGACACACACACTAACAGATATAAAATAACAAAGATATACACACTAAGACAAGGAAAGAGAAAGACATAGACACTATGAGCAAGTAAAACAAAAGTGTACATATGCCAGGTAAAAAGAAAGACATATACATTATGAAAAGGTAAAGAGAAAGATGTACACCCCATGTACAGGTAAAGAGAAGGACATATACATACTATAGACAGGTAAAGAGAAAGACATATACATACTATAGACAGGTAAAGAGAAAGACATATACATACTATAGACAGGTGAAGAGAAAGAGATACATACTATGTACAGGTAGAGAGAAAGACATATACATACTATGGACAGGTAAAGAGAAAGACATATACATACTATGGACAGGTAAAGAGAAAGATATATGCACTATGGACAGGTAAAGAGAAAGATATATGCACTACGGACAGGTAAAGTGAAAAAAGTAATACATCTGGAAATAAAGAAAAAATCTTTCAACCAAACACAAAATCCATTTTTTTAATTTCTCTGTTAACGCACTCTTAGTCTGACTGCAGTTGCAGATGATTAAATATCAACACTTAAATTGAAAAGTAAATAATGATTAATTATATTTCTTCTAATGATCAAATTTAAGCTTAAACTCCTACACTCCACAAATCTTGACTGGTTTTAAAACCATTCACAACAAACATCAAATAAACTCAGCACATATTAGGTTGGTGCAAAAATAATGACGTAATAATGTCGTTTTTTGACGTTAAAAAATACGTCAAAAAACGACATTAATACGTCATTATTTTTGTACCAACCTAATAAAAAGTATGTTGCAATTGTTGCCTTAAAGGTAGTGCACAGTGATTTAGAGATGACTCACTTCCTGAAAGTTGCACCATCATTTATTTTCAAATTTCACAAACAGCTACAAACTCCTGACAGGAATTATACAGCAGTAACCAAATGTTATCAACATTCCCTAATTTGTATGAAAGGTGAAGAAAATTATTGATAAGACCCCTAGAACATCAATGCCATTTCTAAGGAAGTCAAGGCTTGAAGGCACTCTCTTAGGAGAATTGTACAAGAGGTCCTTTGATACAAGTAATATGTGATGTGGAGAGCCTAATTCATGTCTGAAAAGATAAAAAATAAATAGCTGTCACATTGGTGAAAAGCAAATATTGAGCAAGATGAAACATCAAGAGCCTGGAATATTTTAGTTTTTCACTGATAAGAAAAATATTGATCAGGACCAAAGAAATGATAGATGGCAATGCAGAGATCCTAAGGACATTTCAATGGTCATGCACACAAAGTTCCCAGAGGTTGTGACAGTTTTGGGAGTCATGAGCAATGATGTAGATGACTTCTTTCCTTAGGGATTATGGCTAAATGCTGATGACTATAAGGAGGTGTTGGGAAGGGATGTGAGACTGTGAGCAAAGGAGTACTGTACACCTATCAACAAGACTCTGTGGTGTTTCATGAGGCCAAGACAACCTAAGAAAAGTTACAATCTCCAAAATCATGTCACTCCAAATATATGGCCTCCTAGCTCTCTGGACATGAATATGTTAGACTACTACATATGGACTGTAGTTGAAAGGGAATTCAATCAACATATCCATAACACTATAAAATCTCTAGAGTCTGCCATAACAAGCACAATGTCCAAGATAAATAAAGATCATTTGATTCAGTCATGTCAACATTTCAGGCCTTGTAATCATTGATGCTACAACAGTTTCATTAAGTAGATGCAGCAAAAAGATTCACAAGTTGATTGATGCCAATATTTTCTCAAATAAAGCTCATTTTTTGTGACTTAAGTGTCTTTTATTGAATTCATGCAAATGTCCTCAAAGAACTGATCAACCTTGTATATATATATATATATATATATATATATATATATATATGTAAGCAAATATATGGATATAGATCCGACAGTATGAAGAAAAATATACGGAAAAAACAAACAAAAATCCTAATATGTAATTATGCTGTTTTAATGTTAATATAATGTCAACGTCAGACGTTTCGGTCAAGTAGACCATCTTCAGGAATATTTATAAAACATAATTAACATTAGACTATATTTAATTCAACATGAAAAGACGATGGACATAGGAGTAAGTCTAATCAAAACAGACAACTGAAATTTTGTCGTTTTTTGACGTATTTTTTAATACGTCAAAAAACGACATTATTACGGCATTATTTTTGCACCAACCTAATATATATATAAAAACTACAAATTTGACCTTGCTAACCAGATACTCCTTCTGCAGCTTAAAAGGATATATATATATATATATATATATATATATATATATATATATAATTATTTATTTAAAAATATGATTCCAACATGCTACATAAGAGTTCTCATGTTTCAAAACAAGAGCCTAAAACTTCAATATAATTATTTGAATTAAATGGAATTAAAGTACTAAGCTCTGTTCCATCTTCAAGCGAAATTTTTTTGATTCCAAAAATTTTGCTTGAAGATGGAACAGAGCTTAGTACTTTAATTCAAATAATTGTTTTGAAGTTTTAGGCTCTTGTTTTGAAACAAGAGAACTCTTATGCAGCATGTTGGAATCATATTTTTAAATAAATAATTATATTTATGCTCTACTTTTGTATCGAGCACTATTTTTAAAAAATAATAACAAAAATACTAAAGAACTTTGGATTATTTACCTAACGAGTTCTTTCCTATTTTCTATATATTTTTCACACACACACACATATATATATATATATATATATATATATATATATATATATGATTTTTCTTACATATATCCTGATGGACAACAAAATTGGAGAAATACAATAAAAAAATTAAATAGACAGACCTTGTTGGTTCAAATTAACAAAACTTGTTCAGAAGAATTTCAGGAGAGAGAGAAGTAAGTTTGTCTAAGGTTCTGGGTGAATTAAAGAAAGTTCTGCCCCTCGACATCAGTCTGTCCAATTCTAAGTGGATATTTGTTTTTCTCATCTCGGTCTATTTGGAGCCAACAATCAATAGACAGATATGATCAGACAAACATTTATAAAAGGATTTCAAACAAAAGTGGGAAGTGTATTGTACTTATCAAATAAGTAAATCAAGATAGTATATATATATATATATATATATGTGTGCATGTGTGTGCGTATTAAGTAAAACATTGTTATCTTGTATAATGTGTGTGTGTGCGTGTGCATATACACAGTAGTGTCCAAAATTAAGGAAAAAAAATTAAAACTTTGATATCTCAAAAAATATAAGTCCAATTTTTCTGAAATTTTACACTAAATGTAGACAAATGGCAGTTGTGCTTTAAATCAGTAAATTATTTGTAAAGATACCAAGATAAATCTGATTGATTTAATTCTTTACTCAAATATCAAGTATTTAAAGTTAAGGAAGAAAACAACGTTTTTATTTATAAAAAAAATAATTGGGCAATAAAATGTAAAAATTCTTATCAATATTTACTGCTAATGTAGATGACCTTGTGATCAAGGCACCCTCTAGCAGAACTTGGGTGGGATAATCTATCTACTGACAAAAGTGATGGAAACAAAAAGAATCTAAATGAAATTGGTCAGATTAAAAAAAAAAAAAAAAAAAAAAAAAAGTAAAAACTTAAAATTCCCAGCATCCCTCATTTGTGTGCATGTGTAGTCACATCAACATAAGAAATTTAATCTGACAAAGTCTTAAAGGACAAAATGTGTCACAAGAAGATAAATTTTTCTACTTTGTTATACATTTTTCCCCAATATTGTTCTTGACCAGTTTTATTTCCACCTTCACTCACTGTGTGCTACTATATATATATATATTTATATATATATTTGGACAGCAGTCCTATTCCTTGTCTGTTATATTCAGTGAAGCATGCATATTTATATACTAGCAAACAGTGAGTGTTGGTGATAATAAAACTGGTTGATGTAAAATAACAGGGCTAAAATTTATACTACTAATAAACATACATTTTGTTTCTCACTCTTTGATACTACTCCGAGTTGTATGCACAAAGCAATCATCGGGCAGAGACTTAGTTTTCAAAATGAAATCGCTAGCTTTTAATCATCTGTGAGAACACTTTTGCCTTCCATCAGTATGGCTGATGCTAGCCTCCATGAAAGAAACTCATTGCATCTTGGGCTAATGTTTTCCACTAACATGAAGTGGAATGATTATATTGAATCAATTGCTAAGTCTGCTGACAGTTCACTGTGTTGTGCTAGACAATTTTTCTTGACAGAAACTATCTTACATACTTATAAATCTATCATTCATCTTTGTTTTGAATATTGCTGCAACATCTGGTCTGGTGCTCCTGCTATATATTTAGAGATTCTTAATAAAATCCAAAGAAGGATCTACAATATTATTGGTCCTGCCCTGGCATCTTGGCTCGTCACATTCCTACCACCACAATGTAGTTTCCTTGTGCCTTTTCTATAAATATTTTCCTGTAATTGTCTAGATGAAGTCTTCATGATAGTAACTAGATTTTATGAATTTAAGTGCAGTACTAGATTAGTAGCAAGGTCTCATCATTTTACACTTGAAATGGCTAGATGTAACTGTAAGTTCTATGCTAATAGTTTCTTCTTTTATGCTTCCTACTTTCCAGTTTGATCTTCAAAAATTTAAATGCACTATCAATTGTCATCTTCTGTCTTCCTAATGCTTGTTCTCTCTTGCTCTTTCTCTTTCTTGTTAATAGTATTTTTCTTACATTCTCTAACACTCAGTAACACTGTTGTATCTTAGTAGCTTTAATGCCTTGCTTGGGAGTGAAATGTTTTTTAAAAGAATATGTGCCTGTATATGAAACTCAGAGTTGTACCAAATGGTGAGGAACAAATTGTGTGTGTGTATATATATATATATATATATATATATATATATATATAGGCAGCATTTCATCATTCAAGCATGTTTAGTTGATGATCTCAACATATTATGTCTATTTATTTTTATTTTAATCCTCTCAAATTAAAAGATCAATTTCTTAGTACTGTTACAAAACTGAGTAAGAAAGATGCCATAGTTTTGATTATTTCTTTTATTTTCCCAAGTACTTTCAATCTCATCCGAGTTCATCTTCAGGGGTGAACTGCTAAGACAAAAATTAATGTAATTGATAGTTGTGAATTTTTTTGTAAATGCATATGAAATGTGCTCTGTTATAGTCAATTTATGTTATGAATATGTAAGGGATGTAACTTAGTTTAAATATTTTATTATTAATATGTAGTTTTTTTAAGTTAGAAATTGTAAAGAAAATATAAAAAGTTTAGTTGACAGATCTTGTAGATGTTATTTAATAAAACTTGTTCAGATGAATACTTGCTGTATATATACATACATATATATATATATATATATATATATATATATATATATATATGCATGCACACACAAAGGACAGAGAAACATCCATGTCTCTACATGTGCTGATTGCTGATATTTTAAAGTATTAAATCTGAAAATATAAGTAATTTCAAAAACTATATCCCAGTTTGTGTGTGCTTTGACATTGAGAAAATCCCTGGAATGCAGTTTTTACATGCATAGCCAAAGCATATCATTTTTAGCCACATAAAGCAAGCCACAGAGTTTGCTATGAAGTACAAACACACTTTTGGATGTAACATTTGGATGGATAAATTACAGCCAGAATTACTTTTTTGAAGGTAAACTGTAACAAGAGGGTCACTTGGACAGAAAACGATCAGAGCATGGGTGATGCTGACCTCATTGGGGATTGCCAAAGTTGATGGACTTAAACAACTTTAAAAGCAAGAACTTAGTGAAATTAACCAATTTTTTGTTTCAGGTGTAAAATGTTTGCAGACAAGAATTTTAAATTTTCAAGATTAAATTTTTTTTTTTTCACCTACATTAAATATTATATGGTCCCAAACTGCAGAAACTACTAGGAACTCTATGAGCAAGGCATTCTTGCTCCAAAGAATGATGCAATCAATGAAATAAGCACAAATCTGTTGCAACAGATTCCAGCTATACGACATATTTGATACAGTGTTAAACACATCAAAGCTATTCAGAATTCACTTGAATTCCTGAAAATCTTTGTGTTCATCACAAGCATCAATGAAAAATTGTTTTTCATTGGTTGGTTGATTTTTTTCACAGTATCAACCTCTATGCATTATTTAATGCCAAAATCTAAATATTTTGTACATAATTTTATACTTTCAGGGTAGTTTGTAGATCATAAAATGTATTGCTGGTAATTTCACTACAACTACAATCTCACTACAAAATACAAATTGCTTGTATTTTTATACTTTTTAGTGTTGTACTGATTGTCATTTTGTTATAAAACTGTATTGCAGGGAATTTTACTATAAAAGTGACCTGTTGATTCTTTGTGAGGGACACTATTTGTCCATAGCTGGGACCCTAACAGGTGCTACCACCCCATGTCAGGATGGACCTGGAAACAACAGCAGTTAAGAGGTAGTTCCATGCTCCTCAAAATCTCCCAATTAGAGGCATTGCTGCCAGATGTAGTTTATTGTCATACCCAGGACGACTGAAAATTGTGATACAGGCTTCTCTCCAAAATCAAACAACGGAATTCGTCTAATTGTCAGTCAGTTTTTTCTATATGTAATCAAAAAATTATCCCAAATTGGTTTAACAAAAGAAAAAATGTTGTTCATGGTTCTGAGAGACTGTTTCTTTGAAGTCAAGTGACTTCAATTTCTAAACTTGCAATGATCATCAACATGACACAAAGACAATCTCTCAAGATCACTAGCCTCGACATTTCTTCATGCCTTTCCTATGTCCGGCTCTGTTTTAGCTGTTCTAGGCTTGGACTTCAAAAAATCTTTTCATTATAAACACCTTGCAGGTGAAGCGCTAATCTTGCATACTCAGAAGCCTTGTCATCAAAAGGGACAATATTATTTGTTTTTTTGTTCATGTTTAAATATCTTGTTTTATTTGATGGGTTATTTAAGAAGAAATATATGAAACATTTTTTTGTGTTATAGTTAAAGATATTTTCTCTTGGGCAATCATATTTGTAATATATATTGCACAAAATGTGTGTGTGTGTGTGCGTGTACTGACAAATTCTCAGCTCAATCCATTTTCTAAAATAAAGCCAAATAACAGAATTTCTTTTTGAATCTTTTCTTGGTTGGGTGAAGAACTTTTCAGCATGCCATGCACACACATATATATGTAGATATAGTAAACTGATGAAAGAAATTCAGTAGATAAGAAAACAAGAAAAAAATAATAATATTGATAATAAGACTAACAATACTTATTGTATATTAGTAGGTTTTTTGGTCAAATAGAAGTATGTTGAATAAATATTGAAAATTGTTAAAAAACGTGAAAAACACCTGTGTCCTTTCTCAATGAGAAATAAAAATTAAATTGGCCTTTTTATGTTTATTTATATATATATATATATATATATATATATATATATATATATATATATATATACACTAGTGTACCTGTGTCATAAAAAAATGGCAGCAATTGTCAGAAAAATTTAATAGTGAGATGCAATGAAACAAAAATCTTGAAGCAATGTATTGAGATTCAATAAAGCCAAAAGACTTCACAACTAAAATAAAGGCCAATGAACCATTTAATTAATCTGTTCCCTTTATATTTTTTAGACATACTATGATATTTATGATTCATTGATTACTCTTGGTATTATATAAATTGCTTTTTGTTCAATATCTTTTCATGTTAAAAATTTTATGTGTTTATTATAACAGTGAAATGGAAATACTTCTGGAAAGAAAAAGATTACCAACAAGATGACAAAGACGGCAATCTCAAAACCTATTTCAAGATGAAGTTGAAGCAAGACAATCACTTAACAGACAATGGTATCTGAGTGCCTCCCATGAAAAGCTTGAACAAATAAGACTGTAAACTAAAAAATATAGGAGTAAAGGAAGTGATTAATTAAACGGTTCATTTTGCTTGGGAACTAATTTTGTCTAAATTAGGATAAAAGTTTTATTTCTGTGGATTATTAAACAAGTTATATGTTTTGGGAATTTTCTACATAATTTTTTTGCAGTTGATAAATAAGTGGCCTCTTTCAGAAACTAATAAATAATTTAAACATATAAAATTATTTGGTAAATTAATAGGCAACTGTTAAATAAAGATCCTTCATAAAAGACGTTAAGAACACTAACCAATCAATGTAAAATATCAAAATAGCAACCAAATACCAATACATCCATGCAAGATGTTACTAATACTACCAGGAAATTAATACAAAATTATATTAAATCAAAATTAATCTTACAAATAGAAAGATAAACCATATATAGTGCAACACAGTACAACTAAAATATAAGAAAAAGCATTATCAAATTCCAAAGTTTAACTAAATTGTAAGGTAAAAAGTAAACTATGCTTACAATTTATTGTTAATTCACGTCTTTGATTTAATAATGAATTTTTGTCAAAAAATCTAATGATTTCAAATTTTTCATGTAAACACAGAAAACAGATTTCATATAAAGATCTACATGTTAAAAAAAATTTATGTACGGAATTCACAAAGTATATAACTTGTTTAGCATTTTGTTAAATTACCTCTCTATACCCTTTCATTTTTTATAAAACTGCATTGTCTGGTCTGTATAATTTATGTAAACCATATGTATCCACTTTAAGTTTATATCTGGCTGCAGTTAGCTGGCAATCTATGGGTCATGACCCATTTATATAAAAATTTAAAAAATTTTCCTTCTTTGCTTAGTTTAATTTTAACATAGGTCATATTTGATTGGTTGATCAGAGTAAAGCCCACAAACCTTATAACCTCCCGCTTTTTTTACACAGAAGAGGTTGCATTTTGCTTTTAAATCTAAATAAATCACTGATGAGATGCATTGATATGTATTGAAACACAACTGCAATTGTGTAGCGATTTTTACATGTTGTCAATATAATGTTCTAAAATAAATAATATTGTTCTACTCTGTATTGAGCCATCTTTTAAATTAAATGTTCTGAACAATGGAATTGTACTCTATTCATTCTCATCATACCTATATATATATATATAAATATATATACACACATACACATACTACTCATATTTAAGAATAGCAGTCTGGTAGGGTAGCGAGCTAATCCCTGTTGCAGATGCCTGCTCAGGCACATCTATGTTTCTTTAACATCATGGAAGTCAACCTGTGGTTTATACTACAACTATGCTGAACATAGATAATCTAGTGCAATCAATAGTTTGAACAATGCCATGGTTTTACTTGTGACTTCAAGCTAGTACAGCCATCAAACAGTTTCAGCTACATAATTTTCCATCACAAGGCTTATATAAATATATATATATAGGTGCAAACAAGTATATGTGTGTGTGTATATATATATATATATATATATATATATATATGTATATATACACACACACAAAGTATAGATATATACACATATATACACACACAAACATATATACACCCAAATACATATATACACACATAAATAGACACACACACACATACATATATATTATAAATGCACAGTACTTACTGGAAAGTGCTCAATATCAGTGATAGAGCTAACATATTCAGTTGCGTAGATATGATTTTGTGATCCTGGGTTTCACGCTTTTGCGATCATCAGACAAACTGGTTTCTTATTTAAAAATTGGATCTTTTTATGCTTGTTTGTATTTGATTATATTTGGTAGTGGGAGAGGGAATTGTCTTCTGTGTCTGTTTGGGATGACACTCTCACACACACAGGCATACATACATACATACAGGTGTACGTATTTTAGTTCACACAAATACACCCATATAAACAATCTGAGATTAGGCTAATGGACAAAAATAAATATATATATCTATATATATACAGACACATACACACACAAATATATACATATATATATATATATGCACACGCACATACATATACACTCAAATATATATATACGCACACACACACAGACACATATATATATATATATATAAATAAATAGAGAGAGAAAATCTACAAACATAGACTAAAGACAAACTGAATTTTGGAGAAAATAGTCTGAGTTTGAAAGAAAGAAAAAAACTAATGTTAAAACTGAATGAAAAATCTTCCCAATCACTTTGGGAATATAGGATGGCTTAAAAAAAAACAAAGAACAAAAAACAAAAAAACAAAACAAAGGACAAACCCCATTCCTCCAAAAAGAAAAATAAACACTTAAAATATTAAGATAGTTTAAAATACAAAGTCAGAATAAAGACATAAATGAAAATGTTCAAAAAGTAAATGAATTGCTTATCTGTGCTTGAACATTTTTCCCTTCAAGAAAAAAGGTTAGTGGATGAGGAAAACTTTAAAAAATTCCTAATTCTCTCATTTCTTTTTATTTAAATCCTGTTGCATGTCAAAGATCACTTTCAATCAAAGTAAAAAAAAAAAAAAATACAATATTGCAAGTATGTTTATTATAAATGTGGAAAATGTCCCTGTGAGGTCTGGGTTTGGTGAATAGATCACGTAATAAGAAAACATCAAGTGCAACTGGAGCAATTATACTTCCTTTTACATAAAAGTGCTGTTTAAATTCAGAGATATGTCATTCTCATTATTTGACAAATTTTGTTGTTTTCATCGCATTTTAGCAGTAGTTTTGAATAACATATCACTATACAAAAATTAGACAGAAATATAACTATGAGCTTGCATATACGATATCTTTCCCAGTTGTGAGATTTAGTATAAATGAGAAGCCAGAACCTCTAGAGATCAAACTGAAGAAGATGAGTTGAAAATGATAAACAAGAAATAATATTGGAAAGTGTGCAGAGTGAAGGAAATGGCACTTAGAAATTTATCAAAAGTTTTAGGAAATAATCTGGTTTAGGTAATTGGAGCTCTATAGAAGTCAATACTCAGGGGAGCTAATCACAATGGAATAGTCGCCATCAATATCAAATATTAAATGCCTTTTAACCATTAAGAAATTACTCGGGTAAATTTTAGTAAATAATTTATTTTATTATTCATTTTAATTATATTTCATTATTTTTCTGTGGTTTCCAAACATCTACCACAACACAGTTTTTCTCTTCACAATTTTAATAAGAATCATGCATGAAAAGATTCCTACAACTGCATGAATATCACTCCCGCCCTTATAATTTTGGGATACCATTATTATCATTACAAGGGAGTCTCGGATATCTGAGCCTATTTTAGCCGCTCTATTCTATGACTTTCTTCAAATGTACATAATCTGTAAAGAAAGAGGACGGAAATATCCAATTCCAGCAAATATAGTTTTCAGATCAGTCTATTATTATTACTTAATTAGTATTCTTTACATTTTTTCCTACAGTTTTTGTTACGACTCCAAGATTATAATTTTTTTTCATCAAGAATGGTAGTCAAAAATCTATATTCATTTTTTGCTTGTATGTATGAGAGCTTTGTTTTTCTACTTAGGATCAAAGTGTAGTATGTACCAGGTAACCATCTTTTCTGGGCTGGTATCAGTTCAACTTTCTAATATGGAACCTGTATAATATTAAGTAGGAAGGAATTGGCAGTAATTAGGGAGAAGAGAAAAGAAGGAAAGGTATGGAGGAGAAAAGACATAGGCAAAGTGAACCACTGACACACACACACACACATTATAATTATTTTCTTTTTTAAAAATATATATTTGTGTCATGATGGAATCATATTTAAAAAAAAAAAAAATAATTATAATATTATAATCTACTGTTTGTATCAAGCACTGTTTTTTTTAAATAAAAATAATTGCTGAGAACACCGGATTATAAATGTTACTGTTCTTTCTTATTATATATATATATATATATATATATATATATATAAATGACAGACATAAAAAAATGACAAAATGTCAGAAATTTTCCAAACTTCAGTTCAGAAGTGCAAGGAATATTGTCCAAGCTTTCAACTATCTTAAGTCATCATCAGAGTAGGTAGAAACAATTGATGAGTTTAATAAAAACTTTGTAATAATGTAACAATGCTATTTTTTAAAATAAGCTGTTAGAAGTCTATGATAACAGTGTATGGAGTGCATCTTTGAATCTATCATCATAGAACTAATCAGTGTTGTAAGCATGTGTTGTGATGTACTGTTTTTTTGGGGTGGGGGGTTATATAAATTTAAGGATGTGGATTCATATTTATAGATGCTTGCTTTTTTTCAAAGATCATAAGTCTGTTTTTAATATTTGATTTTGCTAGTATTTTGGTATTGCTTGTGAGTAACTGGCTAATGTCACTGTGATCCTTATGCTGCTTATTAATATTTTCTCTGCTGGCAACTCTGGTCTGATATTCTTGCAAAAAACATACAACTTATTGAACATCAAAAAAAAACTTTTTAAATTCTGGACCACACAAAATAAATAAAACAATATCACCAAACAAACTGAAATAGAAATCTTATGCAACAATATTGTAAACTTACAAAAAGATAAAATTATCACATCTTAAAAAAAAAACTGAATTTATAAAAGACAGATAGTTAAAACAACACTAATACCCTTTTAAACAATCCAAACTTGAAAAAGCTACATACAAACTCAAAAATCATCATATCATCATTATTATGAGGAAAGCTGATAATTCAAAAATTGAAATAAACAAAAGTAGTAGTAACTTGGTTATTAAAAATGACATATCCTAAACTTCCAGTCCCCTATATGAGACCAATGTTTTGTATGAATATACTTACTTACTTCGAGAATGTTTCTCTGTGAATGAAAAACAGAAAATGCCTTGCATAGGATATACCACACTTTCATAGAGACTCACTTGCTATCTATCAGACCATGGTACCATCAGACAACACCTTAATATGCAACATAAGGATCATAGTATCATTAAACAGCTACTCACAACCAATACCAAAATACTATCAAAATCAACTGGTAAAAACAGAATTATGATCTATGAAATAATACTCATACAAAAATTTGTTTGTCTCCTAGCCAGCACACTTGAGAAAATGTACTCTCCAGTAGGATTTGAATCTGTATCTCTCTTTACAGAAGAAATTACCATCAAATCCAGCATAATTTAACTAATCAATTATGAAGAGCTTCAGCTATTCAAGGTTTTATTTGCCTTAAAATGCACTCACTCATTCAGTTTCCTCAAAAGGCATACTGCTCAGTTTCATATCTGAAATGTAAACAAAGTAATTTCTAAAGAATTAATGGTTTTTATTTTTTAATCTGATATATTTTTTATGTTATGTTTAGTGGATACCTGTATTTGAGTAGACACTCTTTCTTTTTAATGGTGCTTATTTTGTTTGCAGGTTGCTTGAGAAAACTTAAAGAAAATGTGCCTTCCACATCTCTTTAACTATGATGATCTCTATAGCCAAGCAATCAAAGCTTGCAGGATCAGACTAGTTCTTCCTGCAAAGGGGAGTGCAGGTTCGAATCCTGCTTTGGAGGGGGGGGATGTACATTTACTTCAAATATATTTCAAATGAATAATGAATGTTATATTTATTAATTTTTTCAATAGATTTATCTTACCTTGAGAAGTAGAATGTTGTCTGCAAAACTTCAAAACAGAAGATAAATCCTTTGAATTTTTATCATATCAGTATCTGTCTATATTTCTGAGATGAGGTATTATGTACACTATTTACATAATTCAGACTATTGTCCTCATCTTCATCATATCATATAGGTACTTTTATCTCTCTCTATATATAAAAGCTAATGTCCATTGCTTTGTAACACAGAAAATATGTTCTTGTTTATATTTAATAGTGTTAGTCTCTTTTTCATACATAACACCAAAATATGTCACAGCTTAAAGTCGTATAATTTAGATGCTGTTCATCTCAACTAGGCAAGCAGCAAAAATTGTACTAATGAAATTTTACAAATGATCAGACATTTTGAAAATGTTTAAAACCATGTTGCAGCTATTTAAAAATATTCCTTGAAGTTTTAATTTTGGTTTTAATTGCAAAAAAAACAAAACAAAAAAGTTGTCAAAATAAAAAAAATTACTTTTGCAGACTTCAAGCTGGTTTTAGACTGTTTTTAATGCCAAAATTTAATCCAAAATAAACTTCAATTATGCTATGATTGATGTCTGCCGATGACAAAAATTTAAACTGTAATCAAAACAAATTACAAAAATGAAGCAGCAATTATAGGAATATAGGATTTGACAAAAATTAGTTAATTTAATGATTGAGAATGGATTAAAAAATATTTTTTTATTAAAATATTGTGGAAAATTTATTTGTTTGGTGCTAGTATTTGTTACTTGTCTACACTTTTCAAAGTTCAAGTGGATATTTTGTCAGCTCTTGTTACCTAGATGTACTGAAGGATAATTTCATTTTACAAGTGTCTTGTGGAATAGCTAAATTATGATTGATCAAAAGTGACAAAACCATGATATTACTCCCAATGCAAAAACTATTGAGTTAGAACAAAAGTTTGTAGACTTTCTTTAATAGGTAGCAGTTGAACATGTGATTTTGTTTCACACATGACTGAAATTTATCACATGTAGGGCAAGGTGACATTTCAATCCATTTTTCTATATAATTCATGCATGGATTATGAATTTTAAATGTTTTTTTGTTAAAAGTGAAAACAAGATGCACTTTGGTCATTTGATGCACTTTTATTTCTAGAAAGAAGAAAATACTGTACAAAGAGCAAAAGAGATATGTACCATTTATGGAGTTGGTGCTATAGCCGAGAATACTGTTTGTTGATGATTTGCTAGGTTCAGGAGTGGAAATTTAAAATTTTTAATTTTTAAGAAGATATGCCTGCAGTCATTGATGAGGACCAAATTAAAATCCTAATTAAATATGATCCAAGATGCATGACAGGGTACATTACATATAGATACTCTACATATCTCATATGAGAGTTGTAAAGCATTTGAGAACACTAAGATATTTGAAATGCTAGAAGGTTTGGGTGTCTCATGATTTAATGTAAAAAAAATTTCAACTTGGAGTAAAAGATATCCTTGTGAAAATGAAATGTTAGTCTGTATCCTAAGATGGTTCTGCCATCTGGTGGGATTAGAAGGGCATTATTTATTACAAGTTCCTTCCACAAAGAATGAGACACTGAATTCAGATAAGTACTCTTCAGTTGGACTGATTATGGAGGCATAATGGATAATGGCTCAGACTGAAGAATCTGAGAGCCAAATCCCAGTTGAGTTATTACATTCACTTATGTGCTAATACCCTTTTGAAAGTTATGGGTTAAATAGCAGGACAGATGGGATCCTATAAGTTTGAGTGGCAAGCAATCTAGAAGAAGGACAACTGTGGATTCAAAATCTGAGGAGGGATGTTTGGTAACCTTGTGGCATAATGTGTACCTCTTCTTTGTATTTGGTTTTTCTAAAAAGTATCATCGGTTCAGTATGAGTCTTCACCACTATGACCAAATTATATGTGTGCGGCTGTTTGGTTCTAAAAGCTGAGCTGCTGGACACTCATATGTCAAAAAAAAAAAAAATAGTACAGTCCTATGTGTGTGTGTATATATATATATATATATATATATATATATATATATATTGTGGGTACTTGAGCAAGAAAATCATGGGTGGTCCTAAGCCACCCCCCAATGGTTGAGAAAGAAAACTCACTGCATAAAAAACATTCTGACTTCAGCATGGTATTGCATTGCTGGTGGTTGTTCTTGGAGAGGTTCAACACTAAGACTAATAAAATGTGAAGAGTCTGTTGATCATTGTTTCTTTTGCATCGATTCTGCATCTTTAGTAGATTCCAAATGCCTTCACAACTATAATAAAATCTTCTGTGTTTTCTGACAACTTGCATATTATATATATATATATATATATATATATATATATATGAGAGAGAGAGAAAGATGGACATATATATTTACACATATGAGTATATTTAAAAAAGTTGTGTGTGTGTTTGTGTATATGCGTGTGTGTGTGTGTGTATATATATATATATATATATATATATTCATAAGAGCATGTGATGAAAAGTCATCAGGTTGACCAAGAAGACTTTCCTCAGCAAACATTTTAGTCAGATTTGCTAGATTGGGCCAAGAACTTTTCATCATTTGTGTGTGTGTGTGTGTTTAAACTGTAAGTAATCTAACTAATGGACTGTAAATGGATAGCAGAATTGGGAATGGGAGGGATACTAAAAAGGTTAACATTGTTAAGGATAGGAAAATTGTGGAGAGACATGACCAACCATGTTCTGATGATGCAGAGCACATAGAAGATACATGGTACATGTATATGTGTATAGCTAAACATATATTTGTGCATATATCAATCTATATATATATATATATATATATATATATATATATATACTAGTTCAAAATTCGCCTTATTGGGTGGCATTTAAGCTAGCTTCTGCGGAGGACTCTTGAATGGGCCTTTGGCTTATTCAGAAGTTTGAGAGTCTTTAAGTATTTGAATATTCTCAGCTTTGGAAGCTCTCCTGGCTATCATTTGATCTGAGTTTTCATTTACATGAGACTTTTTTTTTTACTCACTGCAGCTTTGGCTCTTTTGATTGCAAGTCCTCTATTGGTGGAGATTTCTTTTTGTAAAGAATACTGTTGCTTTATATGATAAGGCAACAATAAACTACAGAAGAATTCAAAATTGATCACTGCATTTAAGTATTGCATTAATATTTAAGTTTACCTTTTAAAAGTTCAACAATAATTCTTCTTTAATTTAACTTAATTAAAAACAATAATTTAATTTAAAGACAATTTGATGTACATATGTCCTTACTTTCCCTACAAACAATTATTTTTATTCTATGAGTGACTTCCTCTGGATTTTGCAATTAATTTCAATTATTCCCAAGTTATAAATATTGTTAATGTACAAAGAAATTTGTTACAAAAAGTTGCAGAAAACAATTGTAGTAATGAAAACTTGGCAATAATCTGAAATTTCAGGATTGCAGGTCAGGATGCAGCCTGGAATATTTTTAATTTGCTGATGATATGATATATTAAGTTGAAAAAATATGACACACTGACATTTGCATTTTATATATTTTGTCATCCACAGACAGACTATTTCGGTGTTTCACAGCTCATCAGTGTGGCTAGACATCTGACTGCATCAAACCAGGATCGAAACCTGATTTGGTATCAGTTGGAGATTTTACCCCTAAGCCATTGGTGCACAGCAGGGATGAAGGTGAGTTTAGACATACTTATTTTTAGACAAACACGCCAGTGACTGGATAACTCGATTTGTCTTAATGAAGAGTCTTGCATCACCAGCAATAATAGCTACTGTTTACAAATTCACTTTTCCTCCCCTCGAAGAGCTCAAACGAAACAATTTTTTCAGGAGCATGTATATATTGTCATCCACAGAAAGACTATTTCACATCTCATCAGTGTGGCTAGACATCCAATTGCCTCAAGCCAGAATTGAAACCTGAATGATTTGGTATCAGTCGGAGATTTTACCCCTAAGCCATTGGCACACAGCAGATGGGTACAGGGTTGGTATAGATGGAATAAAATTCCAATAACCTTAAACACTATTTTTTAAAAAAGTCCTCTATACAAAGTAGAGCAAATAATATTTATTCAAAAATTATAACATAAGCATGTTATAAGATCACTACAAAAATCTTTTGTAGTGATGTTATAACATGCTTATGTTATTTTTGAATAAATATATAATGTTTATTTGGGTAGCAACTTTTCTTTTAAATATCTTGCATTAAATATAAAGACAAAGAAGACTTAATTTTTTATTAAGTTTTTCCAGTTTTGCAGGAGTTATTGAGTCCAAAAAATTTCCAAAGTTTTTATCGTCCCAAGCACTTTCAGCCATTTCTATAGCCATTTCCAAGAGCGTTTTGTCTTTGGTGTTGTTATCATTTCTTCATGTTTTGACTGTTACGCTGTAATTTATTTTTGTGTTGTTTTGAGTAAGAGAGTTCATTCCGAGTCTTCACATGTTGTGTGCAGCTGGAAATTGTATGAGCATCTTTTGAAATTTTAGCACTTCATTTACACTGTTAAATAATGTCAGGTTGATAGTAGTAGAGAAATGCTTGATATACATGGCATCTCTAACAGTGAGATGTTTCTGATAATGGGATTTATATAGAATCTTAGTGTTTCATAGCACTTTGGTCTGATAAGTGACACATGAGACGTCTACTCAAAGAGATGATAGAATGCCTGGTATAGATAACTGAATTGTGACAAGAAACCCAGGTTCTGTACTGGGCAGTGAAATTGATACACTATATTGGGGTTTGCTAGTTTAGAATTGATAGTGTTATTTTGCTTAGTGACAACAAGGTTTGCCCTCTTCCATTCCCTGGTATATATTATAAATTTTACATTTTTCAGGAATTACGGCAGAAATATGGTGTTTAATGTATGTGTATGTATATATATATATATATATATATATATATATATATATATATATATATATATATATATATACACTGAAAGTTTATAGTTTGACTAAGAATCACTTCTCTAGTAAAAATCTACTATTTGGTTATTTGGTCAGATTTTAAGAAGTGGGTTGGAAAATGAACTTTTTAACACCCCCCTCTTTTGTATGTGTGTACTATATATATATATATATATATATATATATATGCATGTGTGTGTACTATATGGATATATATATATATATATATATATATATATATATATATATATATATATATATATATACACACACACACACACACAAAACAAATTTATATAAAAAGTAAAAAACAAAAAGTGCAGCTCCAAATGCACTTAGGTGGCATTCAGAATTGCTTGTGCTGGTAAAATGCATGCAACAAAACATGTGGAACAATTTCTTGAAACAAGATATATAAACATTACAGAGAGAAGAAAAAAGTCAGTCAACAGTAAAGAGAAAAAAAGAGGGAATCTAAAAAGAAAAAAGTATTAAACACACAGAGACACACGCAAAGGAAAAAAACAGAAGTGAGGTGGTGAGGTAGAGAAGCAATTTAAAAATCAAGGAAAAATGGTATTAAATGCATCAAAATTCATAAACGAATGCAAATATTGATTTCTATTTATGTGGATAGCTAAAAAGATATATGAAGAGAAAATGGGGTAAGTCTGTGCTGGTAAGTATTTCTGAGCTATACCTAACAACATGTGTGTGTGTGTGTGTGTGTGTGTATATATATATATATATATATATACATACGCACATACACGCACTGATTTATCAAAGGTTTAACTGCATTGCCTTATTTTCTTGTGGGTAGTGTGTCATCAATGTTGAACAGACACTGGCAATACAAAACAACGATTGAACATCTCTTTAAATATTCCGGTATACAAAACATAGTTGAAGATCATAATGGTTGATTATGCATTTCCTAGTTATTTAAAGCCAGAAAATATTTTTAGATTCTAGTAATTTTGGAGGTAGATAATAATGATTTACTGATACAAATTCTACTAATTAACCTATCACTTTCCCAAGGTTATTTGTGTATAAGTGAAGTAGAATTGGAACACATCTCTCTGAATTCCAATTCCTAGTTGTTATCCATTACACCATCTGCACATCCAAGCTAATAGCACCTGATATTCCTAAGTTGTCATGCATCTAGGTGTTGCCCAGGATTGATACAGCAAGATCACCAAGAATATCAGCTGATGATAAAACTAAATAAACTGTCATATTGTAAACATTTTCAAGGCACAGCAAAAATGAAGAGAATCTCTTTCAGATGGACAAAAATAATTATCTCTTTTATAATGGAAAAGAGAAGAACTAGTCTCATAGGAATTTTAGTTAATAACAACAGGCAAAATTGTATCAACAGTATGTAAGACAGAATAGTTTGGGTGATACTTAAGTTTTGTAAAAAGCTATTTCAAGTGTACACACCTATTTCAAAAAGTTCAGTTGATGAGTTTGAAGAATCTTGTGAAGATGCCAGTAAGGTCATGGACAGATAGAAGACCAATGACATCATTTTAATGGTTGAATTCACTTCAAAATTAGGAAAATGAGAATGTTGGCTCTAAGAAAAGTTGGGTTAGGAAAGAAGAATGAAAGAGGCAAAGTGAAAGAGAGAGTCAACTTCTCAGATATAAAATGACATTTATGAATACAAGAAGTCTTCAAAAATGAAAATTCAACAAATTCACTTTGGAAAGACCTAATGAGAAATAAAAAAAATGAAATTGATTTTGTAATTGTTAATCAAGTTAACAATGATATAACATGGCTGTGCAGCTCATGTAACATTAGTTAATGGATTGGAAAGAGAAATTGCAAGTCAAATTTACCACACTCACTTTTGCAAAAAAAAAATACCCTTGGGAACTGTATGAATCGATCCCTTCTTCTTCCAGCAATTATTTCACTGGCTGATTAGCCTAGGTTGCTAAACTGTCTAGTAGAAGGACAACTCTGAAGTGAAAATCTTATGTAGTCTTTGCAATGCACATACTATACAGCCATTGAAAAGATTAACAAGTTCCCAGTTCACTGTGGCACGGTGTTGTGCACTTTAAGATCTCAACCGAGGTCAAATTTAAAAAACAAAGATATAAATGCAATAAACAACAGTTATATCAGAAATGTTTATAGAATGGTGGCTCTCAGATCTGATTTTAAAACTGAGCAAAACAAAACAATTCTCAGAAAAGAAAACATGTCTGAGACATCAGTGATTATCAGTTAGATTTCCAAAGCATATGCAAGGCTTTGTGGAACATTGAAAATAACATGGAAGATATGAACATAAGTAATATTAAGTAGGGAAGCAGCAGAAATAATAAACAAAACAAAAACAATATTTATATATTTTTCACAGTAATACTTAACAAGCATATCTCATGGACTATAAATTATTTGCAAAGTTATTTATTGAAGATTCAGATTTCAATACTAAATTGGTAAGGTACTTATAAAGTTTACTTTATTTGATTGTTTTTGCATGAAGCTTGTGAACATGACAACTTTCAGATTATTTCAAAAATGAAGTGGGGATCAGATATTTTAATGCAACAAAGAGAAATAAATAAAATTTCTAACTCATCAGGGTTCTTTTGAAATAAGGGGCCAAACACGAGAATTTACTAATCATGACCAGATTTAGCAAAATTTACATGATACAAATAAAAAAAAGAAAGTGACAAATAGTGGATTCTACATTTTTACTAACTATGAATATAATGTAATAAGGAATCACTATAAGAAACAGAATAATTGCTAAGAGGAAAACAAGTTCTAATCAGATCAAAGAAGAAATCAAATTTCCAGGAGGAATTGAGAACAGTTTAAAAGGTTTGTGGGATGAGGACAACCTTGAAAATATTAATAGCAAACTAAAGTTAAGGAATCAGAAGTGATTATAAGGAAAATAATTGGAAAGGGAAATAATTCAATGTTATCAGCAAAACAGATGAAAAATATGAGTTTTAAAAAAGTTAATATTGGAAGAATGATTATGAGAAAAAATGTTTGCCAAGAGGAAAAAATGATTTAATCTGATCAGAAAGAATATCACCAAAGTTACTGCACTAGAGATAGTTTCACCCAACACCGCAAACTGCTATGAAGCCAAAACATTAACCTAAAACCTTCAGTCAAGTTCTTCAATAGTCTCATCAGATCAAAACTTTTATATGGATGTCATGCATGCCACCAAACTCATTTGCAAATATATAAATTGCCAGCTGTAAACAGCCACTTTTTCAGATTAATGGATAAAAATGGCTTTGAACAAATAAAACCAGTAGGTCTCAGTGAGAACTATCTTTCTTCAAACTTCTCTCAATATTGGAAAGAGCAATAACAGTGGGCTTAGAAACCTATTTTCTTGGAGGTGGTACTCTTTGGGTATGAGCTCCTTACAGACAATAACAACTTTTTGCAGCAGGGAATTTTGCACATGGGGAATAAACTTGTGATTCTGTTGCATGTATACCCCAGCTGAAGCAAATTGTGGAAAGGATGTGTTGTTCTGTTCAGGAGGATATATACTGGCACTACTTGACCCCAAAGGATGACAACTTGCAACTAACCAATGCGATCTATTGATATGAAGTTTGGTTGAAGGGTCCTGAGCACAGCCCTTACCAAGTTGAAGATTGTGTGTAGAATAAGGTGCCACAGAGTAGGTGAACCACAATGTTCAGCAGGGGTCAGGTGACTAAAAACGTCCACAGTCCTGTCTGGTGGAAAAATTCCCTGCCATATGAAGGCTCTGTGCTCACGCTGCAGTGTCACCAGATCGGAGGAAGACTCTGACAGCACAATGTTGGAGAGTCTACTGTATGACAATGGAGATGTAGAGTCAGACAGATTGACTGAGGATGAAGCAAGAGAGGGAACAGAACCCCCCTCCCTGCTCTTGCAAAGAAGCACCTGGAAAAAGTGACAGCTGCCAGGCTGCCACCTTTGTGATCACTAGAATTACCTTGAAGGTCCAAGAGGCCCAGTGTGGTATATGGGATGAGCAAGCATAAACTGGATTAAATCTGACAAAAGCAGTAATTTGAGCTTTGCTTAATCGGAAGTTCTCTGTGGCTGAATGGCCTTAGCACACCAGGCTTAATGGTGTTTCTATATAGGATAAAGGTTTGATTCCACTCAGAAAACTTATATTTTCTATGAAATTTTAGGTTGGTTTAATCCTGTTTAATTAAAGATCAGAGCATTTACTGAAATAAGAGTATAAAAAATAATGTATAAACAGAAAATACATTAAATATTTGTTGGATTTAATCCATTTCCTATGACATGTTGTCATTGTTTATGTTAGGTTATGAATTTAGAGCAGATAAGACAGATCAAGAAAGATCAGTGAAAGTGTGTGTTTAAAAGCAGTAATTAGAGCTTTGTTTAACCAGAAGTTCTCTGTTGCTGAATAGTCATGACACACCAGACTAAATGGTGGTTCTGAATAGGATACCGGTTTGATTCCAGTCAGAGAACACAAATTTTCTACAAACATTCAGGCCAGTAAATGTAATTAATAATGTTTAATTAAATAACAAAACATTTACTCAAATAAGTATATCCATAAAAAAATAACATACAAACAGAAAATATATATATATATATATATATATACACATACACACTTCTTATTTTCCTATACACACACACAGAGAAACAAACATATTTATTTATTTATTTATTTATATACACATACAAGCACAAAAGTATATGGATTAGATATTTATCCACATATATAAATTGAGAAAATTCAAAGAGAATGTGGAAAAGTCAGCAATTTTATATTTTTTGTGAAAGAGTGTAATAGAAAATATAGAACAACTTCAATGGTTGAGAAATTTCATTTCAGTCATTTGGACATTAGAGATTGGTTTCCTTTGTTTAAAACCATTTGACTATTTTGAACCAAAGGCAGAGATAAAAGACTTGAGTGGGAATAATGTCTTTTTGATGGCCACTGCTTTACCTTATATCTGTTTCATGGTCAAAGCCAAATAAGTGTACTTCCATGGCACATGACTTGTGATAAAAACAAAAGTGTTCTGTTCATTCCTTATTGATCAGAATGGAGTCATCAAAATGTTTGAGTAACAAAAATGAGTGAAAAGCTTTAAATATAAAAAAAATCTAAGGGCATGATGCCAAAGTTGACAGAGATTAAACATAATAATATTATTAATATAATAGCACCAAAAATCTGCTACTCAGAATTTCATACTCTGAGTAGCAGATTTTTTATACTGTTGTATTAATAATATATATATATATATATATATATGGATATATGGCTGAGAGGTTAGACTCTTTGCTTTCTAACCATGAGAGCCGGGTTTGAATTTCACCATAGTTGATTTGTCTTAATATTATTGGATCGGTCTGGGGAGTCGATCCCAGCATGCAGCACCTTTGGAAAATGCCCCAAAATAATACTATGAGTATTGGTAAACGAAACTCTTTGGGAGACATTGATGGTTTTGCTAACACAAAGTCAGAAGTCATTGTGACTGAGGGATTAAGCATGCTGGCCTTGTTCAGACTGTTGATCATGCTCGATAATGTGTTCACTCCTAGAATCTGTACCTAATATCTGCTCAGCATAGTTGCAGTATAAACCACAGCTGGGATCTGTGGGTGTTGAACAAACACAAAAGTGCCTGAACAGGCATCTGCAACAGGAATTGGCTAATCACCCAAGTAGACAGGCATCCTTGGATATGAGTGGCCAGCCATTATATATATCACATCTTATCTTATGCAAGAGTCCATATTACAGGGTGCCCAGTAAAAAAGCGGTAAATTCAGAAACATGAGACAACTGTTGAAAATGGGTGACAATTGATGTAACTGAAAAATTCAGGCAGAATCTTTGCATATTTTGTCAATCTCTATGTTGGATGTTCTTCTTTGAAAAGTATGATAACTTGACACTCAAAATCAGCAAGTTATTTAGCCATAAAAGAAGGGCAGAACAAAAGACAAAAGTTGTCTGCAAATAGCCTTTAAATGATGATTCACAAGATTGAGCAGCAATTAATCAATCATAAAAGAGCCAGAGTTAAGTAATTACCTGAGAGTCAAATGATTATTCAAGGTCATGAATATTCAAGAAATCTATTCAAGGTTATTCAAGGTCAATTATTTCTGAAAGATAAAACAGTGATAATAAATGTGCTGCTCTTTTATTGGGCAGCCAACCTGTAGATAATGTTGGTTTTCATTTTTTGTAAGGCTTTTGCTTTGGTCAGAGTGTTGACCTGATATCCAATCCTCCCCATTTCTCAACCAGACTTGGAAATAGTTCTGGCAACTGCCAAACAGTAGTTTTTCTCTCTTCTTTTAGCTCAGCTCTCTTACAAGACTAATGGGCCTCCAACTTCCCTGCTATTTATTTCCAGAGTTGAAGGTGTGACAAGTGTGGATTCATGCCATTCCTAAGTGAATAAATGCAACTAGCCTTGCCTGTAACTGGAATTGCCCATTCCATTTTCCATGCCAATAATGGCATCACTGCTCTTCATTTTTACTTGGCAGATGAAAAGCTTTGGAGTAAAACTATTGAGACTGTTCCATAATAGTGAGACTCATTGCATTGCTTGACCTAAATGTACTTAAAAACTACATTATAGGCAAGAAGACAATTGTTCTATAGCTTTTTTTTATCATTTCACCTCAAGCAAGGCAATAAAGTCACTAAGGTAGTTACTGAGTGAGAAAAGAAAAACATTATTAAGGAGCAAGAACAATAAAAGAATAGAAATTAAGAAGACAAAAGAAAGCAATTGATTTGCATTTAAATTTTTGAACATCAAAGTTGATTGGGAAGCAAGAGGCTGGAAGAGAGTTTTACAAGCAAGAAGTGCAAGGGAAGAAACTGTCAGCATAGAACTTACATCTAGTAATTTCAAATGTAAAATGATGAAACCTATCTGCCAATCTAGTAGTGCACTTACATTTGTAAAGTCAACATACAAAGAAGAAAGCTCATCAGAACAATTACCATGAAAGTATCTGTAGTAAAGACACTGGGAAGGTCAGTTATGGCATACTTGAAGAGTTTCTGTAACTGTTTTGGAAAATAGGACTATTCTGGAGAGTTATCAAGAGATTTGCCAATCACAAAAAATATCTGTGATTTAAAACTTAGTTTGAGAATTAATGCCACTGAAATTCTAATAATATCAACATTCTTTGATATGTGCTACAATATTGGAGAATGTACATTTTAGAAGATTTTTGAAGGTATACATGGCATTTATAGAGAAGTCATATAAAACTCATGTTCACAATCCTAACCAGAATTTAGAATAGAAAACCTATTTGACAGATGACCATTGTAGAGGAGTCAATGTGCCTTGTCTCTCATTGTAAATAATTTCTTAACAAGTGACTCGGATGAATTTGCAACATGCCAATGTAAGAGAGGAAATCAATTTATAAATCAAGAATGATCTCAGCCACACTGATGACAAGGGAAAGTGAGAAATGGAACATTTTTCAAAAGTCATGCCCAAAAGGAAACATGCTTTTATGTTTCTTTGACACCAGAGGTCATTACCTGAAATGGACAAGGCTTAATAGTGTGTTGTCCTTTTCAACTCAAATTGGCAAGGAAGTAGTTGGAAAGGTTAACTATAAGCCACCTACACACAATTCATAAGAGAAAAGACATTCACTACCCAAGATCCATATGGTATTCTCAGCTGAGACCAGAATAAGAGCCTTTTCAAATCACTTCCCCTGCATCTTGAGTGATTCAAGATAATACAAGCTTTATTGTTAGCTTATTGAAGTAAGGTTAAAATTTGGTCTCTGTTGTTTGATGTAGTTGCTAGGGAAAGAATAGATCTTGTGGCTGAGGTGAATGCTGGTATTTATTCTCTGATATTTATAATGCATCTCAAATTAATACAGTTTAAGACTTTTGTGCTTCAAGGGAAAGAGGTTCTAATTGCTGATATTTCTTGTCTGCATTCCAAGCTAATGAAATGGAGTTGTATTCATTTGCAATAACCAACTTTGGTTAGAGCAATACTAGCAACAAAAGCTGGACACATTTGAATAAAATAAGGCAATACAAAGCTCAAATCCTCTCTTTTAGTCTATCATAATTTGCTCTTGACAAATAAAAGAATTTATGGATTTATGGATTCTATAAAATTTCAACAAATTACAAAACAAAAGAATTTTGGGACTTAGGTGCAGTATTTCTAAGTGTGGGGGTCTACGTTTGCACTAACCTTAATAAACAAGACAAAAAAAGATGTTTCTCTTTTTTTTTTTTTAAATTGTAAAAATTCCTTGCAAGTACTTTGATCTGCACTTATAAAATATGAATAACACCCTGATTTTTGGTAATTTTTTTAAGGTTGGAATTGTTACTAGGCAAGTTAAACAAGTTCTGATTTAAAATTTATATTTTCAAAAAACTGCTAAAAATTTAATAAAAAAACAAACTTTAATTTAAAATTTATCATTTCTTGGGGTGAATTAATAAGTAACTTTACATTATTTGAGGTGAATTAGCAGAAAGGATCCAAAAAGAGTTAAAAATGATATAGCTGGTAATAAACTTACAGGAAAAAGTTACAATTTTGGCTAGGAAAAAAAGGCCACAGTTACCACATATACCTATATATAAGCTGATTTCATATATAGTGCAATGCATGAATTTTAACCCCTTCCAGTAAAAAATTACCTCTATATAATGCAACTGGTCACTGAAAATGCAGGATTTTTAACTTCTTAAAAAAAAAATTACACGTGTATCAGGTAAACACCCTCACCATACAAGAAAAAATGCAGAAAAAAACTGATCATAAAAACTCACACAAAACTCAAGGATATACAACAATTTATGGTGGCCAGAAAAAAGTAACAGAATATTTATTCAAGTACCATAAACAATCAAGGTAATAAAACTGAAAATATTTTAAATCAGTTATTAACTGGCAATATATGACTATATAGTGTTTATAGGTTTTATTCATACCAAGTCAGATTTTAAAGGGTACTTGAGAAACCTAGCTGTGCAATATATATTATATTTGCATAAACTTGTGTTTGAAATAGGCTTAATATCATCTGTCAAATTAATCCTTATCAGTTCCAATTCTGATGAAAATCGAAATTAACATTAAAATTTTTATAAAGAATTTTTTTAAAAGGTTTTACTTGATTTAATACTTAAATTTAATTATAATTGATTTTTATTTATATTTTAAAACTGTATTTACATATTTGAATTTATTTATTATTTAATTTAATACATAGCTGATTCATTTTATCTTCGCAAGGTCACATGACAGCCCATTGTTTGTTGTTATGAATCACTATTAAAATATAAACAAAACCCTATAAATTCTAAAATACTCGACCAAATTCAACCATTCTTTGATTATCAGTCAATTCAGGACACAAACAAACCTAATCTGGGGTTATTTTGCAGATAAAAACTTTATTTCAGCACTTAATTCAACATAAACTATCTTTGTATGCAGTATCCATTGCTTGTGTACATTTTGGTGTAAACTTTAAGAAATGCCTTATACGGCCATAGATTATTTTACATTACATCCAATTATTGTTGAGAATTCGACAGTCAATCTTACTATTAAAGAAAAATGAAGAAACAGTGCTAACATCATTGTTTTGTGATGTTTTTTTACCTTGGTTCCAAAATTTGTTATTAATTCTTATTAATAAAAAATAATTCATTATAAGGCCTGCAGACTCTTAGGTTTGCTTACAATATTTTCCTGTCTGAATTTTTATGATGAGAAGTTATTATTTACATCATTAACCAAGAAGTAAACTCCTAATTATGGGTTCAATCCCTGAGCCAGGTAGTGTGTATTTGAACCGAGTAGTAAAAGGGTGAGCAATAACTGAGCAGGACTAAAAATAAGAATTTAGACAAGTTATGCCTAGATAGTGGAACAAGAACAGTCTATCCCTGTAGATTAAATAAAGGGCTCAGTTCAGAATTCCCTGTAGCTTACCCAGATTGACAAACACCTAATGAAGGCCAGAGTGTATAACAATATTTTCCTATCTGAATTTTTAAAATGTGGAATTATCTTTATTTAAATCATTTACCAAGGATTGAACTCCCAATTATTAGTTCAATCCTTGGGCTTGGCAGTGTGCACTTGAACCCAATGGAAAAAGGGGGTGAGCAATAATTGAGCAGTACTAGACACGATATCCCTAGTCATGGGCAATGGAACAAGAACAATCTACTCACCATAGATTAAATAAAGAGTTCAGTTCAGGATTTCCTCTAAATTACCCATACCGACATACACCTAATGAAGGCCAGAGTGCACAACAGCTGAAACGTTGTGATGACAACACCAAAGATGAGGACAATAGTCTGTACGTAAGTAATGTAAACAATATTTTCCTGTTTCTTAATATTTTGTGTAGTGTTTGGAATGCACATTTCCTCTTCTGATGCTCTTTTGAATTTTTGTCACATTTTTTATCACATCTCTTAAAAACCTTCCCAGATAGTTAAATTTCCGTCCATGCTAGATTTTGAGATCTCCAATTTCTAGATTGCATTTTGGGCTGCCTTTTTTGCTGAAAACCATACATTCTGTCTTCATACAATTCATGTTTAGCCTTTTTGTTTTTTCACTTTCCTTTAATACCCTGTCTAAGAGTTCTTGCAGATTTTTTTCTGTCATCAACATGGCATTATCTTATATTGGTACCTCTTAAGAAAAATCTTTTATTTCACTGTTATAGTTAGTAAACATCTATGTAACATGAAATTTCCTAAGAAAATAAACATGATTAAAGGAAATAGAACTGTAAAGAATTTAGTGGAAGACACTAATAAACAAAAAACAATAAAGGTCACTGAGGCTTTCCATGTCTGCACAAAAGAATTAGTGCACATTCTTTTCTTTTTTTTTATAAAAGAAGTTGACTATAGTCGGGATCATCAAGTCAATGTGAATGATCCTTTCCTTATGTGATAGTGAAACACACCTGTTTTATAGTTAATAGATTCTCCCACCTATAATAAGTAGGAGTAGTAATAGTAATGAGGGGTCACCCAGTCAGTCGATGCCGGACAGCCATTAGTTGGATACTAAAGTATCAGCGACCACAACTAGATTTCTCTGCGTCATTACCTATTATATCAAGTTCCTAACGTTTTGTACGTCGAACCTATTTTAGGACTGACTTAGTACAAATACAAGCCTCCACTGTGAAACTACTCCATAACACCTTAGCTGCATAGTATGTGCTTTGCCAGGGCTACACAGTTTTGAATTCAGAGTTTTCCTTCTCCTAGGTTGGATGCCACCCTGTGATATAGAACCCAGTCTGTCCTGCTATTTACCCATAGCTGGAGGAGAGGTGTTGGATTCATGCCTTTCTCAAGGATATTAACATGCAAGTGAATGTAATGAACTTGACTGAAATTCAAAGTTGGTCCTCTGATTCCTCAATCCGAGCCTCTATCCATTATTCTACCAGGCTCCCTTTTTCTATAAGCATAGAACTTTTTTTTTTTTTTTTTAACTTGATCACAGCAATTTACTATATGGCTTTGACAATTGGATCTGAACACTGTCTGTGGTGAAAATTATATGTCTGTTTCAAGTATGTAGAATAACTTGCAGGTATAAACTGAACCCCAAAATATAACAACCCCTTTTAAGGAAAACTGAGGTCAATTTTGGAAAGATAAATTCAAATTGGCCATGAAGCTTTTTGGATTTGTTACTTCAGGAAAAAAAATGTATTCATTTGAATGTGTAATTTTTCAAATTTTCATTTGGGGAGGTGCTGCAGATTATTGTAACATTCTGTACAAAGTGCATCAATGGGTTTGTAACCTAATGAGGAAAACAAATATTTATTTACATAATATAATCCTCCTCCTTGTCAATGCACTTAATTCAGTGACAATATTAATATGAGATTAAACATAATACAATGAAAATTTCAGATCAAAAGCAACCAATAACTCTGTGTCAGGTTACGAACTTAGTGATCCACTCCTGTATATATGCATATTTGTATGCACGGTTATACACACACGTGTGTGTGTAATCTTATAGATACTTACTGAATAATAATATTGTTTTGTTACTTACCGTATTTCTACAATTTTGGCTGTGTATATCGCCCCAAACTCTAATTCTGGCTCCCGCTGTAAAAACAAAAAACAACAAATGTTAAAAGATAAATCAGTTTTTAATTAAATAAATATCACATTAACAGATTTTGAATTAGGCAATAAAAATAATCATCAATAAAGCTGCTGGGAGCTTTTAGTTTCTGGATTTTTACCAAGTGAGGCACAAATTGATTTTACCATAAAATATAGAGATTAGTGTCCTCGTCTTTAGCATTTTTATCATATTTTACAGTAGGACCTTGTTATTCAGGATAGATTCTCTGTAAATAGGTAAATCTGCAGATAATAGTGAATAATATATATTAACTATGTTAGGTTTTACTAGAAGCCCATTAGATGTGATGAAACTCTCCCCAACCCAGAAGAAATGTAAGACAAAAACTTTTCAATAACAAATGAACAAACATTTTTTATTTTAATTATAATAACTTTCCAGATATGTTTTCCTGGGATCTATTTCCTTTAATCGTGTTTATTGAATATTTCATATTACAATACAGATGTTAAACACATGAGAGCGTTATCACTTCGAAAATTTTCCTTCAGCTTTCTTTCTAGAAACACATATATACAGCTTCAACATACCCACAGATAAGGCTTTTTTCTTTTCTTTTTAATCATTTCATCCAAAGTAAGGTAACAATGTCACTAAGATGTGGGAGGTTACAAGAAATAAAAGAGAATGAGAAGCCTTTAGTGAGGAGAAGTGAAGAAGACAATAAAAGAATGGGATTCTGGAAGAGAGAAGATAGTGATTGACATTGCATTTAAATCTTTGAAGGTTGGAAGTGACAAGAAAGCAAGAAATCAGAAGGGAGTTCCACAGGCAAGAAGTGTGAGAAAAGAAATTGTTAAAATAGAACATATGGCTGCATCTAGCTAGTTCAACAGTAAAACGGTGGGACCTAGTTGCCAATCTAGAAGCATCAGGCATCAGGCAGTTGAGGCACTAAGGAGAAGAGTTCATCAGAACAATTTCCATGAAAATATTTATAGAACAGACAGAGAGAAGCCACAATATGTTGGTGGGAAAGTCACTGAAGACAAGATGCTAGGTCATAATTGATCACATTACTGATGATTATATGAATTTTGTCAAGAATTTCAAAACATCCAGTAAGAGAATTAGACCAGATATGGCAGCAGTATTCAATGTAAGGATGAATGGTAGATTTATAAATATGCAAAAGTGATTCTCATGAGAAGGATTATGTGACATGATAGAGAAAACCAACTTGCCTAGCAGCAGATCTAGCAACTGATTCAATATAATCACTCCACTTCAAATTGTGAGTTCAAGAAGGTGGAAAGTGTTGTTCTCTTGAAGTCTAGCATCAACCATGCTGGCAAGCAGAAATAGTCCTTTTTGATTAAATGAAAGCAGTTTCTTAAAGGCTTGCTGGAAATTTTAAAAACGGGTTAGGAATTTACACTGTCAGCTGCTGCTATACCATGAATGTGTGGACTGGGGACAGGCAAACCAATTTTGTGGACAGGGGCAGGCAAGCAAAATTTGTATGCAGGGGACAACCAAACTATTACAGAGTGTAATATATGTGCTAAGGAATGAAGGGACAAGCAGAATTATATGATAGTTTAATGAAAGGTTTGAACATTAAAGTTTTGTTGATTGGACCAATGAAAGGGGAATGAAAAGAAAGTAAAGTTCTTACAGTTTATGAGATTCATGCTGAAAAGTTCAAAGACTAACCAAGAATTCATTCCTCCAACAGATCTTTAGAAGTAAGTGTGTGTGTGTGTCTGAAAGAGGGTCTGCTCTAGGACTTGACTTTATTGCATATACCCTGGTATTATCAGGTGCCAGTGTTTAAATAAAACCAGAAGAAAGCAAAGAAAGTAGCTAAAGATAATTTAACACTATATATATATATATATATATATATATATACTTTTGTCTTCCGACTTCATCAGGGAAAGCAATGAAAGCAAAATGTTTTGTAGCCATAGGAAGGTACTAATACCAATATCCAGAAAGGAGCATCTCTTTTTTTTTAAATTTCAGATTTGATGTAACTATAGCAAGAACTAAGATTTCTGATTGTCATATATATATATATATATATAAAGGGTGTTCCAATAACTTGGACTGATTTTAAACATGAATTAAGTTTAAGTGTCTAGTGATTTTTTTCTTTTTCTTTCAGATTTAACAACTTTGGCAATTTCAACCATGGAAAGATTAACAATCAAACAATGTGTTAAAGTTATGGAAGCTTATTAAGAAAATGGATGTTCAAACAAAAATGCACTTTGCGATTTTTTTGGTCAACATAATCAACCAATCGAGAGTGCAATTGGAAATGATGTAATGTTGTTGTGGAGAGGTTCAATTCTTACGTGTGATAACGAATAGAGGTGTCTGGATTTTTGGCCACATTCTCGTGCACTGCAGCAATGTTTTCAGCTGAATGGCATAAACAAGCTTGAAATGGTGCCACATCTGCCACCGACTCAGTTTGTTTGAATTTAAAAATAATTTTTCCAATTGCACTCTGGAAACTTTAACATGTTTGATTGACAATTTCAACCATGTAAAGATTAACAAAGAGTTAAATTGTTAAATCTGAAAGAAAAAAATTATTAGTTGCTTAAACTTAATTCACATTTAAAATCAGTCCATGTTATTAGTTTATATATATATATATATACACACACACACACACACAGTGTGATGGGCAAATTGTCACAATTTTATATTTTTAATTTCATGCATGCACATTGTTTTTTTTATTTTTTGACTGCACAATATAGCAGGGGCAGTTTGGCATCACCCTTGAGAAAAAAATGACACAATTCACTCTGTGTGAAATTTGGTAAGGCCATGTTGTACTATTTGACAAATTCTGCCAGAAGCTTCAATATGAACTTTTCAGAGGGTTTAGGTGTCAATTTGAGTACAGTGCAGAGGATTTGGAAAGAGTTGGATAATATATCCAGTCAACATCATGGTATTTGAATGCTGACATTATGTTATGGGGCCTCAGACTCAACATCGAGGTCTACATCAAGTACCTTGAGGAGGTAGTGCTGCCCTGGGTTAAGAAGGTGGGTACTGACAACAGAACTCTACACCATGCCACCCAAGCAGGAGAAACCAGTTATGGCTGTCAGAAAATTTCTGCAACCACATCACCCTTTACATCTGGCCACCTAACTCCCCAGACTGTAACCCCTTGATTATTATGTGTGTGGCGCAGTTGAGCAAGATACCAACAAGACTCCTTGTCATACCAAAGACAAACTGAAGGCAAGGATTATGGCAACATTCATCAACTTAAACAAGGAAAACATCCAGAAGAGTTTCAGGAGATTCTCAAGTTGTTTGAGGGCCATAGCTGAAGCCAATGGCAATTTTATTGTATAAATTTATTCTTTAGTATTTCAAGACATTTTTGTGTAATTTTTGTAACTATATCTGTTAAAATGAGATGTCACCATTATTTTCATTTTTGCAGAATTTTGATGACAATTTATCCATCACACCTTTTATATTAGACAGAGAGAGAGTAAGGTCTCACACATTGTTTTTTGATGTATGTGGGTACAACCAGACTACCCAGACATATGATTTGATTATAGTGATGAAGGCTTGTGCAGAACAATGATTTTTGGAAGAGCTGAATACAGACAACTGGTACCTGGAGTGTTCCACAAGTTCTGCAAATGAACTTCCCCAGGATTTTGAATTCAGTTATCCTTCTCCAAGACTGGTTGCTACCCAGTCGGTCCTGCTATTTTACCCATAGGTGGTGGGAGAAGAGATGGCTCTATACCTTTGCTATTATTATTCCCACATAAGTTAATATAACAAACTTGACTCCCCAATCTTTCAATCAAACTAATAACCAATATTCCACCGTGTCTCAAAACACGCACACATTATATTATATATACACATAGACTTATCCGGTTAGCTGACTTAAGAGCCTCACACCAAAAAGGTCATCAGGGTCAGATGTTTGATAAATCTATTAAACTTATTATCAGATCTTATATTTATAGTCTTTTCTGAATTACCTGTAGTTATTAATTGAGGGTTTTTTGGCAGAAGTTCAGCTAGCCTGAAAAGACACGTAAAACTCTCATAATTTTCATGCATTTTCTTATATATATATATATATATATATATATATATATATATATATATATATAGATAGATAGATAGATAGATAGAGAGAGAGAGAGAGAGAGAGAGATATAGATATATAATGTATGTAGTGTCTGTCCAGAAAATATCCAACCAAAATTTTTAATATCTTGAAATTCCAGTTGTGCAGTATTGACGTAAATTGATAGCCAATCAGATAGCATCTTACTGTAGATATGAAGCAGCCAATGTCCAGTTGAAGTTACTCAATCAGCAGTGAGTTTGGATACTGTGTGTCTATCACAACATCGATGATATCTTATATAAGACAAAACACTGAAGTCTGTCAAGTTGTCTACCATTGACATTTAGCTTCCTGTGACTTCTGGCTTTACTCAAGGTATAAATTACTATTGAAAAGAAGAGTTCTGAAAATTAATGATTAACTAGATGTGACAAGGCAACTACTGGCAATCCCCAAAGACTTATAGTCTATTTTGTATAATAAAAGGTATGATCAGATATGCATGTGATATGTCCTAAGGGAAGGAAGATGACATTGCCATGGGTAGAGTATGTTTTATTAATAAATGACTTGTTAATATCTGACAGACCTTATATAAATTTATATAGAAAAGATTTTTTTTTTATCTGACATTACTTTTTATTACAATAAACTTGATTTTTAGTGGGTACACATGTTTGAGTTATTTGATTTTTTTTTTTTGATTTAGGTAATAATGGCACAGGTAATAATGTCCCCAGTAAAAATAACAAGTGAAAAAATAGGAAAAAATCTCCATTTGATAGTAGTTGATTTTATAATATGTTTTGTACATATGTATCCTTGGATACAAATCTTCTCTTTTATTACTTAATATGACTTCCATGATGTGGTTGTGATAGAAGAGCCACTGACATCAATGGTGTGTACTTGACGGTTCCTGGACAACTGAACCAGAAGTAAGGAAAACACAACAACTGTTCTCTGATTAGAAATTTAACTTTAAATACCTTAAAATTGAACAGTTACTGGTGTTTCATTTTAAGCTGTTTAAAGAGTCTATTTTTTACTTTAATAAAAAAAAAACAAAAAAAAAGAACAGCAACTCACTAAAAGTAACTATACAGAAATAATAATAATAATAATAATAATAATAATATATATATATATATATATATATATATATATATATATATATATATATATATATATACACACACACACACACACATACAAATGTAAAAGAATAAAGTTACAACATTCAAAATATTAATCTAAAACAGGGCTCAATACAAGAGTAGAGCAATAAATATTTATTATAAACTGTTACATTGGAACATGTAATTACTACAAAATTGTATATATATATATATATATATATATATTACAAAGAGAGCATATACTTAAATATTTGTATCTATAAAAATAACATATAAACAGAAGATATATTAAAATAATTGTCAGACTTAGTCCATTTCATTTTATATATATATATATATATATATATATATAGTTATTACTTCAAACAGTGGATAAGTTGTATTAAATAGACACACCATTTTTATTTTTTTGTGAAGTAGTGTGCAATACTTCTATAGTTCACATTTGTAGGGGTAAACACAGGTTCATCCCTGCTGGAAATGCATTTTTGTGATTTCTTAAATGAGCAGGACAGGCCATAGAAGTAATACACACTCTTTAATAAAAACTATAAATGGGGTGTTTACTTTAAATACTCAATATCCACTATAATATCATATGAAGTAAGAAAAAATGTCCATAATGCTGAATTATGCTTCACAAGAAGTTCAGAGTGATTTTAATAGAATGCCAAAAAAATATTCAGTGTTATAGAACATATATGGAATAGGAATTTCAGTTGATTTATTTTTATTCCATCTCATGTTTATTCAAAGACTGACTGCTGTAGACACCTATTCTGATTATTTGGTATTCTGATCAGTGAGAAGAGAAATGTCCTTTTTTTACTTATACTTAACCTTAAAAAGAGACAGTTTTAATTTCTAAGACACATGAGGAAAGAGAGCTTGGAAAATTTGACACTCAGAGAACATATAGAAAGTAAGGACAACAGAGGATAACAATGTGTAACCTACCGAGCAAGCCAATGTAAACGGATGGTAGAATCGGGTATGAGAGAGATAACAAAAAGACAAAATTTATTAAGAGCTACAAAGGGCCAGAAATTGTGGAGAGTCGTGACTGCCAACATCATGAAGGGATACAGCATATAGAAGAAAAGAAAAGAGAAGACAAGTGGGAAGAAAGGAGAGAATGTAGATTGGCAGGACCAGCACCATGCGATATGTGACTTTTCCATGCAACATCAGTGCCTGCAATTCCAGCTAAAGCATGCACAACAGTTCAACCACAGACTGGGTCAATGCCTGGTATATATGCCATTATCTTGTGAGTTAAAAGGGTACCAAAGAAAAATCAGAATAATATAAAGAGGAAATGGAACAGTGATTGTCAGACCATTATTGTTGTACAGAGCTTGATCCTCACTGAGTGACCTGAAAACATGGCCTTGTGTTAGACAGCCAAATTAAGTGTCAGCATGTCAAGAAATACTGAGAGCTGAACAGATACAGACTATTATACTTTTGGAATTTTTCTGCGCAAGAAAATATTCATGTAGTCAAAGATGTGGATAAAGGAGGAAACCTTTTATTTAATACTTCTTTAGGTAGGTATCCTCAGGTTAGAGGCGGACTACTTAAAAAAAAGTGAAACATTTTCCCACTTTGATTTCTCCACTTTTGTTCAGATTCTATATCCTATTAACACACATGTGATTTGGTTTCGTTTCATTTCATTTTACAATATATCAACCTCAATGGGTTATTTAATGCAGACAATTTTTATTTCTCGTAATATTTTTTTCTTCAAAAATCTATTGCTGGTAATATTTTTTTCAAAAATGTATAGCAGGTAATATTTTTTTTTTTTTCCCCAAAAATGTAAAAATGTATAGCTGGTTTGGTTTGATTTATAGCATATCAACCTCAATGGTTTATTTAATGCTGACAATTGCTGATAATTTTATTTTCAAAAGATTAATTTTTGTTAATTTTTTTTTTTTCAAAAATGTATTGCTGGTAATAATTTTTATTCACAAGTTTATTGCCAGTAATCATTTTTTTGCAAAGTATTTCTGGTATTGAAACCTATTTTCCTAGAGTTTTGATCTCAGTTTGGAGGTTAACCATCTGCCCATAGCTGGGACCCCAACAGGTGTTACCACCCTGGGTCAGGGTGGACCTGGGAACACCAGCAATTAGGTGGTTCCATGCTCCTCAAAGCCACCTGATCAAAGGCCTTGCTGTTGGACATAGTTTATCATTTTACCCAGAACGCAGATGTAGTTTATCGTCATATCCAGTATGTATTAACATACATAGTCATATACATAGGCACATCAATAAATTTGTAGCTTAATGATGAAAAAAAAAAAAAGAAAACATTTATATAAAATAAATGCTTTTTTCATCATTAAGCTACATCAAATATTTATAAACATTTATGTCTATATTTGGACTAATGTCCACATCTTTGTTCTTATCATAACTGGCAGGACTTGTGTAAATTACATGGATTTACTGATAAATATTTTAATGATACACACTGAAACTTTCAACCCATGAACATTTCCACTGAGTAAGAATACTGAAATTTCCCCAACAGATCATTATGTTAAGCAACATGATTTAAACCCTCACTACAAATGACTGCCTTTATTTAAGATAATCACTCTCATACTTCCTCTCTGTGTTACACTCTGTAAATACCTCATTCTTTCTAAAAGAGACAGATTTTAATTTCAAAAGTTCACTTAGAGTTCAGGGTTGAAATTGTCCTTAACAGATCATTAGATTAAGAAACATGATTTAACCCCTCACTACAAAAGACTGCCTTTATCTAAAATGATCCCTCATTCAATTCCTCTCTCTTTTGTGCTCTTTTTGTCTTTCTGCATCCCTCTCACTTTCTGTTTCCTCTTGGGAGCTTACAGCCAAATCACATTGAAACATCAATTCCTTTACAATCAACAAAGTTAAGCAACATTAAGCCTGGTCAGTATCTAGATGGATGATTACTTCGGAATACTAAATGCTGTAAGCTTGGATGTGTGGGTGGTGTAATGGATAATGGCTTGAAAGTGTTAATTAGAGAGCCAAGTTCCAATTCCAGTTTGTTATATTCACTTATGAGCACATAACCATGAGAAAGGTATGAATCCACCTCTTCTCCCCCAGATATGGGTTAATTAGTAAGACTTCTATCACTAAATCATTACTTTATAAAAAAAAAAATTCTTACAATCAAAAAATATTTTCTAGCTTTAAGAAACCTGCAAAATGTTGATCAGCAGTAGAAAACGATCAATCAGTTTCTTCTTGTATACTCAACACAGTCAGGGATTAATATGATTTTTGATTAGAACAACAATTATTTTTATTATATTACAAAATGATTATAATTATTTAAGAAAGATATTACTTTTAAAAGGTCAGTTGCCATTCAGGAGCCAAACTGTTCTCAACAGATCATTAGGTCATGAAACACGATTTAACTCACCTCTACAAACAAATGCTTTTATCTAAGTTGACCATCTTCACACATTAATTTAAATATAAATAGTAAAAATGCATTCCAGAAATTCAGTCAAAAATTTACATTTCAATAAATCATCCTTATTGTCAATGCACTTAAACATTTAATAATTAATCATATAGCTCAAATCTTATACAGTGAGAATTTCATATCAAAATTCAGCTAATGTTTCAGGCTATGAACTTATTGTTAAAACCCGGTATATTTTCTCTGATATATATATATATATATATATATATATATATTTATTTATATATAAACTCAATACAATTATGCATTTACATACATACATACATACACAGAGATAGATATATCCACACATAACACAGCCTAATTCGCAGAATCCTATCAAGTTAGACCAGCCATTTTTTTTTTATGGAAATGGGAAGTTTTCTTTGATGGTGTAATTTAAGATGCCAAGAGAAACTCAGCTTAAGACGGTGACCATTCCAGATGAAGCATTTTAAAGACATTTTGACCAAAAATACAAGACAAAATACTCCAGAAATCATTGCTTGGTACCTGTCCAACTTTGCCTCTAAGCAGGAACATAGGTAAAAGATCTGACATCAAGTTAGTCAAAAAGCTCTGAATATTCTCATCTTTTTCTTTTTTTCTGTCTACTTTCAAGAAAGTAATGTCGAACAATTTTGCTGGATATCTTTTAAAAAATTAGTCCTATCTATTTCCCATCAGCATAAAAAAGGATGGACATAAACTTTAGTCTTTGTGTCAGTGCCAAATTCTTTCTCACGCATGAGAATTACTGTTTTTGTGCCAGAAAAACCATTCCTTAGAGATAAGAAATTTGGTCAGACTAAATAGAGAACTGCACCACCATTTATTGAGAATTTTCTTCTGTAATAATTTATTTCATAATTATTGATTGGAAACTTGTTATTCCTTGAGGTAAAAGACAAAGTTGACTATCTTAAAGCCAATTAGTGTTCTTTTATTGTCTTGAAATCAAAAGAAAATGATTAGCTGAATTTGTTTCTTATATTCTGGGAGGACAGAGTTTAGATGACCCATACTTCATCACTGCCAAGCCAGCCATGTAAAATGGCACACCCATTAATTATTATCCTTGAAAACTACTCTATTTTCTAAAAATAGAGTTTGACTGTGGGAATAAAGAAAGTATCATACACCATTGATAGGCAGGTAGGTAAAAACACATGCATATATATATGTGTGTGTGTGTGTATGTATAGATAGAGAGAATTTACGATATTATAAAAAGTATGCAATATTTATTCACTGGGTACTGGAGAATTTAAATCTTGAAGCTGGTGTGCCTCTATAGCAGTGTTTTTCAAGCAATAGCACACCCAGTAGTAAATGAAAATATCACATTTCTTAAAGGATATGCATTTAAATGTCATGAAATAAATCCATAGATTTAAAAAAAAGTATGTATAAATATTAACTGACTTTATTTTTTATTTCTATTCAACTATTTGTGCAGCTTATTTAGTGTGAAACCTGTGCCTAGTGTTTTTTCGCGATTTCTTCAATGTTTGGTGGAATGTGCGATGAGCAGACCCTCATTTCTTCTTCAAATGAGCGTAGTATTTCTCATTATTTAGAGTTGAAAATCCCAATTCACATAAATAAGAAGTAGAAAATTGCATTAAAACTGATATAGCCATTTTAGTTACTGTGGGATATTCCTTTTGTATTGAAATCCAAAATGTATCAATAGGTGCCATCAAATTTTTATTTTGAGCTCTTTATCACTAGAAATGGTGACCATTTCTTCTTCTTCACATAACTGAAGTGTAATATTAGAAAAGACTTTTGTAAAAATTTTGAATTTTGAACACAGTTATATGAAAAAAATGTTAATATTCATTTATTCAAATAAAGGAAAATTTTAAAAAGTTAAATTAAAAAAACTCTTTTTAAAAAAAAAAAAATGAATATTAAAGCAAAGTATTTAAAATAACAATTGAAGAATAGTGAAAAGAATTATTTGAAGAAAAAGTTTAATACTTATTCATTTATTCAAATACTAACACTGTACCAATACTACTTCCACACACACACACATATATATATATATATATATATATATATATATATATATATATGCTGTGACAATATTTTTGGCAGACTTAAGAGGATTGTATGGCATGGCAGTTGAGTATCACTGCTCAAATGAGCATAAGCTCTTATTTCAATCATTAGTAACAACTCTTAATTCAAGATAATGATCTAAAACAATTCAATAGGAAAAATACAAGTTTCCTCACTTTATTTTGAAGCTAAAAATAAGGTATTTAAAAATAATGAACAAATAAAGCATCCTAAAATCTAGGTGGTTAAAACTGTATTGGAATTATAGTGGAAACGAAATACAGACTGAGCTGCCTACCACCACTGATAACGGTACCCACACCCATCGGTCAAAGAGACAAATCACTGTCCCATCAGAACAGTACTGTCTTGAAACCCTGGGACATCTGAGTATAAAGAATTTAATGTAGGCTTTTAATTCAAAAGATAGTAAATATTAGGACTGGTCAAAAAGTGTTGCGATAAAAAAGAAAACTACAACACATATCAACTTGGCATTTAATCTCCTCCAAGTAGTCCCCTTCTGAAGCCAAACAATTTATCCAGGATTGTTTCCATTGATGGAAACATTTCTGAAACTCCTTTACTGGGATAGTGAGCAGCTGCCTTGTCACTCTTACTTTGATTTTTCAAGTGTGATTTGATTTTTAAAGAGGAAAAAGTTGTAATGGGTGAGATCTAGGGAATATGGTAGTTGTTGAACCAAGGAAATGTTGTTTTTGACCAAAAGCTACTGCACAAGCCAAGGGCACTGATAAAACCTCTGTGGTGTGGTGTGGTCTGGTGTGGTGACATGACTACACACTTTCCTTTCAAGTATTTCTATAAACAACAGAATCAAACAAACACATCATAACTGTGTGCGTGTGTGACAGAATCCAAGGTCATTTTCTGGCAAGCAGCTTCACTCGGCATACTTTAGTTCTGTTAATTAGAGAGCCAATGATACTATTTGATCAGACCTTATATAAATGTAGTCAACTTTGTCTTTTACATCAAGGAATAAAAAGATTCTGATCAATAATAAAAAATAAATTATCATAGAAGCAAAATGGGCAAAATGTTGTACAGTTTTGTAATCTGACCAAATTTCTTATCTTCGAGGAATTATTTTTCTGGTACAAATTCTCTTTTGGTTTCTTTTCAATACAAAGTCTTCAAGATGATCCATTCTTTATTCTTCTATGTGCCATGCTCCTTAAGGATGTGGGCAATCATGGCTCTCGATAAACCCTTTTCTGCAAACCATTTACAGAAGCTTTACTAGGTAAATTACTTCAATACATCTTGTGTGTGTTAAATTCTCCAAGCCCTCCTTCTTCAAAATGTTCCCTTGAAATTTCAACTCTTTATGACTTTAAGCACATGTCCTTTTTCTTTTCATTTTCCTTAAAATTTCCTTGTTACACATATATCCAAGTAATGGTATTCTCAGCACCCTTCTGTAGGACTACATTTCTGTTGCCTCAAGTCTCTTCTTTGTTGTCCTGCATTTACTACCACATAGGAGGATTGATATTTCATAAGAGTTCAGCACTGTTTTCTTTGTAACCAATGAAATTTTCTGGTTTCTTAATACTTTACAGAGCTTTTAGAAGGCATCTTTTACTATTCCAATGAACCCCTCTATATTTTGGCATTACATTTCTTGTCCACTGTTAAAACTGTTCCTAGATATATAAATTTTTAGTGTGTCCAATTCATAGGTCGCATCTTGAGTTGTTCTTTTAAGTTTGACAACCACAAAAAAATTGTGATAAAATGGAAAAAGATGAAGAAATGAACTAAAACAAAAGAATTGCCTCGATTTCTGAAATGAAATATTTTCATTAGTATCTCTAATTAATTTATCTTTTATTTCATTGTTGCACATTTTGTGTTCTTTTCACCTTCTACGACTACTGAGCAAGCAAAATGGATTAGAAATAAAATCTTATCAGATATGACTATTTTTATTTTTTTACCTATGTTGTATATTTAACAGTCATCTATAAACTAAAGTGTCTGTCTGTCTTCCATAAACTCAAAAAATATTGGATAAATTTCAACCAAACTTGACTTGCTGATAGGCTATGTAAAATTGATCTACAGAGTGTCCAGTAAAAAAGTGGCAAATGTATTATCACTGTTTACCTTTCAAGAAAGAATGACCTTGAATAAAGCTACTGCCTCCTGGTTACCACATTTAAAACTTTGTGTTGAACATTCAGACAAACATTTCAAATATCTTTGATGATTGTTCATTTTGAGCATGAATCATGATAGCTAAATAAATTTATTTCTGACTTTCCTCTTTTTTACTGGGGACCCTGTAGATCAAACCAGAAGGTGATGAAAGGTCAAAAATAAGGTGCAAGAAGCCATTTCTCATGGAAGTTAAATATTTATTCCTACATAAAAATATTTAATGGTAAGGCAGGCAAATCAATACTTGGTACTAAATTAATGTGCGGTTATTTCCTTCAGTCATTTGAATAATCTGTACAAATAAAATGAACTGTCTGTCTTTTTATTAGTTTCTAAGCAATGCTGAGTATCTCTGTTAATAAAAAAAAACATCCTGAGTATTGTGAAAAAAAAAAATCTAAGACAAAAAAATGTAAGATAAAATTAACTAAGGCTTTTAATAATGAAAAGATTTGATTGAAGAAATTCAAACAACTTAATGGTCATTACTACAAGACTGTAAACAAACAAAATGATGAGAAATCAGTTAAGAAAAGATCTGTAATGTTGTCATTGTAGATAATACAAGACTAAATCCATCTTACATAACATCACATTTTATTTACCTCCTGTCTTTGTCAAATATCAAGAAGGTATATGGCCCTGGGGTCCTCTCCAAATGTGGACTATATTCTCATATGGATCTAAGAGCCTGCCCTCTCTATGGTGTTTTTATATATCATACAGTTCTTTCCCATATATGCAGACCTCAGAGACAGCTGAGGTGAAGTGCAGATCACTGCCCCTAGTTAAGAGTCAACACTGTACCTGGCTACATGTCAACACTGCACCTGGCTTCTTTGATAGTCTAGTGCAGTTGTTCCTAAATGGTACGGAAGAGGATAGCATGTGAGGTAGAATGCTTGAAAGACTATCAAAGATTTAGAAACAGTTTTAAAAAAATTCATATGCCAAAAATAAATATGATTTCAAAATTTAAAATATTATTATGAATTCCTTGTAATTGCAGACATAAGTCCAAGTATAAATAGTTATAAATAATTATTAACCAATTTTATCATTGTGATATTTTTGTATTATATCAAGTATTAAGAATACAGTAACTAAGGTCTGCAAATTGAAGAGAGAGTTTTCAATGATAATGTTCTGACTTCAAATCTGCAGTTATCTCCCTATAAACCTCTCTCTGTTTTTTTTTTATTTTTAAATGTACATTTTATCACATGAAATTTGGTGAAGCACAAGCAAATTTTAATTCCCAAAATGCAGCCCAGAGAAAAAAAAGTTTGAGAATCACTGGCCTAGTGTGATATTGAGTGCAACACCTATTCTGACATTATCTGGGGTAAGTCTGATGCTACAGATGTCCTATGATTAAATTTAATTGCACAAAGATTGCTGATCCCCATGATCAAGTTGGTAAAGCATTGTCCATGTCAGATTAGTTCCCAATGATACAGAATGCAATGACAAATCTCATCAGGGACTATTCTTTTTATTACCATTCCATGAGACTTTCTTCATGATTACAGCATACAATGATAAAATGACCTGTGTGTTTCAATCAAAACTAACAAAAAGTTGATATCCATGATTTAAAATACAAAATGTTTATTGATGAAAATACTCCATCTTAATACCTTAAAACAATAATGAGACAATAATAGCCTAGTAAATTAAAGAACTGATTTGTGAATTTGGTAGGATAGTAATTGTGAGTTCAATTCCTGAGTAAGGTAGTACAGTCAGTCTCAGTAGGAACAGGGTAAACAACAGTACTAAATAAGAAAAAGATGAGATATTCTTAAACATGGACATCAGAATGAGAACAATTTACCCCTGTAGATTAAATAAACAGTTCAGTTCAAAATTCTCAGAATGTTACCTGGATCAAAAGACACCTGAAGAAGGTTGGAAAGTGTAGTGTTTGAAACATGATAATAACAACAAAGATGAGGACATTTTTGTAAATAAAAAATGTGTTATAATGAAAATATTTCATTTGAGATTGGCAAAATGCTTTTATTAAGGAATTGGTTGATATTTATATCAAGCATAGTTTGATATAGAAACATTTATATAAGAAAGATGCCACATTATCACAAAGGCTTTGACCACAGCATCAGAGTAATCACTGTCCACATAATATTTATCTCTTCCAACGATAAAACAAATGCACTTTACTATCCATTGTTTTAAATGGACATAGAATTAAAATGAACAGACAAGTTTTCTATGCAACAATCATATCTTAAATTAATCTTTAATAATTAAACAAAAATATCATAAAAAATTGTTTTTCTAAAATGCTTCAAAAGAAAACCCTTTCTTGAGCGATAGACACTAAAGTATTTTTCTCTGTTCTTGAAAGCCATCATTCGTTTATTCATTGTTTCTTGCCTGTAGAGACTAATTAATACCAATCAATACAAATCACATAGGAAAGAGTCTCTCCCTGTTCTCTCTCTTTTCAGCAAACCTGAGAGGAAGAGGGATAGGAAAAGAAAGAGACAAAGAGAAGGAAAGAGGAAGAAAGAACCATGTTGTGTTGCTAATAACAGAAACAATGAAATTGTCTTAACTCAATTACTTTATTGCTGAAAATTTGATAAAAATCTTTACTCAAGAAATAATTTTTCAAAGCCCCCTCCCCAATCTCAGTTGAAAAAAAAAAAATAAAAAGAAGTCATTTGTGTGATTATATGGTCTGTGGCTGCATTTACACTCTTTGCTGTCTCACAAAAAGCCAATGCCTATTTGCTCAGGAAATTTCTCATCCCTGTCGGCAGGGGAAAAAATATAAATGTAATAACCAATGAAAAATAAAGTTAATTAAATCATAAAAAAATATAAATTACAAACACATAAAGAAAAAAATTAATGCATTAAAATAGAAAGGCAACAAATATTTTAATTTTATTGTTGTTAAAAAGGAATTGCCTCTAATTTAACTCACACACACGCAAACATATATATATATATATATATATATATATATATATATATATATATATATATATATATACACACACACATACATATATATAGTGGAGGGAAACAAATATTCATACACATACAAATTTTTAATTTATTGTATTTCCAACTAATGAATAAACATACTTTTAATATAATTAACTGTATACAGATACATAATAACTAAATGTGCATAGAAAACAGAAAAAAATAATGATTTAATAAAAACAAATCACATTTATCCATTTTATTGGCTGAAAAAAGTATTTGTACAATACAAAAAAAGAATAGATAATCTTCATTTAATACTCTGTAGAATAGCTGCTATTATTCATCTCTACAGCAACCAAACATCTATATGCAGTTCTCAATTAATGATTTGAAAATTTTAGTTGGTATTTTGTTCCATTCTTTTTCGCATATGGTCTTCAGATCTGGAATGTTTGTTGGAGCTCTCGATTGGATTGGAATTTACAAATAACCCTGCAGATTCTCAAATCTGGGGACTGACTTGGCAATTTCAGGATACTTATTCTCAGTAAGCCATTTCTTCATAAATTTTGCAGTGTGCTTAGGATCATTATCTTGTTGGAAGATCCAATCAGGAAGAAGTTAAAGATTTTCAAATGAAATCATTAAATTTACTTCCAAAATATTTTGATATGCTGCAGCATTCATTCTATCATATGTTACTGGTATGTTGCCAGTACCTTCTGCAGAAAAAACATCCCCAAACCATGATGCTCTCAACACCAAATGTCACTGTTGGAACTGTCTTCTTTTGTTAGAAGGTATCGACATCTTTCCTCCATACATGATTTTAGAATTATATCCAAACAATTCAATTTTGGTTTCATCTGTCCATAATCCTCTTTCCCAATATGATTTATCCTAATCCTTATATTCATGAAGGAATTTCAACCTGGCATCTCTGTATCTTTTCAATAACACTGGAGTTTTCCGACGGGGTGTGTGACTTTTGATTGTTCCTATGAATTTCATTGCTTATTGCCCATTTAGTGACACAGATTCCTAATGAAAGCAAATCATCCTGCAACTCTTGACAAGTAACCGTAGAATTTTGTTTAATTTGACACATTAATTTCCTCAAAGATCTTGCAGTAATCTTCTGTGGAGCACCTGTTCTTCTTTGGTTTTCAACAGTTTTGAGTTTTTTTCTACCTTGCAAGAAATGAACTAATGGGAGTAAATGGAATATTCAAGATTTTCCTGTAACAGTTCTTTTTGTGAATTTGTCAATTCTTTACCAATTGTCATGATGAAAACCTTGCATGAAAATCAATTACAGAATATTCTGCTTGTATTTTTAGACTAAAATAACTACTGATAACATTACTTGAATAATCTAGAATATTAAAGCAATTTAAAAGTTTTAAAATCTGAAATTTATATTGTACAAATACTTTTTTCACCCATTAAAATGAATAAATAGGATTTATTTCTATAAGATCAAATTTTTTTGTTTTCTATGCATATATAGTTGTTATGCATCTGTGTACAGTTAATTATATGAAAAGTATGTTTATTCATTAGTTGGAAATACAATAAATTAAAAATTTGTAAGTGGACAAATACTTGTTTCCTCCCACTATATATATATATATATATATATATATATATATATATATATATATGTGTGTGTGTGTGTCTATATTTCTGAGATGAATTTATATATTGTAATTATTGTAATAATTTACACTATTTACAATGTTCAGACTGTTATCCTTATCTTTATTGTCATATTTGCCATCCCATGCACCTGAGGTAAGAAATATAAAGGAGAAACAGGCCACCCACTTAAGATAAGACTGCAGGAACAGTGCAAAGCCATTTCACGTGGGGAAATAGGAAAATCAGATGTAGCAGATCATATGAAGGGAAATGGAGAAAATAGGATGAGGTTGAAATAATAGATGGAGAACATCACTGGAAAATATGAAAACTTAAGGAATCAGCACATATGCTAGGCCACAAAAATCTTCTAAGCTGACCAAGCATAGACATGAATACAATATGGGAACCAATAATGCAGAATGCTAGAGAACAACAACAACAAATTGTAATATGGGCTCTGGTAAAAAAAAAAAAAAGATGTTTAATAAGACACTTGACCCAAAGTTCAATACCTGACATTACTTGGAGTTAAAGGGAAATAACAGAACTAACCAATACTGGGGTATCCAGAAGAAGCATGCAACTAGAACATTCTCAATAAATGGTTCAGTTTGAAATTCCAATCCCCTGAAGAAAGCTGAAGTGTACAATGAAATATTGTGAATATGGCAACAAAGATGAGGATTAGTGTAAATAATACATATATATGGAAATATCTGTAGAGGAGAAACTATTCTCAGCCAATTTTATCAAGGCAATGGAGGATTTATTTTGCTGCATATGTTTATATACAAAGGTGTAGATGTCATTGGTTTATCAAGGCTTTTAAATTTATGAATGTTTATCAAGTGGTTGAAAGGTCAGTCAAAGCATGTGGAGGTCAAAATGTGTCATAATTTAAAGTCTAGTAAAAAGTAAAGTGAGCAAGTAATAATTAAGAAATTTTTTTTTTAAATGAATATTGTTTAGATCGTGATTAGTTTGTTATGGTATGTGACGGACATTATGTGATGCACAAAGGTATGAGGTGTTGGATTTAACTGTTTTCTTATGATTTTTCAACATATTTGTGGTTGTGTATGTTGACTTGGGAAAATAGTAATTCTTTCAAGAAAGGTGAGATTGGGAAAAAAACCTTGCCTTTTTATATGAACGCATGCAGCAAAATAAATTCTACAATAACTTGATAAAGTCCCACATAGGACAAAATGTGATAACTACAAATAGTTTTTCTTCTTGTCTCTTTTATATATATATATATATATATATATATAAAATAAGAGAAGGTGAGAGAACTTAGGCACTAATCCTTCATTAATACATGTTAGATTAAAGGCCATCTTACAATCTTTTTTTATGTGGTAAATTTTATACAAGTTGAATAACCAAATACTGTAATTTAGCAGAATTGCTCAGAGGAACATCGCACTTGTGTTGCCATGTGCAGAAAGTTGTTATAAAACACAACTTGGGGGATGTGTAAATTTAAAAGAGACAATTTTGAAAAAATATTTAACATCAGTCAGTTATGTGCCATGTGTGATACATGCTTAGGCATTCCTGTATCTTTTGATACATGACTGACGAGGCAGATCTTTTCCCGCAGTAGGTAGCTTTCTGCAGTAGACCAGTTACCATCCAATGCTATAAAAACCTGCCTGTCCTGTTATTTATCCATAGCTGGGGGGGAGAGAAGAAAAGGATTCATACCTTTCCTAAGGGTATTACCACATAAGTGAATGTAATGAATTCAAATGGAATTCAAACTCGGCTCTCAAATTCCTTAATCTGAGCCACTATCCATTACTTCACTGTAATGATCACAATTCCTGCGTCCAATCATTAAAGGCATTGATTTTGGCAATAACAAAAGGATTAGCAAAAAGTGAATAGCAAAATGATCTTGTGAGCAAGTCCCAAGGGTTAAATGATCAAACACTTTTGGATATTCTTACAACCGCTAATAAATGACCTGTGCAAAAATTCATACATGCACTAACATTGTAAATATCTTGTTTTCTTTCCTTATACAGTGTGTGGTAAAAATACCTTCTGCATAATGGTAAAACATTAACAAGATGAAGACACCAGTGCCATTAATGTCTTACCATTATCTGGGAGGTATTTCTGTCACACCATATATATATATATATATATATAATACTAGTTTGGTATCTGCCACTTCACTGATGGCAAGATGATCAATTTTCAAATCTAAATTGTTTATTCAAAATACTACATTTGTTAGAATATATATTCTGTTTAAACACAGGATTCATAAAACATGACTTCAAAAGGTTGCCTATTATGAGCTTTTCCTATTACCCAGGAGTTGTTGCCAGGCAGAAAGGGAAAAGAGCCCTTGCAACACAGATGTCCTTTTCAGTTTCATTAAAATTCTGTGTGCATGCATATTTTAATTCAATGACAGACCTAAAAATATTTCTTCAAAATCTAAAAATAAATAATTTTATTTACTAGCAAATAATTTCCAAAATGCTAAATACAATCATATAATTATCTGATTTTTAAGGTTTAAAAAAATTAATGATCTTTTTTCTTGATTTTCAAGGTTTAAAAAAATTATTGATCTTTTTTCTTCTTTCTTTATGGTTTTATTGCTCAGCCTAGGACAAGGGTTGTCCAGAATGATTGAAAAGGGAATGTATTATTCTGATGTCTTATTTCAAACTTAGTCAAATTGTGTGTGCATGTGTATATATTAAAAGACACTAGCACAAGTAAATAATTCACACACAACACAAACATATCCATCAGATATGCACATACAAAGTCCTCAGCAGGTAGAGAAAGAGCTCCTCTTTTATAATATAAATTAAGAAACTTTTCTGACCAACTGACTTCATGTACAGCACTCAAATTTGTTATGCATTCTCTTAGGTACTTAATACAAAGAGGTGGGTTCTTAATAATTGGGGAGGGGCAATAAATAGGTGCCTTAAACTTTCCCTGGTATAGTCATATATATACATTTTTATCAAAAGTGTCTTTTTCAGACATGGACAAATAAACACATAATGTTCAAAAACCAGCTACAGACTTATTTACATGCCAATCTTGATTCTTTTTATGCCCTTCTGAGCTTGAAACGAGTCCAATTCTCAACTCAAGGTGTTAGCTACCACTTGGGTACTTCAAAGTGCCCCAGTTTCTTAGTTACTATATTAAAAACAAATACAAAAAAGTGTGTCTGAAAATGAAACTTTTTACCAAAATAATTGGTGGGGAAAGGGTTATTTAAAGTGGGGGTTGGATAAACATCTAAAAGTTCAAAATAGTGTAAAATTAACTTCTGGGTGGCAGAAAAAAAAGGCCTTCCTATTAGACACCTACAAGTACTTATCGAGCCCATGGGAAGGTTTTAAAATAAAACAAAAATATTTTGTTCCTTGTGGCAAAGTGATGATTTACTTCTTTTTGGTCATTTCTAACTGGGCTCCACACACAAGGTTATAGGCTGCTCTTAAAAATCTTTTTTGAAAACCTGTCAGGATAATGTGCAAATTTGTGATGCATGTGCCTGGCACATCCTTAACAGACAGGGTGTCATGATGGGTACATTGGGCTTTATATATTTGTACCCAAGCATCACTTTGTAAGCATGTTGTATTATCACTCAATAATAATAATAATAACACCACTACCACAAACAACTACAATTATTATCATTGTCAATACTTCAACTAAAAATAAAGTTGTTGCTAATAATAATCTTTCAAAAAAATTGTCATGCCACTTAATGTTGTAACCTAGTGAAGGTTACTGAATAGAATAATCACATGAAGGTTGGTAATGAATGATAATACTTAGGACATGAAAAACACATATAAGATTTGCCAGTGGTACATAGAAGTAGTAGTCAATTGCTAGAAGTGAGTCAAGTGAATTCCACAATGAATATCCAACTACAGACCAACATACAGTATTTACTACTGTAAATATGTGAATGGGACATACGTATTATCGTCCATAGTTATGCTACAACACTAAAGGATGTAGGTGATCAGGGATTCTCAGTTTCCACTTTTCTTTAACATTTGTGAATTGCCATAACTTATTGGGAAAGACAGTGGAGTAGTTTCCCACTGTCTTGTGTATTGTTTGAAATACAGAGTTTGCTTTCTCCTAGACTGATTTTCCTACCAAAGTTAAAGAGCACAGTCTACTCTGTGATATAACTCACATAACAAATGGAATTATGTTTTTCAAAAATGTATGTGTGCAAAGAGAACAAAACAGTCCCAGCTGGAATTTCAACTCTGACTGCTAATTCCATTTACTGTCACATCACTTTTTGACATAATGCTCTTACACAATAAAAATAATAATAGTACTTATAAGTGTTTGAAGTAAGACTATAATTTCTTTATAAAACAAGTAAAAAAACAAAAAGTAATTTGATAGAATAATTTTATCCCAAAATATAGTTTCTATTTTTCATGGCATTTCTTCATTAGTAACTTTTCAGAAAAAAAAAAAAAAGAAATCTGTTTCTGTTTAAAAATCTTTATGACAAAGCCACTGTACATGACCAGTCGATTTAAAAATGGTGTAAAAATAATAACAAAATGTTTCATTGACAACAAAAATCATAAAGTTGAAATTTCTTTGTTATGTTTCATTTGTTTCATTTTTATAATCAGACACTAGAAAAACAAATCAGTTGAAACTTAATACATAGATAAATATCACTTGACAACAAAAATCAACAAATTAAAGTTTACAAAAAACTAAAACCTTTATCATCACCAACAACACAACAAAACTTCAAAAACCAACATTGTCTATAAATCTGCTTGCTCACTTGGAGAATGCTTCAGTAGTAATAATAATATTTCAAACAATACATACATTGGTTTCACAACCACCACATTAGTGTGCCATTTAACATGCTATTTATCTGATAATAGCCCAGTTAAATACTATATCACCAACCAACACAACAGAAAAAACACAAGAAATCTGAAAAAATCCTTACCAATAACAGAAATGTACTGTATTACATAAATTGTAAAAAACTACAAGGAGAAACATTAAGTATAGAAAACAAAGAACCCAACATCAAGAAAATTATATCAAATTTACAACGGACATACTAAATATATTTCAATAATAATAAAAAACAGACATGTACTATCACTTGGATAGGTAAAAATGCATATGACACTTCAAAATGAAGAACCCGATAACCTCATAGAATAAACCCCCAAAATGTTTGTTAATGGTAAACAATAACTGAATGTATTGACACATTGGACAATTTACATCTAAATAAGAACCCAAAACAAAGAAAATGTGAAATGTAGAAAAGTAAATGGAAAAAAATCTTTAACAAATAAATTCTGCTGGTCTTTATCCAAGATTGTATGAACAATTTCTGTCCAAATACACACACACACACACACTCTCTCTCTCTCTCTCTCTCTCTCTCTCTATATATATATATATATATATATATGATAAAGAACAAACAGGAAACGTATATCAATCTAATATCTTTCACTTTTATTAAAGCTTTGTCAGAGATTGAGAGAAAAGACATTAGAACTCTTTCTATTAGATAGACACACATAACCAATTACAAATACACATTACTGTCCAATGCCCACTCAGGCATAAAGAATCTTTACAAACTGACATACATTTAATAGAGTGCGATAGATAAACTGTCCTCTAAATTACATAAAAATGAAAATAAAACTGACATCTCATTTTAACAGATATATTTACCAAAATTACAGAAAAATATCTTGACATGCTAAAGAGTAAATTTATTCAATAAAATCACCATTGGGTCCAACCACAGTCTTCAAACAATCTTAAGTTGGTGAATGCTGCCATAATCCTTGCCTTCAGTTCATCTTTGGTGTTACAAGGAATTTTGATAGTGTCTCACTCAACTGCACCCCACACATTATAATTAAGGGGGTTGCAGTCTGGGAAATTATGTGGCCAGAAGTAAGGGGTGATGTGATTGCAGAAATTGTTTGACAGCCATGACTCTGCTTGTGTAGCATGGTGCAGAGTCCTGTTGCCAGACATAGGGTCTTCCAGCAGTCATTCTTTTGACTTAGGTACTTGATGCAAGCCTCTGTGTCAAGTCTGAAGCCCTCACCAATAAATTTATGAGTTCACTTCATATTTAAATGATCAGAGTAAGTCTTCTGAGCTACCGTGCCTTTGTAATCATCATTAGACTGATCCAACTCCTTTCAAATTTTCTGCACTGTCCTCAGATTTATACCCAAACACTATGAAATGTTTGTATTAGAGTTTCCAGTGCAAATGCCATTTAACAAATTTCTGGCGGAGTGAATTGTCATGGTGCTGATCCTATCAAAACATCATATTTCAGAATATACATTTCCAACAACTTGTACATCTGTTTTTTTAATTTTAATTTTTTTTTTAATCCTTAACTTGTGCTCCACTTTTTACACCCACACTGTTACAATTTTTTAATAGACAAATATTTCCTATATATATATATATGTATATATATATATCAGCACATTGAAACATATTGTAGAACATGTGCTTTGCAATATCAGACAGAGTATTACTACCCATAATATATGTCTGACACAGATTCCGCAATAGGTCAACACCTTTCAGATGATCCAGATTGTGCATATAAATACAAGGGTCTGTGGTTTTCCATTTTGGCCAAAGCATGGCCAGCAAAGCATCTGCCCACTTTAGGGGCAGCATACATCTAATTACACCAACCATCTTTATATCAACAGAAAGAGAAATTTATTCATTCTCTTTCTTTACTGCGAGGCTGTGCATCTTTATTTTCCTTTTTAAACCCACTAGAACTGTTTAGTTTGATTTTTTGGGCCATTTCCCCCAGCTTTTTAATATTAAAATGGTATTTCAATCATAGTTTCTCATTTCCTTTCAGTTTGTCTATCATCCCCGCGATCGTTGTTAACATTTTACTAGTCGCCAAAAATTCTTCTGATGAGGTTTTAGCCAAAAAAAGGTTATTACCTTTTTAAAGTAAATATGTGGTTTTGTCTGTTTAAAACTATCTATAAGTTCTGTGATATCAGGCACACAGACATATATATATATATATATATATAGGGTGCCTTATTATTAAAGTGAGTTGAAGTCATACCAATTCCAATTTCTTCATACACCAATCTTATTTCTGGTCATATTTTAATGATATTTTTGGACTCTCATTATCTGCATTGTTGATTAAAAGAAAATAAGGCCAATCATAACAAAAATCAATGAATATTGACAACAATTCATTCCAAGAGTATTTTGGACAATTGAACTCATTTTTTTGTTTTCATCTGAAAGGTTCATGGAATGATAATGGCTCCTCTCAAATTTAAAGAATGTCTCTTCAACAAAAAGAATGGGTTTAAGAATTGGAAAAGCTTTTGAAATGTTAAGGACGCCCTTAAAATTTTAAAAGTTTAGCAACCACTCATTTCCAAGTCTCCTGCAAAATTTAGCAAATAGAAGAAAGGAAAGAATGAAGATGAATGTTTCCTGATATTTCAAGATTAAGCATAATTCATTATTTTTTAGTCTACACAGACTAAGAGCTTTATTTTTGTTTGGTGGGCTTTGGTTTATATTGTTTTATGACATATCAACACCTCAATAGATTATTTAATGCAAACAACACTTTTAGGATAGGTTCATGATGTAAGGAATATGGATACACCTGTGTTCTCTCTCACAGGAATATGATTGGTTGGTGTCAACCATAAATACAGGCTGATGTAGAGGTACAGTGAACACCTATTGGACGCCCATTGGACTATGCCATTGGCTATCCTATTGCCTACACCTATTGCGACTACGACGAGTACAAGTTCCATTACTGCTACCTTCTAGATTGTTCTACTCGGTTACAGTAGCCTAAACCACTTAGCTACTTCGATCAAATATATCCCTTTCTGGGACATATAAGTTCATATAAACAGAATATGTATTCTTTGTAAGAAATCAGTTTATAGATCAGGTTTCATTAATGTAATTTTGTCAAAAGTCCAATGTATTGCTGGTATTTTTACTATAAAAATCTATTTTCATATTTTTATAATGTTTTGACGCCAATAGTTTATCTATTTGCCTATAGCTGGGTCCGTAACAGTTGATACCAGCCCAAGTCAGGGTGGACGTGGGAACGACAGCAATTAAGAGGTGATTCCATGCTCCTCAAAACCTCCCAATTTCCAGATGTAGTTTATCTTCTTATCCAGGATGACTTTATCTTTGTTGTTGCTAACCTAACAATTCACTGGATATATTGTTGGTTTTTCCTCCAGTGCATGTCGCATCTGGTGGTCTTTCATAGATACTTTTTTTATTTGTTATTCTACTCTCTGTTAAATCACCAGAGTTAAACATTAAAGTTTTTGTCATGATAAGAGATTCTTTGATAACAACAGATGAGGCTCTTCCAATTTTGTTTGTGTTCGTTATTAACACATCCAGAAGAAAATGAAAAAGAAAACTTGATGGAATAATAAAGATGTTCAATGTAAATTGTAACAGACTGGAATTCTTTTTGATATCTTTTGCAAATCTTAGGACTGACTAGAAACAGATACAACAGAACACACTAAATAATGAGAGAAACAACATTGAAGAAATCATAATTTGAAATCACTGACATATGTCTACTTGTTATTTAGTAGATTGGAAAGCAACTTGAATAAATATATGAGTAAAATTTATATCAATGCATGTTTTTGAAACATTGTCAAGCTTGGCTATGAAGGCAACAGCATCTAGTTGCTATTTTCTAGGCAGGTAGTTATAGGAGAATAGTTTACTGAAATGATTATTCATCTATAATCTTCTCATTCAATTATGTTTTTTTTTTGTTTTTTTTTTCAATCAGTATCACCACATGTAAGGCAATAAATCCACTAAGACACAAGGGGGTTACAGGGTTTGGGAGAATTAGGAACAGAAACATTAATAATGAGTAGGAAGAGTAATCATGAGAACAGTAGATAGTGATTGACATTACATTTAAATTTTTGCAAATTAAAGTTGGCTGGAAAGCATGGAGCTGGAAGGGAGTTCAACAAGCGAGAAGTGTGAGAAAAGAATCTGTTAGCATAGAACATGTGGCTACATCTAGTCAGCTCAACTATATATTAATGAAATCTTGATGTCAATCTAGTACTGTGCTTAAATTTTTAGTAAGAAATCATTTTGTCAAGAAATCTAGGAGCAAGACAGATCACTAGAAAATTGTCTTTTTATGGTTTATCAACCTATTGTGGATTATCTAAAGCCAAAACTTATTTTGGATTATAGTATCTTGCTTACAGCACACAGAGTTCACAAGCAGTACCCCATCTAAGAATTGAGCTAAACACTGCTTAACTTCAGTAATCAAACAACTGTGTTTTTACCATGACTTGACTGTAAGCATCACAAGAAGTAGAATGCAGCCATTAGTGAGAAATGAATGCAAACAGCTTCATCCAAAAGGCAAATATGGCTGATTTATTCTATCTTCCTTACAGAAAACCCATGACCTGACAGAAAAAAAATGGAGGCACCTTTGGTAACTGACAGCAAACAAGGGAAAACAAATGTTTATGTCTTCCGATGGGCATTTCCTGATGTTGAAGATTTTGATTTTAATGGATAAAAATTTGGAAAAGAAGATATACTTGAATATAAGCTGGCATCATTTCCATCTTATTTTAGAAAGCTAATCCATTGGTTGCTTCCTAACATATCCACATCTTTTTGCTTGTTTATGTAAAACCTTTGTTTTCTTTTATGCTAAGAATAATTTAAGGTCAGAAAAACAATTGAAATTCAAAACAGGTTTGAGAATTTGAGGTTTTAAAGCTGCACTTTGGGAAAAATCTGCCTTTTCTCCATGTATAAAATTATGTGAACTAAAACTACTTATCCGCTGTGGCGCCTTCAAACACCGGATAAAAGCATTGGTTCAGTGCATATAATAAACTGGGAGTCATGAGTTCAATTCCTGAGTCAGACAAAAAATGTCATATAATATGATTTAGTAAAAAAGGAAAATACATAAGGGAGAATCAACTGATAGACAACTCCTAATATGGACAGTTTACCCCTGGGAATTGAATAAAGGGTTCAGGTTGAAATTACCAAAAAATTAGTTATGAGAGAAGCTTGCAGGATGCGAACATTGTGACTATAACATCTAAGATAAGAGCATTAGGATTAAGTATCACATCATTTTGGTTAGTGAAAAAAATTATTATTTATTATACCAAGAAAAAAGAATTTCAGATCAAAATAGCTTTGAGGAATTTGCTGTTAATCCTGCATGATGCAAAGTAAATTTTAGAAAAAAAAAAAAATATAACAATTTTCGGTGCAGACAAATAGAATCTTTCAGAAAAGAATGGATGCAAAAGATTGAATGAAATCTTTCATTCAATTAAGCAGTCAGTAAGTTAATTGCTAAAATAAAATATTTAATTTACAAGTAAAACAAGATCAGAAGGAACAGTGTATGTGATAAATATAATTGTACATCATCAATATTCAATTTACAAACAAGTGATGACAAAGAAGTTTTTAATATTTCAGTGTTTGTTTACATCATCTTCAAAACATTATAAATAAGAATGTCTATTTATATTAACATGAATAATAATAAGAAGTCTCCCATTTACTCAGGCTCAGAATATTGCTGCCACATATGATCCTTCTATTATCTCAAGCTCATTGATAAAATCCACAAGAAGAATCCACAATATTATTGGCCCTGCTCTGATGTCTCAGCTTCAGTCATCTTTTCACTGCTGTAAAGTAGCCTCTCTGCCTTTTCTATAAATACTTTCATGGTAATTGTTCCGATGAGCTCTTTGCTATGGTACCTAGACTATTTGAATTTAAGCACAGCACTAGACTAGTGACAAGGTCTTACCAATTTACAGTTGAGCTGACTAGGTTTAGCCATAAATTCTATGCAAACAGTTTCTTTTCTCACACATATCCTTTGTAGAACTCCTTTCCGGCTCCATGCTTTCCAGCTAACTTTAATCTTCAAAAATTTAAAAGCAATGTCAATCATGATCTACTGTCCTCCTGATTACCTTTTTTTTTGTTCTTCCTCTTGTTCCCAATAATTGTTTCTAACTCTTCTACACTCAGTAACCCCTTGTGTTTCAGTCATATTACTGTCCTGCTTAGAGTGAATTCAGTTAAAAAAAAATATAAAGGAAACTGAATCTGAATTTCCCTTTTATAACATCATATTTTGAGGTCAGCTAAATGATTGCTACCAAAGCTATAATAAACGGGTAAAAGGTAGTGCTTCTGTTATCATATCTTTCTTCTGACTCAGTCTTAGACTAGTAGTACCATAGTACTTTGTTTTCATTAGTACAAATATTGTTTGACTATATATATATATATATATATATATATATATATATATATATATCACATACACACACAGATATATATACATGCATATACAGGGTGAATTTTATATTTATTTACCAAATTAAATAATGTTTCGGTATTTGAAATTATATTATTAGGAAATTCTATTTGACTAATTATGGAAGATGAGATGCAAATTTCTTCTGATTGCGATTTCACAAGTGCACATTTTTTCCAATTGTAGTGGGACTTTTGGGACACCCAGTATTCATCAAAATTTCATCATTTTCCAAATTAAAACCTTATTATTGTAAATTTTCATGCTTGCATAAAATTTTGGAATACAGTACATGTATGTGTGTGTGTATATATATGTATGTGTGTGTGTGTGTGTGTGTATCACTCTCTGTGTGAAGGCTGCATTGGAAAGAAAAGAATAAAGTTCAATTTAAAATACCCAACTGATTCAAATTGAAAATATGTCATCATAACTAGATATGAATACTCCATGAAAAATGAGTGATTTAAAACAAAAATATCTTGACAATATTAAATATTATATTTTTACTTTTTCACTTCAGTTGTAATAATTAGATATTTTTAAAGGACTTTCTGTCGCACAATCCAGATGATAAATTCTGCTATACTATATATCTTTTTCTCTCGACACATCCACTTCCTGAGGTATATTCTTCTAGAACTGGGTTGAATCCCTTGTTTGGCTTTAGAACCATTTTAATTCTTCTTGGTATAGATTCAACAGTGTTCTGGAAGCGCTCTTTTGAAATTTGGATCTATGCTGTTATTATAGCATTCTGCAATTCTAGATTGGTTAGCTGCATATCCAGGATTCAAAGCTTTCTTCTCACCACATCCCAAACAGAGTCTATGGAATTGAGATCCACTGTTTTCCATCAACCAATTTGCCACGTTTTTTTGTTTTTTTTCCATCAACCACTTTTTTAAATTTTTTTTTAAATTTATTTCCAACTTTGTATACTTTGTTGGAAGTGGACACCAGAGGATTAGCATACTATAGTCATAAATTAAGGCATATGGTCAGCCATAATACCTTGGTAGGTTTCAGCATTTAAAGAATTTTCATTGGTACCAAAGGTAGAAATGTCTGCCAATGTCCCATAGCATTAAACTACCACCGGCAAACAGATCTGTTGATACAAGGCAGAATGGATTCATACATGTTATATTAAAACTGGCCCTGCTATTCAATTATCTCATCAGAAATCAAGACTTATCTGACCAGGCAATGTTATTTTAATCTTCCATGGTTCAATTTTTGTCATCCATAGCAAATTGTAGCCTCAGTTTCTTGTTCTCACCTGACAAGAATGACACCTGGTGTGAACATCTGCTGCTGTAGCTCATCTGCTTCAAGGTTTGACATATTGTGTGTTCCAAAATGTTTTGCATACTTCTATAGTAAAGAGTGGTTATTTGAGATACTCTTGCCTCTCTATCAGCCTAAACAAGGCTACCAATTCTCCTCTGACTTCTTTCATTAACAAGGGATTTCTTTTGACACTGTTTTTCTCTTTCTAACCATTCTCTGTAAACACAAGATATGATTTTCTGACCATTCTCCACAAACACTAGATGATTGTGCATGAAATTTTTTTTAAATACTCAGACCTGGCCATTTGGTACTAATAACAATGCTGTGTACAAAGTCACTTACATAACCTTTCTCTTTGATAAGTAAAATTCACTAGGTCTCTATGACTTTGTATTAATTTGCTGCCACATGATTGGTTGATTAGAAATTTACATCTTTATAATTTTGTTCCTGTGTACTTTTCAAGTGGCCAGTAAATGTATATATGCATATACACACTCACATATAAATTAACTGATTTAAAATATGGTTCATTCACTACACAGGAATTACCATGTTTCAAAAACCAAAACTAAAAACTTCAAATTTAATTATATAATTAAATTAAAAGCATTAGTTCTGTTTCATCTTCACGTGAATCTTGGAATAACTTATTTTTAAATTTACTGAGTTTTAAACACATATACAATTCATAATTTTTTGTTTCCAAGGATACAGAGAAATCCAATCATTTAGAGAGGGGCAGTAGTGTGTTCATTTTTATTAACTATTATTTCATCAATTATGAGTTACGTTCTAAAAAGAGGTTAAGTCTGGGTAGGGTAACGGTGCATTTTTCAATGAATTTTGACATCCGTTCAACGTATGTTGTCTGTTTGTTTTTTTTATCAACGAGAAAAAGATTTTCAGCATTTTTTTTTGTTAAATTCGTACTTCTATACATAAATATTCTTTCTAAAAGGGATGCTTGGCTTAAAATATGTTTTATTAAACTACAATTTTAAAATATTATTTTTACTCTTAATTACTAATAGACTATATTTCTTTTTAAAACAAATAAATGTAATAGAATTATTTAAATTATTTAAAAATTATTACATATCAATTATAAGTATGTATATGATCAACTCCCTCCCATTTTCTTATTTTTATTTTATTTTTAAATATTATTTAAGGGAAATTTTTGACAATGTTGACAAAGAATAGCTATTTCATTTCTTTGATTAAATAAATTTTTATTTTTTATAAAGTTAGTAATATGTAGTTTCTCATGTATGCACAATGGACATGGTTCATTTAATGACCTACATATTCTAGCTTTTCTTATTAATTTCCATTTTATAGTAGGTGTTTTATAGGTTTCTTTTAAGTGCTAGAAATATTTTGATAGGGACGTCTGATTTCAGTATTTATTTATCCTAAATGAACTTTGATGTTGATTGAATCTCTTTTTGAACTCATGGCTTGTGCAACCCATATAGATTTTTATGTTTTTGGGATTTTCAATAAATGAGATATTGTATGAATATGAGGTATACTAATGATTCCATGCAACATTTATTTTGTAGAGGACAGTTATGAGGATTTCTACAGTTACATAACTTTTGTTTAACTTCATTTAATTTTATTTTTATATTGTCTAAATTTCTTTGGTTTTGGTCTAAGTGTTTATTCCAGATATTAGCATTATGTTTCTTAATAATTTTCTCTAAGTTTTCAGTATAGCTGTAACTTAATTTTAGTATATTTTTATTGAAAACAGTACAGAGTTTACTATCTTTAGGAAAATGTTCTTTTTTTCACTTAACACAAAACATAGCTCATGTTATGAGGTTTATGTAGAGCGCTTGATAGTTTCCCTGTGACACTGGCTTCATACAAAAAATTGCAAAAAACTGAAAAAAATTAGGTATTTCATACTTAAAATAAAAACTTGAATAACTCCTTTTTTATCCAATTTTCTTCAAACATGTTGCCAAAAATTTGCCATCATGCAACAAATAAGATAGTGTGGTTTTTGTTCTACTTGCTTCCCCTGCATATAATGAAAAACCACAAAAACTGTTCAAAAAGCCCACTTTTTCATCTGATACTTTCCAAGTTTGCCATTTAAATTACATGACAGACAAATTGCCTTGCATGAATGTTTGGTTTAGATTATTTCAGTTAAGTGAATGAAATCTGCAACAAACTAAATCGCTTCATACCTGTTTTTGTTTAATTATTTGATTTGTGAACAATGCCATACTATACAAAGTTAACAGAGCAATAGGAAATTTACTGAATATCTAAAACATTGAAACAATTTAGCCCTGAGCAATGATCACACAAGAAGATTTTATTCATGAAATTCCTTTAAGAACAATCAAAAAGGATATACCATAAAAAAAGGTAGGGCAAGGGTGGAGTAGCTTAGTCTACCAATGGATGATGCATACAAATGGGGACAGAGGCAGACAAGGGGGTACGGGTATACAGGGGGTGTGATTATACAATTGCAATGCCAGGTACCTCAGCTAGTGTGTGTGTGTGTGTATATATATATATATATATCTGTGATGGCTGAATTCGAGAGAAAAGTAATTCTATTTAAAACATCCAATTGATTCAAATAAAAATTATATCATCATAAGTCGATATGAATACTTCATGAAAAATAAGTGACTTAAATTATATAAAATAATTTTGATAATATTAAACATTTGTGAAATATTTAATTTAATTCTAGCTGTAAGAATTAAATATTTTTATGATATTTTGTTGAAAAATCAAGATGATACACACACGCATGCTTACTATATGCCTCCTTTCTTATTCAGTTGTATATATATATATGTGTGTGTGTGTATAGACAGACACAGATTGACATATCAGGTTATCTGAACAAACAAGTGAGAACAGAGATGTATTTTGTTCAGATTATTGATTGTTCTCTTAACTGATTAGATCATAAAAAAGGAAGCCATATTAAAAATACAAAAAAGCAATTTTTTTAAAGGCTTTGCTTTCATTTAATCAATAAAAACACAGGATATTGCTTAAAAATTCATGTTATTTTATTTCCCAAATAAAATTATATTATCTGCCTTTTAAATAATGAAAATATGGAGCCATAATTTCAAGGAATCCCAGTGTAATCATAAAAAATTTTGTGAGTGTTAATGAAAGTACTACAGATTTTGACATGCTTTTAAATACTTCATTTTATTTTTTGAATTCAAATAATTCCAACACTGTTTAAAGTGGCCAACTGTCATCAAGTCAGTCAAAGCTTTTCACTGATGCAATAAACCAATAAAGTCTATCACATGTAACAGATTTATACTCAGGACAAAGGTCATCTTTTATAAAATAACCTTATAGTGTTCTGTATTCATAGTAATTGTTGTTGTCATCTGCCATTACACATTATTACAAATAAATTGAGCAGAACCAAAAAAGTTATAGAATTATTTAAATAAGCCAAAAGAATGTTTACTTAGATTTTCTTAAAAATTATTTAAAAAAGTGACAACAAGGTAAATTTGCTGTAATATTATTAATACAAACATGATTTGAAATTAGTTTTTGTAAAAAAAAAACATGATAGAATTTTTAAAATAAGCTGTATTTTAATTTCTTTTCTATTGGATTTAATAGATAAAAGATGCAAATAAAGAAGGTACCATTTTTGTATTTAAAACAGCTGAAAGAAATTGTTTGCAAACATTTTTCTGGGTCTATTTACATTGTTCAGACTATTGTCCTCATCTTAGTGGTCATATTCATATTTTGGCCGTTATACACTCTGGCCTTTTCAGGTGATTGGAATTTTCAAACCAAATCATTGATGAGGACAACAATCTGAACAATGTAAACAGTGTAAATAGTTACAATACCTCATCTCAGAAATATAGACAGATTTTTCTGGGTTGTATAACATTTTACAAATAAAGTTTTTTCAGTATTTAAATTCTATAGTTCTGCTGAAAAAAGCAGCAGCAGCTATTCTAATGCAAAATTGTCATCTGATGAACTCCAGTGACCTTTGAAGTCAGTGCTGCCTTTCCAATAAAACCTTTCTCCCAATTTCCAATCCAAAACATAATTGTTTGGCTGCATATACAAATGATAAAGATAAAAAGAATAATTTTAATGACCTTAAGTGACCTTGGAAAATGAATTTGACTTTATTCACCTAACTATTTGTGAGGTTGCAAAATATTTTGGTATTTCATAGCAAACTTCATATTACATTTCTGAGAAATGGCATGCTGTGTTCTTTCTTGACTTTGATGTCTTTCAAGTTTTTATGCCCCAAATTAAGTCAATAGGTTGTGTTCATCAAACATGATCATGGCAATGACACACAAAAACACAAGATTCCAGTATTAGATGCACAATGTACTTGCATCGAATATCCTTAAAAATGGCTAACAGTTTAAGTGTAAGTGTTCAGAACCAATAGACTTTACAGACAATTTTTATATTAATTCTAGAAAATATGACACTTGGATATTTACAAGAAAAACAATAAAAAACTTATGTACCGTGTGTGTGTGTGTGTATATATATATATTGGAAAATGATAAATAAATTTTTATATACCAAGAACAATTTTAGGGAAATCTATGACAAAGTGGAAAAATGTTTTGTGTGATGAAGTTCGAAAGGATGAAATGTGTTACACAAAAACATTTTCACTTTGTCATAGATTTCCCTGAATTATATATATATATATATATATATATATATATACAGTGTAACCTGGATATAATAGAGTTGCCGGGACCGGAGAAGAAGTCTCTTATATCAGGTTTTCTCTTATATCCGGGTTTGGTCTATTTTGTTTAGGTAAGTATGGCTCTAATTTGGGACCAGAGAAAATCTCTCTTATATCTGGGTTTCTCTTATATCCGGGTTACACTGTATATATATATATATATATATATATATATATATATGACAGTTACTTGCCATCCTTTTGTATGGCACAGAGTCGTGGACTCCATACAGGTACCATATATGCCAGGTAGATGTTTTCCATAAAAGCTGTCTGCATGCAATCTGTGGAGTTAAGCTTCAAGATAGGACATCTAACGTAGACCTGTTTAACAGGTGTAATATTGGAGGAATCGAGACTTTTATCATACAGTCACAGTTACGGTAGACTGGTCATATCTTGAGAATGTCTGATGACAGGATACCCAAGATCCTAATGTACAACCAGTTAGATCAGGGCTACAGGAATGTAGGACGCCCATGGCTAAGATACAAAGACAAGTTGAAAAGCAACTCGTCAGCAGTCAATATACCACATAAAACCCTTGAGCGCTTAGCTTTGAAGCAGGTAGAATGGAGATCAACATGTTTTTGTGGACTCGGCAATTTTCGATCTGCTTGTCTGAATCATCTTCAAGAAGCAAGAGCAAGATCTAAAAGGTCAGCCAATCTAACAGTGATCTCATTTCCCAATCCTCACACTTGCTCCATATCTGGCTTCCTTTGTAAATCACTAGCGGGTCTTAAATGCCACTTAAGATCATCGCACAAACTTTCATAACTGAATCAATAAGCTGTCAGATCCTCATACATCGAAACCAACAGGAGAGTCCATTATTATTCTATATGACAGTAGAAGAAACTTCTAAGCGTACTTGTCTCTCAGAAGCAGAACCTTATGACCTTTGGAGAAATGTCAGAAGATACGAGAAGAAGGATTGTCACATCTAATGAAACATGTTTGTGAAGAAATCTGTAATCAAAGCTAAATGTTATTAATTTTGAAGAAGCCTATTTTATTTAACAAAAAAGTTAATCAAAGATTTGCCTTCCTTGCCTAATATTTTCAAAATTTTGTTTTGGTCTTATTGTCCTCTCAAGAAGATCTTTGACTTTGAGGAAATTCTGATTATTTAATTATTTCTCATGGATTCTGACAATTAAGAAAGATTCCAATTAAATATCTTATGAATTTTAGAGGTTTACTTTTACTTCAAGTACAATACAAACAGTTTCAGACAGTTTTCTCAAACCAATGCAGAAAAACATTACATATGATAATTTATTATACAAATGTTTATAATGATGGATATGAACAGACTAAAATATATGCATAACCACATATATCTTTATTTCTTTATGTAAATATGGATATATAAGTAAATTTACTTTATTGATTTTAAACTGAGAAAGAACAATTAAATTGTTTAGAAGCATTCTATTTGTAGATCAAAGATTGTTTGTATATGATTTACTTTTCTCTTTACTAAAAATATTGATTTGCTCTTTTAAGATGTAGATCAATATCTATTGGCAGATTTCAAAATGTTTCTCCTACTTTTTCTTTTTCTCCTCATTCATTTTCTTCTCCTTCAGTGTCACTTGATTATCAGTCATTACACTCACTTTTTATTTATTCATAATCCATCATTTGTTAATCCAGTCATCTCTCTTTTAAAGAGGAAATGAAATCATACTTCATCATTAATCTTTGATAAAATTATATTAGCTCCAGTGTTTTACTTCAGCATATTACAGCACTGAAGTTTTAAAATACTTTCATAGATTATATTGAAGTATTATTCAAGTAGTATTCAAAATAAAAGTAAAGTTGAGTAGCTAAAGGAATTATTTAATGTAAAATTGTTGAAGACAAAAAAGAATTCATTTTATAAGAGACTAAGTCAATTTTTTAACTTTTATTTTTAATATTTTGAAGAAAAATAAACAAAAAAAGAATAAGCATAAAACTAAATAAAAAAAAGTGATCTTTTGACCCAGATTAATATAGTCTACCTGGGCCTGGGGACCACAAACACTAGTATTGATATTATTTATTAGTATTATTATTATAACTATTTTCATTAATATTTTTACTATCTTTCAGTCAGTCGATTATGTGCCATGCGTGATATACACTTAGGTGATCATGTATCTTTCAATACATGACTGACAAGGCAGATTTTTTTTTCACAAAGCGGGTTGCCATTTCTTTCTGCAGGAGACCAGTTGCCATTCAAGGCTACAGAACCTGATCTGTCCTGCTATTTACCCATAGCTGGGGGGAGAAGAAGAGGATTCATACCTTTCTCAAGGGTATTACCACATAAGTTAATGTAATGGATTTTGACTGGAATTTGAACTCGGCTCTCTGATTCATCAATTCGAGCCGCTATTCATTACTCCACCGTGCCACATAATTAGTTTTACTGTTATTATTAGACTGTAATGTCTTTAACATTTATGCTAATTTATTATTTTCATTAATATTACTACTATTTTTACTATATAACCATTATTATTATTAGTCTTTATCTTCCTTCTTTTTATGTGCCATGTCCTTTCAGGATGTAGGCGATCATGGCTCTCCACCTACCTCTATCTCTTGCAGCTATCAACAAGTTCCTTCCCTCTGCTTCCTCCCTCAGACCACATTCTGTCATCCACTTGCTTAAGTCCACCAGGTATGTGACGTGTTGTTTTCCCTTGTCTTTCTTTCCCTCTATTCGACCCATGAGTATCAGATTCCCCAGGCCCTCCTTCCTCATTATGTGTCCCAGAAACTTCAGCTGCCTCTTTCTGATATTAAGTATAAGCCTCTTCCTTGTTTGCATCCTCTCTAAGATCTCATTGTTGCTCACATGCTTGGTCCATGATATCCTTAGCATCCTTCTGTAGAACCACATCTCTGTCACCTCGAGTCTCTTCTTCATCATTGAGGAAATCGTCCAACATTCACTGCCGTAAAGGACAGATGTCACATAACAGTTCAGTAGTCTTTTCTTTGTCTTTGGTCTTTATCTTACTTTTACTTTCAGCAATGTGGTTTGTTTTTATTATTATCATTATTTATTATTTATGTTTTCATTTTTATTTTTATTGTTATGTAGTATTTTTAGTAGTATCTTAATTTAATCAATGCATATTTTATTAAGTTCATTATTAATTTTTACAAAAAGTGTTCCCCGCAATCTCCAAACTTTTTCTTTTAGTGACAGTGTGTGTTTTTAAATTAAAATTGAAAATTCTTATTTTCAATCTTAAATGTTAATCTGAGCCGAAATTCAAATCCAAAATTAAACTACTATTCATTTAAACACTTAACAACAATAACAGTCCACCATAACAATAAAATATCTTGCGATTAAACAAATGGTGTAAACTCAAAAATTGCACCTGAAGATTGCAAATGGCATGAAACTCCAAGTTTGCAACCAATGTACAGCATTATGCATATTTTTTAATATATTAAATAGCTTTGTTATTTAACAGTGAGCACTGTTTAGCTTACACTATAGAGTGTATATATATATATTAGGTTGGTGCAAAAATAATGACGTAATAATGTCGTTTTTTGACGTTAAAAAATACGTCAAAAAACGACATTACGTCATTATTTTTGCACCAACCTTATATATATATATATATATATATATATATATATATATATATATATATATACATACATACACATATGAACACTTGCTTGTGCATTTACCTATATTTATTCATTTGATTATATATGTGGATATTTTATTTGCAAATATATTATACTTTATTTATTTGCAAAGAATTATAATAGAAATCAATAAATAACAAATGCCTTTAACTCAAGCTTAAAGGCTGTTGAATGCGGTTTTAAACATATTCATAATTAAGTAAAACAATCCCTTGAAGAACAATACATTTGAATTCATTTTGCGACAAACAATTTCAAATTTTCCTTTTTAATAAAAAAAAAGCTGATAAAAAAAAAGATGTATTGCTGAATATGAGTAGAAATGCTAAAAAAAGAAATCCTAAAAATTTAAGCTTTCTTTCATTTACATTAATTAACCATAATGTCAGTAGAGGAATACAGATGCATGACATGTGAAGAATTATGATTGTCTGGTTGAAGCAAAATAAAAAAAATAAAAAACTTTGAATTATTATTTCTTAGTGTCAGTGCAAACCCCCATCAAAAATGCATACATAGAAAGAAAACATTGCATACCATTCCAACTAGTACAAAGTCAGAATAATGGTGAACCAAACATGAAAGTATGAAAGGTGAAGGAAGTATGGGTTTAAAAAAACAAAAAAAAAAACACAAGTAGAGAAAGTGTGGAGATTAGTATCATATGAGAACCAATGCTCAGAGGAGAGAGAGAATACAAATTAATGTTTTCTTTATTTGGAAATAGTTATAAAACATGGCTGTTAAGTTATCTTACATGCTAAAAATAAATTTTGTATATGTACCGGCCATTACAATACATTCTGTTTCTTTTTTCTTTTTTTTCCTTTTTGCATTTTACTCAACTTCCCATATGGTATCAATCTCAGGCTCTAGCATTCAAATCTGTAAATTTTAATCATAGGAGACTGCATTTATGAAAAATGCATGTGATTTTATATATCTCAAGTATGTGGTGCAGTTCAATTTACATATCTGTTTTTTGTATGAATGATTCATGTAATATATATATATATATATATATATATATATATACATACACACACAGGGTGCAGCATGAATACATCCCACATAATGTTATGACATTAGTGACAATGATGTCTTCATCTAGCTAAGGTATTATCATTATGTGGAAGATATTTCTTACATATGTATTTTAGAGGAAAGAAATATGAGAAAGTGTAAAAACTTTTTGTGTGATGTGTTTCATCTATGTGACATGCTTCATAAAGAAATGCATCACACAAAAACCTTTTCCATTTTGTCATACTTCTTCCCCTAAAATTGTTCTTGATAAATAAAAAATTTACATACTGTTTTTATATATATATATATATATATATATATATATAATTTTCTTAATAACTTTCTGGTGTACAATGACTGACCACTACTAAAAGTTTCATGTATTTTCACACAATCATGACAACTGTTTTTTCAAGAAAGTGAGCCCTTTTATACCCTCTCGGCTAGCTCAAAATGTTACAATGAGGGGTAGCTAATGTGTACATAATGTGCACACATCAACTAGACTCACCGTGGGGTGAGGGAATAAACCTATATGGCCAAGATGGATATGTCAAGAATCACCATTACTTGGGGAAAATAAATAAACAAACAGCAGCAAAAAATCAAAAGCATGCCTAGAAAGTGCTTGAGAGCATGGGAAACAATAGGGCCTTGGCAAAGGAGCATGATGCTAAAAGAAAAATAGTCCTTGACTATATATATATATATATATATATATATATATATATTGTGTATTTAGGCAGCACATTTCATTGAATACGACAGACAAGGTGCTTTTATTTAGTTTTTTATACAATTTCTCATGCGATCTAATAATTCTTTTCTTTTCAGATGTTAAATTATATAAAAACTGTCTGAATGTTCTTTTTATCTGAGTGCTTTCAGCTATACATTTAGCCATTTTCAAGGGTTAAATATTTTAACTGTTAAATAAATAGTTTGTTGCATGTATAAAATGTTTTCATTTTCCAAAACATGGTCAAGATATTGAGTTCATGTTCATAGTTGATATTATTAAGAGTATTTTTTTGTTTTTATTAAAAAGGCTTCCATTATTTTTAGCCTTTTTTTTTTTGCATGTAGATGATGTTATTATATTTGTGTTGTCAACAAGTATGTTACGAATAGTGTCCGGTAGGTCTCCATGAATATTTAAATGATATTTAATTGAGCTATGGTCAGAAAGGTGTAGAGTGAGTCTGCGTGTCAAACATGTTGTAGTGTGACCTATATAATTATAAATTACTATAAATATGTCAGTGAGTCACACTTTTTCAACTTTACTCCTAGAGGCTGTAATCCAACGTATCATACAATTTTGGAATCAGGCCAACTCTGTGAGCATATTAAAAACATTTAGTGAAAGTCACCCATGAAATAAAATAAATTAAGGATTTACATACTTTAAATTGTCTTTAAATTAAGTGTCGGTTTGGTTTGGTTTGGTTTGGTTTGGTTACAGCAATTCAACTTCAATGGGTTATTTAATGCCAACAAAATTTTTATTGCTGGTAATTTTATTTTTTTTAAATTAAATGTATTGCTGGTAAAAATTTTTTCGTTCAAAAATCTATTTCTGCTAATATTTCTTCTTCAAAAATATATCGCTTGTAATATTCTTTTTTGCAAAAAGTATAACTGGTAATATTATTTTTTTCTCCAAAAATGTATTGCTGGTAATGACTTTTTTTTGTTCAAAAACTTATTGCTGGTAATAACTTTTTTATAATTTCTGGCATTAAAACCTATCTTAACACTTTCATAGTGTTTTTACTCCAGTTTGGGGGTTAACTATTTGCACATAGCTGAAATCCTAACAGGTGCTACCATCCTGAGTCAGGCTGGACCTGGGAACACCAGCAATTAAGAGGTGGTTCCACACTCCTCAAAACCTCCTGATCAGAGGCCTTGCTGTTGAACATAGTTTATCATCTTACCCAGGATGCAAATGTAGTTTATCATCATACCTAGGATGGTTTAGTGGTAGCAGAAGAATTATTTTTGAACTTTTAAAAGGTAAGCTTAAACATTAATGCAATACTTAAATGAAGTGATCAATTTTGAGTTCTTCTGTAGTTTATTGTTGCCTATTGCATACGGCAGCAGTATGCCTCGCGAAAAAAAATCTTCACCAACAGAGCACCAGATTGCAATCAAAAGAGCCAAGGCTGCAGCGTGGAAAAGAAAGTCACAAGGAAATGAAAACCCAGATCAAACCACAGCCAGAAGAGTTTCCAAAGTGAGAACATGCAATGACTTAGGGACTCTCAAACTCCTGAACAAGTTGAAGGCCCAATCAAGAGCCCTCTGCAGGAGCTAGTTTAATTGCTGCCAATAGGTTGGCTTTTAAGCTAGCATATATATATATATATATATATACACAGACACAGACACACATGAACACACTGTTGGTTTCCTTCTGAGGACCAAGAAGCCAGCACCTATCTTCAGTGACCTGTCTGTATTGACCATTTAATTTTGCTTGCAAGTCCCTTCTTTAGGTTTGCTACCCTTTCTTGGTAGTTGTTTGTTAGAGTAGACTTCTCTTAGTTAAACTGCTTCATGAATAAGAATTATGAATAAGAATTATTCATAATGTTTTGAAGATGATGTAAACAAACACTGAAATATTAAAAACTTCTTTGTCATCACTTGTTTGTAAATTGAATATTGATGATGTACAATTATATTTATCACATACACTGTCCCTTCTGATCTTGTTTTACTTGTAAATTAAATATTTTATTTTAGCAATTAACTTACTGACTGCTTAATTGAATGAAAGATTTCATTCAATCTTTTGCATCCATTCTTTTCTGAAAGATTCTATTTGTCTGCACCAAAGATTGTTACTTGCTTTTTTGCTAAACTAATTTTCAATGATTTACCTAGCATCTTGCTGAATTAAGAAGACGTTGAAAAAGAGTTATTTGGAATTTAATTTTTTTATCTAAACCAAAATTATCATCAGAATGGCGGATCTCATTTTTCTTAAAATCTGACCTTATTTGCAATATAGCAAAGTCCCTAATTTGTAGGGTGAATGGTTTTTTTTGGACAATGCTTAAAACTGGAGTGGCAATACTTTAATGCTTACATTAAGCGATTTTTTTTTTCAACACACACTTTTATCTGAAGGGATTATCAGTAGTCAGGAGTAATGGTAAGCATTACTAACTGAATTGAACTATTGAATGTGTTATGTCAATGATGTATTATTAATGTACTTGGAATGCATTGAAAGTCAGGAAATAAGTTGTCAGTAGTTAAAAATGAATGCAAGAATTAAGGATAGGTCTTATATATATATTACAGGTAATTGATCTATTGGTATATAATCTGGGTGGATCCTAGTAATATTAATTATTAAAACTGATCCACAGAGAGCTCGATGTATTTATTATAACAGACCATATATATTTTTTACAGCAAAAAAAAAAAAAAAAAAAAAATTATCTCAACATAGAAGATAGTCTATTTCAAGGTGTTCTGATAATAGCCATGTACAGAACAGCTTAAAATAGACTATCTTCTATGTTGAGGTAATTTTTTTTTTTTTTTTTACTGTAATATATATATAGAGCTGAAGATCAAATGTAGATCTGATGTGGATAGGAATCTGACAAGATGATAAAATGAAATAAAGAACATATAGGAAATGAATCTCAATCTAACATGTTTCACCTTTATTACAGCTTCATCAGAGATCGAGAATAGAAATGAAAAAGCAAAGTGACAGAGTAATGGCATGTTATGATTTTTGGTCATTCTCATAGGTTAGACACTTCACGTGTATAACTGCAATAGATAATATATAAATATGTGTGAGAAGATTCTACCAGAAATGCCATAGCTGAGGAAGTTTGTGAAGCAGTTCACTTTGTCACACCTTGTCAAAAGCCTTGTGATGGATTTATTATTATTATTATTATTTCACTGATTGTATACATAATGACAGTTAAAATATCAGCAGTGGGCCTAGAGGAGTAAAATCTATACTGTTTGTTGCTCAGGAGGTTGTTACTGTTGAGGTGAGTGACAACCTTATTGTTGACAATAACCTCAAAAAGTTTGTTGATGACATTGAGGAGGCTGAGGGGTGATATTGTGACAGGGATGAGCACTGAGTCACATTCTTATAAACAGAGCACTTTCCAAAGGCCTGGGAAATATTTTCTTTCTTAGGCAGGGGTTAAACAATTCTACCAATGCTTCACTGCTGGGAAGTGCCTGAAAATCATAAGATGGGTTGGCCCAGGCTTTTTGGATGAAATTGTGTATATGAAACTGTTCAGAAGTCATCAATAATTGTGCTGGCACAAAGTCAGAAGTCATCATGACTGAGGGCTTGAAATTACTGACCTGCTCTAATACTGATCACAACAGTTTATGTGCTCTTTCACAGAAACTGTAAATAACATCTACTCAGCCTAGTTGCCATATAAACCACAGGCTGGCTTTACAGGCGTAAAAAAAAACAGTAATGTGACTGAGCAGTCATCTTTTATAAGAATTAGCTTGCCACTCTAGTAGCATACAGTTAAATGAACATGTGGCCATTATATATATATATATGTATATATATATATATATATATATATATATATATATATATTACAAAGAGTAAATATGTGAACAGCACAATGCTTTCTAAACATATCTGGGAGATTAAAAGCAAAGAACAAATCACACCAAAATATCATGGAAAATGAGAGAAAAACAACATCAGCCTACAACAATAAATACAAAAACTGTAAATTCTGCCTGGAGAAAAAAACATAGATGTAACTACTTTCCCAGACCAAAAGAAACTACTAAATAAATGATCAGAAATCATCTCAAAATGCAGACACAAAAACAAATTTTTACTACAATACATAAAAAAATGAAAACTTAAAACAAACAAGAATAAATTAAAATAACTATACAAAATCAAGTAAAATAACTTCAGTAAAATAAATAAGTAAATGATAAACAAATTATGAATGCACACATAGACACAAGAAAATGTAGTAGTAATAACCAACAATAAAATAATGAATAATAAAGAAAGAAGTTAACTAACAACACTATAAATAACCAAAAAATTGCATTTGGATCAACAATTATTCCCACTTAGTAGCCCCTAGAATAATACAACAGACTACCCACAATGCCTCACCGACCTGTATATACAGTCAATGTACTTGGCATGACAACTGTGTTCAACATGAAACAGACTGTTGCCTCTGGGTGTTGTCTTCAATGTCAACTATTATATTTACATACACTCTATACCCTGATATTGAGCACTTTAACCCATAAATATAGAATACCTTAAAACTATATATATATTTTTTTTTTTTTTAAGCATTACACCCAAGGCAAGGCATGAAGCCACTAGGATGCAGGGGGTTGCAGAAGATTTGAAGCAAGAGCAGATAGGAGTGATAGAAGAAAGGATGAGGAGAAGGATAGTGGATAGATCAAGGTAACTGGAGATGTCGATTGACATTACATTTGAATAGTTGGAGATTATAGCTCTCAGGGAAGTAGTAATTGGGAAGGGTGTTCTACAGGTGAGAGGTGCGAGGTATGAAGCTATTAGAGTAGAAGAGACGGCTACATTTAAAAGTTTCTACAGTGTAGGGGTGGGAGCGAGATGCCAGCCTCGTAGGGCACTTGAATTCATGGAGTCTGGGAACCAGTGAAAGCAGCTCATCGGAGCAATTACCATGAAAGTATTTGTAGAAAAGACAGAGAGAGGCGACGGCACATCTGTGAGAGAGTGACTGTAGACGAGACACCAGATCAGGGCCACTTATATTACATATCCATCTCTGGATCTTGTCAAGAACTCCGAGGTAAACAGAAGGTGCCCCAGATCATATATGGCAGCAATACTCCATGCAAGGGCGAATGGTTGATTTGTATATTTGAAGTATCGATTCCGGGGAGAAAAATTTCCTGGCACGGCACAGAGAGCCAACTTTCCTCGCGCTGGACGAAGCAATTGACTTAATGTATTTGTTCCATCTCAGGTCAGCAGTCAACGTGAGACCGAGCAGACGCAGGGAGTTGCTCTCAAGAAGTTGACTATCAGACATTCTAATGGGGGGCAGGGAAAGATCTCTATGGTGATTAATAGAGAGTAGTTTAGTTTTTGAGGCGTTAAAGTTAATCAGCCAATTCTCGCCCCAGTTCACAACCGATTGGAGGTCCATTTCAAGACGAGCAGCCAGGTTAGTTTTGTCACCGACACTAGATTTGTTTTTGAGGCAGGAGTAAATTGTAGTGTCGTCCGCGTAGATGCCAACTTGGGAATCTATGGCGTCAGGAAGGTTGTTGATGAAAATAAGGAATAGAGTGGGGCTAAGGATGGAGCCTTGGGGAACACCTGCATTCGTGGGATAGGAACTGGAGGAGAATCCGTTGAGAACGACCTTCAATTCACGGTTTGACAGGAATGATTGTATTAGATCAAACAATCGACCTGTAATACCATAACTCTGGAGCTTGCGAAGAAGGCTGGCCTGCCAAACCCTATCAAACACTTTGGAGATGTCTAGGGCCACGGCACGAGCCTCACCGTTATTTTGAAGGGCTTGGTAGATAGTTTCAGTGATGGCCGTAAGCACATCAGCTGTAGATCGGGCATAGCGGAAACCATATTGCTTGTCTGAGCGCAGGTTATGTGAGGTGAGGTGGTTAACCACTTCGGCATTGATTAGGGCTTGGAAAACTTTGCCGAAGACGGGTAGGAGACTAATAGGACGGTGATTAGAGGGGTCAGAGGGGTCTCCAGAGTTCTTAAAGACAGGAACAATGGATGAGGACTTCTAGCAGTCAGGAAAACAGGATTCCTTGAGGCAGTAATTATATAGTTTAGAGAGGGCGGGCACTAGCTCAGGCACGTATTTCTTCAAGACAATGGCTGGTATGCCATCTCCACCACTAGCCTTGTGGGGGTCTAAATTGGAGATAATGCCCAATACCAATGACAGGGTTATGTGTGAGCCACTCAATAGGGCTTCAGTTCTTAGAGGGAAGTCTGGTATGGGTACACCGGAGGATTCGAGCGTTGAATTAAATGAGAATTTCTGAGCAAAGCATTCAGCCTTGTTGGTAGAGGAGGTCAAGACCTCGAACTGGTTGAATAATGGAGGTATGGAGGGTTTTCTATTGTTCAGGACACTCTTGCAGAGCCGCCAATAATCTTTGGAGCGAAATTTGTGAGATGCAATACGCTCCTTCATCCGAGCAGCAAATATTGACTTAGCTTTGTTGAGGACATGCTTACAATCGTTACGGGCAGAGGCAAAGAGACATTTATTGCAGTCTGACATGTCGCTACGAAATAGGTGAAAGAAGTGGTTCCTATGGGCAATGGTGGCTGAGCAAGCAGCCCAGAACCAAGGGGAGGAGTGTGACTTGACCTTAAATTTCCTTGAGGGGATGAAAGCGTCAATTCCAGCTTTAACCCAGGATGAGACCTCAGAAGCACATTCTTGGACAGGGAGTGTAAAGACAACATCCCAGCGGAGGAAGTCACGGAACGAGTCCCAATCCGCTCGTTGATAGTAGAACAAAGTTCTAGTGGTAGGAGGTTCTATGCAGGGGGTGGGGGAGTTGAAGGAAATGTTAACAGCATGATCGGAGTTACCAAGTGGGCAGAGCTGTGTGGCGCTACAAGATTTGGGGATGGAGGTAAAACACAGATTGAGAAGGGAGGCCTTACCTACCAGGTTGAGGGCAAAACGCGTGGAGAAGTTAACTATATATATATATATATATATATATATATATATATACACACACACACATATACATACATATACACAATGTAAGCAATTATGTAATTCTAACTGAATGCAGGTTATTGTTGGTTTTTGGAATACAGGGTTCAGTTTGCTGAAGAAAGAGCCATATATAGTCTAAATGTTGTTTTTTTTGGATCTTATTAAAAACATGACATGCATACACATAACTAAAACTTTCATTCTGATAGGACCAATCATCAGACACTTAAAGTTAAGTTAGTTTCATTATTTTGCTCGTATTTGTACCTGTGAGCGATGCCTGCTTCAGCCTAATTTTCATGTGAGGGCAGATAGTAGTAGTTGCCAATCACTAGGTATGCCAAAAAATTGAACTGACTTAATTTTAAGCATCAGTCAATCATTTCTATTACCATGAAACATTTAGTTGCACATATGCTTCTCATGTTTTCAATAAAATCCAAAAAAGTGATACGTCTATAAAAGATTGAGCTTGCATATGTTATCACACATGGGAAAATCATTTACAGAAGCCCTTGAGCCACTCAAACCTTTTAGATGAGGTTTGTACATTTGGTAGTTTTTATTTAAGACTTTAATTTTGACATCCACCCTACACTATGCCTTGCAAATCAAAATGGTACATATGGGATAAAAAAAAAAAAAAAAAAGAAAATTATTTTCAATTCATTAATCATAAAAAGTATTAAAAACTGATTAAAAAAGGCCAAGGTCTTTGGCTTTATAAATGCTGCTATACAAATTAATTAAAAAGAAAATTTTAAACTGAAATTAACAAGTCAGGGGTAATCACATCAAACAATGGTTCTGATGAAGAATGATTTAATTACCCTCCAGATAATCAATAAAAAATCTCCTCACAGGTTCATCCTGTTGTCTAAGAAATTGCTCTTTACACAGGCAGGAAAAAAATTAACAGAAATTTAAGTTGATTAAAGTATTAAACATTTGCTAAAAGCAATTATGAGATTCTTCCTTTCATTTCAATCACAAAATAGTGATAAAATTTTCGATTTTTATTTATTTGCTTCCAGTAAAATGATCTACAATAAACAGTTGTGGCTGTATTTCTTTTACAGATATTATTTTCATATAAACTCAACAAAAAAAAATATTTTTTTTTTATTGCTAATGGAATTAATGCATACATGACTTGTTCAATGTCTACTGACAATCTAAGAAAATATTACATTATAAAGAGAAAAAATTCATAACATTAGTTGAATGCAAAAATCCCCAGCACCCTTTGTTTTGAAAACTATAAATAGATACATAGCAGAACACTATATATTTATTTATTTATTTATATGTGTGTATAGGATGTGATAAGTAAATTTTATATTTTTAATTTTGCACATACCCATTGTTTGTTTTTGATCTTGTTGTATAGAAGAGTCAGTTGGGCACCATCTATGAGAAAAAGAGCACCATGGCGCAATTCAATTGATGTCAGTTTTATTTTCATTTTGGTGTAAATTAGATGACAATTTATCCATCGCACCCTCTGTGTGTGTGTGTGTGTATGTATACATACACACACACATACACAGTGGGTGTAAAAGCAAAATTGTTAATTTGTCAAATTAAGCCCTGAACCATTGTATCTTAGAAATGATTAAAGATATTTGACTGGAACTCTGTGAGGTTTTTATAACACTACTGGATTCTACTTTGAGCAATAAGAATGTATAATTACTCCCCCAACTTAACAGAAGAATCATGATAAAATTGATCATGAATAAAAATGACATGTTCATCATTAATTAATCATAGCTAAGGATCCAAACTCATGTGGCATTAAGTTCAAATATATATATTATTTTCCACCTTATTCAAGATGATCTTCACCTTCTCTAAGCTTCTAAGTTTCTGTCCTGGAGTAACAAGATGTCTCACATGTTTCAAGTATGATTTCATTTTCAAGTCTTTTTTCACTACTCTTTTTATTGTCATAGCTGAAACTCCTCTCACATGTGCCAAATATCTTATGGATTGAGTTGGATCTTCTCTAATTAATCTTTTTAGCTCTAAAGTGAAATGATGAATCCTCTTCCTGCTGTAACCTTCTGATGCAATTTTCCTCTCTACTGTTCCCTCTTTTATAAACTTATTCAGTGTTCTTTTTTGTGGGATAAACAATTATGCTGTAACACAATTTAGACATTTTTACTGTTATACCTGCTGTGTGTGTATATATATATATATATATATATATATATATATATATATATATATATATATATATACCCTGAAGTCAAAAGACAATGCTGATATCATCAAAGGCCCAGCAGAAATACTTCAATAATGGGAAGAGCATTTCACAGATCTATTTGATAATCCTTCTGTTGATTGCAGCATTATAGAGAGCCTGCTACAGTGTGACATTGTACACGATATGGAACATCAATATACTCTTCATGAAGTCAGACAGGCAATCAAACAAATCAACTCTGGTAAAGCACCTGGTCTAGGCAGCATTCTGGTCAAATTACTGAAGGGTTGGAAGTCAGAACATGACGGAAATGATAACTAATCTCCTTATCGATTGTTGGAATGGGAACCCTGTACCATAAGACTGGGTCGAAGGTATCCTGCTCTCCCTCTACAGGGAAAGGTGAAAAATCGATATGTGGTAACTATCGAGGTATCATATTGTTGGAGACTGTTCACAAGAATATCACAATAGGCTGCAAGAACATAGCTGTCCTGTAGCTATCCCAGAATCACAAGAATGGTTTTAGGGGTGAAAGAGGGAAAATTGACACGATCTTCTCTGCACGACAGAATCAAGAGAAATGTATTAAGCAGAACATATCCATCTATCAAGTTTTGTAGATTTGATGAAGGCTTTCAACAGTGTTAGCCAGGATGCTCTCTGGATAGTACTCAGAAAGGTAGGATATCCATCAGGTTTTGTGGAAATGGTCAAGCAGCTGCACAGGAATATCAGTGCTCAGGTTGCTTTCAATGGACAACTCCCAGGGGAAATCCCTATAGACAATGGTATAAAGCATGGTGATAGCTCTGCTCCCATGCTTTTTGCTATCTTTTTTGCTACTCGCACATACTTTCCAAGATTGTGATGAAGGCATCTATTTGCAATTCAGAACCACTAGAGGGGTTTTCAATCTGAGATGGTTCAATGCCAAGGCGAAAATTTTCAAGCTTTGATTAGAGAGCTACTCCAACTCTACAAAGACGACACTGACTTCTTAGCTCATACAGAAGCTGGCATGCCAACGTGTTATAGACCATTTCTTATCTTCATGCGCAGCATTTGGTCTAACAATAAGCCTCACAAAAACCAAGGTAATGTTTACTCCTGCACCCCAGAGAGCCATATATCGAGCCCAACATCTTTGTTCATGGAATGAGATAGGGGTAGTTGAGAAGTTTGTTTACCTTGGCTGCACAATTACAAAAGATGGCTCACTGAATTCAGAAATAAATCTACATATCGAGAAGGCCTCTGCTGCCTTCGAAATGCTGGAAAGGAGAGTATGGGCAGCTCATGACATTACCAACCATACCAATGTATGTGCGAATACTTGAGTGTTTCCAGCAGAAATGCCAGAGATGCATATTGAATGTCAAATGGAGAAGCAGAACTCCTGATACTGACATCCTAGTCAAATCCAATTGCCAAAGCATAGAGACTCTTGTAACATCTTCCAAAATGTGATGGATAGGACACATAATTTGACTGAAGGATAGCAGACTCCCAAAACAATGGTTTTATGGTGGGCGGAGTATCAGAAAGCATCCTCAGCACAAACCAAGGAAAAGATACAAGGACTTTATCAAGAACAACTTAAAAAAGCTGGCATTTGACTTCAACAATGGAGAAGAGATAACTCAAGGTAGAACTGGAGGGAGAGGTCAAATAAGAGACTGGTGTCAACTCTTTGAAGAATGTCATCTGGAACACAAATGGTTGAAGTGGTGACTCTGAATGAGTGATAACCATGGACTTGATGAGGGTATCAATGGCTGGACATGTGACTTCTATCAACATATACTTCTTTCAAAGGCTGGTTGGGTGAATCAATTGAAGTCACATAAAGAAAAAAATCATCCTTGACATTCCCCCAGACACGCTGTGTGACAAGGTATGCACAACCAGCTCTGGACTGAAAAAGCACATGGTGGTGCACAGGAACCAGGCACAGTGATGTGAATCCATCAAGCTTGTGGCAAGCACATTGTTCATATGTCACTTATGTAACAAGTCATGCAAGCCCGCAGCCAGCCTGGCAAGTCACATTCAGGGTCATGCAGAGGAGAAGTGCGAGGTGGGGAGCAAATGTGATTAGGCACCCATCATCCGTGAACATGCAGCAGATCATCATCATGTGTGTGTGTGTGTGTGTATTGAGAGATAGAGAGATAAAATAGAGAGATACAAACATAATTATCAGAAGGAAGATCCCTCTCATTGCATCAATATGAGAAAGAGCAATAATAGCAAATTTGAGAAACCCATTTTCCTGAAAAATTGTTTTACTAGAAAGATTAGATAAATTTCAGCCAATAGTAGCCCTGACTGTTTGGTCTGTGAATGCTGAATATTTCCATAAAAGGAAATGTTTAATATTACCATACACACATATACGTATTTCATTGAATAATATAGACATATTCTATCTACTTACTTTTATACTGATCCTTTCCAGTTGTCTAATTAGTTTCTTGATGTTAAGATGAAATTCATCAAGGAAAGTGTCATAGTTTGTTTTTTTTTAATCCAAGTACTTTTGACCTTCATCTTCATTTTCAAATCTGCATTCTGAATGAATGAATGTGCTTTGTTATAGTTATTTTAGAATTTTTTAATTTATGTTTAAAAATTCTAAAATAACTATTAAAAATCACTTTCACAATGGAATGCAGATCTTATCTCTGTTACAATAATCTTTGTAATTTACTCCTGAAGATATTCTTAGAGGTCGAAATTACTTGGGTTAAAAACACTATGATTCCTTACTTGATGAAGTGATTAGAGAACTGAAAAGGATCAGTATGAAAACAGACTTATGCCTACATCATTCATTGAGATATGCTGCCTATATATATATATATATATATATATATATATATATATATATATATATATATATATATATATATAAGGTAAAATAAATTACATGGGTTTATAATCCAAGTGGGTCATAGTAAAATAAAAAAATTAAAATTGATCCACAAAAAGATACATGGGTATGCTGGTTTATCAAGTCTGTAACTTAATGATAAAAAATTTTTTTCTAGAAACATTTGGCAATCACTTCCTTGTTAATGCACTCGGCACTTTTTCATTAATCATAGCACTCAAGGCTATGAACATATTGATTCACACACATACACATGTGTGTGAATATTAGGTTGGTGCAAAAATAATGTCGTTTTCTCACATGTGAGAAAACGACATTATTTTTGCACCAACCTAATAAAAAGTGACAAGAGGAAAAACTATTCTTAGCCAAGGCATGTGTTTCATCCCCTGAGGAACTTTATCAAAACAATGGATGAAACAATTCAGCTAAGAATAATTTTTCCTATTGATATTTTTTTTTCATTTTATTCCTCTACAGATACACTCTATCTGAAAATAATATATATATATATATATATATATATATATATTGGAGAACTTGTTTTCCTTCTTAAGGAGACCCATAGCCTTAATACACAGGTTAAAATAAAAATGGGGTGTCAATTTCAAACACAGGTAACACTTGAAATAATATAAATTCCCAATTAAAATTAAACCTATTAATTATCTATCTATCTATCTATATATATATATATATATAATGTTTGTGTGTTTGCATGCGTTATAAATTTGGGTAAATGATCCCAACATTCAAAAAAATATATGATAATGCATTTCAGCCATTTTGGGCTTTATCAGATCGAAGACAAAAAAGTGATTTGTGTGTGTATGTGTGTGTTTATTTAAAATATTGAGATCATATATTTTTCCCAAGCTGTATATATGTGTGTGTGTGTGTGTTTATATATGTGTGTGTGTGTGTGTGTGTTCACTATACTAGATTAACACAATATAGATTGTAAATTTTCCTTTCATAGATAAACTTAAAGCATAAGGCAATGTAAACAAAGCAAAAAAAAAATTAATTTTTTAGATCTCTTGATGCAAAAGATTTTGCATTGAGTCAAGTGTAGTTTTGTTCTCTCTTTTCTTGTGCAGCATTTAATCTTGTGACATTAACTGTTCACTCCCTGACCAAGAATAGGAAATTTCAATCCAATCAAAATGTTACAACTCCCCTTCCTCCCACCCTCTCTTACTTTCTTCACCTCTCACTGTTCCATTTTTCTTGTTTCCTTCTTTAATGTCTTCTTTAATTTAACTCCAATGCTTCCTGTTACTTTTAAAGTCTTTTTTCTCTACTTTTTCTTTTTATACATCAACAGAGAAGATCAATTTTTGGTAACAGGTAAGAACTTTCAACCTCACCTACTGCCTGACTAGGGTTAGACATACTGAAGGTTTTCAAATATTTAAAATCCAAAGAGGTATATCACAGAGATGGTTTCTAAGTTAATCATATGGGCAATTAGTACAGTGAGTTTGATCCTCACCAGGTGTCTCATTTTTTTTAGTAAGAAGTATCATCATGATTAGACTCTTGACAAAGAGTAATGGTTAACAAGCTAATCTCCCAACTCATCTTTTTTTTCTTGCTTTCCATCTCTTTTTAGAATGTTATTCAATTTATATTACTTCAAAAAATGCAATTTCATATCAACATATCTGATTGATGGATATTTATTTTTTGTTTGGTGGAACTGACCAAGATTTCAAGGATAGAAACAGATTTTTTTCATATCTTTAAACAGCCCTTGGTTAATGCTAAAAGCACTCGATCATTGAAAAATTCCTTTACAGTCACTTCTAAAGAACTGTCAAAAAATATGGAGACAAAGACTGACTTCAGCAAAAATCTGTATCCTATCACATTTCAAAAGAGAACCTCTGGCCAAAATATTCCAAAAAGTTTAAAATTTGATGGTAAAATTCTGTAAAACCTTATTAAAGAAAATACATAAAATAAAATTATTTTTTTTATATAAGGTCCATCTCTCTCTCACAGACACACACACACACACACTTCCATTTCTTTTTAATAGGCCGGTTAATAAAATTTGAGGAATAAAAAGCTAACAAAATGATAACAATATTGGCAATAAGATTGATATTTATTATATTAGCATTTTAACTAAATTGAAGCACAAAGAGAAAGATTTTAAAATCAGAGTTTTCAGACACACTTGTGTCCTTTTTTAATGAGGCAAGGAACAAAGAATAGGGAATCACTCTTCCAAGGATCAATGCTTATTAAACAGTTGGTTGAAGTGTGCATATATCTATCTATCTATCTATCTATCTATATATATATATACATACATACACCCACAAAATTAGAAGCTATGGTCTTGTCATTGGTGCACCAAATTCAAATTTCAATATCTTGATTGGAATTAGGTATATCACTTTCAAAGAGATGATTTTGGAAAAGGCATGGGTCTAGCTCATACTCTTTGCCACCTTGATCATGGTCTGGTCCCTTACAAATGATATTATACAGTGAAAAAGAGTATATGTGCAAACCACTTCCCCATAATTAACTTCTGTTTATTGAATGTCACATCCCTCCAGTTTCAATCTTGCTAACAAAACATGACTTCCTTCAAGAGTTTTTTTCTGTTCTGTTTTATCTAAGAGGGGTATGATGAAAAGTTATTGGATAGATAAAGAAGCCCTTCCAACAAAAGAAAGAAATAGTCAAAAAAATCAATCATTTGGGAATATTCTGGAAAGCAGGTTAAGACATGAACTTTTCAGCACCTTCCCATATTTAGATTCTTGCTGTTACTGGCCTTACTCATCCTATTCTTTCTTCCACTGATGTTTCCTAAATTTAACTTTGTCTGTCTTGAGCACCCAGTGAGGATTGAAATCCCTATTGTGGTAATTGTCTACAAGACTAGCTTTGTTAATCACTGCTTTATGGTAAGATATCCAAATAAAAGTGTTTACTAAATTTATTTACACACAGACTATTGTCATCATCTTTGTTTCTGTTAAGTTTCAGCTGTTATGCCCTCTGGCATTCACTTTCAGGTGTATGCCAATCCAGGTAACCTACAGGGAATTCCAAACTGAACCCTTTATTTAATTTATTGGGGGTAGAGTACAAATACACACTGCCTGGCCCAGGGATTGAACTCACAATTACTTAGCTAAGTTTAGTATGATACAAGGCCACAGAAATAAAGCATCCATTAGAAATGGTTTGCAAAATGAGTTTGATAGCAATAGTATTGCAATTTGTGCAATCCAAAATAATGTCTCAGTCTTTGAGACTCAGTGCTGGGGATCACACAATGTTTGGTTTGGTTTACCAGGATATCAAGCCACTTGGGTCATTTAATGCTGCAATGTTTGGAGTATTGGATAAGAGGACTTTAGAGTGATGGTTTCATCTCTAATACAGTTGGTCCTCACTTATTCCAATATAACATTGATCAGAAAAAAAACATGGACAATAGAATAATAATAATTCTAGCCTTATAGATTAAATAAAGGGTTTAGTTTAAAATTCTTTGAATGTTAAGAGAAACCTGAAGAAGGCTGGAGGGTATAATAACCAAAATGAAGACAATTATTCAAATGGAAGGAATGAAAACTGCTTAGAATTTTTTATTTTTTTTTACAGTAAGGTTCACCCTGTACAAGGCCTGGGGACCACTCAAAATAGAGGGCTACATTAAAGGATGGTTTATACAGGTAGGAAATGAAGATACTGATTAACTCTAGACTTGAACAGGTTAAGTTTGTAGTGATCAGGAAAACATCCCTCTTTGCTCTGTGGAACAGACATTCCATAGAGCAGTGGTCTGTTGGAAGAAGCTGTTTGAGTGGAACTTACTTCTCGCTGATGGAATATGGAAGGAATGTGGGTTTTGCTAATATGTAAGTGGCATGGCGGGTCCTAGCCATAAAAGTCAAACCATGTAGTTCATCTGAGAACTTTCCATGGAAGTAGTCATAGAGAGTGAGAGACTAGCCACATCCCTCCTGTAAGAGAGAGGTTGGAGGGAGAAAAATAATTAAAAATAAACTTTATAAATTCTATAATCAGAATCCATCTTGTACATTTATAAATCTATCGTATCTGCTCTGGTGCTTCTGCTATATATCTTGAAAATCTTGACAAAATTCAAAGAAGAGCTTGTAACATAATCGATCCTGACCTGACATCTCGACTTCAGTCACTTTCTCACCGATGTGATGTGGCTTCTCTCTGTCTTTTCTACAGATATTTTCAAGGCAACTGTTCTGATAAGCTTTCCTTCTTGGTGCTTTGACTGAATTAAAGTGTGTTTCTAGATTAGCAACTAGGTATCACCATTTTACCATTGAACTACCTAATTGCAATTGTATGTTTTATTCTAATAGTTTCTTTTTTTCTCACACTTCTTAGTCACCTGCAAGAAGTGCAAGAAAAGAAACTCGATTCTGATTTCTTACTTCCCTGTCACCTACAATCTTCAAAAATTTAGATGCCAATCACCATTTTCTGTCTTCTTGAATCCTGTTCTTTTATTGTTACTTCTCCTCACTAAAGTCTTCTCCTTCTCTTTCTTCACACCCAGTAACCCCATGTGTCCTACTGGCTTTATTGCCTCACTTGGGGTAAAATGATTTTAAAAAAAATCAGAAAAATTCACCAGACTGTCTGGTAAGTGAACCTGTTCACTCATTTGAAAGATACAAAGTAGTTGAAGCAGGGTTGCAAAAGATGACCACCAGGCTGGATTTCTTGAAATAAAAAAAAGATTTAGTAGAATTACATGACAAAGAATTATCTACTGAGTCTGTTCTTGCTAATAATGGCTACCTGTCAGATGTGGAAAATTATAGGAAAGAAAGTTGTCTTTTTTTTCATCAACAAAAAATATGCCCCCCCCCCCCAATTTATCTAAGGTTACTTTGGTTGGCCAATGTCAGCCAAAGACTTGCTCAGCAAATCACTAAGTCTGTTACACATTGCTTTCCTGCTATCAATTTGTGCCTAATGTTTGACATGAAGACTTTATAATCTATCACCAAGGATCCCATTCCTTTACCCCAAATTAGCCATAAAGGAGTACATATTGAATCATCTTGAGTAACATGGCAGCTTCCAGGACATGATAGTGTGCTTTGAAATTAGTGACTTATTTTACAATTTTCCAATAATCAAATTTCAATACCAAGCCAGACCTGATGACAATTTATGAAAGCCCAGGAGATCTTGCAAGCTGTTCGTGTTGCTGATGACAAATTTGAAGTGGAGGAAATTAATTAAATTAGTTCCAGTGATGACAGTTCATGTGTTTTGCTATATTTTTTTAATATCCATAGAAATAACCAAAACCATTTATATTTCTAAAGAATTGATTTATTTTTAATCTAACATTATTTCTTAATGAGTGACTTTAAAAGTGGTAAAGTTTTTAAATAGTCTGAAAAGAGTTAATTCTTTGAAAACTGTTACTGTTTTAGCTTTTCCTGATTTCTTTTTGCCTTGTTTGAATTTGACAAAAGTCATTAGCTTGAAAGGAACCACTCCTTTTATATCCACCTACAAACACACTCACATTCTTGTTGTGTAGTCACAAACAAGAAAAAACTACTATTTGTGTTCTAATGTATTTCAACTGCCTATTTTCTGTGTTTTAACTTTAACAGCATAGAATATGATGAATTAGACAGTGTGATATATAAATATATATCAGACTAATAGAGGGTGAATGACAAAATTGGAAGAAAAAAAAAAAACAGTTTTCAACCAAAACAAAAAAAGTTTTCTACAAGTCTGAAGAAGTTTCTTCTATGGATGAAATGAGTTATGTAGGAATTTTTCCATTTTTGTCATTCAGTTATTCAATTCTAATTCAATTGATTCTAAGAGTTGTTTTTTTTTGTATTGCATGAGGATGTTCCTTGAGGGAGGCTCCATGTCTTGAGTGTCCATTTGAACATAAACTTGACTCAGACCTCAAGTGGAACTCATACATATGACCCAATGCTAACAACAATGGAAAAATGCCCAATTCCCTGTACCTCTCCAGTAAGTTCTTGAATCTTCCTGCTTGGGATGAAATGATTTATATATATATATATATATATATATATATATATATATATATATATATATATATATGTATGTATAAAATTTAGTTTTAAGGTATGCTATATTTATGGCTTAAAGTGCTCAATATCAGGAAGAGAGCTTATGTAAATAAAAAAACAACCAGAACTCATCTCAAAACAGACAGAAAAACAAATTTTTATTACGTCACTTAAAAATGAAAAGCTGAAAACAAACAAGAATAAAATAAAATGAATAAACAAGAAAAATAAATTAATACAAACAAATAAATAAGCAAGTAAATAATAAACAAATTAACAAACTATAGAGATAGACACAAGAAAATGTAGTAATAACACCAATACTAAAATAATCAATAATAAGTAAAAAAGTTAACTAACAACACTATAAATAGCCCAAATATTGCATTGAGATTCACAATTATTCCCACTCAATAGTCTTGAGAATAATTTGAAATATAACCATTATCGCCCACCAAAATAAACGTTAGAATAATTCAATAGACTACCCACAATCCATTAATAACCTGTGAATATGAATAGTTGAGTAAAAACAGAATGTACTTGGCATGATGAGTGCATTTAGCATGAAACAGACTGTCAACTCTGGGTGCTGATTTCAATGTCCACATTTATGTATAAATATATATATATATATATATATATATGGAAACCTTGTTTGCAGAATAGTTTAGTTTATATATGGAAAAAACTGATGCACTAAACCGATGTTTTTATTTTGAAATTGAAAAACCTTATTTAACATGGTAGCAACTCCACTGCTGTATTTAGAAAAAACTAAAGTGAACGATGGAAATAAGAATGATGTAACGTTTTTAAACCAAGCTATGGTTGGACAAAAGCATGATTCCTTCTGTTCTCTTAAATCTCATTGACCAGACAATTTTCCTATGCATCAGTGAAAAGACTCATTAAATTTACAGTAATAATCTAAATGGTGCAGAAAGTTAATGCAACAGGAAAATTCTTGATGGACGAGAGATGAGACAATTTGTGCCAAATGTGAAATGTTCAATAAACAAACTGTCCACAAGAGAAATTCAAGCCAGTTCCAACATGAACTGAGAGACTTTCTCCTTTTTCTAAACATCTTTTGCCCAATTTAAATAAGGTAAGTAGAACCTGGATGGATATTATACAAAATCAACAAGAAGACATCTTTGCTTCTCTCTAACCAGACCTTTGAGTGGTAAATGCTGGCAAAACCAATCTTTATTGCCTCAATCGCTATGCAAATGGCTATATATGTTGGGTGTGGGGTGGGGGCTAGGTGTGTGTATTAAAAAAAATTTACATCTACCAGTTTTGGCAATTGAAAATCTTATTAAAGAAAATATACATCTCAGTAGGGATTGAACCTGTGTTCCCTTTAACTAAAAACTACCTTGAAGCTGGGTGTACTTTAACTGCTCAGCCACAGAATATCTCAAAGCGAAGCAAGATTCAATTACCCTTTTATGAGATGCACATATCTTTTGGGGTTATGTTTTAAAGTCTTTATCTGCTAATTTAATTTTAATTAATTTTTTTTAAAGCCCCAAAATTCATTAATTACAAGAAAACCACTTTGTTTAAATCGTGGACATGAAAACAAAATTAGCTGATATAGGTTTTGAAAAGTTACAACTAGAGTTCTACATTTCTTAAAAATGATAATGGAGCCATGCTTTGCTGTGAGGCCTCTTCTGCCTGCATTGTTCAAGTACAAAAAATGCTAAAAGGTATCTGTCTATATTTTTGAGATATAAATGTCTATATTACACTATTTACATTGTTTACGTGTTGTACTCATCTTTATAGTCATATTCAGGACATTTTGGCCATTGTACACTCCGGCCTTCTTCCGGTGATATATATATATATATATATATATATATATATATATATATATATATATATGTTGGAATTTCGACCTGAACCCTTTGTCCTCCAGAGTAGATTGTTCTAGTTCCACATGCCATGCCTTTTCTGGATATCTCAGTTTCAGTTAATTCCCATTAGTAACTCAACTCTCCAAGTTTTTTCTTCACTGCTGCTGTGGCCAGGTATTGAACTCACAACTCTTTGGGTCAAGTCATTGGATTACTTCAGCTAATGCTTTTATCCACTGGGCCATGTAAACTGAAACTGAGATACCCAGAAACAGTATGGCATATGGAACTAGAACAATATACCCCAATGGACACAATAAAGCATCTGGTTTAAAATTCCAATGTATATTACCTAGAGAAGGCCGGAGTGTACAACAGCCAAAACTATAAAGATGAGGACAACAGTCCGAACAATTATAAATAGTGTAAATTGCTAAAAGGTAGTTTTCTTAGATTAAAGGGTATGCTAGAAAGAGGCATATTTTCTTTAATAAGACTTTTAACTGACCAGACCAGCAGACATCAATTTCACTGTTAAAAAAAAAATGTCTACTCAAATACAGGCATCCATTAAATATGCTGTTTATAGTAATAAGAAATAATGTCGGATTAAAACAAATTTACTTAGAAATACGTCTAGTGCATCTTAAAGTTTTTCTTATTCATATTTTAGATCTGACAATTTTGCATCAGACATATATGCCACCCCCAACACAATTGATTGCATTTATATTACATTTATATCTATTCCTGATCATATCAATCTCATTCTATTAATATTGAAGTCTGGTCAAATCTATCTTATTCTGCTTATATCTACATCTGATTTATACGTACTTATTTTAGTTTAGTTTCTATTAACTGACGCGCTTACCTCCTGCTTTCCTTCTTCCAAGTTCTTTTTCTATTTAACTACCTCTCCTTTTCAAACAGTCCCTTCTTTTTTACTTTTTGTAAAAGCATTTCTTTTCTCCCACCTCTTGTTTACAACCCAGACATTTTTTACACTTCTCTCTGCAGAATTCTACTATTCACCTCTTCTTGACCCTATCTCCTTGATTAAACAGGTCGTAGAGGTACATCGGATTAACCAACGAACCAAATCATCGACACCTGAGTGAAGATCGAGACGGTGTTACATACAACAACAACTAGCAAGATAAAAAGGACATGTATTCATCAAATAAAGAGAAAAGAAGAAGAACAAAACAAAGGAATCTACTGCAAGAAAAAAAAAAAAAAAAAAAAAATGAAATAGTTTTCCATTGGGAAAAAAATGCCTGCATTCATATTACACATATAGAGACACACACATTTTTAGGTCAACCCCCGCCACACACACAGCACCACCACAATATTGTCAGATATGAGGTGTGTCAAGAATGTATCCAACCATTTTGAATATTGTGGCACAGCCTTGATGTAACTAGACAACCAATAAGAAGAGACCTTACTATGCGTGCAGGAACAGACACTCTCACATATGATTAATCTGTTGGTAGTGATACACCATTGAGAGAACTTGTATACTGTATGACCATTGCATTCCTCATGACTACACACCTGCCTAAGATACTTTTGGCAAACCATCACATCACCAAGGTTGACCAGAACCATAAGAATCCAGATTTGACTCTCGGCAACTTCTATTTTTTCCTATAGCTAAAATCCTGGTTGAAAAGGAGAAGACACAATAGAGCAGCTGATCATAATTTGAATCCAAAACAGAATCTCTTGAAAAAGGAAAGGAACATGTGTAATGTTCACAGGGAAAAGTTTTAGGTTGGCTATTTTTCAGTATATGGCTGGGTACTATCCCGACAGACATTGTCGTCGTCACCACCACCATAACAATGATGATGATGATGATGATGATTCATGAGGTCTCTATTTGACCCAAAATGAAATAATTGCATGATGATTTGAATTCTATGAAACTAATCTTGTTGTTAAGTACTTTTACTAATGAGAATTGTTCAGAGAAAAAATGTCATTTAGTCCATTTATTTTTAGATAATACCGATAATGAGCAACACATGGCAAGAATGATATTTACTGTCTTCTGCCAAGTGCATATGTCAGGGTCAGAGAGATGAAGGCATTTAGCTGCATGTATGAACAAAAAGTAAAAGAATTGTATAACTTAGATGAAAGGTTCAGTTGATATGGCAGCAAGACAAGGTCAGAGGATTTTCAAAATGGTACAGTTTATTAATCATGTGTTGGAACCATATCAGTAAGGATATGAGGAGAGAGAAATCACCAACTGCAAAAGGTATTATGAGGCCATGGCTGTAACATAAGGCATAAACAGATGCTGTTCATCTAACTACACTAACTTTTAAATCAAAATGAAGTAAAGAATATGTCAAAATACAGGGTGCATTGATCCTTACTGAATGTTAGACTGTGCAGCCAGAGACCAGTCAGAGTACCTACACTATCCAATTCCCTGTCACTAAAGAGTTTGCAGGCATTGTATCAATGCTAAAAGATTATCTGGTCTGATGAAGCTCTGAGGTTAATGGCAGGGTATATGCATCATTATTCAGGCTTAAGCAATGGCACCAGCATGCAGTATGAGGAAAACAAAACTACCTGGTGGTATGTATTGTGATGGTTTGGGTAATGTTTGAAAGGGAAATACTGTATTCTGCCTGTCATATATAATGGGACTTTATTGCATATTCCCACCTCAATATAATTGAAAACCAGCTACACTTCCTCAAAGCAATAATCTTTTACAATGACAGTGACATCTTTCAGTAGGGCAATGCAACCTGCCATGTGGTATGGCATAATCCTTTAGCTTTCAAGACACTAAAACCTGCCCTGTAAATATCATCGCTCAAACTCTTACTGTTTGTGGTCAAAGTCTCACTATCATCATATATTATGTTAGAGTATATATGAGGTGGGTTAGGGTGGTTTGAATATTGAGAGCCAATGATTATGGGACAGGTTTGGGTGTGTTGAATGCTAATTCATTAAGGAACATGAAGAAACCTTCCTTGTGTTGCCCTGACCACTAAACTCACCAAATTTCAAGCCCATTGAGTATTTATAAGGATGTGCAGGACTAACAAAGAGATTATTCAGAACCTATACCACAACCTACACCTATACAATCTCGTCTTAACATTATGGCATAAGATTCAAAAAAAAAAAAAAAAAAACTCCCTCAAGAAGTCCATGCCTGACTGAGAAAGACCAGTTTGGATTATTATATTTTGGTTTGGTTTGTTTAACAGCATATCAACCACAATAGGTTATTTAATGCTGAGAACATTTTTATTGTTGACAATACTTTTTTCCAAAAAAGTAATTGCTTGTAATAATTTTTCCAAAAAAATATTACTGGTATTAAAACCTATTTTTATACTTTCATAGTGTTTTGATCCCCTTTGGAAGGTTAACTATTTGGCCATAGCTGGGACTCTGGCAGGTGCTACCACCCCGGGGGCAGGCTGGACCTGGGAACACTAGCAATTAGGAGATGGTTCCATGCTCCTCAAAACCTTCTGATCAAAGGTCCCACTGTTGGATGTAGTTTGTTATCTTACCCAGGATGCAGATGTAGTTTATCATCATGCCCAGGACAGATTACATTTTGGCTTATAAGTGCATGTCTGAAGATTGGGTCTGTGGCAAAAAGAAGTTAGAAAACAGAAGTTAACAGTTTCAATTTAAAATATATTTAAAATATATTCTCAAAATGCATTCCTAACTTTGAACACACACAGATAAACACAATATATTACAAACCTGTCAGGCATACTTAAAGGACCACTTTCAAATTACTGCTAACTTAACTATTGTACAATTTGAGACACCAGTGTACAGCCTCCTCTCCAACATACCAGCATATAAGATGAAGTGCAGTATCTCTATGTTTTTAATTGTCATTTTCTAGACAGGAAAGTACAACACACACATGTGTAAGGGAAATAATATATACATTTTTATATATCAGAACAATTTTAAGAAAATATCTGACAGCGTTTCAATCCTTTAGGACTTCATCAGACTAACGTGATGTTTACATTGATGTGATTACACATGCATCTCCTCTCCTTCATGTGCATGTGTAATAACATCATTGTAAACATCACTTTAGTCCCATGAAGGCCTAAAGAAAGTTTTGTCACACAAAAATTATTTCTAATTATTTTCTTTATATATTGCACATATAGCGTTGGTGTTAATAAAAATCAATTTCGTAATTTAAAATAGTTTGTTGCTAACATTAATAGTTGAATAGTGTACAATTTATAAATACCTTAGTAATGATATCTGTATTTTATCCTCAATGTGTGTGTACATGAATGCCCCCCCCCCACACATGCTTTTGTGACACACATTGGGTGTTCTTGAGAGTCAAATTGCTGAGAAATTAGAATATTATCACGAGTGTTAGTCAATCCCATAATCCAAGACTCCTCAAAGAAAAGTAGCTTTCTGTGAAGTTTAATTCAAGCTGAAATAAAATATAAACCTTAACCAAGTTTTGCCTGACATATATTTATCTCCTCTCTCTATCCCATTCTATTTCCCCCTCTCTCTTTTTCTTTCTTTTATACTTTGCAGTTGTGTATCTGTTTTTTTTTTTTCTGCAGCTACTTTCCATCATTCCTTTCATTTTGATTATAGTTTGCAGAGAGAGGGAAAGAGGGGGTTTCATTTGCTTTTTGTCAGTGTGGTAGCTTTTTGCATGTGGACGTGAAGGAGGCCATGACTTCTGTGCATCTCATGTCAAAATTTTGCACACTACTCCTTAATTGTTACATACACACAAAAAACCCCCAAAACAAAGAAACAAACCATAATTTACATTAAAAATTAATCTAGATCAATGTATTTGAACAGATATTTAATTTTATGCCTACATATAACCATTAATTCAATTCTCTTGTTTAATAAGCTAGGGCTTTTCATCAAGACATAAATTACATTTTTTGCCTTTCCCCATTGTAAGATTTGGCTTTTGCTACAATATCCCACATGATAATAGGTGTATTATTACTATTATATATATATATATATATATATATATATATATATATATATATATATATCGTATATAAAGATATAAACATATATATACATAAACATACATATATACATAAACATACATAATACATAAATAATATATATTAAGTATGTATAAAAGTCCCCGGTGTCTTCTTTATTGCAAACTAAATACTCAATGCAGTTTGAAAGCATTTCTTATTTTTTTAAAAAGGCTGGAAACGTTTATATATAACACAACTACAGCTGAAAAGGTTGCTGAAAGGTCCTCAGCTGAACTGAGAAGTAATTTAAAAGAAATCTAACAATTGCCCATAACTTTTCATCACCTCCTTATACAGATAGCTCTCTTTCGCTATTTCAGGTTTTTCTACAAATCCCCAGGGACTCAAAATGTTTTTTGTTGTATTGTCAAAATGAGCAAAACCAGCCTGCCCTAAAAATCAACATTTGAAAATCATTTTTTTCCCCTGATGACTCCAAACTTTGGTACCAGTAGGGAATATATAATTATTTCAACTATGATGCAGGCCACACACACACACTCATGATGTATAGCTCTACAAAGATCCTAATTAAAGAGATATTGTAATTTTTCTAAAGGTCAACCACCTTCAATAGACTTGACTACTTGCTAGAGAACAAATAAAAGCATCAAATCCTTTTTACTATATTCTTCATATATCGAAAACATCATTTTTTTCGTTCTATATTAGACATCATACAAAATGTTCTATGTATACAATACAGAACAATCCTTTTTCTCAGACACACTGATAGCCTTTAGGCAAGGAAATAGACTTTCTTGATGTCTTCAGTACAATAATAATGGTAATATTAGCTGTTTCCTTAGACATTTGGCATTCATTAACCGAGCAGCCAGTGCCACTTTCGGTTGAAATCTATTCGTCCAGTAGAGTTTATCTCTCTTTCCAGTATTAATGGAGGTTTCCTTCCTAACCATTTGTTTGAAATAGTGTGGAAAGTCAAGATCTTATTTATTTTCTCTTAGAGTTACATGTAATATGTTGTTTCTGATGTTGAAAGTCCTCAAGTGATGTGGTTTCTGTTTGTGATTCTGTAGCACAAGTCCACAAGGTTTGAAGAAAGATGCTCCTCCTTAACACTAACATGTTTCACTTACTCAAAGCCATTTTTAAACATTGACCTGAAAAAGTGGTTATATGCATCTGACAGTTTAGAGCCATACATGACTTTCATATGAAAGACTTGAGCTGATGAGGTTATTTAAGAACATGACTCAAGGTTTTAGGCTAATGTTTTGCTTTTGTAGTAGCATGCAGTGTTGGGCAAAACTACTCCTATCACAGCCTAATCTATGTTCAATTTCCTTATCTCCTATACTAAATTTATTATAACTGATACATACTGCAAGGCATCTGAAGTGTTTTGTATTTACTAATTCCACATCCTCAATTTTTATGATGGATTCAGGGTAGGTGCCATCACTGGTTTCATTCCAATTCCAGAGCATAGTTTCTGTTTTGAAAAGGTTTATCTTGAGTAGATATTTTTGTTCAAGATTATTCCTATCCTAACTATGCACAGCACCCCCTCATCACCAATCCATCGGTCTTGGGAGGGAAAACAGAATGGATGTCTTCCGTCAGTAGATTCATTTCAGATGGTTGATATGTGGCAACAATGGATGTACATTTTTTCTTATGAATTCAGCAGCATCAACATTACTTGAAATGAAAACTTAGTGCGTATTCTTATCAAAGTTTCCATATAACCAATTTGATTCTTCTATGTACCATGTCCCTTCAGGACATCATGACTCTCCACAACTTCCTATCCTAAGTGGCTCATTGGCTTTCCCCTAAGTTCTCTTACCCTCAATACACCTCCTGAGGGTTAAGTTTACAATGCCCTCATTCCTCATTATGTGTCCAAGAGATTTCAGCTATCTTTTCCTAATTCTGAGTAGAAGTGTTTTTTTCTATGGCCTTTTTTTAAAGACTTCCTTGTTGCTTATTCAATCCATCCATGGAATTGTCAGGATCCTTCTGTAGAACCACATTTCTACTGTCTCAAGTTTTCTCCTCCTCTGCAGCATTCACAGCCATATCTAATTTGATTAAGAATTTAAAAATACTATCAGATGTTGATGCTTTTGATAATATTGCTTGAGATGGTTTGTCAAATATATATTTATACAATTACAATTTATAAATTGAACACTTTACACAATTGCTATCTCAGAATACTGTACTTCAAAATTGAGACATTTTATTGTTGAGTAGTTTTGCCGATATTGCTCAAGAAATTTTCGGATATTAATCTAATCAAAGTCTTCATTTTTGTGAATACAACTAATGTATTTCTAACATTCCCAGCGCATGCTTAAAACTATGGACAATACTAATTTGTAATAAAAGTTATGATAGAAGATTCATTTTTCCAGTAGATCTGAGCAACATCAATTGATTTTTTTCTCTCCTTATTAAGAACTTCTAACTTTTTACTTAAAGTGAGCACTTTATGCTTTCACTTTGACAAATCCAAACTGTCAACTGATTTGTTTTGCACTTTAAAACCATTAAGTAAAACATGAATTATTCATTTCTGGGCGTTACCAACAGCAAGTGATATAGCAGAAAATAAAACCGCAGTTTATAGAGGGGCCACTGCATTTAAAATTGTTGCCAACTACACAGCAAATTAGGTGAATTTTCTTTTTATTTATACTATTTTACATTGTTCAGAATGTTGTTCCCATCTTTATTGTCATATTCATGACATTTCAGCTGTTGTACACTCTAAGTTTTTTTTGTTCACCTTTGCTGTGGCAAGGTATTGAACTCACAACTCACTGAATTACTTCAACCAAGACTTTTATCCACTGGGTAATGTGTCCTTGAGAGTTGAGATACTAAAAAGGGGAAATAACTGGAACTGAGATATCCAGGAGTGAGCATGGTATGGGGGAACTACAACAATCGACCATGGTGGATGAAATAAAGGGTTTGGTTTGAAATTCCAATCACCTGATGACGGTCGAAGCATACAACAGCCAAAATGTGAATATGACAACAGTTCAAACAATGTAAATAGTGTAAATAGTTATAATACCTCATCTCAGAAATAGCGACAGAAATTTTGTTTTTATTTTTCAAAAGTATACATTATATAGTACAACCGTCTACATGAAAACTGTAAAATGTTACAAATATTTGAGTTTGGTGGAATGCTGAAAAGTTCTCAACCTGACCCATTTCCTAAAATCTAACTAAATGAACAAACAAGAATATTTTTAAAATCCCTTTTAGGCTAGGTAAAAAAATTTTCAGAGGCCTCTTGTATATTAGATGAAATTTTGAAAAGTGAAGTATGCAAATCATTTTGAGATTAAATTCTGAAAATTAAAAAATAGATTTTTAAAAACATTTAATTCAAATAGCATACCATAAGGATTTGGGAATATTTTAAATTAATAACGAAGAAAAGGAAGCAAAGAGAGACTTTGGAATGTAAAATAGCCATTTGATATTTTATTATTTGGCAATTTCTTTACAGATGTTATATATAGCAGCATTTAGGATTTATGTAATCATCCCTCATCAAAGAGGAAGACAAAGAAAGGAACACCTAACAGCATCAGTATTAAAAAGTTATTTTTTTAACATCTACAAAATAGCAAAGAAGATGGTAAAAATTATCCACTACTGTACAAGGTTAATTTTGACAGCCACTTCAACATGAAAAAAAAATATCAAACATCTACAACTATGGTCAATATTTCATATATTTTCTTTCTTCTTGAAGTAATTGTATTTTTCTCTTTTAATAAAAAAGAAAAAAATAGGTGCTTGCATACAAATTTTAGACATTTTTATATTAGGTTAATGTGAAAATTTTAAGTATCTTCTTTTGCACAATATTAGAAAAGTGATTTTAAAATTTACTTATTTATTGTTTCTATCTAATTAAGTGTAAAATATCATTTGCAAGCCTTAGGAAAATAGGTTTCATTGAACTTTAAGAAATGAGCATTGCCTTCTTGCTCAAAAAAAGTCATACTGAACAAAATTGTTATGAGCAATTAAAAAATGGATTTATTATGAAAATATAAGTCATAGCTAAGGGCAGGAGGACAAACCTCAACATCTCAAGTTAGATAAAATCTACTAAGGAAAAAACTGCTTGTTTGTGTTTTTGCAATAAAGGTAATTATTACAAATTGTCTTTTCTGAGCAAGGAAGTTGACCAATAATTTAGCTGCATGACAACATTTACTTTATGTTGAAAGTAAAACATGACAATCATGTTAGCTTGAATAGAAATTTCTTTCACTTTATTCTTTTACATTCTTTGAATATGTGTGCCTGTGTTTTCTAGATTATGCAAAAGTGTTTAACAAAATACACCACAAAGAACTGTTTACCATGACATATTTGGGAAGGATATTAGAATAATCTATAGCTTAAACTAGCAGCAAACCACCTGCATACAGATTGAAAATGAATTCAGTAAATATAAAAAAATAATAAGGGGTGTAAGGGTGTAATATGTGTCGTCTCAGCAGGCATTTAACCTCTACAGTGAGGGAATTCTGAGAGAATAAGAAGTCATACCAGGATTCATTATTGGCAGCCACAAGCTTAACAGCATAAGATATACAGATGAAACAGTGTTGATATCAGATATAGAAAGAAAACTACAAGAACTCCTACAGAAGGCAATTGAGGAAAGTGAGAAGAAAGGACTAAACATCAATTGTAGGAAGATAGAATGCATGGTTGTTAGCAAAAGGGAAAGTCCAACATGCAAATTACAAATTGGAGATACCAAAATCAAATAAGTGCAACAATTTAAATATCTGGGTTTTAACAGAGGACAGAAAGTCTTGTACAGATATCTGAAGCTGCATTCGGATAGCAAAAGATGCTTTCCAAAAGATGAGACAAGTATTAAGAAACAGGAAAATTTTAAAACAAAGAAAAGAGTACTGAACTTTTACGTAATATCACTCCTCCTATCTGGCAGTGAATACTGGACAAATTTCTCAAAGATGAAGAGAGAGATGTGTCTGACAACAAAAATGTTGTTCTGCAGTCTACAGAAGGATACTGAGAATGCCATGAACTAAACATGTGAGCAATGTGGAAGCTTTAGAAGCAAAAAGGGCACTTATACTTAACATCAGAAGAGAAAGTTGAAATTTCTAAGGCACTGGACTGATTGAAGGCAAAGGAGAGAGGAAAACAATGTATGACCTAATCTAGTAAGCTTGAGTAAATGGATAGCAGAACAAGTTTTAGATGAGATAATTAAAAGATAAGATTCTTTAAGAGTTACAAAGGACAGGAAATTGTGGAGAGCCATGATTGCCAATGTCATGAAGGGACACAGCTTATAGAAGAAGAATCTGTCAGTTATCTTCAGTTTATCAATTGATTTGCACCATCAAACACTCCTTACTTAACCAGTGATTTCAACCAGATATTGGTAAGTTTTTCAAAGAATTTGTTGAATAAAAAAAGAAATTGTTCTTTTATAATGGAATACATAATTTTGCTGACAAATAGCAAGAGATAATGGAAAACCAGGGAAAATACTTTCATTACTGAATAATGATGCTATGAATTTATTTGAATAAATGATTGTCAAAATAAAAGAAGAAACAGAGGAAGGAAATTTGAAGATTTGCAATAAATAAAAATTCAACATTAAATTATCAAGTAACTAAATTGTATTTATGCAAAGGAAAATAGGAGAAATTTTGTGTTTTGTTGAAATGGAAGCCATGTCCGATCTCCAACAATTCTGGCAACATTTTATGAGCAAGGTGTAAAAGGGGCCAAAGTGTAACATTTAGATTAAATCAAACAAATGTTACCAATGTAAGTGGTGTGAAATTCTGCCACATACAATCAAATTAATTGACCAATCATTACATTCATACACCATCTGATCAATAGCAAATTTTATTGGAAGATAATTACTTTTATTATTTGAGAAATGATTGGGCTGATTTAGTAGTTTAATTGTAAAAGGTGGTTAGAGCAGGGAAGCAAGGTTATTGGAAAGGACAAGAGGGTTTAGTTGTTGGAATTATTCAATTCTGAAATCACTCTATACAATAGTAAGGGTCAGCAATGGGCAAAGGTTTCAAAATTACTATCAAATTAAAATCATTTTAGAAATGATTAGATAGAGTTTATATACAAGCTATGCCCCATTTATACAGACAGTTCTCTTGGGGTGTGATGCAAGAATATAAGAGGCTCTGTGATGAGAAATACTTAATCAAATAACTACATAGAGTTATGTAATAATTTCCCAGACATTATTATACCTTTAGATGACCATTTATTTTATGATTTCACCTGAAGCAAGGTGATGAAGCCACTAAGAAACAAGGGATTACTGAGGATGAAAGAAAATGTAAAAACATTAGGGAAGAGAAAGGACAATAAAAAGAGTAGGATTCAAGGAAACAGAAAATGACGATTGACATTGCATTTCATTTGTTGAAGATTGTAATTGACAGAAAAGCGAGAAGGTGAAAGAGAGTTCCTCAAGCAAGAAATGTGAGAAAAGAAACTATTAGAACCGAATTTATAGTTAAACTTGGTTATTTCAAGAGTAAAATGATGAGACCTAGCTGCCAATCTAGTACTGCGATTAAATTCATAAAGTCAAGGTATCAAAGAAGAAAACTCATCAAAATAATTACCATGAAAATATTTATAGAAAAAAAAAGGGAAACTATGTTATGGCAGTAAGAAAATGATTGTAGCTGAGATGCTATGACAAAACCAATAATTTTGCAGATTCTTCTCAGATTTTGTCAAGAATCTCTAGATGCACAGCAAAAGCACTAGAAAAGATATGGCAACAATATTCAATGCTTAGATGAATGGTAAGACTTATAAAGATGCAAGATAGATTCTGTTGAAAAATTTTGTTAGTGGTTGTTCTAGATTTTATGGAATTTTTTTTAATGAAAAAGAAAATTAAATTCCCTTGAATATTACAAAAAGGTACCTAAAACATTTCATGGTGGGAAAAGATCAAATATTTCTGGGAAATGAGGGAAATTGTTTTCTAGACTTACTTGTTAGTCATTATGCTATAGTAGACAATAAAACCGTTTGCCAAAGCTATTTTTTTTAAATTTTCACTTTTCTTGTACCATTTATCCAATTTTTATTCCTCGACTAAATATTGCATTTGACGTCTATTTTAAACAGAACAATTTATGGCAACCCACTGGCCTAAACTTAAAGACCAAAGCAATAAATAATGATTATGTTTCCAAAACCACAAATATCAAATAAGTTATTCAATAATCTCTTAGAGAATAATTTCATATTCAAGCCTTAACTGTAAATTAAACATTTTTATATGGCACACTGACAGTTATATAGTGGTCATGGCAAACAAGTCTTTTCTCAAAAATAGGTACGACTGGAGATGACACCTTGCTGCTGGTAGCATGTAAACTAGTACAATGTGTTGCATGCTACTCAGAAATTAGATATTGTTTTATAGCACATTGACTACTATATAATGGTCATGACATGCAAAATTTATTTTTTTTATAAATTGAATCTTGTAGTCTTAAATTGTACATCAAAGATCAAATTTCTTGAAAAATAAAAGAAAAAAAGATTATTTTTCTGCAGCTGTTTTAACGCAAATAAATCCCAGTGATAAAAATTCTTGGTATTCAACTATCAACCTCTCAGTCTCCAAGATAGTACTCTACTAATTTTTCTTGAGAAAATAAAACAAGTGTTTGTGATTAAACTCAAATGTTTTTTTGAACTCATTTACTGGGAGTTTTTTTTTTTTAACTGTAGTCAACTTATTAAAAATCGTGTAAATTATTTTCTTCTATATTAATTTCACGCCATCATTAATGTATACATTTTTCATATCTAATGTCTTCGTCTGACAAGTTGTCACAGAGCCATGTACAACATTCTTCTTTTGCCTTCTCCCCCTTGCACCAAAAAAAAAAAAAAAAAAATCAGAACAAAATTAGCTTCATTATCAATCTCTAAAAATGGATAATCATTCCAGACAATGTTTTCTTTCAGTCCACCCTCCCCCACTGATCTGTAAATTATGCAGGCACTTCTTCAAGGTGAAATTATAATTCTGCATTTGTAATGATATCAGAAGATGATACATACCTTGGAGGACAAATTGGCAAGGCAAATTTACAAATAATACTTTTTAATATCCTTTTCTAGCCAGGATATTTGAAAAGCAGTTTTGGGATGCAAAGATAAAATGACATGGGAATGAAGAGAATTATTTCAAAAAGTCTATTTGGAAATGAGCCAAGATATAAAATATTAATAAAAAGCTAACAAAACTAGTTCAACGGTACCTTACACTGGTTAAAAAAAAGAAAAGTACTCATAGTTGGTATAAGATTGATCTTGAATAAAAAGAAAAAAAAATCAGCATCCTTTACCAAGTGTTCCAAGAAATAGCACTCAAGATAAACATTTCTAAAACAGAAATTATGATCTTGAAATGGAATTAGAGCAATGATGGTACCTACCCTGAATCCATTATAAAAATTCAGGATTTGTATTTAATAAATACCAAACACTTCAAATGCCTTGTGGTATGGATCAGTTATAATAAATTTAGTATAGGAGATAAGGAAATTGAACATGGAATAGACCACACTAGAGATAGTTTCACCCAACACTGCAAGCTACTACAAAACCAAAGCATTAGCCTAAAACCTTGAGTCATGTTCTTAAATAACCTCATCAGCTCAAGACTTTTATATGAAAGTCATGTATGGCTCTAAACTGTCAGATGTATATAACCACTTTTTCAGGTCAATGGTTAAAAATGGCTTGAATGAGTAAGTGAAACATGTCAGTCTTAAAGAGGACCATATTCACTTGATCATTGTGGACATGATAGCTTCACAGTACACAAGCTCACTGCCAAATGAATGTCTGCTCACATGTACAGTAAAGTAACCTTGGATGATTACAAACTCATAAAAGATATCCAATCGGACACCTTCTGGACAAGCTTCATGTAAAACTGATGAATTTACAAATGTGATTTATAAAAAGTACAAATCAGATACTATTTTCATGAGGTAGACCCATTTGAGAGAAGGTTAATAAAAGCTTTAATGATAATCAAAAGGCAGACATATAGGGGGGTGGAGCTAAGAAAGCTTATATTGTATACACTTGAGAAATATGTTTATTTCTTCAAAAACGTTCATTTTTTGGTGGCAGGGGGCACAGTGGGATCATCTCCACGGACCAGTATAATCAAGATATCACCCACTTGACAAATTGACAAGGTTGAAATTAAAATTTGCATCTCATTGTCAGAATGTTAATGTTCCCTATCCATTCAGCCACATGCCAATAACTTGTGATTACAAAGTAACTCTTAGGTTGTTATTAGGTTGGTGCAAAAATAATGACGTAATAATGTCGTTTTTTGACATATTTTTTAACGTCAAAAAACGACATTATTACGTCATTATTTTTGCACCAACCTAATACATGTATTTGTGTGTTTTTCTGAGGTTCTGCGAATGAACTCAAAGAATAATCTTTCTTAGTTTCTTTTTTGCTTCTTAGTAACTCTGGTCATCCTGTGAAACTGTTGTCTAATATTATTGAAATTTCAATTCAGATTAGATCCCTCCCCCTTTGAGATGGAATGCCAAGTAAACAAGAATAAGCATGTTCAACATATTCTCTTTTCTTTTAATCAAGGTCACAAAGCTGCCAAAGCTGTTTGAGATATTTATGCCATGTACGGAGATGAAATACTTCAAAACAACTAAATGATCAATGCTAAGCTTTGTGTTGAACAACTAAACAAGCTCAAAAAGGCAATTCAATGGAAAGACCTGACCATTGTGTTGATCCAATATGACAAATCTTACCAACATGACCAAACATGCAATTAAAGAGCTTGGTTAGGAAATTTTGACACACCCAACATATTCTCCTGATTTAGCCCCTTCAGACTACTTTGCTTTCTAATAATTCGAGAAGTGTTTCATTCAACAATGATAAGGAGCTTAAAATGTCGTCTTGATGAATTTTAGAATCAAAAACAGTGATTTCTACCATCAAAGCTATTGAACAGTTAGTAGATCATTAGCAGAAGGTCATAAACAATCAAGTGGAATACACTGTTGAATGATTCATGGAAACTATTATAAATAATAAGTTTTTCAACCATGATCCGGGATTGGAATTTTTGGAGCGATGACTTTCAGATCATGATTGCTTTAACTAGAACAACTAAAATGATACAAGTTTAAATAAATTAAAGCATAATATTGATCATTCTTCATCGCAGAATTTCAGACAGACATTGTCATACAGACTTTGTGCACCTGTCAGCATTTTTCACCTCTACATATCAGCTGCAAGCAATAATCTTTGGTATTAAAAAATATACTTTTAATCAATAAAAAATGTTTTACACATTCCCCCAATATCAAAGACATTTTTTTTTAATCTTGCTATGACTTTGTTCAAAGATATGAATATAACCCAACTGTGATATTGTTGGTGTCCATCACTGAAAATATTTTATATAAATATAAAGCTTTCTTACAGTTTCTGCAATTTGAGTGCAATCAAAAAGTGTACCATTTCTTCTATGTTTACATAGCAATTAGCTTTTACAATATCCTGAAATTTTCCTTATCCAGATCCAAAGATTGAGTTGTTTCAGTTGATTAAAATGACATGAGTTCTTCCTTGACTCATCTTGGAGTTTCTGGCCATTAATAACTGGAAATCAAGAATTAAAAGACTCATTTTTGAGGATCTGTTTCCCTATACACTCACTTCCTAATTGTGCATAAATGATTGTGGCATTTATTAAGATGCCCATAAATATTAAATATAGTGAAAGATTCTCAACTCCTCATGAGAATCAATCCTTTTCTCAACATTGTACTCTTTATGAGGAGTAATGATTATTGACACAGAAATTAAAATCAGCAAGCTGAATTCAAATTCTAGTCAATTCTGTTTTATTTACTTCATACTAATGGCCTTGGAAATGGCATGAATTTATCTGCCTCTAGCCATATGATCCATAACTAGGCAGACTGGGCTTTCTTGGCTTGAGGTAGCAACTAGTCTAGAAGACAGAAAAGAAAGGGGGGGTAGGCTATCATGTCCTAGACACTCCAACTGCTGCCAGCACTGCAGTACATGTGGTGCCTCTATGAACTTAACATTTAAAAAGAAAAAAAAAGTAAAAAAATAAAGTCACACAAATTTTATGCCTGAAATCTCAAGAACTATAGATTTTGGCAACTTCCTAACCAACCAAACACTGATTTTTAATTATTGACTTGCAAATCTCTTTACTTTGAGGTTTGCTGATGAAATAATGTCATTAGAAAAAAATTGTTTTTATTTCAACCAAATCTACATTGCTGAGGCAGAATGTGATTCACTTTTGAAATATGTAACTTTGCTGGACAAAATCTGTGAAGCCAAATTTTTCATTGGGCCAAAGAAAATTTCACACATGCTCGCAAATTTCTGTCTGTCTTTTTTCTCAGCCCACCTGAATTTGAAGAGAGTGGGTAAAGGGAATTATTATTATTTTGTGCTAACCACAAATCTTTAAATAAATGTATATATATATAAATAAAAACTGAGTTGATGTTAGCAAAATTTGGTTTTAAAAAATGATACAGTTAAAGCAAAAAAAAAAAGAAGCATCCATATAACAAATGTGAATCATATTCTGTCTGGTTAATGTAGATTTAGTTGAAATGAAATCCATTTTTCTGATGACTCTGTTTGATCAGTGAAAGACATCAAAATAAGAGGTTATCAAAATGTCTTACATGTTTACCATTCCATTTATATCAGATTTTGACAAATGCCAACAAAACAGATGCAAATTCTATTTTGTTGCTTTACATCTTAAGTACAAAACAGAAAATTATTTTTACTATCTTTGTCTCATAATAGTTGTTACAATTACATTAATGTGTCCTACCAACAATTTTATATTGACAGTAGTATTTATTTAATAATGTGAGATGTTTAAAAGGTAAGCAAAAATTGAAAATTACAGTGTTTAGATATTTTAGTAGATAATAACAACTTTAAGTGGAAATTTACAAAAATATAAAACTGATTATTATGTTGAATGGAAATGATTCCTGTAAAATGATTTAAAAAAAAAAAACACACTGTAAAAAAATTACAAAAAATACTTAGATGTAAATTATTAAAATATTTCTCAGAATTAATTAATTATTTCATTGTCACCAACTTTAGCTTTCATTATATTTTTTATTTACAGATAATAAATAATGATTTTGGAGCAGATTTCATACAGTAAATCTAAGTGACTATATCAGATTTTATTATACCAATTAATGTTTTCAGCATAAAATTAGTATTAACCAACTGATATTGGTATCATTTTCTGGGTATATTTAGAAGATAAATATGCCATGTGAATTTTAGTTTATCTTACCTATCCTTATTACAAATATTGATAATAACTTGCTTTTCACAATAAAATTGATGCATTGAAAGAATATTGATTAAATTCAACAAAATGATTAAATACTGAAAAAGTAGGGAACCCTTTAGAATTTTGACTTGTTTCATGATTTATATATTAAAAAAACCCAAAAAAAACCCAAAAACAAAACATTTCCACACTGTACCATTCCAAGAAAAATTGTTAAGTAATGAAACACATCAAACTTATTAAGGCTTTTTTATATTTGTTCCATATTTAATAATCAACAAATTTTGTATTAATTGCTATGGGTAAAACCTTCAGGATATATTAACATCATTTTAATTTCTAAATATATATCCTCGTCTTTCAATGTTTTATAATATAAACAAACTGCAACATAAACTGGCATCAGTTTTGTGCGCATTGATTTTGTTAATTTTTCCACTCATTTTACGTTATTATTGCCTCCTCCACATTCTATAACCTTAATCACTCCTTTTAAATGATTTTGTTAACATTTCTATTATTTTGATTTTAACATTACTAGAAACAGTTTTTTTATTGTTATATCTTTGCTTGAATTCTTATCTACATGCCTTCTAATGATGGATCACAAATTTTCTCTTTGGTCATTATCTGAAGACGTTAGGGGTCATTCCATTAATTTGGTATTTTTAAAACCTTTTTTTGGCAACATGACCAATAGTCAGGTTTCTTGAATATGAATGAGCCCAGTTTTGCAAGGATAGATGCTTTGACTTACCCAGTTGTGTCTTATACCACTCAATAAAAAAAAAAAAAAAACAGAATTGTTCAAAACTTTATAATAATTCTTTGCATTTATTTTGGCATCATCATTTACTCTGAAGAGTCCTTCCATTTTTATTTTATAATTGCAAAAATAAATTACTGCACCTTCCATGAGAGTCCCAAACACTAGACAAGCCATCAGGTCCATCCAATGTAGCTCTATATTCATCATTTATTTTCCTGTGGAGAAATCAGTTTTCATGTACTCTTTCATGTTTCTCTTTGTAATTTTACTTTAAAGGTGATAGTTTGGTTGCTTTCATGCCTTAGATAATAAATATTATGCATGTTTTCTCTTTGCACTTGTAACACAAACTTCTTCAAATATTTTCTTGTTTACCAATATTGGTGGATTAATAGTAGTTCTTATTGGAAAAACATGAATATGCATCATATTATATATATAGTGTGCATCTTTTTCCTTGGTTTGGTTAATTTTGTTTTATGGCATATCAACACCTCAATGGGTTATTTAATGCTGATAAGATTTTTCTTTTTTCAAAAATTGTATTGCTGGTAATTTTGCTATAAAAATCTATTTTTATACTTTGATCGTGTTTTTAACCCAGTTTGGGTGTTAACTATTTGCCTATAGCTGGGATCCTAACATGTGTTACCACCCTGGGCCAGGGTGAACCTGGGAACAACAGCAATTAAGAGGTGGTTTCATGCTCCTCAAAACCTGATCAAAGGCCTTGCTGCCAGATGTAGTTTATCATAATATGAAGGATGAGTTTCTTCTTGGGCAAAAGGAAACATATACTATCATAAACAGACATGAGCATGTGTGTGTATGTGTGTGTGTATATATATATATATATATATGTGTGTGTGTGTGTGTGATATATATATATATATATATATATATATATATATATATATATATATATATATATATATGTGTGTGTGTGTGTGATACATATACATTTTATAATATGCATAATAATTGAAAGATAAAAATGTCTAAGTTTATAATAAGCAGATTCAAATGGAAATTTGCAGGAAACGTTATCAGGGAATCTGGAATCTCAAGGAAGAAGAAAGTAAATAAAAAAAAGAAATCAAAGATGAATAATTGGCAATTAACAGATGAAGAGAATGATTAAGACTCCAGACAGAAGATATATATATATATATAATAGTATAGTGAGTGCTGGTGGTAATAAAACAATGCTTGATATAAATTAACAGAGCTAAAATTTATATTAATAATATATATATATATATATATAAAAAATAGTTCCTGTGGTGAGGAACTAATATATATATATTTTTTTTTAGTGTGTGTGTGTGTATGTAAAAATTTCAGATAGAATATATCTGAATAAAGATAATAGGAAAACTTATAAACCAGACATTGTGAATATAATATAAATAAATAAATGGCAAATTCTCTCTGTTCAGCCATGTATATGAAACGCCTCTAACTCGGTCACACTTGCTCTACATAGACATATTATACCTTTTTAGAATCAGGATGATCCTGGGATTGAAAATCTGCCCTTCATCTGGAGCTTGAACATCCAACATTGGGCTTTAAATTCATATGAGAAAGGAACAGTTAAAAATTCAAATTTCAAAATAACTGTAAACAATTAGTAATTTTAAGTTTTTAATTTACATTGAATTTTAAAGTAATAGAAAAACTTCAAAATGCCACAGGATCAAAGTTTTGTGATGTGAGGCTTTGAAGGTATGCAGAGTTTGTGATTTGAAGAATTCAACTCATTTGAAGTTTGTGATTTGAAGAGCTAAGTTTTCAGACTGGAATTTCAGTCCAAATCCATCTTTTTGCTGAAATTGGACTTACAGGCTGGAATCAGAGTTAAAGTAAGGTTTTGAAGTTCCTTAGAGTGAACTGAGAAATTCAAAATCATTTCTTCAAAATTATCATTGCTGTTTTCTAAGTTGGACCAGGGGTCTATTCAGTTTTGGGGTGCAGTAGCTAGCTTAAAAGTCAACACACACTTGTCTTGTAAGTGATAGATTCTCCAGGCCCTCTTTCCTCATTATGTTCTACAAATTTCATATCCCCTTCACATTGTAAATATAGTTTCCTTACAAAAAATGTGTCACCACCAAAGCATTGGAAATACAATGAAGGAAAGTGTAAATAGGTAAATGTTTACTCCTAGGTGCTTAACACAAGAAGAGGGATTGTTTTTCGGCGGAGGAGAAGGGGAGGAATTTTTTTAACCCTTTCCTAGCTGATTAGGCACCACCATTTATTATTTTCTCACTTTTTGACTCTGTAAATGATTTTGCAATCCCCACTTTTATTAAGATATCCACCCCCAATTGACTGCATATTAAAAAAATCTTTGACCCCAACACTAATTATTAAGACCCCCCCACCAAATTTTAGACACTTAAGAGTAAGCATTCAAACTTTGTCCAGATTTCTTACTTGATATGTAATTGATTTATAACCCTGACAAATATTGCAATGCAAAAAGAAGATGCTTGTTTTTCTTTAAAGAAAATATTCTTTCTTTTTTATGACTTTTTGTTGTTGTTGTTGTTGTTTAGTGATTCATAGGATAACATGCTTAAAAATGGGAAAAAAATCTTTCCAATAGGAGTAAGCTTTCTCCTTCCAAGTAGGTAGGAGGGGATATTTTTATTTTCTTCCAAAAGCTGAGTTAGTTGCTTGTCCCTCCAGAAATGACAAAATTTAATAATCAATACCAATTTGATCTTGATTCAATTTGCACGTTGTTTTTTACTTTTTAAAAGTCTCGCTCATAAGAAGTTGTGTGAAAAGAAAGGAAAAGAGATACAGAGAGGAAAGGAAGGGGTGGGGGTCTCAAATAAAAATATGAAAACAGATAAATATGCTATTCACTGCATCTAAGTCTGTTAATGCAGTGCTACCTGTCAGCCATGCACTCTAATATTTGGGTAACAAAAACAGATTTTCTCTCTTTCCAAAAAATTTCCACTTCTTTTTTAAATTTCAATTTTGTAAATAGTTTTCCAAAAGGACACTGAAACTGTTGAAGACACTGATTGAACAAGAAAAAAAAAACAATGAAAATCTAAACTCCAATCTAATATATAAACTGGCTTGTCAGTATGTTTCTATTTTATACAAGCATAAACAATATGATTTATCTGAAACAAGTTTAGAATGAAGTACCATTTGGTCACTGCAGAAATAATATCTGTCTGAATTTATGGGATGAGGAGTTGGCATTATTTACATTATTGACACTCAAACTATTGTCTTCATCCTTGTTGTTGTTATCATAATGTTTCTTCATTAAGAGTGTGTGTGTGTATATTTAAATAAATGTCTAATACCACAGAACTTGTAAATAGTTTTAAACAAACAAAACTGCATATTTTTCCCTATAAAGGTAACTTTTTTCAGCCAGCCCTTAGAATCATTAATGACTAGTAAAGTGTTAATGAGAATCGCAGGAAAATAGACAAAATGAGGAACTACAACTAAAAGACAATTTAATATTACTTAATATTAAAAAGGGGAAAAGCAAAAAATATATATACATGCAAAAGTGTCAGGACAGTTGCCATAGTAACGGAGCTAAAGTATTCAGAGATGAAGCTGGTTGGCATAGACTGACCTTCAACTCTGTCACACATACACAAGAAGTTATAACCTTGCTCACTCCCATTGCTTATAGGAGTGCATGGAAGGAAAGTGTGCAGTGTGTGGTCATCTCATCACACCACAGAGGTTCCATCAGTGACTATGGTGCATGCAGCAGTTTTTGGTTTGGGGCCAAGACAACATTCCTCAGGTCAGGCAACCACCATATTCCCTAAATCTCAACCACTGCAAGTTTTTCCTTTCCCAAAATCGAATCTCATTTGCAAGGAACAAAATTTCAAGATGGTAAGGATATCCAAGAGTATGCAATGAGGCAGCTGCTCACTATCTCAAAAAAGCAGTTCCAAGAATGCTTCTATCGATGGTAACGACGCTGGATAAAGTGTGTAGTTCAGAAAGGAACTATTTTGAAGGAAATTAAATGATGAATTCATATAGGTTGTAGTTTTCTCTTTACAGTACCAATCCCAATACTTTTTGATCAAACCTCATGTGTGTGTGTGTGTATGTATATGGAAAACATTATGTATTTTCTTGTTTATATTCAATATAATTTCTGAATATTAAAAACAAATACAATCCTATTTATCATTGAATAATTATAAAACTGTATCTAAAAAAAACATTCTATTATCAATTTCTTCTATGTCAGCAGAAAAGTTTGCTACAATACTCTAGTGGACATTTCTGATGACATAAAAATATGTGTTCTATACACACACAATACAGACATCTTGATTTCACTCTCTTTCCCACCACTGTAACATAGCTTCCTTGTGTTTTTTCTATAAATACTTTCATGGTAATTGTTCTGATGAACTTTCCGCTATGGTACCCAGACTTTATGAATTTAAGCATAGAACTAGATTGGTGGCAAGGTAACATCATTTTACAGTTGAAATGGCTAGATGTAACTACAAGTTCTATGCTAACAGTTTCTTCTATCACACTTCTTGCTTGTGGAACACACTTCTGGCTTCTTGCTTCCCAGTCAAAAACTTTTTGGTCTCTGACCTTTGGATCTGATAAGGTAATTTAATTTATTGCCCCTCTTATCCTTAGAAATCCCAATGCATTTTCTTTACATACAGAGTTGTTGTTTTTTTTTTTACAATGGCTTTCACCCTGTACAAGGCCTGGGGGCCACAGAGTAAGAGGCTGATATGTGGTGGAAGATAACTGGGAACTGGTTCTACAAGACAGGGATTCATAGGAAGAAGCTGCTCAAGTGGAACTTAGATCTCACTGAAGGAATGTGAACGGAATGAGAGTGGTTAACTACAATGTGTCATGGCTGGTCTTAGATATAAAGGTTACGATTGGTGGAACTAAGGAGTGTAGGTCATTTGAAAACATTCTATGGAAATAATGATAGATCAGCAAGAGGCTTGTGGCATTTCATCTGTCAGAAAGAGGATGTAGGATGAAAAATAATTTGTCACCCACAAGGACACAAAGACATACATAATTCTATTGAAAGTGGAAAGTGAAAACTAGGCATCTCCTGTCCATATACGGCAACAGTATACCATTTATGGTTTCATTCTAACCTGAAGAAGCCATGATCAACAGACATTGGCGAAATGCATTGTTTATAAGTTTTTCCACTTTGTTTGATCATTTCCACTTTTGTTTTGGATACTGTTATACATCCTACAAACACACATACATATTATGTAAATATAAAAATTATGAAGATATAGGATTGAAATGGGCTAATAATTGAATAAATTTCCAATGAACAATGAATAATGAAAGAAAAAGAAATGAAAAAGTTCTTCAGAAGCAGATGAATGTTCTGATTGCATGGCAAAGGCTTGAATTTCTGTCTTGACCATTCAGCATATGTGTGAGTGGGGAGAGTGATCAAGTAGGTAAGAAGTAGATGAATAAGAGAAAGAAACAAATAGAAACAGAAACATGAGAGGTGGAAAGAAAAAAGATTTGAGATAGATAAAAACATATGAACAGATGAACTTTTGACATTTCATTTCAGAGACAGAAATTTACAAAGATTAACAGAAAACAAGAGAAAGAAAAACAGTAAGAGAGAAAGAAAAAAAAATATATATATATAGACACACACGCACAGGCATGTATGTATATATATATATATATATATACATACATACATACATACATACATACACACACACATATATATGCCCCACTATATTTGGTGATGTATAAAGCCTCGCACTATTTTTTGGTGCATGGCTACTGGAACTACATCTATTATTTATTTAACCCAGCTTAAAAATTTTTTTGCACAGTTATTTCAAATTTTGGGAATTCTAATTTTGTAGGAAAAAAGTTAATCTTATATGCCATCAAAAACTATATATATATATGTGTGTGTGTGTATGTATGTATATGTGCATATCTGTGTAAAAAATACAAAATATTTCTGATGATAATTATTTGGCTAAGAATGTGGAATGCAGTCTATAGTGTCACAATAATAAATATTAAATTGGTGCTGTGGGTGGGGGGGTGCAAAAAAAAAAAAAGATTCTACAATCAAAGAACAATCCTTAATAATGATGAATATAAAAATAGTATTACTCTTTTGACATGCTATTTGGAACTAAAAGAAAACCATAAAACTAATCCCCAAATGACATGGGGAATATTAACCAAAGCTATGGCTTATAACAGTAAACGTGCAAAATGAAACCTATGCCCAATTGAAAAACTGATAATTCTACAAGGGGTTGCGGATGATATTATGCTAAACAAGTTGCAAGAACAGAGGGCAATGTGTAGACATAGGAACAAATTTCTGGTTAAAAAAAACAAAAAACATAAAACTAGAATAAGCAAGAAATTTATAATTAGTTAAACCTCTAGTTGGTTAAACCAGGCACTCCCATTAGTGGAATTGTGAAGCAGAACAATCCATAGGAAAAAAAAAATGATCATGATTCCTTCCCCCTCCCTGCTTCCCCAATAAATAATATTCTGGTTTACAGCACATCATGAATGGTTCCTTCCTTCATTGCCTAATGATGCATCAAACTGAAAGTTGCAATGGTAGGGGGAGAGATATGAGATTAGAAATATTTACTATTATAGTTAAAGTTTTCTATTTTACATAAATAATTTTATGACTTTAATACTTGTGAATATATATATATATATATATATATATATATATATATATATATATATATATATATATATATATATTTATACATGAAGAAATAATGAAATTGATTAAGTTTCTGCATTTCTATATACATGTATGTCTGTAAGTGTGTGTATATATATATATATATAAAGTATCATACATTGAGTTCTGTTGCTAATAAAACAACAAAAAATAATAATAAATACAAAAGTTACCTCCTTTGCATAGGAAAAACCTCTTGAATTTGTATTTGACCCTGGAACACTGTAAAATGCAGTAAAATGAACAATGAAAAAAAAAATTGAATTTACGGAACTATGTATACGCATTCACAGATAGTTTACCCCGCTGAAGATGTTCTCAGATGTGATTGAAAGTACTTGGGAAAATAAAAATTATTTGAAAGAAAACTTTGGTATTTTTCTTAATCAATTTAATTAATCAAGAAATTAATTTGTGAACTTGTAAAACAAAAATAAATATAATACATCTAAATTATTTAACCAAAGCTGTTTGAATGAAAATATGCTGCCTAAATATACAAACATGCACACACACAAACATATATATATATATATATATATATATATATATATATATATAAGATTGTTGCAAAAGTTTGTGCTCAATTAAAACATTAAAAACAAAATTTTACATATTCATGAAAATAACATTTATTAGTCTAGTATATAGTCTCTCTTGCTTTGAATAACTGTTTCCAATTGCTCTACTAGGTTACTGATGCAATTTTTATAGGAACTTAGTGCTTTTGTTAGAGGGGTCCCATTCCAACTCTTTAAACTTCTGCAATGTTTGTTTTGCAACATGTGATCTTGCCTTGTGGTGGTGGTGGTAAATGACACCTTTTCAATTTACCAAAATTGGACAATTTTCTTGAATAGCTGCACTGAGATTTGTGAGATGATTGCAGTATTTCTTTGCAGTTATTGTTTTGCCGGCTGGAAGAAGCTCAAAGTAATTATCCCTTTGTAATCCTACCAAAAAATATTTCATAGAAAAAAATCAATATTTTTTTAAAAAAAGAAACTGCATACATGTTCAACAAGTCAAGTTTATTTAACCTTTAGTATGCTTGTGATGAAAAATTGTTGTTGCTGTAGAATTCTCTCCCTTTGCTGCACTAGGTGCATTATGTCACCTTGAGACGATTGCTATAAATAAACACTTGTCAACTATTACATCAAGTATTTTAAGCTGGAAATCACCTACTACTGCTTTGGAACAAGGCTAAACTTCTGCATTTTGAATTCTTCTAGATTCTACATGAGGTGTAACATCAATTAAACCCACGTCAATTATTTTGCAATTTTTTGTAAGCAAAAATGGCCACATCAACATTCAACAAAACCTTTATTCAGGAGTTTTCCTTTGATTGGAACTCTGATGATGATTTTGAAGGCTTTACTCAACTGCATATTCATGGTGAAGTGGTTGAAGATGATAAGTATGCATCACTCCATGGAGGAAAACTATGATAACTGCTAGCAGCTATCCATAGCTGATTTATTTTATGGAAGCTACTGGCAACCATTGATATACCTGATAGCCTTTTTTGTCTATTTATAAACAATGAAAGAATACCTTTATTTGTCAACAAGACAAATAAATATGATAGGTGAAAGAAAGAGCAAACAAATGCCGTTGTCTTCTCGTATGTAAATACAAGGAAGCACATCACTTTTTAGCCATTTTGCTTCTTATTGCACCCAAGAACTCCACAAGGAGTAATAAAAGTTAAAGTATGTTAAATTGTTAATGTATTTTTATTTTTCTATTTTGTTTTTCAATTTTTTTTTGTTTTCAACATCAAAACATGCATGCAAATGTAATGCATTATATCAAAATATTACTCATTCATTCTTTTATTAGTATACAAAAAATAAAATCTATACACACAATACAAAGAAAATTATAACAATTTGAAAACAGTAGGTATTTATGCTTTTTGCCCTCAAAAGAAAAAATGCAGTGACAGGAGGAACAATTCTAGAAAGATATTAGCATAGTAAAGTTTAATAAAATTGTCCTCAGATTTGGAGTGTTTTCAATGCACACTCAAAAGAGACTGCATGCACAGATCAAGCTGTTCTTTTTTATATAATGGCGATCATATCAATGATGGCATTCATCAAGCTTTTGGTTTTATACAATGTTGCTGCTATGATTTCCTCTTGATGAGACTCTCCAGGTAAAGTCATGCAATGGATTCAGGTGAGGAGAGCCTACAGGTGATATGTGGCAATAACAGGGGGTGAGACAAATGCAAACATTTTGAACTGGCTGTTCACAGATATGTAAGCCATATAAGGAGGGAGCAGCATCTTGCTTAAACACGACTGATCTCCACTGTGACAACCCAGTTTCTTACGACTTAATGTTCATGTCTAGCACGTTGATGTCAGCATTGGCTCTAAGTTCAGAAGAAGTAGTATGCCACGATATAACACTTATTGCTCACAGTCCCTAAGACCTTCACAGATAGTATGAATTTGATGTGCATCAACATGGGCACCTCCTCTACATGATTTGTAGAAGCCATTTGTTGTTCCTATTGTTTGCTTGGCCATTTTCAAGAAGCTGCTTATATCTGAGCCCCTGTAGTGGGTGACTAGTGCCCTGAGAACAGACTGAAAACTGACATGTTAATGCTCTTGATACATTTAAAAAAGAAATGAGAATGCTAAAATTTGATGGGATGTGTGGGTAGTGTAATGGATACTGACACAGAAAGTGGAATCAGTGTTGTATATTGCTAGTGGGCTCAAATAAGGTGACGAACACTTGTACATAAAAATATCTAAATATCTTCATTGTTCGAGTTGCAGTAAATGGGTAGAGTGAGGGGAAATCACAGGGATTAGAATTATGCACACAAGAACTGACAGAGATAAATCTTCAGTGAACTTCTAGGTAGATTCTCTGGCCAGACCAAGAATTGGACTGGTTTTATAACATTTGGACAACCACACAACTTTGGGTGGCCATGCACCTTCCAGCATGTGCCCACACAAGCACACATTTCCTTCTACTCAGGATACCTATGTGTCCTGATTACTTTAGCCATCAGATGTATTTCCTGTTTTTTGATATCACCCATGCAGTGGAAGTAAGGTCAAAGGTGATATCCAACATCAGTGGGCTGAGTTCAAATTCTGGGCTAGTCTGTTCACTTTCACTCTGATACATTTGGGAAAGATATGAATTTGTTTTTTCTTCTTCCAGCTATGGGCTAAATAGAATGGTAGAGGAGGCAACCAGTCTAAGAAAAGAAAAACTTTAAGTTCAAACCATGGAAAAAGCAATGGAAAACCACTCCACTATCTTTCCCAAGAATGCATGGCAATTCACATATAATAAAGAAAAGGAATCTATGGAGAATTATGATTGCTTATGTCCTGTAGAGACATGGCATTTTGAGAAAAATTTGGTGCATGATGACACATAACTAGCCACTAAAGGCATACAAAGTCTGTCTGGAAAGTAATAGGACTGTTGTCAGAAATAATTTAATTCCAAACAACAAGTTACAGGGTTTTACCTTCAAAGTAATCCCTTCTCGATTCTAAAGCACTTTTCCATGCTTCTATGACTGCTGAAAATATTCTCCTTGGACGCCTCTCAGCTCTGTCTTTACAACCTTCTTGATGGCCTCTAAGCCTTCAAAATGAGTCCCCTTGATTATCTCCTTGAGCTTGGTGAAAAGAAGAAAGTCACAGGGAGCAAAATCATGTGAATAGGGAGGTTGTTCCATTATGTCAATGTTCTCAGCCAGTAACTGCCAGATGCTCAGGGCACTGTGAACAGTTATTTTGTCATGGTGAAGCAATCACGATTTGTCCTGTGGACAAATCACACATGGATAAAAAATGCAGTGGTTGCAGAAAATTAAGATTACAGTTATATACTCCCAAGATATAATGTTAGATGATAACACAATCCATTTTACCTCACTTTTGCCCAGAGCTCAAACAGCACACCCAACACTGTTAATTTTCAGGCACACCTTGTGTGTGTGCATTTTTAATATTTGTTATATTTGAAGAAAATCCTCAAAATCAGTGACAGAGCATTTATAGTTTCAGACATGAACCCATATAAATCAATATTCCATGGTGAATGTCAATTTAAATGAAAATTAACAGAAAAGATAGAGATTTTTTCTAAAATGAATGCGATTGAAATCACACTTCTTAAAAGCAATCTAAAGGTCATGCCCTTAAATAACCCCAAGAATTAACACTAAACAAAAAACTGGGAAGGGCAGGTTTCTTAATTCTGCCATTTCACTAAAGTTCCCAATTTCAAGATAATGTTGAGGTGTGAAACTGATGGTCACCATACCATAGTGATTCCTATGTCTACACTGTCTAGGCATGAACACACGCATAAAGTGAAAGTGAAAGAAAAGGAATGATGCACTCAGATTAATATAGATATGTATAACAGAAATAGTTATGAACCCACAGAGATAGAATGAAAGAGATGAAGGGAACAAGAGAAAGAGGATAAAAAAAGAAAGTAAAAATTGGAGAAATATATGTTGATCAAGATGAATAGATTGCTAGATTTGGAGGGAAGGTACAAAGCAAAGAACAAAAGAGTGAGAGAGAGAGAGAAAGAAAATAAAAACAAGGCAAAAAGGATGAACTACTGAAATACCGCTGACCCCAGAAAATAATGATCTCATCCTTAAAAAAGAAATATCAATTCTTTCATTTTGTAGTTATCATATTTTCCTTCCCAGTTACAATTTTCCTTTTTTTTACTACATTCTTGCTAACCCCACCAATTTCCTACCTCATGATTTACAGTACTTTTTTTCATAGTCAATGGTGGCAGGGCTGCATGAAAGAATTACTGGCTATGTATGTCATTGGTATGTGGCAATTTTATGCAATCATACCAGATTTTTCAACCCTGATCGGTTTGCTTGTTCAATTTCTTCATTGGCTTATGGCTATGTTGGTACAATTTTTCTCCCTCTCTGATTTCATTTTCCATCCAATATCGGTTGAAATAATCAGAATGAAATTGCAATTTATTGTCTACGATAATGGGTATTGGTAAGGCACTGGTTTCTTGGATATTTTCTTAAACAATTCCAGCCATTATCCCTGTCGTGTGTGATCTTACAGCAGTAACACAGCAGTACTTACAGAAAGAAAAGCAAAGACATTGGTCTTGAGACCACAAGTCGCTGATGTCAGCACGATTTCAATAATCTACTTTCGAATCATTGGTTACAGCAGTGATATGGCTCAAAAGTTTCACAGCCAATATGCATTTCATAGAATTATCTGCCTTTTACGCCAAACCACAGTCAGCAGAAAAATGGGAAGTTATTTTAGCTTCATGAATTTTAGCTTTTTACTCAGATATATAACAAATAATAAATCAGGAAGCTTTTTATGGTGGGAGAAACTGGACTTTATGATTTAATTTTGTATACTTAAAAATAGACATGTGGGTATAGTAATGGATATTGCTGTTGAAAATGGAAGCAGGGATCAGAATTCAAATTCTAACACTCTGTTGCATTCACTTTCACACAAATGCCTTGGCAAAGGCATGAATCTGTCTCTTCAACACCTATAGGATAGTAGATTAGACAAAGCCCTTTAGACTTGGGTGGCAACCAGTCTAAGAGAAGGAAAACTTAAGATTACAAACTGTGAAGGAAATGGGAAACCATTCCACTAACTTTTCAAGAAGGCATTGCAAATTATAGATGATAAAGAAAGAATTTGTGTAATGCTATATTGCCTACACCTTGAAGGGCATGACATTTAAAAAAATAACAACAGAAAACAAACTAGCAAATGACTTTAATTCTATGGTACACTGACTCCTATATTAAGTGTTTTTATATATATATATATATATATATATATATATATATATATATATATATATATATATATATATATATAATCTCGGGTTCGAATCTCACCACAGTTGATTTGTCAGGAAGGAGACTTCCCGATGTTATCGGTCTGGATGGCGATGATCCCAGCGTGTGGCACCTTTAGAAAGGGCCTGAAAACCACACCACTTATTGGCCCAAGCCTTGTGAGTGAAATTGGGTAGACAGAACATTGTGACTGAGGGTTTGAGTGTGCTGACCTTGTTTAGATTGTTGATCATTCTAGATAATACGCTCTCTCTCAGAAACTCTAACTAAGGTCTGCTCAGTATAGTTACAATATAAATCACAGGCAGGTTCTGTGGATGTTGAACAAACACAAATGTGCCTGAACAAGCATCTGAATTAGGGATTGGCTAGCTGCCCTAGTAGACAAGTATCCTCAAATATGATGACAGTTTACCCTAGGGGAATTCAGGTCTAATTCCTGTCAGAGAGTGCATATTTTCCTCTTTTAAGATTTCTTGAATATTCAGGCTGGTAAACAAAAATAAATAAATATACTCAAATATGAATATCCACTAAAAATAACATTTAAGTCATAAAATTCTGCCAGATTAATAAATAAAAAAATTCATCTCCTTTCTTTATAAATATATGTGTGTGTGAGAAAGAGAGAGATACAACTCTATATATCAGACTATTAGTGAGTAACTGAATGATAAAATGGCTTTAGATTAAGTAATGTTTATATTGATGACACATATATCTGGAAGGGAGGAAACAATATACAACACATACAAGTTCCAAATTTACATAGAGAAATGCTGAAAATTCAGGGATGCTTGACTTATATATTTTATTTATATTTTAAAATTTTTGGCCCTTGATCAATCTAGATGCATAACTTAGCCAATCTCATTCAGCTTTCACTGCTGAAATCGATAGATGAATTGGTGTCAAATCATTAAAAAAGAAATAATTGAGTTTTATTAATCATTTCACCCCAAGCAAGGCAATAAAACCACTAAGATACAAAGGAGTTACTAAATTGAATAAAACATAATATTACATTTGAGAGAATGAGTCTTGTGCCATCATTAGCTATATATGACGATAATATTAGATATACAAGCAGCCTAAACTGGAATTCAAATTTAGTTTGCTGATTCCATTTTCAGTGATGAGTTTCACGCCATGACCTCACATAGTGATAGTTATAAAGTCATGAGAAAGTAGATAAAAGGGATATTGTCTTAATTGATATTTGCAGATTGTATGTGATTCCAGTAAAGTAATTTATCAGATGAGTTTTGTTCTCTGCTAAGTGCCAACACAGATGTGAATTGGATTAAAAAGATTTGTTAGATTCAGTCACTGAATAGTAACAGGCGTTAAATGTTAAACAAGACTAGCAAGTGATCTTTTCATGATTTCTAACACTTGGCCATGTTGGATGATTCTACAGAGGCAGCTTAGTTATTGGTCTCAGATTAATGCACTAATTGACTAATATTTAATAAATACAAACAAAAGCTGTGCATTTTTACAATTTGCAAATAAAATATACTTTTTGTTTTTTTTAACTAGAGGTCTCCTTTGTTTCACAGTTTTCCTTTCTGTTCCAGTCAGCCATGGAAAAGCCTAGTGTAATGTTATCATTGTAAAAACCAATAATATAAGACTAAATCCCTCATATATAAAATTATTGTTTGTTTACTTCTGTTCTTTGTCAATATTGGTGTGTATATATGTGGATTTAAGTTTTTCTCCAAGTGTCGATCTTCCTCTTGCAAAAATGAGATAGACTCTGTTCTTTCCCTCCTGGATGGGGCACTTATATATCTTTATGTCATCTGATTGTTCTACATGTATGCATACTTGACACAGCTAGGTCAATCACCTGTTCACATGTTGGCTTCAGCCACTGACATCTGCACTTGGTCAACCCTGGCTTCTCTGATGATCAGATGTGACATAGTTTGCAAAGTCTATTTTGATATCTTCTAGGGTGAGTACAGTATATACTGGGGTCACCACAGATCATTTTTCCTTGAAACAAAAGTTCCTTATGACATTACATTTGATTTAGACCATAAATAATTCACATGCCTTAATAATTGTTCCAAAGCAAAAGAGTATTGACACTGCCCATTTGGAGACACTGTAAAGTGCTTTCTTTAACCCTACACTCTTGTACTGTGGCACATTATCACCAATTGTGATTTCCCCTTGGTGATTATACATACTAATGACCTGAAGTATAGAATTTGGGTTCACCAACATGGGGGGATAAATGGATGTCAGTTGTCAGTTATCTCCTGTTAATTTCCCTCAGAAAGTTCTCCACTGCCTTAACCAGGTATTGAACTCACACTCTTTGGGTCCTGTCACTGGATCTAGCCAATGCCTTTATCCACTGTGCCATGTGTCCTTGAGATAACTGACATCCATTAGACATGGCACGTGGAACTAGAACAAAGATTTGTGTCACTAAAATCATTATTATTTCAAAATAAAAAATATCCTCACAATCTAAAAATATTTTGTGGCTTAAAAAATAACCTGCAAAAGGTTTACAAACTGTTGAAAGCAAATCAATTGAACACACCATTTAAAATTAAAGATAAATTATCACATTTAGTCCTTACAATTGTCTTGAATTTTTTTTTTTAGCAGGTAGAATTTTGGTTGATTTTGTTTAACAGTATATCAACCACTCTGGGTTATTTAATGCTGAAATCTAAATAATTTGAACATAATTTTTAACTAAACATATTTTGTCTAAATTATGAGATGAGGTATTGTAATTATTTACATTATTTACATGGTTCCGACATGGTTCATCTTTATTGCCATATTCATGACATTTCAGCTCTTATACTCTTAATGAACAACCAAGTTATGACCATTCAAAGTTGTTCAGAAATTTCCCTCTCGTATGCTATTGGGCTAGAAGCCAATTTCAATAGTGCGTAACTGAAGATGTAGGCTTCAAACAAGTGAAAAATCATTATAAATGTAATGTCATATAGGCATTCTTGAAGTAAAAGGAAGATAATAATAATGGAATCAATATTTATTAGATCAGTTCAGCCTTGACTTTAGGGAATATTTTGTTCTCAAAAATGAAATAGTTAAAAAATACCATAGAAGAGCAACTCTGATGGCTAATTAAGTTTCATTTCAACAATTAACATCTTGCAACAATTCATAGAAAACAGCGATTAAATTGATTTTTTTTATTCAGTTGTACACTAATAAGAAAGTATCCAGTGGAGGTACATGCTTGAAACTTTACTAATTTGGGGATGAGTAATTCAACAAAATAGGTCTTTTCTCTGTAATAGGAAATACCTTTACACATACATGTATCTAATATTGTAAAACTTTGTGAAATGATGTAATTTTTAACTTGTCAAAAAAGGGACAGTAATTACTACAAAAGTTAAAAATGTTTTTCATGAGATGAATTATTGGTTAATCCTTCAAATAAATTCTTATTGTAAACCTTTAAACTCATTTATCTTCAAACAAAAAATCTGAAATGAATGAAATAGATTTATTGGAACTGATGAAAAAGACGACTTTCTGGATAGTTGGAATGGCATTTCCTCTTCTAATGCTGATTTGAAGTTTGAAATTCTTTATTAACTGTAACCCATTGGCCTTGGCACTTGTGACTAAAGGTCATTTCAAGTAGTTCTATTACATAAATGCTAGAGTTGTTTGATTCACTGAGTGACTTTTCTTCCTTCGTTTGTTCCTTTAGAGGTGGAAGTTCCATTAAAATATTCTATCACTGTAATGTCTATTCTGTTCATAACCCATTTTAACTTTGTCAGTATACACTGCAAGGAATTTTGTATCTTCTTTGGCTTGCTTTTCCCACTTAGAAAAAAACTACTTCTCACAGTGTTGAGTTCATCCACTGAACAGAAGATTAAGTGTAAATTTTATTAAACACATTGGTAGGAGTCTGATGTGGAAAGCACTAATACATAAAAAAAAATAAAAATGAACAGATACCCACTTAAAAAAGATGTTCTGCTTATTATCTTCCATAATGGCTTAAAGAAAAAAAAGTATGAAAAGAAAAGCATGTTTGCAACAAACTATAAAATATAACCATCCTTTTTTTTTTTTAAAGAAAATGTAACAATTTCATTCTAAACTTCTAAATAAAACCTAATACCTAGAATTAGTAAACAAAAACTCACAAAGAAAGGAAACTGATTAAATTTTGAAAATCACCTCCAAATTGCATTTCAATTTTTTATGAACCCATGTGCCAAAGTTAAGCTTAAACATATGCCCTGTTCATTTTTTATTTTATTTTTATAAAATGTATCCAGTTTCAGTTTCTTAAAAGAAAATGTAAATAAATTTTCAATTTAATCCCCAAATCCTAAGATTGTTGCCCTCATCATTATTGTCATGTGTACAACATTTTCAGCTATTGTACACTCTGGCCTTCTTCAGGTGACTGGAATTTCAAAATAAACTCTTTATTTCATCCACTGGGGTAGATTGTTATAGTTCCACGTGCCATGGCTCTCAAGGATGGCTCAGTTATCTCTCTTTAATTTAACTCTTCAAGTTTGTGTTCACCACTACAGTAGCCAGGTATTGAACTTACAACTGTTTGGATCAAGTCACTGGATCCAACTGATGCTTTTAACCACTGGGGCATGTGTCCTTGAGGATATTAATGCATGAATTTTGCAGACTTACGAACCTAATGTCTCAGTAATCATTTTTTTTTTTTACCAGAGCTTATATTGTAATTTTTTTTTTTGTTATTATTGCTTTTCTCTAGCACTCTATATTACTGGTTCACATATTGTATTCATGGCTACGCTTGGCCAGCTTAGGGGATTTTGTGGCCTAGCATATGTGCTGATTCCTTAAGTTTTCATATTTTCCAGTGATGTTCCCTATTATTTCAACCTCCTTCCACAGGGGGTGTTGATCTCCCTTTTCCCTCCATATGTGCTCAGCTATTCCTGATTTTTCTATTTACCCATGTGTTATGGCTTTATGATGTTCTTGCAGTCTTACCTCAAGGGGGCAGTCTGTTACTTCTTTATATTTTTTACCACAACTAGAGGGTTCAGATCAAAATTCCAATCACCTAAAGAAGGCTGGAGCATAAAATGGTCAAAACATCGTGAACATGACAATAAAGACAAGGACAACAGTCTGAACTATGTAAATAATGTAAATAATTACAATACCTCATCTCAGAAAGATAGACAGACAAAATATTGCTAGTCATGAATTTAAATGAAAGGAAAGACCATTAAAAGGAATACTGGACACTTTTTTTTTAAAAAAACTTATTTTAATTTTTATGGACAAATATGAATGTGAAAATTAAAGTATTTCTGAGTATTTGGAGTGTGACAATTTAGACAAAATATATTAAGTACTTTATACAGTTTTACAAGGCATTATTAAATATAAGAAAAAGAGTTGAACTGTGTAATTATTAGGTACCTCCACAAAAATTACTAAGAAACTAGCATACTGTGATGAAAAAATGTTCCAAAATTAATAAAACTAAGACATTATTTAATCAGAGAAGCTTTTGTTTTTTATAAATAACATATATTAAGGACAATATTGTTTTAAGAAAAAAATGTTTTCAATGAAAACTGAATTTGTACAAAATTTATTTTAATTTTTTTAGAATTTTAGTTAAAATAATTTATATTTTACATCTTTTAAAATTCAGTTTCAGTGGTGTAACTCTTAGAAAATAATTTTATTAAGTAAAACTATATTTTACTAGTCATATATCATAAACCTTAGTACAATCTGATGATCCTGAATATTTTTAAAAGAATTTTGAATTGTTTATGTATGTGTATAAAGATGCCAAATTTTATAGATACAGTTGTCCACACACAACTCTATCAGAAATGAAGGGCGATAAGTATATTAAATTTAGAAGCAAAATTCTCTAAAATTCAATAAAACAGATTACGGAAAATATTCTTGAATTTTTAAGATTACCAAGTACTTAAAAGGCTCTCATGTTATATTCCTCAATTTTTTTTACAGTTAAAGTCCTACACAACAACATTAGATAAAAATCAATCTGTTATCGAGCTTTCAAAGAACTGTCAAAAAGCTGTCAACATGATAAAAGCTACTGTCATGTTAAAAAAATGCATCTCTGAGATATTTTAAGCTTAAAGTAAATAATAGTTCACTATTTACATTATTCATACTATTGTCCTCATCTTTGTTGCATTATTTATATTTGTACGCTCCGGCCTTCTTCATGTGTCTGGAATGTTGAACTGAACCCTTTATTTCACTCACTGGGGTAGACTGTTCTAGTTCCACATGCCATGTCTAATGAATGTCAGTTACCTCCTGTTAATTCCCCTCTCCAAGTTCTCCACCACCTTAACCAGGTATTGAACTCACACTCTTTGGGTCCTGTCAGTGGATCTAACAAACACCTTTATCCACTGTGCCATGTGCCTCCAATAACAATTTGCTAAAAATGGTGGTAAATTTAAAATTTTTTAGAAATTTCAAAATGAAAACGCCTTCCAATCAATTTAAATTAGTTTTAAAATATAGCATAGTATTTTGTTTATTGGAAATATTAAATTTAATCTATCAGCTTAAAATTAAAACTCAAATAAAAGCTTCAAGAGAGACTTTTCATTATTAAAAATTAATTTTAAATGTTAGATATCACATTTTTGTAGAGGTACCTATGTAAAGTAGGTCTGATTTCAAATTGGGTTCAGCTGGCAATGTTCATTTACTTGGTTAGCAATACAAATTTCGATGTGTCATTAGACAAAAATATTTAGCATGAAATGAATGCAGTATACCCTCTTTACGATTCCCATGTGCCTTAAATTGTATGGGCATTATAAAGCCAACTGATTATTGATGATGAGACATTGCTTGACAAAATATAATTTTCATTTTTTAAACAGTTACATTTCTCTAATATTTCATCCATTAAAACAGGCACCTCCCACAAAAAAGTGATTCCTAAGGTTTAAAATGCATTCTAAAAAATGAAAAATCTTTCTTGAAGCTTTTATTTTAGTTATAATTATTAGGTTGGTGCAAAAATAATGATGTAATAATGTCATTTTCTGACGTATATTTTAACGTCAAAAAACGACATTATTATGTCATTATTTCTGCACCAACCTAATACAAGCTAATAGATTAAATTTAATACTTCTAATAAGCAAAATACTTTGCTGTATTTCAAACCAAATTTAAATTCATTGAAATGATTTTTTTCTGATTATCATTAAAATCTATAAAATCATCAAATCTGTCAACACAACATGATACTCATTATTAAAAAAATCTTTCAAAAGTAAAATATACTTTTCTGAAACATTATTTGGGGAAAATTAGCTGATTTAAAGCTTAAGTAATCTGAATTGAAACAAATATTACTTACTTTTAGTTTAAAATATAGCAGGCGAATGTTTCTATGAGGTGTTGAATGAAATATTGACAACGTGATGTTTGGGAAATTTATCTAAGGGTAATAACTACAAAATTACATGATGGATACAATGTAAGTAGCCCTTTTGAATAATTTTTTTTAACTACCCAGTAATCTTAAAATTATTTTAATATTTTAAGCATTCTCATATTTTATTGAATTTAAGGTACTATGGCTTTATAACCTTATGAAGATGTTTGTTGAAGAAATGTTAGAAATTTCCCAATAAATTTTAAATTTACTATAGTTACCACTCTTATTTTCTGATAAAGTCATGTATGGACATCCATATTTACAAAAATTGCAATGTTTATACACATAAAATAAATTCAATTTTCTTTTTTTAAATGTTGGGATTTGTTGAATTATAGTAAGCTTTTCCATTTATGATTAGTAAATATAGTTTTAACTTGGTCATTAAAAACTAATATAGAAAAGTTTATAAATTATTCTAATTAAAAAAAAAATTCTTTATTCATCAAAAAAAGGTTTTTCTTAAGACAATAGCGTCCATAATATATTTTATTCATAAAAGCAATTAAAAGCATTTCCAATTAAATAATATCTTAGTTTTATTGAATTTTTTGTTTGATTCAGAGCAGATTTTCTGTAACGGGGTCCTCTTTGACTAAAAGAATTTCAAGATTTAAATTCTCTGAGGACTTGATCTTTTAATTAATATAAACTTTAAGCAATACAAAAAAAGAATTTCATTCATTTCTGAATAAGTCCTGAAAGTTTCATTGAAATCTGATAATTATCTGATATTTGCAAGAATTTCTAAATCATTGTGTTTTTCACTGCAATAGGGACACTCAAATTTCCCACACAAATTTATGGTCTCAACAGAAAGACAACATTTTTAACCAAAATTTCCAATCAAATACTACATAACTATCATAGTCTTATGACAAACTGCACCAAGTTTACTAAATATTCATGAGCTTAGAAAATATTTTTAACAAGCTATTAGTAATTTTGATTCAAACTAAGTGCTTCACTATTTGTGCCAAGTTAACCTTAATATCCAAAACTTTGATTAGGAAAGATTTTTAACAAGTTAATCTTAAAAGCTGTTGATAGTGAGTCTGCCTAATATTTAAAGTCTTTGACTAAAAAAGGATTTTGTAAAAATTTAGAATCTATTTACATTATATTCAGATGAATATCCTCATCTACATTATTATCATAACATTTCAGTTGTTACACTCACCAGACTTCTTCAGGTGTCTGTTCAACCTTCAAATTTTTTTGAACTGAACACTTTATTTAATCTATAGGGGTAGATTGTTCTCATTCTACTGTCCATGTCTTGGATATCTCATCTTATTTAGAAATACTCAGTTGTGGCTTGTTCTGTTCCCATTGAGTAGAAGGGATTGAACTCACAATTACTAAGTCATCAAATTCATTAACCAACACTTTAATCAGGTAGGTTTTGATTTAGTTTGCATTAAAAATAAAATGCAGGCTCGAGAAAGGAGCATGGCTAAGTTGATAGCTAAATGCTAACCCAAGATCTAAGAGCGAGTTAACTTTGTAATGAGCTTTTGCAATGCTAACCTCAAAGAAAGATGTTTTGCCAGAAGCCTTTTCTCATTGTTAATAAAAAGGAAAAAAAAAAAAAAAAAAAAAAAAATCAAAAAATCTTACCTCTTCTGTAAGAAAGACTTCAATCATCTCTTTGGCTTCATCCATTGCACTTTTATTTGCTGCAAAGATCTGGAATGTACTTTCATCAAGTGGAGTGATCGTGACACCTGCAAGCAACAAAGCTTTACTGCAATTAGTCAGCTAAGTTCGAAAAACAATTTTTCAGAAGCAGATGTAAAAAAACATTTCCCTCCTAATCATCTGTCTTGTATATTTCACGTTTAAGGGGTACAAATTAAACCTGGTAGATTTTAGCAATGTCTCTCTATGTATGTGTGTTTGTGCATATATATATATATATATATATATATATATATATATATATTATAATACACATGCACACACGCACACAGACTTTGGCAAATATATAAAAAGCACTGTTTTTTTATTCTGAAAATACAATTTATCACTCTTTCAACACCATTTAGAGAACGTGTCCTGCCCCGTGGCTTAGATCATTAAATATTTTCAATTGATGCTCAAAGTTCAGTGTTTGACACCAAGTGAATGCCAGAATTTTTAAGTCAGGTATTTCCTCTTCATACAAAGTGGGTCAAAATAATCCTCTCACACCACAATCATCCCCTGACACTTGGGCCTTGTGCCAGGCAATGCTGAATAAATATCAATAACCATGCTGATGGCTGCATGTTTCCCACCAATGTCAGAAGTCAGTGTTTAACTTCAAGAAAAGAGACAACATTTCAAATACAGATTTCACAAGCAAGCTGCAATCCATTTCATACATGAAATCAAAATTACAGGAATTTATTTTTTGTTTTGGAATCATAAGAAGACATTTAATATTTTCTTTATTTCACTCTTTAATGTTTTTATTTTTATTTTTTCAAATAATTTTACGATTGGTTTTTCCTTTCCTTTTATATTTGTTGCTTTTTATTGCAAATCAGACAAGAAAAATGGAAGTAAATGACTAAATTGAAATGATTAGTTTTCTTAGCCTAAGGAGTTAGGTTTTTCTATTCCAGTCTTTGAAGAAGAAGGAACAGAAGTTCAAACCACATCAATTGCAGAATATCACAACATCAACATAGGCAATAATAAGATGAAAAAAAAAAACAACAAATAATTAAAAATAATAAGTTTCAAGTAAGAAATTCAAACAATTTCAGTTCATTATGGCTACTATTAATTTTTTTTTTTTTTTTTTTTTTTTTTTTTTTAATCGTGTCCACCCCAAACAAGGCAGTAGAGCCTCCGAGACATTAAGAGTTGCTGGGTATGGAATAATTAGAAACAGGAACATTGCTAAGGAGTGGGAACAGAGAAAGAGTAATCAGGAGGACAGCAGATTAAAGTTGGCTGAAAAGCATGGAGCTAGAAGAGAGTTCCACAAGTGAGAAGTGTGAGAAAAGAAATTGTTAGCATAGAATGTACACATATATATTTATGCATGAAATAATTTTTTTTATAAAGAATAATGTAGTTATATAATTAAATATGTATGATGTAACAAAATGTAACAGAAATAAGATAAAAAGAATAGTAAAAATTAATTATGACACGACTTCATCTAATAAAGTCACACAATTCCTTTTTTCTTTGATTTTTATCACAATGTCTAAGCCTAACATATTACTTTGCTTTCAAATTTAGAAAGTTTAAACAAATGACATGGAACATGTTGGAACTAAGGTTTTAGCTATAAAATCTTTTGTCAGACCAAATTGTGAGATGATATATCAACACCTCTGCCCATCAGTCTAAGAATACTGGACAAAATTTTGGGGATAAAAAGTAAAATAATGAAGTAGACGTTAAAAACTACTAAAGTTATGTACTTTGAAAGGTCCTGTACTTTTTAATGTACTTTGGAGAATTTCTGTTAATTGAAAATGAAATGAAAAAATATCAGTTCTTTGATCAGCACTCAATATTATGAGTTGTTATTGTAATAAAAATAATCAAAAGCAAAATATCATTTTTCATTTTATGAAGCTGATGATTGTGACAGAAATAGTTAAATCAAAATGCACAGAGCTGCCATTTTGATTGGAGATTGTCAGTTTATTAATCCATATCCTGTTATGGGCAGTTTTAAGTCACCATTTTTTTCTATTTATCTAATATATAAATGGCACCTTTACCCAATTTATGTAGGATATGAAGGACACCTTTTTTCTTATATATCTAGATATATAAGGTGTCCTTCATATCCTACATAAATTGGGGAAAGGTTAAAGATCAAATATCGATTGGAATTCAAAAGAATGATATTTTTATTATTTTATTAAAGCTTCATCAGAAATTAGGAGAAAACAGACAAAAAGACAACACTAGTATTTTCAATTATGTTTGGGTCAGTTCTTATTGGTCAGACATGTGACATGTGTATTAAAACCGTAGATAATTCTATGTATATGTAGGTTTGTGAAGATTCTTGTATGTCTAAGTGGACAATGAATGGTAATATGTATTTGTAATTGTGTGCATTTGTCTAGTAGGGTTTTTTTTTATCTTCTCTTTGTGTGACCAATCCTTTCAGTGGGGAGTTGCAGGGTTTTGATTTTATAGCTCACCTCTTTAGGAATGTATACTTTGTATTAGATAGATATAAATTAGATTCTTTAAGAATGGATTCAAAGAAGGATGGCAATGTAATGTTTTAAGCATATCTTTATAGCTGGTAATAATGCTATTATTAAGTTTTCAATGTAACACTAAAATTGTAAACTTATATGCATGTTTGTTCTTGGTATACAGCTTAAATGATATATAATACCCTAACCAATTTAGAAGCATATTGTACCTTGAACCTCTGCTGAGTGCAGTGCCAAATTTCATTAAAATTAGACATGGTATTCTTGAGCTAGCACTGTTTTTCTGTTTTTACAGCACTTTAATAGAATATTCAGTATTTGTTTTCAATACACATATATAAACAAACCTATTATATTCCAACTATTATGTTTGTGAAAATTAATAAACATTCATGATACATTATAACAACATTATTAAATAAATTTAAACATACATAAGACAACATATATTTATATAATTAACTACATTAGAACCTTTTTTTATAAAGAAATATCTTGGATGTTTGGCAAGTAATTGATAGTAAAAGATGCTATGTGGGTGTGTCATTATAAAATCTAATCTGTATGGCTGGAAAATAGTGTCACATGACTTGATAGTATATAAATAAATACATGCATGTTAGTTTGTCACTGTTTTGTATTTTGAAATAAATGTGAGGAAGAAACAATTATGTATAATAAATATATGATTATTACTTTTTAAAGTTTACCTATAAAAAATGAAATTAAGTGCACAAAAAGGAGACATCCATACTTTGTTATTTCAATATATATGAATCTCCTTAAGTAGTGGATTGCTATTTGTCCATTTTTTGTTTTTCTTTCTTTTTGGAATGACCTTCATGTTTGAAAAAGATAACATGGTAAATAATAAAATTGGTATAAACTGTCATCCCGGTTCTACTATTATTTAAATAGAAAGGCCTTTTGTCTGATATCAGTTTGCATTTACCTGCAGGGCAATTTTTGCATTAAAGGAATGTTTCAATTTAAAGTTAGGTTATAATCCTGGAACAATTATAGGCCTCCCATGTCATATATTGTTTGTTTTGAAAGTCTGTTGTTTGATAAGTTAATGTCTATCATTGAATTTCCAGCTGAATTTCATTAAGAAAATAATGTAAAGCAGCAAATTTTTATACAAATTCAGAAACCTTTACATTTATTAATTTATTGTGTTTAATCTAAGTAATATTTCATAATGTGAGTAATAATAATTATTACAATAATTTGTATTGCAAATATAAATTGTGTGTAATTAATTAATAATAAAATTGATAACATTGTTGCCTCATTTTTTGGTATCATGGACTACTTTTAAAAAGAACTCAATGGGTTTATGGGCAGTTTAGTCTAATATATATATATGACATCTTTACCTTATATATCAAATATATAAATGTCACTTTTTTCCACACACTTTTATATATATCAAATATATAAATTATACTTTTTTCCATTCATCTAATATATAAATGGCACCATTTCGACCATATATCTAATATATGAATAATATGTCCTTTTCCCCTATATAATATATAAATCTAATGAATAAATGTCACCTTTTTTACCCGATATCTATCAGAATATAAAATAGAAAGTGTCAGTTTAACCCATGCCCTCCTAGGTTCAGTGTGAACTGACAACATTTTTTTTTTTTTTTAGATATATCTAAACTATAATTGTAAATAAATTTTGGAAAGTGAAAATTTAACTGAATTATGTTGGACAATTTCAAAGTTTTCATCTGAACTCAAGAAAACATGAACTTTAAGCAAAATTGTCACACACACACACACATATATTAGGTTGGTGCAAAAATAATGACGTAATAATGTCGTTTTTTGATGTTAAAAAATACGTCAAAAAACGACATTATTACGTCATTATTTTTGCACCAACCTAATATATATATATATATATATATATATATATATATATATATATATATATATATATATAAATTTATTCTAGGAGGATATAAGTTAAACAAGAAGTCTATCGCATTTGACCACCACCTTGAATATGGAATGGTATACTACTACTTTTATGTGCCATGTCCCTTCAAGATGTAGGCAATCATGACCCTCCACATTTTCCTGTCCCTTGTAGTTCTTAATAAGTTTTGACTTTTTGCTATCTTCCCTAAACCCTGCTCCACCATCCATTTACTCAAGCTCATCAAGTATGTTTTGTGCTGCTTTCCTCTGTCCCTCTTTCTTTTAAGTATAAACCTGTGAGTATCAGGTTTTCCAAGCCTTCCTTCCTCATTATGTGCCCCAGAAGTTTCAACTGTCTCTTCCTGATGTTAAGTATAAGTTTCCTTTTTGTTTCCATTTACCCTAAAACTTTGTTATTGCTCACATGTTCATCCCATAATATCTTTAGCATCTCTTTCTGTTACTTCAAGTCACTTCATCATCTTTGAGGAGATTGTCAAGCATACAGGAGGATAGATATCACATAACAGGTCAGTACTCTTTTCTTTGGTTCTAACAAAATTTTTCTGTCTCTTAATAATCAACCTGATTGGAATTTTTATTTTTTTTGATTCCTGTTGATTACTGGGGTTAACCATTTCTGTACAATCTGGCCCAGGTATTTGAACTAGCAGTTACCATTTCAATAAATTCCTGAACCATGTAGAATGAATTCAGATTCAGTAGAAACAAAGGCAACAATAACTGAGTAATATTAAAAAAGAGGAAGAGATCCTAAGACATAGACAGCTGAACAAGAACAATCTACCCTCATAGATAAAATGAAGGGTTCGGTTCAAAAAGGTTACCTGGATTAACAGACACCTGAAGAAGAGCAAAGAGTAAAACAGCAAAAGTATTATGATAATAACAAAAATGAGGATGTTAATCCAACTGTTCCTAACCATGACACCTCATTCCTGAAATTAAGTTAGAAGAAAGCCTATGATAATTGAATATTGAAGATAAATTTAATATGATTTCTGAAACTAAGTGAAAAAGAAAAGACTCATTTATATGAGATTGAAATGAATCTCATTTTCCAGTTTTTATTTAACATAAAATAAAACATTTAAAATTTAGAATACACACAGCTTTTCATAGAATTGAATTTTTACCTTTCAGAATATATATATATATATATGCTATAAATTGCAATCAAATATCTGTCTATATCTCTGAGATGAGGTATTATTATTATTTACATTATTCAGACTGTTATCCTCATCTTCACTGCCATATTCACAATGTTTCAGCCGTTGTACACTCTGGCCTTCTTTAGGTGATTGGAATTTCAAAATGAACCCTTATTTTGTCCACCAGGGTAGATTGTTCTAGTATGACAGTGTTCAGTGCCACGGCCTGGTCACAGCACCAAATATGACGGTGTTCCAGGTCCGGTCTACTTCGGTCACCAGGTATGGCGGTACTCAGGGTCTATCCCGGTCTCCCAACTTGGTCAGGATCGATACTGGTATCAGAGAACAGGCTTCTAGCCCACTCGTTGGTCATTGATGGTGTTTGACACAGCAGCTAGTCTCTTCAACTGTGACCTCTCTTACCCACATTGTGATTTTGATCTTACAAGAGTCAAGCCAAATTTCCACTGGGATATCTTAACCACGCTAAACCAAGGAGTTGAACATGTGCATACAAAACTAAAAAACAAAATGGATGAAGCCCGAATAAGTCACAATATGATGTTTATATCAGAATGAAAAAAAATATTTACAGTTCTTTCTTTGTTCTTTTTCTTCTTTTCACAACCCGTTCTAATAACTGGTGACGGAATGAAAATTTCGGGTAACTTCCTTAAGGTGGCCAGACTTGACAACTGGATTTATCTTCAAGTACTGTGATTTTTACTTTCACGGACAGCACAAGGTTTATCATTAGAGTTTTTCTTCAGTGACAACTGGATTTAACTTCAAGTACTATTGTTTGTACTTTTATGGATGGCACAAGGATTATTCGTCAGAGTTTTTCTTCAGCGGATAATTATTATTTTTCTTATCATTAGTTTGGCAAACAGCGTTATGTAACTCCCGGTCGCAAGCTCACTGCAACTGCTACTCCGACTGCCTCCAACCACAACTCCAATGGCAACTAACACCAACTCCTCCGACTGGCTGACCCCAACTAACTTTGGCCCACGTGGGCACTTGTATTTATGGGTGTCTCTTTCAACTGGTGTGGTGTGGGCGAATAGGTGGGTTATATGCAAATCTCCCAAAATTCAACCAGTCATTTTCTTTCATTTTCTATTTCATATTTCTAATTTTGGAAGATCTCCTCCTCCTTCAGGAGGGGCCATCATATGATGTCAGCCTTTCTGACGTCATCTTCTGCCTTTACAATTGCTTACAATTATAATTTTTACACAGGGAAATTTTGTCAGCTAAAATTTCCCATTGACACCTTTCAGCAGACGACTTTAACCTCTGGCCCCCCAACCTGCCAGCTGTGACTAGCTGAATCACGTTGTGTTAATTTTTCAACAAAATTCATATACCTGTTCCCATAACCTGGGAAAATAATACTCTTTCTGACAAAAAATTAAAATTGTTTTAACCCTTTTTGTCTGTTTAACCATTGTCACACTAGTTTCAACTAGTAGATGACATCAGCTTTGCCAAACTGGGATAGAAGGGTACAAGAAGATAACAACACTCAGAAAGCAGCTTCCATCTACCTACCCTATGTGAAGAGATTATCGGAGAAAATACAAAAGATCTTAAAAAGTGGTTCAACACTTCGCAGATACTGCTTCCGAGTAAGACAGCACCCCCACCCCCACCCCCATAGAGGAGAACATGACTAAGGACTGTGTGTACACCATCCCATGCAGCTGTGGTAAGAAATATAAAGGAGAAACAAGCTGCCCCCTTAAGGTAAGTTTTCAAGAACATTGTAAAGTGGTAACACAAGGGGAAATATAAAAATCAGGTATAGCTGACCAAATATGGAAGGAAAAGGGAGACCACCACCGCCTGTAGGCTGAGGTTGAAATAATAGATAGAGAACATCACTTGAAAATACGAAAACTTAAGGAATCAGCACATATGCTAGGCCACAAAAATCTCCTGAACTTGAAGTCTTGTATTAAGAAAATCTGAAGTCTCTGTTGCTTGGCCCTGCCTTTGAAAAGTGCTATCTGGTTGAATTTGTATGACTTCATGGAGAACACCCATAATGCAAGATCTTTAGTTGAAAACAAAAATCAATGCGAAAGAAGAAGAAGGAGAAGAAGAAGAAGAAAAATGACCATCAGTGACTGACGAATATAGGGGCAGAGATGGAAGAGGTATATTTACTGGAAGACTTGTCATTATTAAAATGCACCATATGTCAAAAAATGGTATGAACATCTTGAAAGAGCCATAGAAAGCCATGAGGCCACTATTCATTGGGGATTTACCATTCATACTGACAGACATATAAAAGCTAATAGACCAGACATTGTAATTCTTCATTATGTACCATATCCCATAGGATGTACGTAGTAGTGGGATTCAGCAGCCTATTCTTGAAATTTTATAAACTCAGCAAAACCATTGCTAGATGCCACCTGAACTGCTAATTTTAGAGTGTCTACAATTCCAGATACTTGAAATATTCAAGAAATAGTTCTTCCCTGGAAAGCTGTGGAAGAAAAACTGAAGACTTCAGTAAAATTTTTCATCACAACATTCCCATCAATGATTTTCATGACTATGTGGAAAAAATTTCATGATCCTGCAATTCTTCAAAGTGTACAAAAAGCAAACATTACTATCAGTACGATTATCTGTTCTTCCAAAGCAGAAAGAAGTTTTTCAAGAATGAATATTATATACTTAGATAAAAGAAGCCGCCTTACAGTGAAAAATGCAGCAAACTTTATGACAATCAATCTTCTTGGTCTCCCTTTAGATTTATGGGATGATACTCCTTTTGTTAAATCATGGCTTAGAAAAAATCATCATGCTGATGAAAATAGAGTGAAGCAAAAGAAAAAGCTGAAGACTATGATGACAATCAAGTGGCTATTTTGAAATTTTTTAAAATGAAAGATCATGAATAAAAGATTTTAAAGCATTTCTTCTAATTATTTTTCCTTTCAAAAAATTTGCTAAATTATATCTATATATTAAAGTATAGACTATGGAAAAATGAGGGAACCTGTTGCTATTGAGACCTGTTGCTATTGAGAGAACCTGTTGTTAAAATTGTTGAATCCCACCACTGTACATAGGTGATCATGGTTTTCCACAATTTGCTGTCCTTTGTAGCTCTTAATAAATTTGTCTTTTCATTATTTCCCCATAACTCTGTTCTGCCATGCATTTATTCAAGCCTGTCAAGTAAGTTATTGTTTTCCTTTGAACCTCATAGCCTCAATCTGCCCTGTGAGTATCAGATTTTACTAGACCTCCTTCCTAATTATGCTCCCCCGAAATTTCAACTATCTTTACTGTTAAGTATAAGTTTCCTTTTAGTTTCCATTTTCTCTAAAACTTAATCGTTCCTCACATGTTGATCCATGGCATCCCTAGATACCTTCTGTAGAACCACATTTATGTTGCTTCAAGTTTCTTCTTCATCTCTGAGGAGATTGTCCAGCCTTTGCTGTCATATAAGAGGAGTGATATCACGTAACAGTTCAGTACTCTTTTCTTTGTTTCTAACGAAGTTTTTCTGTCTGATGTGTCTTCGGATCTCAGTGTTATTATCTCCATCTTCTGTTAGAACACTTCCCAGATATTTAAATTATTGTGCTTGTTTGATTTTGTTATCTTGGATTTGTAGTTTGCATTTTGGTAACAAACTTGCCTTCTGATTTCTTCCACTGTACGTTTAACCCTTTCTTTTGCTACATTCTGTAGGAGCTTTTGGAGTTTTCTTTCTGTGTCTACTATGAATAATGTGTCACCTGTATATCCTATACTGTTAAAAATTACAGCCACCAATAATAAATCCTGGTAGGACTTCTAATTCTCTCAGAATTGCCTCACTGTAGAGGTTGAATAAGTCTGGTGAGAAGACACATCCTTGACTTACACTCTTTTCTATTTTTGTATATCTGCTGAACTCATTTCCTATCCATATGCAGGTAGTTTGCTGCCAGTATAGGTTCTTGATTATTGTAATATAAAAAGAATGGCTTTCTTATAGACAAGACGGTGTCATCAGATAAAAATATATTAGTAAAAGAATATGACAAAATAAGTAAATATGAAAAATTGAAAAAAATGTGGTACCTTAAAACTACTGCTAAAAGTTTAATAATTAGAGCTCTGGGTACAATCAGAAAAATGACAGACAAGGACATTAACAAAATCCTTAGTAGCCCCTGTTTACAAGAGATTTTAAATATTGTACTGTATAGAACCACGCATTTACTCAGGAGAGTCTTATCAATGTGAAGAAAATATAAACACTATACACATTAAGTATCATTTAACATCAAAATTTATGCAAACAGAATGCATATATTTACTTCCTTCCCAGGTCTTGGGTAATGACCAAACAATAATAACGAAGGAATTTTTGCAGGGTTCAATTTTGTCAGAACAATGAGATTGGGGGAGGGGATGATTTAGTGGCATATCAACTTCTATGGATTATTTAATGCCAAAATCTAATTATTTTGAGCATAATTAATTGCCTTCAACTACAGATATTTTAGACATAATTTTATATTTTCAGGGCAAATGTATGTTTTTTAGATATATAGTTTGCAGATAAAATGCATTGTTGGCAATTAAAAAATAATATTACTGGTAATCTAAAATAAATATGTACTGATGGTAGTTTCACTACAAAAATCTATTGATGACACTATTTACATCATTCAGAATGTTTTCCTCATCTTTACTGCTATAGTCATGATGTTTTGACCATTGTATGCTCCAAACTTCTTCAGATGATATGCACTGGAATTTTTAGCTTAACCCAAGGACACATGGCCCAATGAATAAAGCATTGGTTGAGTAATCTAAAAAAGTAACTTGACCCAAAGAGTTGTGAGTTCACTGCCTAGCCACAGAAGAGAGAACAAAAGCTTGCAGAGGTGAGTTACCAAAAGGAATTAACTAAGACTGAGATATGAAAATAAAAAAGGTATTGCAACAATCTACCACCACAGACTAAAGGGTTTGGTTTGAAATTCCATCACCTGAAGAAGTTTGGAGCATACAATGGGTGAAACATCGTGAGTATAGCAATAAAGATTTGGACAAAAGTCCAAATGGTATAAATAGTTAGAATACCCCATCTCGGAAATATAGATTAAAATGTCTTACTGGTCATTTTACTTTAAAAATGTATTGTTGGTCATTTTTTTTATATAAAAATGTCTTTATACTTTCATTTGGGGGTTCACTAGAACACTAAAAGATATTACCACCCCAGATCAGGGTGGATCTGGGAACATTAGCAATTAAGAGATGATTTCATGCTCCTCAAATTGCCCAATCTCCCGATCAGTGGCCTTGCTGCCAGACGTAGTTTATTGTTATACCTGGGACTAGAGATTTTACTGATAATCAATTCTTTTTCACTTAGTTTTGCAATCATGAATACAAGAGAACCAGGCTGTAAAGAAATAGAGATTAATAATAAAAACAAGATTGGAAGTGTCTTCAACTAGCACCTTGTCTTTGACTTTGCCATCAGCACCACAGTTAAGACCATCACCACTACAATATTGTTGTCATCTTCTTACTCATCTTCATTAAACCCTGCAATCATCATCATGTTCTAAATGACAAATGATAATTAAATATCAGACATGCCATAAGGTACTGGACAACTTCATAAATCTTAGACATAGACGTGTAGTTGAATACCTTTATACATCTATGGACGCACACAAGATGTATCAAAAATACTTTTACAAACTTTGGAGGATTGGTTCCTCACATCAAAAGAAGGCCGAAAGTCCATATAAACATATGTCTGCAAATCCTTCATTTTTGAGTTATTAAGTTTAAAGAATGTTTATGGCAGATGGCACTGTGTTGCCATGTAGACTAGGTTACATTTGTCATTCATGTACATTTGTGGTTAGTCTATCTTCAATATTTAATGTGTATAGTAGTGAGTGAACTTAGAAGTGTTCTGTTTAACAATGACAGGATATTCATATCGTGAGTAGGCAGATATGGTTTTACATACGGCCATGCGAAGAATGCTTATGGACGTGAAGCAGCATAGCTGTATCAGGTTTTGCGTATCCAGACCAAAGCCAGCCAAATCATCCAACCTTGGCTGCTGTTTATCATTGCATTACTGAGACAGGATCTGTGGACTTTGGATTGTACATTTAACAGCGTCTACTGTTAACTTTAAACTTAATAACTGAAAAACAAAGGATTTGTGGACATATGTTTATATAGACTTTTGTCTTTGTTTTGTCCTGTGGAACACACTTCTAAAGTTTGTAAAAATATTTTTGATACACTCTGTATAGGTGCATACACAAAAGCAAAATACAAGTATACACATGCATGCACACACAAATACACACTTACTCTCACATCTCACCTATATATATATACATATATATATATATATATATATATATATATATATATATGTGAGGGTGTGTGTGTGTGTGTGTGTGTGCGTACGCAAATATATGTATATATAAACAAGCTCTCTAGGATGTTAGCAAACTTTTTGTTGTCTCTTAGTATTAGCAATCCCATTAATAGAAGTTGGTTTATTTGCTCAATATTTGTAGTTCTTTTATTTAGGAAGAGCAAAAAAAAAAAAAGTCAAACATGCTTCATTTTCTTTTTTTCCCTGACCATTTCATTATTTTTCCTTTTCTTTTTATCTTCTCAATCACTCTTTGTTTGGCACCAGTTTCTTCAACAAAGAACAACTAATCAAACATATTTACTGGTGCTGCATGTCAGACACTGGAGCCAGTTCCCCTGAAAACAAATCTTGTCTTGTGTTTGTGCAATTCCCTTATGTGATATAAGAATGAAACCTATCCAAAAAGTCATTCAGGACAATGACATTTGATAAACAAGCAATATAGATAGCAGGGTGCTCTTCTTGATATTTCCATGTTTATTGTCAACTTTATAGGTATAGTAGAGTAGACATATTTAGAAAATAAATAGAAAATAAAAACAATGAAAATTACTGTTTTCTCCTTTTATTAATATTTAGTTTATTCATTTACTTGTTTAAAAAAAAAAATCAAAGATATATTATTCTGGAAATGAGAGTAAATAATGAAAAAAAATTGGAGATACCAAAAATAAACAATTGCAAAAATTTAAATATCTTGGAAGTGTTTTAATGGATGGAAAATGCAAAACAGAAATCTGAAGGCATATTGGAATACTGAAAGTTGCCTTCCAAAAGCTAAGCCAAGTATTAAGAAACAGGAAAATTTAATTGCGAAAAAAACAAAAGAGGATAAACTGTTATGTAATATTAGTAATCCTATATAATTTTTTACTTATTTTTTAAATACTAATCAATATTTCCTCCTTACATCTGATTAGTCATACATTAATCCAGTCTCTTTACAGACTAAGATCTTTTGATGTTCTTACAACTTTATTTTAGAGAGTGGCTTGACTCACATTTATGTTCTTTGCTGCAAAATCAAAAAACTTAATAATAATAATAACAATAATAATAATAATTATTCTTATTTATCATCATAACAGAAGTTACAAGATCACCCTTTGTTATATAAGATACAAAAGAGTTTTTAACTGTTTTTAAGGAGTAAAATATTATTTCTTACAATAATTCCTTTCTGTAAATTTGGCAAAAGATACCACAGTTAGGTAGAATGGTATGTAAAGAAAGTCTTTGAAAATAAAACCATTTCTCTCACCATTCAGATGTCTGAAGAGATGGAAGCATAACCACACAAGAAAATTGTGTCATTAAATGACCTATTTCCTTAATAGACATATATATATATATATATATATATATATATATATATATAAAAGATTTAACAGCATTAAAACAAGCTATCATCAAAGGGAACAAAAATAATGACCGATACTGAAAAATACAAAGCCAATGGTTGCAATTTTTACTCTGATGTTGCTTGAAAAACAATAAATTCCTTTGACAGAAAAATCATTTTATTTTGTTTTTTCATTTTAGTTTCTAAATTTGATATCAAGTCTGAAATCAAATGACTAAAAAAGCAAAAAACAATTCTACAATTTTTAAGTATAGCATTTCTTTTATAATTTATAGCAATTTAAAAAAAATTATTGGAAATACAAATTTAAAAACTGTTTTTCCACCTTTTAAACCAATTTTTTCCTTGTTTTCTCCTCGTTTACTTATTTTTTTCAAAAGGAAAAAATAAAAAAAAATTTCTTTACAGTCTGGCTACATTTTTTTTAATGAAAATAATTTCTCTTTGACTATTTAAGTTTTAAAAGAACACATTACTATATTATATGTTTTGTCGATAAACATTGCTTTTTGCATGATTTAAACTTCTAAAAACACAAATTTTTGTAGATTTTAAAAAATTAATAACTAAAAACCAAAATAAACACTTTGAAATTATATGGAAAACCACAAAAATATTAAAAAACAAAAAAATATTTAATGTAATTTCTCAAGATAATCCAAAAACAAATATAATTTCCCTAAATGGCATAAATTAAAGTGTTTTGTCATTATAAATAACAAGACCCTATATTTTATACCTAATTAAAATATGTCCACTTTTTTTATGCTGCTAAATCTCATGCCAAGAAGGAGCTGAGCCCAAAAGAGCCAACTTGTTTCTCCAGCTCTCACTGTCTTGGCAAAGCATCAGAATATCCTCCAGCACTTGATCTGCTGGAGGTTGTGGCAGATGATGTCCTTCCAGCAAACATAACCAAGCATGGCACAGTGGATGGTGTGGAGGATGCTTTGCTAGTTGATCCTCTAGCAGAGCCCCTTATTGGATAGGTTTGGACCAGTGCATCTCTTTGATGATCCTGGGAGCACAGGACACAAAACCATGGATGCAGCAGGTGAGGGTTTTGCTGAGAGGCCACATCTCAGTGCCATATAGTAGCACAGTGAGGACAACAGTATTGAAGACTCATAGCTTGGTGCATCAGGAGATGTTGTGATGCAGCCATAATGGTCTTCAGAAGTCTCTCATGAAATCTGCAGACAACCCATATATTCGGTTGATTTCTGTGAGGAGGTTGCAAGTGTCAGAAACTTGATAGATGAAAGATGTAAGATACTCAACAAGGTCATTACCAATGATGATGGTTTGAGGCTGCCTCCTACATGCATTGACCAGTTTTGTTCCTTCTTCACTGAACATGTGCAGTGTTCAGTTAACAAGCAGCAGAACAGTGTTGGGTTTTCTACATAGACCACGTTAATTAGGTCTTAGTCTCCAAGCTGAACAACAGGGAAGCAGTTTCACACTACATTTGTGAAGTGGTCAATGATGCAATTGAATAAATTGGAGAGGGCTACACAACCCTTGCAAATACCAGCAGTAATCAGGAACCAGTCAGAAATTTTTCTGCTGATCCGTACACAGCACTCTGCACCATTGTAGAACATGGTGAATAGCTTCCACTAGATCGGTTGGTCATCTGTATCGGAGACTGTCTTCAAACTAATGATGCTGGAGCCCTGTCTTTCTTTGAGTTTGTGGAGAGGCTTCACTACTTCGTTTCTGCTGACTGGGTCTGTATGGCAATAACTGTTGTAGTCAGTGACAGTAGACCAAAATCTGATCATTGCAGCAGGTGGCATTGTCCAAGTAGTGCTCATAGTCAGCTTTGAGAGAGATGTGTTCTGAACAATGTTCAGTCTGTGGTACTCATGAATGCCATTGTAGAAATGAGCAGCACAACAATAATCAATCATGCAGATAGTTTCGTTGGAGGTCCAAGTCTTCCAAGCAGTGGAAACAAGGCAAGTGATGGTCTTGCTAGCAATCTCAGTGACTAATTACTTTAAGGTCAACCAGCCAATGGTGTCATCAGTATACTGTAACAGTTGACAATAGAGCATATATACCAAGTACAGATGGTGGGGTTATGACAGTGGAATGAGTCAACTTGCTGCCTGCCCAATGAACCTCACAAAGACCAATGAAGGTGATGTTACAGGCTTATGGGAGTGAAGAGTGGCCATATCAGCTGTAAGTAGGACGATGATATTTCAGATTGCAATACATATGTTGTGTTGCAAGTGTTGTCTGTTTTTCAAAGCCAGGAATTCAAGTTGTTGAACGGCAGTCCAGTTAAAAAAAAAAATTCAACATAACAAATTTAGTCCAATGAAGTCCTGAAGGATGAAACACATCACAAGTAAACTTTTACACTTTGTCACACATACACACACAGATATATATATATATATATAATTATTAAATTGTCACATGCCTGGTGCTATTGAAGTTACGCAAGTGGCAATGCTAATGTCTTACTATTATGTGGGATGCATTTCTGCTGTACATTGTGTATGTAAGTGACAAATTTTATATTGGTATTAATTATATATATATATATATATATATATATATGCAGTGTGAATATAGATGTCAACACTGGATGGCAAATCTGGTTCATGGTTAAACACAATAATAGTTGTATTTAAGTATGGAATGCACTGTCACCATCCAGTGTTGATCCCTATGTTCACTAAGTGTAACACTCAAAACATTTCATGCAATGATTCAGTTTTAATTGCATTTTGTTTATCCAGTTTTCTTTCTGTATATATTTAGCTACTTTTAAGAATTCTAGAATCGATTTGGGTTCAACACTCTCAAAGAAGGCTCTAAGGTTGGGTAGATTGAAGAAATATTTTCATATAGGTGTCAATTTTTTGAAGTTAATTAAAAATTGTTTGATTGTGAGTACTTCTTGACAGTTTGAGCATTTTGGAGGGTTTTCACTTTTAGGATGAAAGAGTGAGTTATGTGGGTGTGTTCAATTTTTATTCTTGTAGAAAAGACATCATCTTTTCTTGAGTGTCTGGTACTGTGACTTTGTACAATCAGAATGGGATTTATTTGATATAGTTTGCTGTTTATGTGTGTATTCCATGATTTTTGCCATTATTTGAGGATGTAAGATTTAGACAAATGCAAAAAGCGTAATACCATAAGAAACCCTCTTCTGATATGAAAAATCTGGTTTGTTTGCCCTTTTGTAGCATGAAGATTTTTACTGAAAACTTCATATTAGCAGATTTGCTCTTGTGGTTCTCATATCTGCATAAAGTGCTAGATTTTATATGTTGCTTATATCATGTCGGAATATCAAAAACATTCTAAATTGTAGAAATGACTATAGATGTTTGATAAACATTTAAAAATGTTTTGCAATAAATTAAATATCTTCTTTGAAGTTTTAATTTTGGTTTTAATTGCAAGAAAATAGCACATAAGTTATAACAAAATAAAAATTACTTTTGCTTAAAGCAAAAGTAATTTTATTCTGTTTTTAATGTAAATATTTTCATCCAAAATTAACTTCAATTATGCTTAAATTTACAAGGATCTCATGGAACAATTAAATGGCAAAACTTCATATTACACACAACAGCAAAATTATATCTCAACATTAAAACAAAGAAAGAAATAGATCACAAATGGGACAAATACATTAGAAAACCAGCAATACACAGAAATATTGAAAGACTAGAAATATTCAAATCTGAAGTGAAATCAGATTCAAAAGCAGCAGAACAAGATGGAATTGTAATAGAGATGATGGCAGCCATAGATCATCTTGGCATTGACAAGATTACAGACATAATAAATGAAAATACAACAATGGTGATATACCGGAAAACCTAAGATTAATTTTCATAGCCCTACCTAAGAAGCCAGGTGCAAACGAGTGTGAGTGCCATCAGACAATTAACATAATGAGACATATAACAAAACTGATCATTTGAATTTTGATGAAGTGATCATGCAGCAGAATCAGACTGGGAATAGTACAAGATTTTGTTAAAGACACTGGAACAAGGAATTCAATATTTATGCCTGGAATGATATCAGAATGTCCAATACAAAAGCAAAAGGATGTAAACCTAAGTTTTATAGATTATGCAAAAGTGTTTGATAAAATATATCACAAAGAAGAGTTGGAACTGCTAAGCAAATTTGACATATGTGGGAAGGATATCAGAATAATCCAGGACTTATACTGGAGCAAAACTGGCCGCATATGGATAGCAAATGAATTCAGTAAATATACAAAAAATAGAAAGGGGTATAAGACAAGGATGTGCCTTCTCACTTGTCTTACTCAACCTATAGAGTGAAGCAATTCTGAGAGAACTAGGATTCCTAGTAAGATTCATTATTGGCAGCCACAATTTTAACAACAGGAGATATGCAGAAGACAATGTTGATAGCAGAGATAGAAAGGAAAATACAAGAACTTGTACAGAAGGTAGTGAAGGAAAGCAAGAAGAAAGGACTAAACATCAATTGTAAGAAGAAAGAATGTATACTTGTCAGCAAAAAGAAGATCCCAACATGAGAATTGCAAATTAAAGATACTAAAATCAAGCAAGTACCAAGATTTAAATATCTTGGAAGTATTTTAATAGGGGATGGAAATTGTGATACCGAAATCCAAAGGCACATTGGGATAGTGAAAGATACCTTCCAAAAGCTAAGCAAAGTATTAAGAAATGGGAAAATCTTGTTAAAAACAAAGGAAAGAATACTTAACTGTTATGTAATGTCAGTCCTCTTATATGGCAGTGAATACTAGACAATCTCTTCACAGGTGAAGAAGAGACTGGAGACAACAGAAATGTGGTTCTATAGAAGACTTCTGAGAATATCATGGGCTGAACATGTGTGCATTGATGAAGTGTTAGAGATAATAGAAATGAAAAATACTTAAAATCTCTAGGGTACATAATGAGGAAAGAGGGCTTGGAAAATTTGATACTCACAGAACATATTGAAGGCAAGAGGTACAAAGAAAAGAAATGCATAATCTATCAAGTGAGTTTGTGCAAATGATTGGCAGAACAAGGATTGGTAGAGATAGCAAAAAGATAAAATTTAATAAGAGCTACAAAGAAGAGGAAATTGTGGAGAGCCGTGATCACCCATATCTTGGCACATAAAGCACAAGAATAGAAAGGTTTGGATTTTATGATGTTGATGATGACTCACGGTTTGCAGTGATATTTCAAGTTAAAATTCTATTTCATGCACAGCAATGTATGTTAGAGTTAATAATTTATCGTAAGGTGTATGAGGAATGATTGGACATTATTTCATCTAAGCAATGACCAAAATAATAATAATGATCTGGATTTTTTTATCTTTGTTTTTTTCTTTGCTTGGTCACTATCGTATTTTCTGATAAAATTTCCATTCTTTGTTTTTCTTAGTAACAGGCTCATTCTTCTTACCTGTCAAAAACAAGTCTGAATAATGTATTGGGCCACACCTCGCCACATAAGTGGGTACCATTAATCATTTTCAATATTAAAAAAAATAAATAAATAAATAAATAAAAGTTTGGCTTACCAGTTTCAGTTCTCAATTTCTTCAAGTTGTAACCACCAATTCCAATGAATCTGCTGCGTTTTGCAATTGGGATTTCAAGTTTTTCTGTTAAGGGGAAAAAAAAAACAAAGTTGACAAATTTGAAATATTTATGCACCAACTATTGCCATTTTATAAGATATACCAGCAGGAGTACTCATAAAAAAAAAAACGATGTGATTATTTGCATATAGATCAGCATGGAGTATCTATGTGGTTTGATGAAGATCAAATGTCAATTCCCAATTCCCTGCTAAGGATCAGTGTAGTATTGCATGCTTTTTGAGAAATTAATATATATATATTTCAAATCATTTCATTCCAAGAAAGGCAATAAAGCCACTAAGATAAAAGAAGTTACTGACTGTGAGAGAAAATGAGAGAAAAAAATTACTATTAAGGAGAGCAAACAATAAAAGTACAAGAATTAAGAAGACAGAAGATAAAGATTGATTATTGCATTTAAATTTTGGGAGGTCAAAGTTGACTGGGAAGCAAAAAACAAAAAAATAAGCGTGAAAGAAGAAACTGTTTGCATAAAACGTAAACTTAGTATTATACATGGCCATTTCATCTGTAAAATTATAAGTCTTTGCTCATATATAGAAGGATAGAGTTGTCCCTCACCACTTTGTGCTTCGACTTTTGCGGATTCACTCTATTGCGGGTTTTTCAAATTTTTTCATTAAAAAATTATATTATAGTTTCTCACTTCTTCACAGTTGACTTTGGCCTACTACAGGGTTGGAAAAAAGTACCTGCCCAGATCTCAGAAGCAGACACAAAGCTGATCTTTCTCACTGCTTCACAGTTGACTTTGGCCTACTACAGGGTTGGAAAAAAGTACCTGCCCAGATCTCAGAAGCAGACACAAAGCTGATCTTTCTCACTGCTTCACAGTTGACTATGGTCTACTAAAGGGTTGGAAAAAAGTACCTGCCAAGATCTCAGAAGCAGACACAAAGCTGATCTTTCTCACTGCTTCACAGTTGACTATGGTCTACTAAAGGGTTGGAAAAAAGTACCTGCCCAGATCTCAGAAGCAGACACAAAGCTGATGTTTCTCACTGCTTCACAGTTGACTATGGTCTACTAAAGGGTTGGAAAAAAGTTCTTGCCCTGATATTAGAAGCAGACACACAGTTCATGTTTCATTTGATCGAGACAGTGAAACTAATACAGCATGTGCTTGGTTGTCTGAGTCAATTATACACACCTGTATTAAAATTACTGTAGGCCTATGTATTTGAGTATCCATGTGTGGTGAAACCTAGGCAATCAGATTGTGCTGTTCACTGATTGGCTACTGTTGCGGGTGTGCTGTGGATCACATGCTGCCTGTTGGTACAAATGAGTTTGCAAACAAAATTCTTCAGAAGATAGTAAGTTAACAAACTGAGTACAAAACAGCAATAGTATTTGATTAAAATAAAGCTGAATTTTATTTTTGGCAACAAAACCAAAACTACACACAAAGATATTTATGCAAATAGGATAATTGATTTCAAGGATGTGCTGAAAAGAAAATATCAAATTATGCTTATTAGTCCTTCTAAGGTACAAAGAATATTTATGCAAATGATATAGAGGAGGAGTAACCTTTGTTGTGCAGTACATCTCTTCATCATTAAACAAGTTGCATATTTACCTAGGTTCACACTAACCTAGGAAAATAATGCAACTTGTTCAATGCTGAAGCGATGTACATGTAAGAACTTTGTATGTGATTTCAATGTACAATAATAATAATAATAATATGATATTTGTAATGTCTAATATGTCTTATTTTCACATATTTTGTCTATAATTAGTAATATAAGTGTAAAGGTGAATACAGGGGTGTTATTTCAAATCTAGAGGACACTTATAATATAAAAAAATGTATTTAGAAGGTCGTAAACAGGTTTTCTATCCTCTAACTATAAAAATATATGATTTTATAAATAAAGAATCCTACTATAACTACGCTAAATGAGGGACTATACCTTTCTCGCCATATGTATATTATATACAGGGATGGCCAAAAGTCACTTTACCCATTTCCAATAATGATAAACACAAATTTCTAAATAACATAACTTTTATTTAAGCATCATACAATTATAATTTCAGAATAAGTTACATTTTCTTCATTTTTTTAGTATTCACATGCTTCAGCTGCCAACTTCTTTTTAACCATCTGTCTGTTTTAAAATCATGTAGAAATTTGTGTTTATTTTTAGTGGAAATAGGTAAAGTAATTTTTGGCTATCCTTATATATATATATATATATATATATATATATATATATATATATATATATATATATATATATGTACATGTGTATGTGTGTATTTAGGCAGCAAATTCTCTTTTAAGCATGCCTGATTGAATAAATTACAGACAATATGTCTGCTAATTTTTAACAAAATCCATTCATATTCACAAATAACCTTCAGTGTACTGGTGTCAAAGGATGAGAGAGAAATGCGCTATAGCTGTTTAAATTTCTTTTATTTTCATTTCCCAAGTACAAATGAAAAAATTATGATAATGGATAACAATGCACAACTTTGTATAAATACTTCTACTAATGAACAGCATATAGTTTTTTACTACTTGCACCACTGAAGATGATCTTGGAAGAAGATCGAAAGTACTTGAGAAATGAAAATAAAAGAAATCATGGATATTGAACACTTTCTACTAAATAACACACACACACACACATATATTAAAGAAAATAAAAAATGTTGATGGAACAAACAGACAACATGCTAAAACCTAATACTCTTATCCAGATACAGTCTCAAATAAAAACAACAATACTGAAAAAAGAAAGAGAAAAAAGACCTAAGGCAAATTCAGTAAAGTGATCAGAGCCTAGATTGCCTAGACTGATCAAAAAACATTAAACAATGTTACAATGAAAGGATGGCTCTTGTCATAGCCTGAGTTTCATGTTCATGCAATCTTCAGATGACTTAAAGAGAGAAAGTGTTCAGTGAATAGATCCAACTAGTTATGATGTACATCTGTGAAACTTGGACAGTTTAACAAAAGCCAAGATGAAATGCTTGTAGCCAAGAGGAAGGTGAAGCAAATGAAGTTAGACATTCCATTCCAAGGGGGGGGGGTGCATCATGTGTGTATAGATAAGACACATCAAACAGAAGTCGGATATAATTCAATCCATCTTGAATGCCAAACACAGATGGACAAAATATCTTGGCTATTACCAAGATAGTAAGTGGACATTCAGAATCACTGAATTGACAATAAGAGACAAGGCCAGAACACAGGGTTCAATCAAACACAAGATGGAGAAACAAGTTCCACTACACTGCTAAGAATAGACATCTGTGGGGGGGGGGGGGAACACAGGTCTTCTTCCTGCAGAAGTGAGAAAAGTAATGGTATATGGTTTGGTTGTAGATACACTAGCTTTCAAAATGCATGCTAATATTTCATTCTTAAATGACAAAAAAAACAAAAAAACAACAAAAAACGAATAGTAAAAATACTTAAAACCTTTCAATATTATCCAGTTTCATAAATCAAATTTTCAAAGCTTGTTTTTTCGTAAGAAAAAACATAGTGTCTGCACTACTGGGAAATATGGCAGTTTCTTCTTTCCGAAAGCAATTTGATGTGAGGGCAGATATCAGACAAGATGGAAGACTATAAGAAAAAAAGGCTTCACTTTTTTGTGCTTACGAAACAATTTGCTGCAAGATAAGCAAGCAAGTTAAGATGTGAGAGTATAATGGCTGAAGGAAAACAGTCTCCAAAAGAGAAAGAAGAAAAAATCTCTTCAAAGTTACATTACAGTTTCCCATTAACAGGTACAGAATTGTGTACAATGAATAATTAATAAGGCCAACACTGTCGTTCTAGAATATTTGGGAACTTTGTGGATACAACACTAAACAAAAATGATTATGTATAAACATCATTCTCTCTCTTCTTCAGTGGATGAAGTTAATAAAAATTCAAATGAGATATAAAAATAGGCAAACAATTACATGAGAACAATATGAGAACAACAGCAATCACTTAAATGTCCAATGTTCTGAGATCTATAACAATCCAAAAGTAATGAATATTTTTAGACAGAGAGAATCATTGAATAATCACAATACTCTCTTCACTCACAAGTACAATGAAAGATCATAACCAGTGCCCATTTTGACTGCAGGAGTTGCAGGTAGAATTTGACACTATTCTGTCTTAAAGGTCCTATACCTGGTTTTGAATTAGAATTGCTCATCAGCTGGACTGCTTGTTAAACAAGGCTAGAAAACCTGGTCTGATATTTGTCCAGAACTGGTAGGGGAGATGCAGATTCATGTTATTCTGCAAGCAAATACAAACAGCATCAGGTAAATTCAGTTCACCAATTCTCAGCTAGTAACTGTTACACCATTCAGCACTTTATGTCTAGCAGGGGAATAGACAAAGAAAAATAACTTATAATTCATCAAGACATGCATACATTTTGTATGCATCTGGTCAGAAAATAGACAATAATTACATATCTCAATAGTGTCAAAAGCAATGCATATAATCAACCATGTTTGAAGAGACCCCACATAGTTGTTACCCCATGAAATTATAAGTGCCTTGAAAATTCATAACCAATACTTTTGAGGTTTCTTTCATCCATTACACGGCCTGAGAACCACTCAGAGTATAAGGTTACAGTTAATTGGTTTATTTTGTTTTACGGCATATCAACCTCATTGGGTTATTTAAAGCTAACAAGATTTGTAGGATAGTTTCATCTGAATAGAACATGTATTCATTGCTGGTTAGCATTTTTATTTTTAAATGTACTGCTGGTAATTTTTTTTTTTAATGTATTGCTGGTATTTTTCCTATAAAAATCTATTTTTTACACTTTGATAGTGTTTTGATCCCTGGTTAACTATTTGCCCATAGCTGGGACGCTAACAGGTGCTACCACCCCAGATCAAGGTGGACCTGGGAACAACAGCAGTTAAGAGGTGGTTCCATGCTCCTCAAAATCTCCCAGTGGTCTTGGTGCTGGATGTAGTTTATCATTCTATCCAGGATGGTTACAGTTGAAATGATAATGATGAATGGAGTGTGCAATATAAATAGAACAAAAGGATGTAAAGATTATGAGGATACAAAGGATAGCTGACCCTTAACTTAAAGAGGTCAAGATTGAAGTTCATGGAAGGACCCATGCAAGAGTCAAAGTGGCAAGTCTTTAAGAAAAAAAAAACACCTGAGTAGAACATTCTTATATTCAAAATACAGAGGAAATGAAAGTAATTCAACTCTATGGAAATAGCATGGTGTGTTCTGGCTCTAAAGGACTGAATTGTTGGATCTAAAAAATGACGCTCATCTGAACATTTTTTTTATGGGAATAGTGATACAGTAGTGACAGACTTACAACACTGTGTCTGTGGGGAAAGAGGTTGCAGGCTGGAAAAATAACTAATCTCCCACAAGACTCCATAAATCATTTTGAATTATATCAAGGTTGGAAAGTTAGGATTGAGTGGCTCCTGCCTAGATATGGCAGCAATAATTGATTTTTGGCCTAATCTGACTCTTTTAACCTTTACAATGCTTATTTCTTACTAGAATTGTTCCCCCTGCCACTGCATTTTTTTAGGGTGCAAAAACAAAAACATCTACTCTTTTTAAAATTGTTATAACTTTCTTGAATTGTGTGTATAGATTTTATTTTTTCTATACTAATAAAAAAAATGGATGAGTAATATTTTGATGTAATGCATTACATTTTGCATGCATGTTTTGAGATTGAAAACAAAAAAAAATTGAAACACAAAATTAAAAAAAACAAATACATTAACAACTCAACATATTTCAACTTTTATTACCCCTTGCGGAATTCTGGGGTGCAATAAGAAGCAAAATCACTAAGAAGGCTTTTTATTTTGTCAAAGAAGAGACGTGCTTCTTCATGTTTACATATGAAAGGACACCAGTATTTGTTTGCTCTTCCCTTTGCCTATCATATTTATGTCTCGTTGACAAATAAAGTTATTTTGTTGTTTATAGATAGATGAATAATTCACCTTCAGAAAGGCTATCAAGTATATCGATGACCGACATAAAATTCCATAAAATTAGTCAAACATGAATGATAGTAGACAGTCAGTATCTAGTGGTCATCATCACTTTCCTCCACATCACTAGTGTAGTTATCATCTTCAACCACTTCACCATCAATATCCACTTGAGTAAAGCCTTCAAAATCATCATCAGAGTCTAGATCATAGAAAAACTCCTGAATAAAGGTTTTGTTGGATGTTGATGTGGCCATTTTTGTTTACAAAAATTAACATGAGTTTAATCAATGTTACACATTGTGTAGAATCTAAAAGAATTCAAAATGTCATTGGAAGACGGAAGTTTAGCTTCATTCTAAAGCAGCAGTAGGTGATTTCCAGCTTAAAATACTAGAAATAACAATTGACAAGTGTTTATTTATATAGCAATCGTCTTGAGTCAACATGATGTGCCTAGAGCAGCAAAGGTAGAGAAAGTTCTACAGTAACAATTTTTGCCTTCAGTATAATAAAGGTTAAAGATAAAATATGGCAGGAGGAGTCAGATATATTCTGGAGAGTTAAAGTGAGACAAACATTCCTACAGCATCTTTAACAATGGTCTTTTTAGGAGTTCCATTTCAGGATGACAATTAACTTAAAAGCCAATAGATGTTCAAAGTATGGTGTCTCACTGAGAGTAGACCATACATGCTTAATTAAGAAAACTCAGGAGTAAATGGTGATGATAAAAATGTTACTTGCATGATTTTTGATTTACTGAAAGTAACTACTAGGCTGTAAGAGTTCGGCCAGAGAACAGACAAGCTGCATGCCTCCAATCTCATTGGTGCTTGAAAGTGCATCCATAAACAGCGGTAGCCTCTGCATAGATGTTTACTAGTGATATTAGAATGTTACATGGTAGATTGTTAATTGTTGATTTTGTTTTTATGGTTTATCAACCTTTTGCAGGTTATTTAAAATGAGAAAATATTTTTAGATTGTAAGATTTTTTTGTGTTGAGATAATAATGATTTACTGATACAAGTCCTACTTATTAACCCATAGCTGGGGGAAGAATAGATGGATTCATATCTTTCCCAAGGGTATTTACAGGTAAGTGAATATACTACACTCCAATTGGAATTGGAACTTATCTCTCTGATTTCCAACTCTGAACTTTATCCATTACACCACCCACACATCCAAATTTACAGCACCTGATATTTCCAAGTGGTCTGTAGATTGTTAATAAAATGCTAAAACAGTGTAGGACTGAGGAAAAAAACTTTACTGATTTCATAGGCTTTTTAAAGTCATTGCACTAGACAAAACCACATCTCTGAAGTGATCTTTATTCCACTAGTGCAATTAAACATCCCAACTGGTGTCTTTTTTAAAAATAGGAATTGACAAAAAGAGACGTTAGACTTCTGTTTTAAAGGGCTCCACATTTGGTTTGGAGTCAGAATGCCCTAGAATCTCCTAGACCAACCATCAAACAAAGAAACCTAATCTGCTCTTATATTTGTCTGTAGATGATAGGGGAGATATAGATTCATGCCTTTCCTAAAGACAGTGGGAGCAATTACTAACAAATAACTGAATTTAAGACTGCTTGTGAACACAAGCGGCTTTAAATTCAGTTATTTGTTAGTAATTGTTAAATCACTCTGCACTGTCAAGCATGGCAATAGACAAAGAAAAAAATAAATTCATTTGTAATTCATCAAAGACTTGTGTACATATCTTGCCAGATAATAGATATTGCAAGGTCAAAGGAAATATCTTTCCTTAGTCTCTCAAGTGTAATATTCTTGTTTTGAAGTCTAAAAACAAGACGAGACTAAATCTCTCATATATCAAATTATTGTTTATTCACCTCCAGACTTCATTCAATCATATAAGCAAGTAGGTGTGTGGCTTTTGGAATTTTCTCTGAATGTGGATTTTCTTACTGTCAGAATGTGAGAGAATTTCTGTTTTCTTCATCTTTGTGAGGCAATTATTTGCCTTCCTGCCTGTCATCTAGTTGCCCCCATGAGTTCCACATCCTGTATACATGCTGGGGGAGGTGAATTAACATTGTGTGAGGCAGGAATCTGCACCTGGAAGAGATGAAGTCACCTTCCAGATCATCCCTCTGATGCATCTGGCTCCTTTTATGTTCTGGTGTGAACAGTGCAAAGTCTACTTTGGTTTCTCTTAAGGTGAACATAGTTCATTTTGGAGTCAGCACAAGTCATCCTTCTTTTAGAGTAAAAGACTTTTAGTAACATTAAATTTGATTCAAAATTTTTTCTCAGTATTAATCACATATAACGTAAGTCACTGAACAGTTTATACAGGTTATATTCAGTATTCCAATCAAAAGTTAAAAGAAAAGATTTTCTATGACTCATTAATGGATCCAGTGATAGTAAGGCAATGTGATTTTTGACTAATAAATTAGTGCGAAAGTTTGCATAATGTTAGAGAAGACAGAGAAGTGTCTCACTCAGTTCTTTATTGACTATGTAGTTATTATTATTTTTTAAATCATTTTTCGCAACAAAACCACTAAGATGCAAAAGGTTACTGAGCATGACAGAATGATAAAAGTAAAAGAATTAAGAAGATAATGATTGACATTACATTTATTATTTCAGTTTGAGAAACTAATGTATGTATTTATTTATTTTAAATAATAAAAGGTTTTCATTTAACTTTTAGGAAAGATGATGTGTGAAAAATTTTGGGGTGCAGATTTGCATTTTGGCAAGATTCAATAGCATCACTCTCAAGAATTTTTCATCTAAGTAAGTTATTTTCTCTTTTAGTAAGAATGGAATTCTTTAAATTAATGTTGTGGTTAAACTTATTTCCATATATTACTAATACATTTGACAAATTATGTACTAGATCCTTAGCAACAACGATAGCAATATTGATTTTTTAAAATTTATTAGGCATTAAATTATATCACTTAGAATCCTCCATAGTTTACTGTGACTTTCTCAGTTAGCCTGAAGATTATTTATAAACATTTAAATTTAAAATTTTTGAAAACCTAACACTATTTTTAACTTCTGTAAATCCTTATATTTTCCTTGAAAAGTTCATCAGAGGACAAAACACACACACACACACACACACACATATATATATATATATATATAAAAACACACGCACACACACATATATATGTATTTAATAGGCCGGTTAATAAAATTTGAGGAATAAAAAACAAAAAATGATAACAATATTGGCAAAAAAAAATGAATTTATCATATATTAAATTTTGACTAAATTGAAGCATGAAGAAAAAGATTTTAAAGTTGGAATTTTCAGACACACCTTCAACTTAGTCAAAAGGCTACAAAAGCAGGCTACTAATATATGAGCACACTTATCTGATAGAGTAGCTAGGCAATCCCTGATGCAAATGCCTGCTCATTCACATTTTTGTTAAACTACCACAGAGCTCACCTGTTGTTTATATTGCAATTATGCTGAGCAGACATTAGCTATAGTTTCTGGGAAAGTACACATCAACTGGGATGATCAGCATTTTATTTTTTTAACAAGATCAGTACACTCAGCCCATAGCATTGCTTTCAGACACTTACAAATTATGACATATGGTGAATCACCTCAGCAGAGAAGAAGAAGTCACCTACCTAACAAGTCGACTATGATAAGATTAAAAGCTCAGTTTCCTGGTCAGAAAGCAAATGTCTTAAACAGCTGACCATATATATCTTTCATTAAATATGTCAAACAAGGAAGATTTAATTTTTTATTAAGTTTTTCAATTTTGTAGGAGTAAGGGAATACAAAAATTTACCATAATTTTCATTGTCCCAAGAGCTTCTGATCAATTCATTAGACGTGGTGTCATTTTTTCTTCATGATTTGACTGCTGTGTTATAATTTATTTTTGTGCTGTTTTGAAGCACACTTGAAAATGGGTATAGAAGTGTGTGCGTGTGTGTGTATGTGCATATATATATATATATATATATATATATATATATATATATATATATATATATATGTATACATTTTCTACAATTCATTTCCGTTTTATTAACCATCTAAAGAGGTCAAGGTTCTGTCACTCCTCCTACTCCAATATAAAACATACTTAAGAGAGATATAAAATTAACCCCTCCCTATACTTTATATTGTCTGTTTAACTACCACTCTCAACCCCCTCTATTAAATTACAAAAATTACACTACCCACCAATTTCTAATCCCATTTTTTTTCTCAATTCGTTGTTGGAAGTTTTACCTGATGATCCTGAATCCTTAAAAAAGGATTTAGGTGAAATAAATTATCGTAATGGTACATTAAAGTGGTTTGTTTTTCATTACATATTAGCTCTGTCCTAACATTGAGCTCTCAGGATTTCATCCTCTTTGGATTTACCAATTCGGTTTACCAAGTTCCTTATAACTTAAATATATATATATATATATATATATATGCACGCACACAAAACAGTGCTGAAACTTTCTTATCCTCTTTTTTAGGATTTCTTATTCAGGCAAAGATCTTTTTAGCACTCCCTTTTCAGAGAGAGAGAAATATATATATATATATATATATATATATATATATATATATATATATATATATATATATTTTGTACAAGTAATGCAGGATAATGAACCAGTTCTCAACTAGAAAAACTGAATGAATAAACAAATGTTCAATTTCTGTCTGGAAGTGGATCATGGGCATTTCACAGTAATGTCTTTGGCAAAGGCATAAATGCTCCTACCACCTGTTATTTTTGATAAATATCTCATCACCGGCATGGCACAATATTTGACAGAGAAAATTTTATGTGAGTAAACTTAAGTACTTTAACTGCCCAGAAAACAGTAGTAAAATATTGTAGCATCTATAGTCACCCTTGACAAAGTGTATGACAAAGGTAGGATTGAAACAAGATATTCTATTTTCTATTTAATTACTAGCCAACAACAGAATAGAGTATATTTAATCAATTACAACAAACGGAGGTTATCCAAATATCGTCTTAAGCCCAAGCAGTCAGCAACACCCTTCTCTTCAGATGGAGAAATAAATAAATAAAGCACTGAGGTCTGAAATGCAAACAGAATGAAATGCCTTTCTAAATAATCAGACGTGATGGGTGTGCATCTGGGCAGAACAAAACTGCTGCCATTCGACCAGTACCTAATACGGACAACACAAACACTTTTCATGCCTTGCTAGGTTAGAATACAACATTATTCTATCACAGAGAGAGCGAGAGAGAAATGACATAGGATGAAACACAGGTTTTACATTACAAAATCCCATCAGCCAAAGATGGCTGAGTGCAAATACATTGATAATAGAGAACTAAAATGTAGAACAAACAGAAAAAATGCAAACTCCTGAGATTTGAAAAAAAATAAATTAAAAACCAATTCAGAAACATAGCAACTTGAAGTCAAAAGAAGAAAATAGGAACAACATTAAAACAAATAAATTTAGAACAAGAAATTAAGTCTGCACCATAATCAGCACATAAAATCTTTCTTTTAAAATATCTTATTTTTTTGGATATATGATGCTCTTTCTGAACAACTGACAGAGTTATGGTTAACAAGCTGCTCTTACTAAATCATTCACTATAAGATGGTAATTACAAGGGTGAGTCAAAAAGTAATTTTTTTCAGATATATGAATAAATGAGCTTATATGAAAATGGCCACCCGACTGGAAGTCTATCAGAATCAAAGAACAGTAATCAAGTTCTTAGATTTTACAAAGCTGGGATAATGGCACTCATTCATTGAAAGAGGTGATGAGTATACTGAGAATTAGGGATGTGAACCTGTAATGTACAGCTAGATCTTGGTACATGTTATTTTTTATTATGTCCATGTGCCTGAAACTCCTTTAACTCAGGCCATACATGCTCTTCTTAGACATGTTATACATTTTTGGAATCAAAATGATCCTGGGATTGAAAATCTACCATTCATCTGATGCTTGAACATCCAGCATTGGGATTTGTATCCAGATGAGGAAGGAACAGTTAAAAATTCCAATTTTAAAATAATTAGTAATTTTCAAAGTTTTTAATTTAAATTAAGTTTTTTAAAGTGACACAAAAACTTTGTGAATTAAAAAAATTTTGTGACATGAGGTTTTGAAGTTCTGCAGAGTTTATGATCTGAAGAGTTCAACTCAATTGATGTTCCATGGAACTTGTGATTTAAAGAATTCAATTTTCAAGCCGAATTGGAATTTTGGCCCAAATTGATCTTTTGGCCAGAATTGGACTGGTAATCCAAATCATAGTTAAAGTGAAGTTTTGATGTTCCATGCAGTGAATTGAGGAATTCAAAGTTATTTCTTCAAAATTATCATTGCTGTTTTTTAAGCTGGACTAGAGGCCCCTTTAGGTTTAAGTTGGAGGCTCAATTAGCCCTCTGCAGTAGCTAGCTTAAAAGTCAGCATGGGGTGCAGCTTTTAAGCTAATATACAATAAAACAAATTGCAATACTTTTTGGCTTACTCTTGTATAATCCTCATAGTCATGCTTCTTTTATGGACCTGGACCAGATTAAGCTAAAGGTAGCTTGCATTACAGAAGCTACCTCTGAAGAACAGGATCATTTCTCGGGTTTTGCTTCAAATGTTTATAAATAATAGTAATAATAATAATAATGATGATGGATACTCATGAGCCTGTCTGCTAGGGTTGCTAGATAATCCTTGTTGAAAACAACCTGCTCAGGCACATTTTTCTTCAACAGTCATATAACTAACATGTTTTATACTGCAGCTATAGCAGAGAACCTTAGTGACGCTATCTGGGAGAGAGTGCACAATATGGCATCAGTCATTGAACCAGGCCAGTATGCTCAAACCACTGATCATGATGATTTGCGATTTTTGATATCACAACCATTAATGGTTTCTGAACAGTTTCATCTACTCAATGTCATTTACAAGGTTTGCGTCAACCAGTGGTATGGTTTTCAGATATTTTCCAATAGTACCACCCAAGTTATCAAATTGACAATGGTGAGATTCAAAAGCAGGTCTCATGGTTGGAATGCTATTCTAATCAACTGGCCATATGCCCACGTTCATAAGAATATCATGGTAATGGTAATATTAGTTGTTTCCTTATAAAGAAACATTTGGTAACCATTGACCAAACAGTCAGTGCTACTTTTGGTTAGTTAATTTACGGATTAGGTAATCAATAATCTGAAACTATTTTGTTTAAATAACACAGTATAATATGCAAGTCTTAAAAAGTATTTGGTATATGCTGGTGAAAAAAAACACAAGTACCACAAGAAGCATATATCCATCAACATGAACTGGTCAACATTAGGCTGAGTCATAAATAATTTCTGTTTTCAGGAACTAAATGTAATGACTATAATATCATTATAACTATTAATCGTATATGGCAGTTAAGAATACACTAACATATGTTCATTTTTACCTAGCGGATTAAAGGAAAAATGTTGTTCTCCTCCATGAGTGGGCACATTACAGTAAGAATAACAGAGGAGAAAATGTTGGAACTTGGTTGGGTCTATTATAATCCACCGACCATATTCCTCTGACATTGTATCAACTGATTATTATCTTTTGCAATTGCAAAACACTTTGATGCGGAAAACTTTCTTTAATGAAAACCAAATTCAAGAGTTCAGTAAAAATGTTTTCATATCAATTGGGGATTAATTTATGCATTATATAATTTGTCATGAATTTAATTGTTTCTTTTTAAATTTTTAACATTTTTATAATCATGTATGTTGAATTGGGAAAGAATTAATTCTTTCAGGAATGGAGATATTTGAAAAAATAACAATAATAATTCTGAAGCAGGTATATATAAAATAAATATATATAAAATAAACTGTCACAAACTGTTCCTTACAAAGCATTGAGAAAATTTACAGAAATTTAAAACATGTACCTATGAATACAAAATGGATCTTATGCACAAAACATAAATCAATGTCCTGGATTTTTGAAAATATGTCCGTTTCTGAATGAAGTACTATTTTCTTAAGCAAACAAACATGATTATAAAAATGTTAAAAATTAAAAGGAAATTAAATTAATATTCTCCTATTAATTAAAATATATAATATATAAATTAACCACAAAATTAAATAATATATATATCAAATACAATTATTAAAAAAAATACATTTATTAAAAAAAAATTACTCACTTTTGCGGATTAGACATTAAATTGCATCATTTATTAGGTTGGTGCAAAAATATTGATGTAATAATGTCGTTTTTTGATGTTAAAAAATACGTCAAAAAACGACATTATTACATCATTATTTTTGCACCAACCTAATAGGATCAGCTAGACTTTTTAGCTAGCCCGATGAATACAAATATTCTTAAAATTGAAAACTAAAAATATTTTACGTTTGTTTGTAAATACTTGTTGCAAAATAAAATCCTTACATTTACCCTGCCAAAGTCCATCAGAGGACGAAATACATTGGCTAAGATAAGTTTCCCCCCTTGTGTGTGTATGTATAACATATATATATATATATATATATATATATGTATATGGTGTCTATATATATATATATATGTGTATACACATAGATACATACATATATTTTTTTTTTCCCCAAAAAGTATTGCTGGTAATATTGTTTTTCCAAAAACAAATTGCGGGTAAAAAGTTTGTAAATACTTGTTGCAAAATAAAATCCTTACATTTACCCTGACAAAGTCCATCAGAGGACGAAATACATTGGCTAAGATAAGTTTCCCCCCTTGTGTGTGTATGTATAACATATATATATATATATATATATATATATATATATATATATATATGGTGTCTATATATATATATATATATATATATATATATGTATATGGTGTCTATATATATATATATATATATATATATATATATATGGTGTCTATATATATATATATATATATATATATATATATATGGTGTCTATATATATATATATATATATATATGTATGTATACACATAGATACATACATATATTTTTTTTTTTCCCAAAAAGTATTGCTGGTAATATTGTTTTTCCAAAAACAAATTGCGGGTAAAAAGTTTGTCCAAAAATGTGTTGCTTGTATTAAAACCTATTTTTACACATTCATAGTGTTTTGACCCCAGTTTGGGGATTAACTATTTGCCCATAACTGGGACCCTAACAGGTGCTACCACCCCAAGTTAGGGTGGACTTGGGAACACCAGCAATTAAGAGGTGGTTTCACACTCCTCAATAGCTCATTGTCAGAGGCCTTGCTACTCGTTGTAGCTTATCATTATACCCAGGACATGGATGTAGTTTATCACCATACCCAGAACACACTGTGTTTGAAAAATAAAACATTCCTATCATTTTAGATACATACATAAAATAATCCATACATTCAATTTAAAGTAAAAATAAAATCAGCCCTGATAATGTTTAAAAGTATAGCTGAATGCACACAGACATACGGAACATTCAAATAATTTCTACATAATTTATGTCCAGAAAAGAAAAAAATTATAAGAACATAAATAAAATTAAATAATAATTTGACCACAGTACCTTGTCAGTCATTTTTAATAAAACTTGTATAAAAGTGGGATTGCTGCCAAAATACACAATTATATATATATATATATATATATATATATATATATATATATATATATATATATATATATATACATACATACACATACACCATGTTTTTATGGAAATAATGTTTAGCAAAAGAATTTTAAAAATTACTCTTTATTCTAAGTCAGCTCAACTACATAGCTATATAGATTGAGCCCACCATGCATTATAATTTTATAATAGTAATAATAAATGTTTTATGAAGTGGAGTTTTCTTACCAAATCCTCAATGAAGAGAAAGAAAACTAACAGATATTTGAGAATATGATCTGTAGACTAATGTCATAGGTTAGCTTAGCAACTGAAGATGCAGTAGGTTTTGCGTGTTTGTTGCCGACCCACACAGGAGAGGCAAGCCTTCCAATATTATCTCTGAGAGAGAGTCTGGCAGCCAAGCTAAGGTCATCTCTTGCTCTGCAGTTTGCTTTCAAAAGTGAGCTTGCTCGGTAGACCTTATGTCTCCATATCAACAACATCTGTTGTCCACTGACATTAGTTGGCTGTACAGGAAATTAAGATCCTTTATAAAAGGTCATTGTAATTGATCTAGTCAGAGTTCAGTTCTTCAAAGAAGAGAGTCTTTGAAAGTCTTTCCCAACAGAGCCTCAATGAAAATGGCCCTGTTCATGATGAAATCACTCTTTTACACATCAAGAATGATGCTGAAGTAACACTGATGGTAGCATTCAAAAAGGTATAGATGGTTTTGGTATAGGACTCAAGATTTGGTTCTATATAGAATGGTGAGTAGCAAAAATGGCTTTGTAGAATCTCTTGTTTTCATCTTGCTCTATATGATGCATTCTTGGTATACAAACTTCATATATATAGATATATAGATATATATTATAAAATATAGATATATATTATAAAATTAATACAACTATAAATTTTGTAACTTAGCTGATTTGTGTTACATTCAGCATCCAAACTCTATAGTTTTGTAGAAAGATCCTCCTGCAATCAATCCGCCCACTCATCAGATATAGCTATGTAAAATTCAATCTTAAAAAAAAAAAATCAAGCATCATAATTCGGAAAAAGTTATTATTTTTCTTTAAATTGTATGAGCGTTAATGTAGCCAATTTTTTTTTTTTAAAGAACATATGCTTCCCTTGCTGTAAAGACAGTTGAAATAAAAGATGTCAGAACACGACAAAAGCTAATCTGGTACCATGTTACCCAGTACTTCTTGCTACATGGTTGGCACATTGGTGACTAAACTAGTTTCCCCAGTAGGCTTTCCTGGTGAGCATAAAATAACCACAACGACAATAGTAGTAGGAATTCTGAATTACTTTATTCTCGTACAAACGAGATGCAAATACAAAAATACACTTTGCCTCTGGCCGCTCAGCTGTTTATATAACACAGGAGGAGGTAACATGCCTTCCAGTGTCTGCCTGTGGAAAACAGTATACCATGAGGTCGAGGGAGCTGCTCCCAGGGTAGAATGGTGTTGGATGTTAATAACTGGGTGGATCTTATGAAGGAAGTGAGTTGTGAAGAGCTACCTGATTACTTCCATCCACTCATACACAGTACTGCTGGTTACTAATCTCCACAATTCTCCCTGTTTTCATTAACTGATGAGGTTAAGGACCATCTTGATTCTGGATTTGGATAGAATCACTAGTTTGTAATTGCTGAGATAATCAACTATGTTCATTGTAAAAGATACGTTCTGCATGTACCTTTTAGCTATTGCTGCTTCTCTCAGTTTAGCAATTTACCTCCACTGTTTATATATCTGGTATTTGTCCTGTAGAACATGGAGGTTGTCATTAATAATATGACTGTATAGCATAATAGCAGAAGACATACCAAGATCCTGGATGTGAGTGTTGTGTTAGCAATGCATTGGCTGCTTGATCATGACACAGCTGTCCATATTTTTTGCGAGTATACACTTAGCTGTTTTAACAGCTAGTTGTGCCCGGCCATTGTTTTGTGGGTAGTAAGTCAATGAAGTATGTTTCCATATTCCACAATTCTTAAGGAATGAGTTGTATTCTTGGGAATCAAAAGGTGGTCCACCCTCAGAAGAAGATTTTCAGGTGCACTATATATGCAGAACCAAGTTCTCAGGGTGTTGCATACTGCCCTTCTCTTCCCAGATGACATTAGGGCTATTTCCACCTGACTAGTGTACTTATTATATAACATAATTTCTACCATGTAGGTTGAAAAAGTCAATCACAGTTTGTTGGAGAGATTGTCCAGCAGCTGAACTAGTATGCCATAATTGTGAGATTAGGGGTCACGTAAAAAGGGTATACCAGAAATCTACTAAAATTGAAATTGGAAACACAAACTGATCAACAAGGTGCAAGACCGAGCATGATTCATTCATTTTCTCAAATACTAGTCTGAAAATTGTACCCACCATCCACTATGTTAACAAATCAAAATGGAACAGTAAAACTGGTTTGACACCACTCCATGCTGTGCCTGATCTTGTGTGGAATGGAAAGTTATTTGAAGGAGGTATCTCAGACCCACTACCATCACTGACGGGACCATAATACATCAAATCCATGCTTCATTTGGACATGCACTGGTCCAATTAGCCAATACAGGGGCTGAAACTTGTTCAAATTGACCAGTGATATTAAAACTACTCAGGAGCTTGGATGAGTACATTGTGCCAACTGGTCATCAAAGACCTGGCATCATGGACAACCCACTTCATATAAAGGCCATCTTGTTCGTGCATAAATGAATTGGTTCAAGGGAGACATGGCAGGTGGTGTATGTGTCAAACAATACGTATAGTTTTTACTTATCAGAATCTGCCCTGGAGGACTTACAATTGTTGTCACCTGATTTCCCATCCCAGACATCATGGCTCATTTAAAGATGCCAAGGAAACTGCCCTCTGTACATGCTGATGCAGAAAACCCATTTTAGTGATGCCTAGTACCATCCTGTTCCACCTTCCAATGGAAACCAACAGGCACCTACTAGAACAATGGATATGGGACCATTTCAAGTCTAGCACATTTACTACATGCCCACATCAACCCTTACAGACTGTGACAGGAAAGCCATTGGATTTTACCTTCATCCCTGATGCGATGCCATCTGTGGTCCACACACTGATCCCTGTTCCTCACCACTGGAGGAAGAGATTGAAATAAGACCTTGATCAAGACATTTCACTTGGTATAATTTAACTGCTGCTTGTGGGCACTCCTACAACCTGGTACTCAATGATGGTAGCTGCACCCCAAAAAGTTGGCTCCACCAGACACATGGTGGACTTAAAAAAACTGAATGCTACCTGTATGAGGGAAACCCATCATACCCTGTCTCCATTTAATCAGGTCTCCATCATACCAGCTCAGACAATGAAAACAGTTCTGGACACATGGAATGGGTATCAAAGCTTACTGCTTTCCCTAGCTGCACAAAATGCCACTACATTTACCACTGAATGGGGCCAGTACAGATATCTTTGTGCTCACCAGGAATATCATGTGTTTGGAGACTGATATACCCATTGGTTCGATGATATTACAGTGGACATGGTTCTAAAACCCTATTCCATAGACAATAGCCTACTTTGAGATGATTCTATAGAGACCTTGTCCTGGCACACAATGGAATATATAACACACTGTGGGAAAAATGGGATTGTGTTTAACCCTGACAAGTTCCATTTTACAGAGAATGTGGCGGAATTTGCTGAGTTTTTAAAAACAGCTGATGCTGTGAAAGCCACAAAGAAAATGACTGAGGCCATCCTTCACTTTCCTACACTCACAAGTATCATGGGCATTAGGTCCTGTCTAGATTGGTGAATCAGGTAATCTTATGCATTCTTGCACACCAGGGTGTAAATGGCATGCTTGCAAATGTGAAATAATGTCTATTTGGCCTGACTTGAATGCCAGTGTCCAGCAGACCAGAGACCAGAGGCCATTGCTAGATATGTAGCTCTATCGCCCTGTCACAGTCTAAAGAACCCATGATGCCACCATCTAACCCTGAATTCTTGTGTGGTTTGTTGGAAAACAAACCACACAAGGATTCTTCTTCAGTGAAGAAGTAGATACATTCATTCTATGGGCAATATTGAACTGCACGATGCTCATGACCAGATTTCTGTAGGTAGGATGAGGTTGATGGGATAAGAACTGTGCAGCTGACTTGTCTGTCATTTCCAAACTGATAAGTCAGTTGAACTTTTGATCAAGTGTGGTGAGGTTGACAGTTTCAGCCAAAAATTGACTCTAGTGCTTCTTGTTAGTGAGTTCCACAATCATCTGCCTAGCTATTATATTGCACAAGTAGTTAACTCATTGACTGCAGCCTTGGGACAATCAACTGTGAACAAGCAAAATTTGGCTAGGGGCCATAGCCTTTGCTGAAAAATGAGTGATTGACTTGCCTTCTGCTTGATGTGTGGAATGCAAGCCTTTTAATACAATGAATCGGATGTGTGACAAAAACCTTTAAGATTTCAGCCCTTATAAAGTCGAAAAGGAGCCTGCTGACTTCAGGTAAGCATGTTGTTCTCAATTTGTTGTATATTTCAACTAGGTTGGTAAGTATATAAATCTCCTTATACTGAGTCCAAACATCAAGGAATAATGTCCATTCAGTGTCTGTTACAATTGGGTTCAGGACAGTCTGGGTTTTTTTTTGTGTTGGAAGTTTGTATCATATTAGGGAGTCCGTCCCTCTGAAGGGTGATAGTTTCCCTTTTTGCATGAGTTGAGCAATCAAATTAAGGGTTTTGCTTGGTGAAGATGCCATGCCTTATTGTGTTAAGATAGTTCCATGTATTTACCAGATCCTGTTCACTGCACCATGTAAAATAACCACAATGACAATAGTGGTAGTAATTCTGAATTACTTTATTCTTGAAACAAATACAAAAATACACTTGCCCCTGGCCATTCAGTTGTTTTTATATAACCAGAAGAGGTAACTTATGTCCTCCAGTGTCTGCCTATAGCAGTCCCCCATTATCTAATAAGACGTTCCATTTCTACTCTACAGTGTGCAGATTGGCTAAACACATGACAGGATTAAAAACAAGAACACTTAAAGAAAGGATGAGTCAATGGCTGCCTAGCACAATGGGGTAGACTGGACCCCATAGCTAAGGTGATTTTCTAAGTGCTGCTTAGATGTGGCACAAGGCCGAAAGTATGGGTCACTCAGTGAGGATCAAACTCACTACTCATCTGTAATGGCTCTGAGCAAGACAAATTTGCAATCCAATACACCATGCTGAGGTGCCCTGAGCCCCTTAGCTAGTTATGCTGCCAGTATGGTGATACAGCACTGCTGAACAGAGGGTTTCCTAGACAGAAGACAATGGCCAGGGAAGAGGGTTCCTCCAATGGAATCAACATCATGTCATTGAATAAAGCGAGCATTCAAATAGGAGGACATTGGTTTTGGTTCGACTTGAAGAAAGATGGGTTCCACTAGGTCTATTCACACATTGTAGGGATGAATATCTCTTTGGCTTTCAACCTAAATATGGTTTGGTTTATTTTGTTTTATGGTATATCAATGTCAGTAGGTTATTTAATGCCAACAAGATTTTTAGGGTAGGTTTGTATGAATAGAATATGTATTCAATTTTTTCTTAAAAAATGGTAATATATATAATTTTTTCTTTTCAAAAATGTAATGCTAGTATATTTTACATTTCCATTCTGTTTTGATCCCTGACTATTTGCTCATAGCTGGGATCCTAACAGGTGTCATCACCCCAGGTCAGGGTGGAACTGGGAACAACAGTAATTAAGAGGTGGTTCCACACTCCTCATAACTTCCCAGTCAGAGGTCTTGCAGCCACAGATGTAGGTTTATAATCATACCCAGGATGCCTCATTGGGGTGGGGGTGTTAATCCCTTTGCAGAGGTGCAGTTGGCATATTCTGAAGCCCCAGCTGACAGGGCAACCCAAATATGTCAAAGGAACTATTCAGCTTCACAGTGACCATCAACCACACCCAATCATAGCACTGATGAGGATGATGATATTTTACATAATATTTAAAACATTTTTTTTTCCCATAGAAAAAACTGAATTAATAAAAATGCAGTAAAACTATAGCACGACCAAAGACAAGTGAGGAACATGCAATTCTAAAAAAGAAGAAAGCCTGAATGAATCTGTTAGTCAAGACAAACATCTACCAGGAATATGAAAAATATTCTAGCATTTAAATGAGGGAAATATTTATTTCAGGAAGAGAGTTTGGTGAATATGAAAGATAAAAATTTAAAAAAAAGAAACAAGTGTAATATTTATTGAGCTAGTGAAGATGAATAGTTATCAACAGGCTGGGCTACCACTAATAATAGAATCATTTAGAAACACGCATAAATTTCAGATACTCAAACGTATTATCCCGATAATCACTGACCTTTAAAAATATTCCTAAAAATATAGTTTAATAAACTCTCTTTTTCACACATACACACATGTATATAATTATATTGTTTCAAATTTATAGAGGCAGAGTGCTAGATATTAGGAACAGTGTAGATGCAGATATAGACAGCATTGTCAAAGAAATCAATACTGTATAGTGAATATAAGGTGATCATTAAAGCATGAAACTAAAAGTCAAAATACAGTGTTACTTTATATGCATTTCTCTTTCTCTTTCTCTCTCTCTCTCTCTCTCTCTCTCTCTCTCTCTCTATATATATATATATATATATATATATATATATATATATATATATAGTGAAAGAGAGTGGTGGCTAAATTATCAGCATATTATATATTTAATTTTGCACATGTACATTGTTCATCTTTGATTTTGTTGGCCACTATAGTTTATAGAGTTGGGCACTGTCTGTGAGAAAAAGAGCAACATAACACAATTCACTTTGCCAGAAATTTGGAAATGGCATGCTGTACTCTTTGGAATTTGCACCAGAAGCTCCAATACAAACATTTCAGAGTATTTTAGTGACAATATGAGGACAGTGCAGAGGATTTGAAAAGAGTTGGATGAGTCTAATGGTGATTACAAAAGTGGCGTGATCACTAGTGATGTTGACATTATGCCTCCATTCATCTTCTCACAGGGCTTAAGACTCAACACCGAGGCCTACATCAAGTGCCTTGAGGAGGTAGTGATACCCTTGATTGTGAGGGTGGCTGCTGGAAGACTCTATGTCTGGCAACAGAACCTTGCACCATGCCACACAAGCAAGTGAATTCAGTCATGGCTGTCAAACAGTTTCTGCAACAACATCACCCCCATACATCTGGCCACCTAACTCCTCAGACTGCAATCCCCTTGACTATGTGTGGTGTATAGTTGAATAAGAAACTAACAAAACTCCTTGTAACAACAAAGATGAACTGAAGGCAAGTATTATGGCATACATCAACTTAGACAAGGAGACTGTCCAAAAGAGCTTCAGGAGATTCTGAAGTTGTCTGGAGGCCATATTTGAAGCCAATGGCGATTTTATTGGATAAATTTACATTTTAGAATTTCAAAATATTTTGATGTAATTTTAGTAAATATAGCGCTTAAAATGAGACGGCAGTTTTATTTTCATTTTTGCATAATTCAGACAACAATTTATCCATCCCACCTTATATATATATATATATATATATATATATATATATATAAAATAACAAATCAACAAAAAAACCCTTAAAAGATCCATTTGGGTTAGAATTTATTTTATAATTATTTTTTATATTCATCTCTTCAGACCAAAAGTTCTTAATAAATGGAGACAACTCATCTTGACAGATATACTAGAGGTACAACAGTTGGAAGCATCTGTAATTTGAACAGAGAACAAGCCCTCTTGGAATTGTACAACTGGGAATAACTGCCTTATTGGAGATATTTGTTAATTTGTGATCTGGATGAATCATCTCCATTTATTAAGAACTTTCAGTCTGAAGAGATGTATATAAAAATATTCACAAAATAAATTATAACCGAGATGGATCTTTAAGGTTTTTTTTTTTTTATTATTTATTATTATTCTACACTGTAATTTAAATTTATATTGACTTCTCTTTGGATTAATCATATATATATATATATATATATATATATATATATATATATATATATATATATGTAAGCAATAATTCATCAGAACAACCTTTTGCTAAATTTAACCAAATTGTCTTTTTCCAATATAAAATATAATTAAAAAAATATTTCAATGAAAATTGTCATTTCCATTAAACTTAAGTTCAGTCAGGCACCAATCTCATAAAACTGCAGCAGTGAAAGTGTTAATTATCTGCATGTATATTCATAGAGTTATCCCCATCATCTATTTTAAAATTCTATGTGTACACATGTGTGTGTGTGTGTGTGTGTGTGTATGCATGTATGGTGGGGTACTGAAACATTCTCAGCCCAAACTATCTTTCAGAATCTGACCCAAAGGCTAAATGCTAGAATTTTCTTTTCTCATTCTGTTTATACTCAAGTCTTTATATCACCATGTAAGAATATTCATGTGTGTGTGTGTGTATATATATATATATATATATATATATATATATATATACACACACACACACACACACACACATGCATGCATGTACAAATGATACTCTATCCAGTGCAAACCAATAAAAACTTCTCACCCCTTCCCAAACATTCTTCAGTGGGAAAAACATAAAACATGGCCAGCCATTAAAGAGAGTGGTCAGCCATTAATGGTACAATAGAAAAACACCAAGTTTTCTGTGTTCATCCAATGAGACTTTTACAGTCATTGACCATTGATGGTTGACCAGTTTAATCAAGAGTATAACAAGTGCTGAAAGTCAAGCACACACACACACTATATATATATATATATATATATATTATATATATATATATATACACACACACACATACAAAGACAGATTATTTCTTCAAATCTTATAATCAGAAAATTTCTGTAAGGGGATGCTGAGATGTTCTCAGCAGAACCAAGGAAGGATTTCAAGAAAACAATTATATTTATTATAGCTACGATATACAAGGCAAGTCTGGCATACATCCTGCCATTTAGAACATCTCAAAAAAACAAACAAACAAACAAAAACTAGTTGGACCACTTTCATGAAACCAGGCATCTAATAAGTGCACATGCATTCAACGACAATCTGACATAAAAGTTATTAAAAAAAATCTGATGTTTGGTAAAATTGTTATGAAGTTATTGGAGTAAAAACATTTCAGCATGTTTTTATATATAAATCCATGCACTTGATTTAAAGAGTCATATTGATGTCATACCAAGTGGACGACAGGTGTTATGGCTTGAATAAGCAAAAGATTTTTGCTACAAATATATTCACAGGAAACAAATGGCCAGTTGTACACACTAAGAATGCACACATCTAATGGAAGAAAGAGAAAAAAACTTATACTTAATGAGAAACCCATGTACACACATTGGGAAAGAGAAAAATGAACACAGTGAGGGACATTTGCACATTGAAAGAGAAACACTCAAATACTGAAAGAAACAAGCAAATATAGTAAAAACAGACTTACAAATATAGTAAAAGAAGAAACACACACAGACACACACACACAATACAAGTGAAATAAACATACACAGTGCACGAGAAACACACAAAATGCCAGTGAGACACACACACAGTGCTAGAGACACACACATATGCAAACACACACACACACAGTGCAAGATAAATACACATAGACACACCCATGAAAAAGAAAAAAACACACACAGTAAAAGAGAAACACACAAACAATGAAAGAGAAACATGCACACAGTGAAAAAGAAACACGAATGCACACACACACAGCAAGTGAAACAGACACACAATGTAAAAGAGAAACTCACACAGTGCAAAAGAAAAACAGACACACCTATGAAAGAGAATCAGCTACCCAATAAAAGAGAAACACAGACACACATAGTGAAATGGAAATACATGTACACCCAGTGAATCCACCACCACAGACACACACACACAGTGAAAGAGAATAAACCACATACAGGAAAATAGTAAAAGAGAAACATATCCACACATATAATGAAAGACAGAAATATAGTGAATGAGAAACACACAGAGCAGATATATGTAGGGAAACACACACGCAGTAAATGAAAAGTACACATATATAGGGAAACACACAAGGTAAATAAATATATATATATATATATATATATATATATATATATATACATAAAGAGAAACTCACACACACATATACACACACACAAGCACAATATACTGATACAAAACTACTTCAATATATCAAAGTCTATGTATGTACACGTACAATGTTGGTCAGACATTATTCCTTTATAAAACTACAAAGAGGAAAAAACAGTTCAAATTAGGTTTTTTTCTTCTTCCAGAGAGAGATTGTATATATATTCACACAGGTGTTTGTGCATATTTTATAGCATGTGTTCTGAAAGGTTCTCAACAAACCAATTAACCCTTCCCCTTCAACAATCTAATGCTTAATCATTCGGTCAGATTTTGAGAAGTATGTGTATTCTTGTGCAGACGCAGCTTATATAAAAGTAAATATCTAAGCAGATGACAAATGACCGATATGTCTGTGAGAATCAATACAGAGTTCCTCCTGATATTTTCAGCCCTGCAACACAAATGTCGGAGTAGGCCTTCTTTTAAAAAGCTCATTCTCTCTATATATAGGCAAGGCTGAATTAAACAGTCATCTAATAAAGCTTACAGTGACATACCTGGGGGGTGAAGCATCCTGTACACATGTATAAAGAAAAGAATATTTAGCGGCTTACAGTTATTTACTTAGTATTAGTTGGGGACAAGGTCAACAGAATGGAACACATAGGAGAAAATTAAACATGAAGCATCAAGACAAATTTGTAAACCATTCCACGATGGTAGACACACTTTTTAATAAGCATATTTTACTGTATTTGATCATTTTTTCATCCAAACATTTTTTATGTACTTTCAAAACATAGGTGACCACAGCCCTCCACAGATTCCTTTTCTTTATTATCAGTGAATTTACAGAAATTCTTTGGAAAGATAATGCAGTTGTTTTCTGTTGCTTACTCACAGTTTAGAATTCAGCATTGTCCTTCTTCTAGTCTGACTGCCATCCAAGGCTAGAAGGCAGAGTTATCCTGTTTAACTCATATCTGGGAGAAGAAATGGATTTATGTTTTGCCTAAGGGCATTTGTATAACGAGGGAACACAACAGACTCGGCCTGAATTTGAACTCTGCTTTTCAAGTTCATACCCATAAGTATTCTTTAACATCAGAATCTTATAAAGTTGTAATAAATACACAAATCATGATTTGTTTTGAATTGAGCCAAATGAGGAATATGGATGAAATGCCAATAACATTCATTTTCAAACAATTTAGCCTGAAATGAGACAAGGACATATATGTGAATAGAATTTATCTGCCATCAAATACAGGAGTTTAGTATAAGGCTACTGTAGTACGTGATTGAAGAAAGATTAAAGTCAATACACTATGAAAGGGTCTATAAGATAAGTTTTATAACAAGCAATTTATGTCAGGCGCCCGACTAGTATACAAATAGATTCAGTTTCAGATCAACTGGTTGATTGACAGAGCAAGAGAATTCAATCGATAGAAAAGGAGATTTATATTTATAAATTATAATTACATAATATTTTTTATGAACCATTACATGCTAAGCTCAATTACAAATAGTAGGAATACAATGCTTCAGAAAGCTTTACACGAGATGAGGAAGAGGTAAGTCTGAACTGTTATTATGAGAGAGATAAAGAGAAAGAGAAATTTGAATAGATGAAGAGAGAGATATGAAGCGGCTGAGCATGAGAGAGAGGGGAAGAGACTGATCAAGAGAGAGAGTGTGAAGAGACTGAACAAGAGAAAGATGTGAAGAGACTGAACAAGAGAAAAATGTGGAGAGACTGAGCAAGAGAAAAATGTGAAGAGACTGAGCAAGAGAGAGAGAGATGGGAAAAGACTGAGCAGGAGAGATGGGTAAAGACTGAGCAGGAGAGATGGGAAAAGACTGAGCAAGAGAGAGAGATGGAAAAAGACTTGCAAGAGAGTGAGAGAGATGGAAAGAGACTGTGCAAGAGAGTGAGAGAGATGGAAAGAGACTGTGCAAGAGAGTGAGAGAGATGGAAAGAGACTGTGCAAGAGAGTGAGAGAGATGGGAAAAGACTGGGCAAGAGAGAGATGGGAAAAGACTGGGCAAGAGAGAGATGGGAAGAGACTGAGCAAGAGAGAGATGGGAAGAGAAGACTGAGCAAGAGAGAGTGAGATGTGAAAAAACTGAGCATGGTAGAGAGATATGAAGAGTCTGAGTAAAAGAGAAAGATTTGAAGAGACTGAGCCAAAAAGGATTGAGAGAGATTAATAGACTGAGCAAGAGAGAGCAATATGAAGAGATGTTTGAATATTTCAACTGCCTATTCTTCATATATTGTGCAGGTATTTTTTAGCAAAATATTACATTAGCCAGTATACTGTCACTTTGCCGACTGTCAAGAATTGGTACTCTACAATTCCTGGCTTTTCTCTAAATCTAATATCACACTTGAAAGAAAGATTTCTGATCATGGTCAAGATTAAGGCGTATAATGACTTCAAAAGAAAATTCTGGACATTTTCAAAAACTGATGGGATACTGGGATTCTGTCAATTCTAACAGTGAGTAGTTTGAAGAGGACTATTGTAACATTGTGCTGAGGAGGCTATTTTTTCTCATTGAATGGCTGGATCCTTTTTATATTAAAACAAAATGAAAAAAAATAACAGAGAGCTTGCATAATATTTTACTCTTAAAAAACAAGTCTTGTGTCCAACTAGTTATTTTTTTCACAGCAAATTATGCACCCAATATTGCTTGGGAGATCAGTCTTCATGTTGCCAAGTGCAGTCAATTTTAGACCTTTATTTTCCATGTGTGTGTGTATATATATATATATATATATATATATATGTATATTGCATATTTTTATATATATATATATATATGTAGGAGGCACGGTGGAGTAATGGATATTGGCTTGGATTGAGGAATCGGAGAGCCGAGTTCGAATTCCAGTCGAATCCATTACATTCACTTACGTGCTAATACCCTTGGGAAAGGTATGAATCCTCTTCTTCTCCCTCCAGCTATGGGTAAAATAGCAGGACAGACTGGGTTCTATAGCCTTGGATGGCAACTGGTCTAGGAGAAGGACGACTCTAAATTCAAAACCTGCGGAGGGTCGTTTGGGAACCTTGTGGCATTCAGTGCACCGGGTCTCTGTATTCGTCCCTCTAAAAAGTGTGGATGGTCCTGCACGAGGCCTTCACCACTATAATCAAATCTCATGTGCTGTTGTCGGGCTGTCGGTTTCCTGGAAACTGATCTGCTTGACCCTCATACGTCGAATCTCGACAGCAGAGTCGATCATATATATATATATATATATATATATATATATATGTATATTGCATATGTATATATATATATTGCATAAAGTTTCACTGACCATTGCCCAGTGGTTATGTTGGCCATCAGCAGTTAGTGAAATAAATCAGTGACACTAAGGAAAAGTCATTGTTTCTCAAAAGAATCTTTTCTGAGCCAAAACAATGGATTTTTGGAAAGCTGACAAGAGAAATCAAGGGAGATAATCAAATTTGAAACTGCTTCTCTTGAACAACAGTAATCTATGTTGCTTCAATTTGATTTAGCTCAAAGGAAACAACCATACCCAATGGAATTTGGCCCAGACAGAGAAACGATTGATACAGTTGATATAAATAGAGAGATATGAACAAATTTATCTGAGCCAATCCCAACAGAGATTATAAGTCTCAAAGAGAGAGAAAGAGGCATACAAGCAACTGATGGTAGAAAGAAGAAGAAACAGAATATATTGTATTAACAGAGATAGAAACAGACTAAGAGACAACAGGATGAACAGGGAATAAGATAGATTTGAGAGAGCTAAAGATAGATAGATAGATAGATAGATAGATATAATGGAGTGGTGAAGATTCATGGCCTGATCAAAAAGTGAAACTATGTTTGGTCACATTTTGGGAAGTGGGTTGGGACTTAAATGTTTCAGCACCCACGTATAGATATAAACAGATGTAGAAAAGAGAGAAAGCTATAGACAGACAAACAGGGAGGGAAAAGTATCAACAGAATGAAACAGATCAATATGAAAAGAGAGAGAGAGAGAGGTAGGGAGGGAGTGGTCTGGAGATATTTATAGAAATACTAACACACTGGGATAGATATGAAGTGACTGATATAGAGAGGTAGATAGATATGAATGGAAATAGATAAATAGAAACGAACCTTTCAGCAGCTCCCCTCATAGAATAATCCAGACATCAAGGTAGAAAACTGATGTGATCAAATCAAGATAGGTATTAAGAGAAATAGATATAAACAGAACAGCATGCCATAAATAAAGAGAGGTATATATAATGAATTGATAAAACTAAACACAGAAAAAATTGGTATCATTAGAGTGAGAGAGATGCACGAGACGGAAATAGATATAAACAGAGATAAGTAAACAGTACAATCCATGCAATTCATCTTTAATATTGAACAAGTCATTTTATATCAATGCAGTATTGTGAGGACAAGCCCAAGAAAACTTACAATCACTGACAAGAACTCAACTACTTTCAGAATCAATTTGTTTCTGACAATGTGTCTGCAAGTAAAACACTCCTGCCACTCATCTGAAACACACTCTGGTACACCTGTCAGTGGCCAGGCCTCTCAGACCATAGTTCACATCTGTCTACTTACACCTGCACATTTTAAAGCCGAGATATTCCATGGATACCTGTTTCTGACTTTCTATGACACTCTCAATCACACGATTGTCGTGCAATAACCTTACTTATCTATAAATGAAAGAGAAGAAAAACTCATGTCTGGTCTTAAACAACTAAATGGCTATTGTTCAATGAGGATACATAGTTCCCTACTTTCTCTATGTGGAGTTTGCAATGGAAAACTCAATACTCAAGATTTGAATTGTTGTCATAAGAGCTGCAGTAAAGCTATTGCTAATAAAAATCAATTTTGTTAGGAAATAAAAAAAATTATAACAAAAAGAATTGATTCTTTTTATCTAGTATTTTAATTCAATAAAGCATTGCAAACCATTACTAACTTTGACTTGTACGTCTTTCATTTCTGCTACTTTTAATTGTAAACAGACTCGCATTGACTAAAAAGTTTATATTGTAAATTGATAGTGGTTGTAAGTTTACTTGAACTTTTCCTTATAATATTGCACAGATATAAAATAACTTACAATATTTGATGGTGTATAAGACACACCCCAATTTCAGCTGGGCAAATCAAGAAAAAATTAGTAATTAGTAAAAATATTAGTAAATGGTACAGCCTAGGCTATATTTATCAGGTATTATTTTGGTTAAACAAGCCATGATTACAATTAAATGAAAAATAATAGGAAAAAAGAATTTAAGCCTATAAAAACTTTATTATATCCAAAAGTAAGAAAACAAAATAAAAATCAAGCAATTATTACAATTGAGCAAAACAGTACAGTTAGCATTAAAATCCAGTAAAAAATTTTTCTTCATATGATCTGTACAATTTGCATCTTGTAAATGTCTTATTGGAATAATTAGGATATAGAAATTCTGATTGTAATTATACCAATGCAACCGGAAGTTAACGCAAGAAAAATATTAATGATGCAAATATATTTTACAAATATGAAATTTGAATTTGAATTTATTGCATATAATTTTAGTGAAACAAAGTACTAATATTAAATGTGATGAAATTAATATAATGAATATTATCAATAACAACACTTTTAATCTGCATAATAGCCTTTTAAATAATGACAATTTCATATACGAAAGTTACACTAAAGTCTAAGCTAATAGGAATTGCCAGTAGTTAATTTGGGCTAACATGAATTTTAAACCTACATATGGCATATAAGACACAGTGGAATTTTAAAAAGATTTTTAGTAAAAAAGTGTGTCTTATATGACGTCAAATATGGTATTCAACATTAAAGATGAATTGCATATATTATACTTTTTTTAATACTAGCGTTCACTCAAAATAAGGCTCAAGAGTCACTCAAGGTAAAGGTTTACAGTGTAATGTTCTATGAGCATAAGACAAAAAGTGTAGTTCACGAGATAACAGTCAACACTAGACTTGAAGAGGTCAATATTGTAATGATCAGGAAAACATCCTGCTGGAGTCTGTTCTACAAAGCAGCATTTCTTGGGAAAAAGTTGTCTGAGTGAAACTTCTTTCTTACTAATGGAATACAAAGGGAATGAGGATGATTCACTCTTGTGTAAGTGGCATGGCAGGTCCCAGCTGCAAAGGTTGGTGGTGGAACCAAGGAATGGAGCTCATCAGAATTTTTACCATGGAAATAGCAATAGGGTAGCGAGAGGCTTGCAACTTTATAAAGTCATACTCTGTATACAATGAGCCTTTGATGATCTAGAGAAACAAATGCTCAATTCAAACAAATACTGCTCCTACTTAGACTAACTGAAGAATCTAGAATTCAGTTAAGAGAAATGGCATAATATTCTATCAAGATAACACCATATCTTTCAAAGAGTTCCTTTTTGACATTTTTAATACCTTTTTTTTCCAAATCAAAATGGGACCCAGAGAACATTCTTACAAAAGTAAAAAAAAAAAACAAAAACAAACAAACATAAGGAAAAGTGAGAGATAATTACCAGTTACGGGTCGGTTTTCTTTCTTATCATTTCGTGGCCGAGAGAGTGTTTCATTCATTATCTTCAGAATGTGATTTTTGGCATCTGAAATAAAAGAGAAAAATAATTTAATCCTTTTAATTTGGTCTTTTTATGAGCAGCACTCATTAAAGTCCTGCTGCAGATTTATTTAAATGCTTGAACATATTTCTTCAAAATTTTCTGTGACATAGTATAAAATAAAATAAAAATTCAGTATTATTTTAAAGTACCAAATTCAAGCTATTGGGAAGCTTCATACATGAGAGAATATTGTGATGAATTCACATTACACAGATAAGCATCCTGTTTTGAAATCTTACCAATTCACAAAATGGTCAAAAAGAATGAAAGTATGACTGTGCTTAATGTTTATCTAATCAGGAAAAAAGAATTGCCCATCCAAATTCCTGTAATGTTATTGTTCCCAACCTGGCAATTCAACTTCAGTCTCTATACAACTGACATGACTTGGCTTCCTTTTGTCTTTTCTATAAATATTTTCATGGCAATCATTCTAATGAGGTTCTCCTCCTTGCCACATTTGCCGCATGGATTTAAGCATATTACTTATGCTTCTTGCCTCTGGAATTCTCTTCTACTTTTCTTGCATCCCTGACACCTACAATCTTCAAAAATTTAAATGTAATGTCAATCACCATGTCTTCTTGGATTTTTTGCTTTTATTGTCCTTTCTCCTCATTAAAGTTTTCTCATTCTCTTTCACTCACAGTAAACCCTTTAGTGTCATTATTAACTTGCTGGGGTGGGGGGATATGATTATAAAAAAAAAAAAAAGAGAAAAAAAGAGGATTGTATCACTTATACATTCATCATCATCCATCCCAAGGAGGTGTCATGTGTGAGAGGATTTTGAATGACTAAGGGCTTGCCTGGGTCCACCCTTTCAACTTCTCTTCCAGGATCCAAAAACAAGGTGAGGGCCAAGAGAGTAGAGTTTCAGTGAACAATTAAATCAAACAAGGAATGCTTTTCTCACATTTGAGACCAGTTTGGATTCAGAGTTTTCCTTTTCATAGACCGGCTGCCACCCAAAACTAGAGAAGCTATTCTGCTCAGCTAAGAATATGCAGGTAGCATAACATCTATGCTACTATATTAGTTTAGATATATATTAATTTGCCTATACTATCCAAAAATGGCAGAAATATTTAAATATAATTTTACAATTGTATTTGTTAAATTTTCTGCATGTGTTTTCTAAGATTATTACCTACACAACTCTGTTGTTGCAGGTTAAGAATAATTTGTACAATTTAAAACAGAAATCATAAGAAATGTGCTAGTACCCAGATATCTTTTGTTTATTAATGAGATATTCTGTTATTATGTGGCTATCCTGATAACATAACTATTTACTCCTGTCTTAATAGTAAGTCTGATCAGTTCAATAAGGTCAAATTGGCAGCTAATCTAAAAGATGACCTACAATCTGTTGTTAAATGGAGCAAGGAGTGGTTTGTTAATTTTAATGCCTCCAAACCAAAACTAGTCTCTTTTAATTATCTGAGAGAACCCTTTTGGCCTTTCATCAACACAGCTGATACTAACTTCCAAGGAAGTGACTTATTGTGTGTTTGCAGCTGACATGAAATAGAAAGAGTATATTCCAAAGTCTGCAGGTAAGAAAGTTGGTTCACTATGTCATGTAAAATAATTTTTCTCACCAGAATCTATCTTATATATTTATAAGTCCACCATTCATCCCTGCTTTGAATATTGCTGTCATATCTGGTCTGGTGCTCCTGCTGAATATTTAGAGATAGTTGATAAAATCCAAAGAATAATTTGCTATTAATCTGATATATATGTGTGTGTGTGTGTGTGTGTGTATATATATATATATATATATATATATATATATATATATATATATATATATATATATATAGAGAGAGAGAGAGAGAGAGAGAGAGAGAGAGAGAGAGCGCAACCAACACTGGACAAAATTTATTACAAGTGTAGCAGCCACATGTTGAAATGCATTTAACAAATATTTAATGCCATTTGTATTTCTACCATTTTTTTATCACATTACATTTATATTTATATATATATATATATATATATGGTTAGCTCCCTTACATTGGGTCACATATTTTGCAATATGTTCCATAGCTACAATGGATAAATTTAAATTTAAAATAATTATGACTTGGAGTGTCCATGCATGTTTTTCAAAATCACCATCACGACGATCACAGTTACAAGTTTGTCATTGTACTTCACCCCTGTGGATGATCTTGGAGGAGATTGAAAATACTTGGGTTGAAAAAAACTACAGTGTCTTTCTTGAAGAATTTCATCTTAATATCAAAAAACTGATTAGAGAACTAGAAAGGATTATTATAAAAATAAATATATATATGTTGATATCATTCAATGAAATACGTTTGAATATATATATATATATATATATCATATATGGGGATTAAAATATATAAATAAAACATACTTGTACGTATAGTGAATATTACAGAGTGATAGTTATGCTAATAATGATATGATGTTATTAGGTTGGTGCAAAAATAATGACAGTTTTTGACATTAAAAAATACGTCAAAAACCGTCATTATTTTTGCACCAACCTAATAATAAGCATTGAGTTTCCTTTGAGAGTATTCTTCAGTACCTATTTAAAATAGTAGATGCATATAGAATAGGACCCAAATGGAATAAATAGCAAAATGATGCATTGCATAGAATTATAAAGTATGGATACAGTGAAAATAGAGAAATAATCGAATAATGAAATTAGATAAAAGACACTCTGATGGTAAAAGTGTGGTGGCTGGAGACACAAAGGAGGAACATTAGAAGTGTGTGATGAATGACCTGTCACTCAGTGCTTAAAATTTACCATATCCATTGGTGTGAGCGAGATAAAAATGGAAATTTATGAAAAAGCGGAAAGAAAAACAAGACAGCAGTAAAGGATGAAAAAATATTCTTGTCTAATATAGAAAACTTGTTGTTGGCACAGGATCAAGTTATATCCAGAAACAAATCTCTTTATTCTTAAGTTTTTTTATATATATATACACACACACAAACAAATATACATTATTATCCATATCCCACCAAAACAAACTAGAATTATGATACACACATGAATTGTACACACTAATGCTGCTTGACAGGACAAATAGATCAGAAGTCTGCTTACCCAATGAAAAACACATAGAACAAAAATAAAAATACCAGAATTTTCTTTTCTCTATCATATTTCATTTTCTGATGAAGCCTAAATATAAAAGTGAAATATGTTAAATTTAGAAACATTCCTTGTTTTATATATATATATATATATATTACACACACACACACATTCTTTACATGTGTGTATCTTAACACCTGATACAGTTCAATATCTGTGTCTATATTTCTGAGATGAGTTAACTATTTACACTATTCGAACTATTGTCCTAATCTTTTTTGTCATATTCACATTTTGGCCATTGTATTCTCTATCCTTCTTCAGGTGATATACGTTGGAATTTTGAACTAAACCCTTTATTTCGTCCATCAATTACATTGTTCTAGTTCCACAGGCCATGCCTATTCTGGATATCTCAGTGTCAGTTATTTCCTTTTAATAACTCAAATCTCCACATTTTTGTTCACCTCTGCTGCGACCAGATATTGAACTCACAACTGTTTGGGCCAAGTCACTGGATTACTTCAACCAACACTCTCATCCAATGGAACCTTTATTTTGTCCACACACTGGTGAATGAAATAAATGGTTCAGTTTGAAACTCCACCGTATATCACACGAAGAAGGCCGGAGTGTACAATGCCTGAAACATAGTGAATATGACAAAAAAAGTTGAGGACAATAGTCCAAACAATGTAAATAGTGAAATTTTTTCAAGTTTCAGTTTTAAAAAAATAGGATAAATGTATTATAAAAGTTAATAAAATCAACTATTGGATATCCTCTTCTGTAATTCTAGTCTTAAGAACTCAGACAAGCTATCTGATCTTTCTAGTCATCAGCCTTCTAACTATGAGTGCTAATCAACTCCCAATGTGTTAAGCATCTAATCTTGCTGTATTTTCTTTCAGACAAGCAATATGGCTTTCACTTCTCTAGGTCAGTTGCTGATGTGTTAACAGTTATTGTTGAAACAGTCTATCAAGCTTTAAATAAGAATGTCAAAGCTCGAGTGGTTGTTTTGGATATCTCACAAGGATTTGCATGCTGGACTTCTTCACAAGTTGAATGTTTATGGTATTTCTGAATTAATTTTTGATCCAATTCAATCTTTCTTATCAAATAATGAAAGGAAAGTGGTCTTGAACAGGGACTCTTTTAAATCTTTTTATTAGGTTGGTGCAAAAATAATGTCGTTTACCCACATATGTTACTATGTGAGAAAACGACATTATTTTTTGCACCAACCTAATACATTAATTCAAATCTTCCACAGGGCTCTATCCTTGGACTGACATTGTTCTTAATTTTCATTAATGACCTTCCTGATGACTCCAGTTCTCAACTAAGTATCTATACTTATGATACAAATATTGACCCTTGTTTTAATAGTATGTCTAAAGGATAAATTGACAGCCCAGCAAAAAAAAATGACCTACAACCTGCTGTTCACTGGAACAAAAATAGCTTTGTTAATTTTAGTGCCTCCAAAATAAAACTGTTCCCTTTAATCATCTGACATGAACATGGCCAACGCTAAGGCTCTCTTTAGGTGGTTGGAATGTCAAACTGAATCTTTTATTTTGCTCACTGGGGTAGACTGTACTAGTTTCACGTATCATGTTTTAATGGATGCCAGGTGTCAGTTATCTCCTGTTAATTCCCCTCTACAAGTTCTCCACTGCCTTAACCAGGTATTGAACTCATACACTCTTTGGGTCCTGTCACTGGATCTAACTATCACATTTATCCACTGTGCTGTGTGTCCTTGAGGATATCTGTTTATGAATTTCTGGGTATCATATAACCTAATGTCTTCAGCAACCATTTTACCAGTGCTCATATTGCAATTTTTGTTGTTATTATCACCTTTCTCTGGCACTCCTTATTACTGGTTTCCATATTGTATTCATTTCTATGTTTGGTTGGCTCAGGAGATTTTTGTGGCCTAACATATGTGCTGATTCCTTAAGTTTACAAATTTTCCAATAGTGTTCTTTGTCTATGATTTCAACATGATCTCCCTTCTCTCTCCATATATGGTCAGCCACGACTGATTTTTCCACTTCCCCTCGTGATACAGCTTTCTGGTGTTCTTGAAGCCTTACCTTAAGGAGATGACCTGTCTCCCTTTTATATTTCTTTCAGCAGCTGCACAGGATGGCGTACGCACAGTTTTTAGTCATCTTCTCCTCTACAGGAGGTCTTACTTGGGAGAGATATCTGCAAAGTGTCATCCAGCTTTTGAAGGTTGTCCTGATGTTACATGGACTGCAGATCCTTTGTATTTTCTCTGATAACCCCTTCACATAAGGCAAACAGACTGTTTTCTGAGTTGTGTTGTCCTCCTTTTGTTGTACTCGCTTATCCCAGTTTATTGGGGCTGCTACCATGTATTCAGTGTAGTTGTTATGTTGTAGGTAACTACTTATACTGACCAATTCTTTATCTAATATCTCTGGGTTGCCACTTATAACTTTTGCTTAGTGTTGTAAGCAGCGGACGATCCCTTTCTTTACACCATATGGTAGGAGTTGAAATTGAAGTAATGTGTGGTAAATTTCGGTTTACGGTATATGGATGTCTTGAACCCATGCTCTATTCGAGATATTAGAACATCCAGGAATGGAAATGTGTTGTTACTCTCTTTCTCCACCGTGAACTGTATCGAAGGTCTTATTAAGTTCACATGGTCCAGTAGAACCTGAACATCTTCCTGGTGTGGCCAGAGTATGAAGGTGTCATCTACATACCTTAACGATACAGTTGACTTTAGAGATATAGATTCTAATGCCATTTCCTCAAAGTATTCCATGTATATATTTGCCATTGCTGGTGATAATGGTGAACCCATTGCTAAGCCCTGTTGATATATGTGTGATCCCACTGCGAAGTGTGTTGTTTGTATACAGAAAGTCAACATCTCCATCAGATTATCTATTGGAATACTGGTCTGTTCTTCTATAAATAAAGGGTTCAGTTCAACATTCTAATCATCTGAAGAAGGCCCGAACGTACAACGGCCAAAACGTTGTAATAAGTATGGCGACAAAGATGAGGACAATAGTCCAAATAATGTAAATAGTGGCTAAAACTAGCATGGAAATGTTAGATATAGAAAGGGATTTCAGAGTTAAGTTTTACACATCATACAATGTAGACTTTTTTTGTGTTTCGGAATTTGTTTCCCAGTGGGGGTGATAGAACGACTTTACTGGCTAGTTAAAAATGTAGACATTGACATGTTGAATAAAATAGTTAAGTTTTCAAATTCCCTTTGTTGATTTCACTTTCATCTCCAGATATCAAAAACATTTTACCACTTCGCCGAGAGAAAATGAGACAAAGGATATACAACAGTATATTAATTGAGACTGTCACTCAAGAGAACCCCAGAAGAGTGGGAGTATACAACACATATTTATAAGTTTACAATTCACCCATGCATTGAATATTGCTGCCAAACTCAATATTGCTACAAAGGTTTAGTGCTTCTGCTATGAATTTAAAGATTCTTGATAAAATCCAAAGAAGCTGCTGCAATGTTATCAGTTCTGACCTGGCATCTCAACTTCAGTCAGTTTCCCTCAAAATGTATGATTCCCTGTGCATTTTCTATAAATATTTTCACAGTAATTGTTTTGATGAGCCTTTCTCTTTGGTACCTTGACTTTTTAAATTAAAGTGTAGTACTAGATTGTCAGCTAAGTCACATCATTTTACAGTTGAATTTGCTAGATGTAGTCCTAAGTTCTATGATAAAAAGTTTATTCTCTCTTGTGGAACTCTCTTCTAGCTTCTTGCTTTCCAGTCAACTTTCAACTTCATAAATTTAAATGCAATGTCAATCATTATCTTCTGACTTGTGAATTTCTGTTCTTTTATTGTTCCCTCTTCTTAATAATGTTTTTCTTTTTCTCATATTTTTTCACTCAGTAACCCCTTCGATTTTAGTGGCTTCATTGCCTTGCTTGGAGTGAAATGATTAAAAATAGAAAAGGAAAATGACTGATAAGGTACTTCTGTTAATTGTTTTTATTGCAGTTTTCTTGTATTCAAACAAGAGTTTTGCATGTTGGTGGGGGCAGTTTCTGCATACCCACATGATTGTTCGTATTGAGCTTTATTGGCCATTTTCAGCTTACATCTATGGAGGTATGTTTTTTTAATTCCAAAACACTACATATCACCAGGTTCAGAGTTAACGTCATTAATAGATACCTTTTTTTCCCTATTTTTATCATTAGACATCCACAATTAGTGGTTTCTTTACCTGGACAGGTAAATAATTATGAATAACTTGAGAAACTGATAAAGAATTAATTTCACATAACTCACAATCATGAAACCTGTAACCCATTAAGGTCATAGGGGCACAACATGTACAGCAGCCATAATGGCAGTGGTGTTTCCTGGGCAAGATAAACTGACAGAGGCCAACCCTATCCAGGCTGGTTTTGAATTCAGAGTTTTTTTCTTCTCCTCAACTGGTTACCACCCAAGTCTATAGAACCCGGTCTGTCCTGCTATTTACCCAAAACTGGAAGCAGACGAGGTGGTTCACATACCTTTCCCAAGGGTATAAGCATGTAAAGTGAATGTAAAGAATTTGATTGTAATGTAACTATACAACTTTTTTTATGTGCCGTGTCTCTTCAGGATGTAGACGATTATGACCCTCCACATCTTCCTGCCCCTCATAGCTTTTAATAACTTTTGTCTTTTTGTTATTTCTTGCAAACCCTTCTCTGTCATCCATTTACTCAAGCCTATCAAATATGTTACATGCTGTTTTCCTCTATCTCTTCCTCCCCTCTCAATCTATCCCATGAGTATCAGATTTTCTTCCTCAACTGCCTCTTCCTGATGTTAAGTATCAGTTTCCTTTTTGTTTTCATTCTCTCCAATGAGCTTTGTTGTTGCTCATATGTTCAGTTCATGGTAACTTCAGCATCTTTCTGTAGAAGCCCATTTCTGTTGCTTCAAGTCTCTTTCCCATCTTTGAGGAGATTGTCCAGCATTCATATTCATTCAGATATAACAGCTCAGTACTCTTTTCTTTGTTTCTAGCAAAATTTTTCTATCTCTTAATACTCTGCTTAGCTTTTACGGTGCTAAAGATATAAAACATTCTTTTATTTAAATAATTCATTCTTCATTTTACATTATTTTTTTAAATGACCTGCATTGATGAGAACGGATAAAGAATAAAACTGACATGACTTGGTAGTGCAAACAAGATAAGAAATAGCAATTTTCTATGAGAAAAAACTCCGTCTCAAAGGTTAATAAAAATTGCTAAAAGTTCTATCACAAGTTGGAGACATCTTTGTAATTTTCCCAAAAAATAGTAAGTAACTGTAGAGTCTTTAACTGAGTCATGGATGAGCAAATTACAAACTGATTTTGTATCTACTTTAATAAAATATTTAATTAGTTGAAAAAACAACAGAGGGTATTTATTATCATTAGTTCTGACCCGGTTATCATCTTCAAAAATTAGCTCATTCTAGCATTCAGATTGTGGAAAAAAAAACAACAACTTAGAATTGAGACAGTTACCTTGCATGAAATGTTGATCAATAAAGAATTTTCTGACATTAAATGGGTGCCCACAAGTCACCAAATAGCTGACTCACTTATGAGGTGAGGTGTTCCCTCATCCAAGATTGTTGGACATATTATGGAGCCCAATGAATAATATTTGACTTTGGTCTTCTAAAATTTCTTTGTTGCCTGTATTATTATGCACACTGTGTGCCTCTGATGAAATGGAGGAAGTATTAATGTTGTAGTTATTGCCCTTGCATTTTGGTTGTTGTTTAGTGCCACCAGGTGGTGGCTTCTATAAAATGCTGGCAGCCACATTGAAAATGTTCAGTTGTTAATATTCAGACTAACAGGAGAATTACCTTATTGCAGATGCAATTGATTTATTGAGGATTGACCAAGTTAATATCTTCAAAAATGAGACTGACTCTTTTTTTCATATTAATATTCAGCCAATACAAGGCCCAAGAGCCACTCAAGGTAGAGGCACTGTGTGATGCTGTATGAGAGTGAGAAAGTTGATTCATTGTTTTTGCTTACTGACATATAAATCTCTCTGGGTTATTTAATGCTGAAATTGAAATATTTTGTACCCAATTTCATTTTTATTTTTTGGAGATAATAATGATTTAGTGATACAAGTCTTACTAATTAACACATCGTTGTGGGGAGAAGAGGTGATTTCATAACTTTCCCAAGGGTATTTGTATGTAAATAAATATAACAAACCCAACAAGAATTGGAACTCAGCTCTCCGGTTAACAATTCCAAGCCATTATCCATTACACAACTTGCACCTCCAAGCTTACAGTACTTGGTATTCTTAAGCGGTCACCCATTTAACTACAAACCAAAGTAAGAACTGAAGTTCATGGGGTTATGCAGGAAAAATAACTGTCAGTTAACCCTAGACTTGAAGTGGTTATGATTGTAGTGAATGTAAAAACATTCAGATGGGTGTTTGTTCCAATGAGCAGAAGCAAAATCTGGTGTCCTACATTTAAATAACCAACTCTTTGTCTACAAACAGTTCAAAAAAACAAAAAAGGAAACAAAAAGTAACAAGTTAAATGTGAAACAAATAGAAAAACCTAAAAAAAAATTAATTTAAAAGTCATGAAATAAATTTGGGTAAAAAAAAAAATAAGAGTTAAAACAAAAAATGAAAATAAGGTAATTAAAAAATAATAACTTTCTTGCAAAATGAATGACCGATAATTAGTTCATTATACACTTGTTATTTCAGAAATAATTTGCATGTCAGAGCTTTTCGTACAGGGCATATGATGGCATTTATATTTTGTCATGAGATTTCAAGACCAAAATTACCAGGAACCTATTTTACCAAAAAGGCAAGCTGTCATTATTTGATTATTCCCCCCCTTTTTTTTTGTCAAAAAAGATATTTTAAAAACAGTCACTTTTATTTAATAATCACTTTTCACAGAGTAAAGTTAATAAACAAAAATTTCTGCTGATAGCCTTTCTCAGATGTCTGCAACATTTATTTGAATCGTTTAAATTAACATTCAAAGATTAAGTCTGTTCCAGGGATAATGCAAACTACAATCTTCTTTATTTTTAAGCATAACATTTCTGCTGGTCAATTCTCCAACCTTCCGGGTGTTTCTCCTGATATAAATATAATTTTGTTTTATGCTCGGTTTTTAATAGGCTATAATTTCCTGTTATATATTTATATATATATATATATATATATATATATATATTTTTCCTCTTGTCTCTCTCTCTCTCTATATATATATATATATATAATCTCACCAGTAGCACAACTCAGTGGGCTATATATATATATATATATATATATATATATATATATATAAATTAATACAAAGAGAGAGAGAAGAGAAAACTATTCTTAATTGACACATTTTATCCTCCGAGGGACTTTATCAAGGCAAATTCACAGGACATACTGAAGAGGACGAAATGTGTTGACTAAGAATAGTTTTTCCTCTTTTCATTCATTTTGTTCCTCTACAGATACACTATCTGAAAATTATTTACACACAAGCACACACACACATTATATATATAAACCTAGTGAGCCAGACAAACCTACCCAGGTTTCACCTTAGCAGATTGTCAGGGAAAGCTCTACGGTTGTATTGAGCTCTTTTGTTAGTTAGTTGTTTACTCGTGTCGGGGTTTTTCCTTTGGGCTTTAAACCTGTATCTGTGCGTTTTTTTCGGCAGACTTTCATGTTTCTAGCTCTTTCTTTTTTTAAAACCTTTTACCCTTCAAGATTGATTTGATTATTGGCAAATCAAAAATTCGAAGGTTTTTCAAGATGGGTATAGTTACCTCTCTCTCTCTCTCTCTATATATATATATATAGTTGTAGATAGATGCTTGTATCCAAGTATGCTGTCTACTAGAGCAAGTAGCCAATCCCTGTTACAGACACCTGCTCAAGAACATTTGCACTTGTTCAACACCAACAGAGCCCCGCCTGTATTCTACAATGACTATGCTGAGTGAACCTTATTTAAAGTTTCTGGGAGAGAGCACATTATCTTGTGTGGTCAACTGTTTGAACAAGGCCAGTACTCTCAAACTCTCAGTCACAATGACTTTTGACTTTGTGCTAGCACAACAATCGATGACTCTCAAATAGTTCCGTATACCCAATTTCATAAAAAAGGCTTGGCTCAACCCATGGTACGGTGGTAGATCAATAAATACATAATCTAATGAAGAAAAAGGCATTTATTTTACAGAATAAAGACATTTTTAATTTATACCCCTTTTTCAACAGACTTTATTTAGAAGTGGATATTAAATCAAACATTATACAGTGAAAACTTAGATCAAAATTCGGCTATGGACATATGGATGTATAAAATGCAGGCTGAGTGCTGTGATTTGGTAAAAGATTACAAAATTTAGTGTTCAATTTTCAAATTTATTTCATACATTGTTAGAAAGGAACTAAAGTTAAACTAAATAGTAATGGAAGAATTAATCTTATTTATAATATGTCATGTCCATTCATGATGTGACCGATCAAGACTTCTACATGACTTTGCTCTTAGCATTATTGTTCTTTTTATGGTTTCCTCTTACTCCCTGTTCCACCATCCATTCACATAAGCTTGTTACGTAGGGTTACTCACTGTTTTCCTCTGCCCCTCTTACTTTTTAGTATGCTCTGTGAATGTCAAATTCACCAAGTCCTCTTTCCTCGTTATGTCTCCAAATATTTCAAATGCCTCTTCCTGATTCTAGGTTTAAGTGTTCTCTGTATTTCCATTTTCTTTAACATGTCCTCATTTATTACGTGGTCCATCCATGGTATTCTTAGCATTCTTCTGTAGTAACACATCACTGATGCCTGAAGTTTCCCCCCCTTCTGCAGGGAAATTGTCCAATAATCAGTCATATAGAAGTGATATTATATAGTAGTTTAGTACCTTTTTCTTTACTGTTTCTTAGTACAGACAAACCTCTCATCTACAGACCCACCCCATCAATGGACTTTGGATGCAACAAACAAAATCTGCAGGCAAAATAAAAAAAAATCTACAGGAAAAAAAAAACTTCCAAATCATCCATGAATTTTAAAATTTGCAGGCTTAGTGGAACGAGTCTATTTAGTTCTCAAAGTGACTGCTTGGCAGCAGTGGCAGCCCTTTCAATTGTAGACAAAGACGGGTGTACAGTATATAAAGTACAATACATTAGCATATGTGTAAGTAGCTGTGAGAAATCTATTATTTTTGCTATTTTGATTAATATATCTACATTATATATTTATTTATGCCATATATACATGTTTATAGTATTTACATTATAACTACTGGTAGTTACTATAGTGGTTTTATAACTCAAAAATAATCCCTTCCTATCTACAGTTGATCGGCTTTAATGTGCCACCCCTGCCCCTATTAGTCCACTGACGAGAGTTTCGTCTGTATTTACTTTAGCTTTTTGGAAGGAACCTTTTGATATTCCAATTCACCTTCAGATTTCAGTGTCACATTTTCTGCACTCTGTTAAAACTCTTCCCAGATATTTAAATTTCTGTATTTGATTGATTTTGACATCTCCAATTGGTAGCTTATGGTGGACTGTCCCTCTTGCTGATAACCATATATTCTGTTGTCTTATACTTGATAGCCCTTCCTTTCCCCTTTTTCGTAGGAGTTCCTGCAGTTTTTTTGCCATCAACAGTGTCATCTGCTTATCTTATGCTAAGATTATCCCCACTAATAAAAAAAACCTGGTAAGACATCTACTCCTCTTAGGATTGCCTCACTGTAGAGATTAAATGAATTTTTTTTTTTTTTAAACATTTCACCCCAAGCAAGGCAGGGATTCCACTAGTATGCAAATACAGAGAGTGGAGGTGAGAGAAAAGACTGGGTATAGTGGGGATTGAGGACAAGACAAAAGATGAACGAGATTCAAGAAGATAGAAGATGGCAATTGATGTTGTATTTAAATTTTTGAAGATTGTAGTTTCCATGGAAGCTGGTAAATAGAAACAAGTTCCACAGGTAGGAAGTGCAAGTAAAAGAAATTTTTGGAGTAGGAGTAGCAGTTACATTTAACTATTTCAATAGTAAAAGGGTGAGACCTAGAAACCAATCTAGTAACATATTTAAATTCATGTAGTCAGGGCACCAGGGAGAAAAGCTTATCAGAGCAGATGCTGTGAAAATGTTTGTAAAAAAGACAGAGGGAATCTCTGTAAGATGTATCCTTGCCTTTCACACTTTTCTTTTTTTTTTTTTTTGTACATTCTCAATTCATTTTCTATCTGTATGCAAGTAGTTTGTTCAAAGTATAAGTTCTTGATTATTCTAAAATCTTTCTTAGTAGTTCAAATTATATCCTTCTGCATTTGTATTGCTTGCTCTGATATCCTTCTGATTAGAAATATTACATTTCTTGTTCCAGTGTCTGTAACAAAAGGACTACACTGTTCTTGTCCTATTTCTCATTTTGTTCTGCAACATGCTCATAAGTGGAGCAATAGTAAATCAAAAACAATTCCCAATGCAGATATTTCAAACACAATTGGCACTAAAATATTGTTTCACTTTTGACAATCAGAATTTGCCAAGTTATTTTGTTGATCTTCTATTAGTTATTGTATATGATCATTACATTTGTTTAATGAATCTCATGCATAATAACATGGCTGTGACCTTGATGGTAATCCAAGGGAACCTTACTGCACATGTGTGAGCAGTTATTCTCCCGTGGAGTTACTCAGTCAGCACCAAGATATCAATGACTGAGCTTTTGTATTGTGTAACTATGTATCCAGCTATTTTGATGAAACTGAGGAGCAATTTGGCAATCAATCTTCTATTACTGCAAATGAGTAAGCATACACACTCATGTGGAGTCACTTAGTACTGAGATGTCAATGAGTGAACTTGGCTATTGTGTGACTATATATCCAGCTAATTTGATGAGATTCAGAACTTGTGTGGTCTTGGTATAAATTACAATCAAAGAGGACCTTAATGTATACAAGTAAGCATACATTCTCCTGCAGGGTTACTCAGTCAACACAGATGAGTGAGCTTTTCTACTGTATAACTGTTGGTTCTAAAAACATCCCATTATTTATAGACAAATCGCAATAGATGCATGCTGGGATTTCTTCCTAGCCAATAAGATGGTCCACTTCTCAGTTACATGTGCCATATTTCAGTTCTTTCTTCTCTTGAAGTCAGAACACTATAATCACTTGTCTGTACCCCTTTTGGTTGTTACAAACATTACTGTTGCTTTGCCTACTTTTGTCTTGCATATTACTGTTTGATTAGTATTCTTCTTGCTCTGTTCTTTTCTATCTTTTGTTATTGTATATTGAAAATTTTGTCAATTCTGTATGTTTGACATTTTTGCCAATTACATTTCCAATGACAAATGATTTTTAAAGATCGGTAATGTAATCAATCCTGACTTGGCATATCGAATCCAGTCACGTTCTCACCAATGTGGCATGACTTCCCTCTGTCTTTTCTACAAATATTTTCATGGCAACTACTCTGCCAAGCTTTTTTCTCTAGTGCCCTGACTACATGAATTTAAGTATGCTACTAAATTGGCACCAAGGTCTCACTCTTTTACTGTTGAAATAGCTAAATGCAACTGCCACTTCTACTTTAACAGTTACTTTTCTTGCACTTCTTACCTGTGGAACTCCCTTCCGTTTACTTGCTTTCCTGATAAGTACAATATTCAAAAATTTAAATGTAACATCAATTGCCATCTATCTTCTTGAATCCCATTCATCTTTTGTCCTTTCCTCAATACCCCCTATACTCAGTCTTTTCTCTCACTTTCACTCTCTGTAACCTCCTGTGTACTAATGGCATTTCCACCTTGCTTGGGATGAAAAGGAAACAAAAAAAAACAGATTGCTGATGGATTTACAATATATTAGAAGTGTGAAAATCGAGTATCAACAGCTCAACTTCATATCAAGGAGAGTTACAAATAGCTTAAAATGTTAATTTCTTAAATTACAATATTCCAATAACTCATGTACTCAAATTCAGTTTCAGGTTTTTAACTTTGAACTTTGCAGAATAACAGTCGAATAAAATTAGACTTTTATTCATTTTCTTTCTTTCCTTCCTATTTCCTATTGTATGCTGATGATATTGTGCTATGTACAAATTGACTGCCCTACAAATTGGTTAGAAATTGGTGACCAACCGACTGATATTATTTCCCTAGAGATTATTGCTTATCTACTCTTATCCTTCAATCAAGTCATATTTTAATTTACCTCCCCTTTTATAATTACATTCATTCACTGTCAGAAAATTTTCAACAATACTTTTTCATGTATATGGTTCTATTTATTTCATTATCTTCCATTTGGTAGGACATCTATATTTACTAAGCTTAACTATGTTTGGTACAAGTACATATTTATAAGACACCCAGTGAGGATCCAACTCACTAAATGTCTCTTAGACTGATAATTTATTTTGTCTTCTTATAATTGTCTGTTTCTCATTTCTTCACACTATCCTTTACTCTCTTCTGCAGGAGTCCCTGCAGTTTTCTTTCTTGTCTACAGCCAACACAGTGTCATCTCTTATGTTGTTAAGATTGTGCTAACCAATAATAATGATGATGAAGACATTATATTAAGCTTTAGCTTAGCCTAAAAAAATGCCTTATGCATGAAGCATACAGTGAATACCAAAGTTACTACAAAGTAGTTGTGGGCTTTATCTTGAGTCCAAGAATTTAATTTCTTCTTTTCTCATCACTTCCTTTATGATGATGATGGCGTTGATGACTAAGTAGACCAATTCTTGCATGGAAGAGTCGATGCTTGACATTAAGGTGTCAGCCATCATATATATATATATATATATATATATATATGTTTGGTTGAGTAATCTAGACGTTATTATTTTTTATTTTAATCCTCTCAAATTCATGGATCAATTTCTTAGTGTTGTTACAAAACTGATTAAGAAAGATGCCATAGTTTTAGCTATTTCTTTTATTTTCCCAAGTACTTACAATTTCATCAAAGATCATCTTTATGGGTGAATTGCTAAGACAAAAAATTAATATAATTGATATTTGTGAATTTTTTTTGTGAATGTGCATCAAATGCGCTCCTTTATAGTCAATTTAAAAATTAATGTTAAGAATATACAAGTGACGTAACCTGATTTATATTTTTTATTGTTAATGTTTTAAAATACTCAACCTGAAATTTAAAAAATTTTTTTTACAATTTGAGCATCCATAAAAATTGCTTTTATAGATGTTTTAAAACATTGTTGTTATACTCATAATTAATTTTATTTAGTGTTGGTTGCATTTTTTTTTTCATATAGAGTACTTCAAGAATTTGAAGTTATTGATTTTCATTTTCATGCTGAAAGTTTATTTACCAATGTCCTAGTTAGAAAAACAATAGATATAATTATAAAGTATATTTACAACAATCCATCTCTAATCAGTTTCTTGATGTTAAAATGAAATACACCAGGGTGCCTTTTTATTTTTATTTTTTTTTTTTTTTACCCAATTAATTTCAATCTTTTCTAAGATCATCTTCAGAGGTAAATTACAAAGACACACTTAGTATAACAGTGATAAAATCTGCATTTTGATGTGATGGTGATTTTTAACAACATGTGCAAATGTTACAGTTATTTTAAAATTATAAATTTATCTATTGTAGTTACGGAATGTCTTGCAAAACAAGCATTTCAATATAAGGGAGCTGACTGGAAATTGGTAGAAATGTAAAATGGCATTAAATGTTATATGAACTTTAATATGTTGTTGCTATATTTGTAATTTCTAAGGTACAAAGCTTAATCTAACAATTGGACAATTTTGCTGTTACAATATATATATATATATATATATATATATTGGTTTCACCCCAAGCAAGGCAGAAAAGTCACTATGTCACAAGGGGTTACTGGGTATGAAAGAATTACAAACTGAAATATTAATGATGAGTGGGAAGAGAAAAGAGTAATCGGGAGGACAGTGGATAGATGTTAACATTTTCAACTTTCCTAATGAATACTTTCATCAATACAAATCATTTTAAATTTCTCTGAGAAATATTCACCAAGACAGAAAGTGTCATAGATTGTCAAAAGGTGTATTAGGTTGGTGCAAAAATAATGACGTAATAATGTTGTTTTTTGACATATTTTATAACGTCAAAAAACGACATTATTACGTCATTATTTTTGCACCAAGCTAATAGATATCTTTGCAATACCTGTATATGTAATTTGTTCTATGATGTACTCAAATAGACAAGGTAATGGAAAAGAAGGAAGAAAGAGGCTTAGGTAAAATAGGAAATTTATTGGTAGTAGTGGGTAGAAGAAATGGGCTTAAGATGAGGAATTACTTTAAGAAAAACTTATCAGAACAGCAGGTAATGAGAGAAAGAAAGAGTTCAGATTAGTAAGGGAATGGAAAGAGAAACAGATTGAAGATTTTAATTTTAACATAGAGTTAAATGTCTACAGGTAAGATGCGGGATATATATATATATATATATATATATATATATATATATATAAAATAAGAATATAGTTTTCAGGCCTTCCGTATTTATGGGCAAAAGTGCTCAATATAAGTGATAGAGCATATGTAAACATAAATATAAATATTGACACTGAGATCAACACCAAGCAGCAACAGGCCTGAAGTTTTTTTTTTTTTTTTTTTCAAGGTAAGGTTCACTCTGTACAAGGCCCAGGAGCCACTCATGGTTCAGGGTTACATTAAGGGGTAGTTTACAGTTATAAAATTTTTGACAGCATGCAGTGTCCCAATACTAGAGTTGTATTTTTAAAATTTTAATGTAGTAATATTGAAATTCCATCAATTTTTTTTTTGTAGTAAGTGTTTTATCAGTCAATATGGCATAGACCAAATGGTCCAATATCTAGAGCAATGTCCCAGTAGTTTTCCCAAAATTTTGTACTGCAGATCAGTCCTTTTTAAATCTATTAAATGGTGCAGTATAATATTATAAAGAAATAGTCATACAAAGAATAAATCGGTAAAGTTAATGTAATTAAAGGTGAATTCACTTCGCTAACAGATTTAATAAAGCATTAACTTATTAACCACTCATTGAATGATGCAATCATTGTTTTTATAAATTGTAAAATATATTAGATGTTCCATAAGTTCCAGTACTGTCAGTAATTCTTATTACCATCTTTGAGCATGGATATTATTTTTCCTTTTCAGGTAAATTCAGGTAACTTCTGAGATGAAAATAAATGTAATACAAGATGAAAGATGTTTTTTAAAATGTGTTATTAATAGTTACAAATTTTTTGGGGGCATGCAGTGTTGCAATGTTAGGGTTGTATTTTGAAAATTTTAAATCAGAATGTTTTTTTTTTAAATATAGTAATATGGCAAATTTTACAAATTGCAGTGTAAATTTTGGGAAAACTACTGGGACATTGGTCTACATAATGAACCATTTGTTTCATGCCATGTTGACTGATAAAATACTTACAATCAAACAAAATTCATGAAATTTGCCATATTAAAAAAAAAAAAAAAAAAAACGTTCTGATTTAGAATTTTTAAAATACAACTCTAGCATTGCAACACTGCATGCTCCAAAAAATTTTTTTACCTGTTAATATATATAATGACTGCTGTGCTGTAGCCATGACTGAGTCCAAACTTTTAGTATCAATAACTCCAAAATAGTAGATTTTATCAAAATTTCTTTGTTATTTACAAATTAAGCATGTACATTTACACCTAAATGTAACTATTCAAGAAATTTTTATTACAAACTGAGCATGTGTTCCGAAATAAAGAGTACCCAGAATATTTATGCCATGAACCTGAAGGTTTACAAGAAAAAAAATAAACGAAATCACAAAAATTTACAAGAAAGCCCCAGACTTGTTCATTAAAAGCATAAATGACAAGTGAAAAATATGACTGCCAAATTAAGGACAAGTGACAGGGTCAACATTATTATGCATAAAGGACCATAAAGATGAATTCCAAAATAATCCTTCTTTTCATCTAATAAACCCAACTAAAACTGACCTGGGTAAAATAAGCCAGGAAATTATTTACATTACCCAGACTATCATCCTCATCTTTGTCGCCATATCTCAAGGACACATGCCAGAGTGGATAAAGGCATTGGTTATATCCAGTAAAGAGTGTTTGTTCAATACCTGGTTAAGGCAGTGGAGAACTTTCAGAGGGAAATTAGCAGGAGATAACTGATAACTGACATCCATCAAACATGGCACGTGGAACTAGAACAGTCTACTCCAGTGAGCGAAATAAAGGGTTCAGTTCGATATTCCAACCACCTGAAGAAGGCCGGAGCATACAACAGCCGAAATGTTAAGAATTGCCATCAATGAAAGAACATAAATGAGTGCAGTTTTTCGTTCCACAAAAGCAAAAATAAAAACAAATATGTATTTATAAAATAAAACATTAAAAACTTTTACCAATCTATATCTGAAAAATGACTGCTGGAGGCTTGGCGCTTCACCAAAGGCTTTGTAAACATAACACCTGATCAAACGGAAATAGTTTTACATTGCCACAAATCTATTTTATTCATAATAGAGCAACCTGGATTAAAAAATAAAAAAAAAGATGGACCTGATGTACCACAAGGTTTATTTGTTGCAGCTGAGATTTTGGAGTTAATAAGTCTACATATATGAAATTAACAAAACTGTTCATATAAACAACTACGGTCTGTATAGGGATGATGGCCTAATGATAGTGCCAAATAAGAGAAGAACAAATGACATTATAAGAAAAGCACTTTTCAAACTCTTCAAAAGCCTTGGCTTTGAAGTAGAAATTAAAATGAATAAAAAGTCATTAACCATCTCGATGTAGAATTAAATCTTTAAGCTGGCAGTGTCTTCCCCATACACGAAACCCAATGCAAAATTAAAAAAAATGTGAATATTAGATCTAATCACTCTGCAAACATAAGAAAGCACATCCCTAAAGGAATAGAGTCTAGGTTATCCAGAAACTCTTCTAGTAAAATAATTTTAGAGGATAAAAAGAAAGAATATGAGAAGAACTTAAATGTAGAAGGTCACAAAACCAAACTAGAATTTAAACCTCAACAAATTAAACAACATACAAAGAACAATTCAAGGAAAAGAAAAAATATTATTTGGTTTAACCCCTCCATTTAACTTATTGGTAAAATGTAAAATAGGTAAATTAATTTTCAAGTTACATACTAAACACTTCCCAAAAATTAAAAATTACATAAGATATTCAATAAAAGCACAGTTAAATTAAGCTATAGCTGCACTAGTAATTTAGAAACAATAATAAATAGACAAAATGCCAGAAATCACACGAGTAATTTCTGCAACTGCAGAAATAAGAACCAATGTCCATTAAATGGAGCTTGCAAAACAGAAGCTATAATTTATAAAGCAGAAGTAACAGATATTAAGGGCCAAAATAAAATGTACGTGGGGTGTACAGAAGGTACTTTTAAGCATAGATGGTAAAATCACAGGTCGTCATTTAGGCTAGCAAATCTTAGGTACTCTACCAAACTAGCTAACCATGTGTGGAATTTAATAGATAAACAACAACAGGTATCTGTTAGTAAGGTGGAAAATTTTAAAAAAGGCAAAACCGTATAACAATCAAAGCCATATTTGCAACCTCTGCTAACAGGAAAAATTAACAATATGACATTTCCAGATCCAGAAGACCTGAAATCCGAAGTCTTAAGTCCTTGCTTAAATAACAGAAAATTTTTCATATGTGGATAAAAAAAGTAATTTAACCCCCCACCAATGCATTTACAATACACTTGCTTTTCTTCCCTCCTCCTCCCCACTTCTTCCTTCTTCACGTCCTCCTCCTCCTCCCTTTCTATTTACATCCAACATCGTGCATTTGTTTATTTATTTTTGAAAATAATTATGTAGCATTCTTTATTTTATTTTAAAAATAAAATAGCGTTAAATGATCATTTGATAAAAATCACATGAGGATACTGTAAGGTTGAAACCAAAGTAGCAGATTCAACTAAACTATGGATTTTTAAAGTTTATATATATATATATATATATATATATGAATATGAATGTACACACACACACACACATATATGCATTTACATGCATATATATATATATATATATATATATATATATGCATTGCATATATAAAGCAGCAATTTCTAAAGATGTGATGCATTTCTATTTATTAATCCAACAGATTTTTATTACTTAAAAGTTATTTTTAGTGGATACCCATATTTGAGTAGAAAAATTTACTAAACAGTATATTTATTCATTTTAGTCTACCAGCCAGAATATTTGAGAAATCTTATTAAAGAAAAATGCACAATCCGGCAGGATTCAAACCTGCAGGAGAAACCGTAATTAAATTTGACATGTATTAGACTGTCTTGGCCATGATTTTTTCTGTCAATGATCAAACAAAGTTGTATAGTGCATTATAAACACAGATCTTTCTCAGTCTCTTAAAACATTCATGTCTCTTCAGTTTTGTATCCTAAAGTAAACAAAGTAATTTTTAAAGAAGTGATGGATTTTTATTTATTAATCTGACAGATTTTATTACTTAAAAGTAATAAAACACAAACATATACACATATATATGTATACATACACACACACAGTTCGATTTTTAACTTTGTGCATGTGTGTTTGTTTTTGATTTTTGTCAACTGTGCAATATAGTAGGGTCAGTTGGGTACCATCTGTGAGAAAAAGAAAACCATAATTCAGTCCTGCAGAAATTTGGAAATGGCATGCAGTACTGCTTGACATTTGAGCTGAAAGCTTCAGTACAAACATTTCAGAGTGTTTTCATGTCAATCTGAGGATAGTGCAGAGGATTCAAAAAGAGGTTGAGGAGTCTGATGGTGATCTGATGTCACATCCTATATATATATATATATATATATATGTAAAAATCCATGGCTAAGTAATCCAAGTAGATCTTGTTAATATAAAATATTAAAAATGATCCACAAAAGAGAGCTCAAAATATTTAGTATAGAGAATACTAGCAGCATGGCCGGCATTGCCTGTGCTTGATTCAAAAATCGTACAAAACATACAGCAATCGCTATCACTTGACTTAAAATATTTTTGCCTTTAAAGGAATGCCCTTTGCCGTGCTGATGTTGCTACATGCCTTACTTCTTGCCTATCTCACACTGCAAATTTTTTCTAAGTTCTATACTAAACATTAAATCTGTTATGAAAAAAGAAGTAAACAAAATGAACACAAAACAATCAGCTTTAAAAAAAGACTCTGGAAAAACCAAATGAAAAAAGAATGTTAACAACAAATACTTTTTCACACCCAACCCGGTTCTGCGGAATCAGAATCAATGTTGGGTTTAAGCAAGCAAATGAGCCAATTGGAGTAAAGTGCCATGCAGATTTAAATTTTCCCACCTGTGATGAATGCAGCTATCGATTTTTTTTTGCATGTTAGCATGCTTTATTAACATTTGTGTCAGTCAGCTGTTGGCTCTCACGCTGGCCAATAGAATCTTCCTGCCTATTCATGGCAGCCAGCTATTGGCTCTCACTCTGGCCAGTACAAAATGGCAGCAAACTACATGAAAACTGCCGTAGAAGCATGAAAAAATCGATTATTTCCACTATCGATGGGAATTGGGAAATGCAAAGATGGTTTTGGCCTTCCTGCTAACTTGGAGCATGTGCATGTAAATTTTGGTGCAAATCCATTGAAAATTGCAGCCATGCATTTGTTACACACACACACACATCCTGCCTTTTATATATAGAGATAAGTGAATTACAAAAAATGAAACCCAAATTACCCCAATTCAGATAGCCATTTCATCCCCCTCAGGAGATATTCCCTGGGACTTGTCAATGCAAACAGATTTGTTAAAGAAATTTGTTTGCATTGTTAAGTCCCAGGGAATATCTCCTGGGGCGATAAAATGGCCATTGTATGATTTTATATATATATATATATATATATATATATATATATATATATATAAAATTGTATGATTGGGCAATCTCTCTTCATTAAATCAATCAAATTTCATTAAAAACAATTAAGAAGGTAATGTGGTGAATTTTTTTTTAATTTTTCATTTTATATAGAAATATTCCAAATGTTTTATTTGCCCAAGCGCTTTCGGCTATACTTTTACCCATTATCAAGGATGATTTTATTTTTACTTTTAACTGAATGTACATATTGTTTTATGTGTGTATCTAGAATTATAGGAATGTTTTATTTTCCAAACCCAGTCAATACATTGTGGCTGTGTTCATAGCCATTATTGAGTGTTGACTTTTTCTTTTTTATTAATAATGCTTCCATTATTTTTAGGCTTTTTGTACATGTGGATAAGGCTATTATATATGTATTATCAGTGAGTATATTGCAGACAGAGTTTAGTAGGTTTCCATATGTATTTAAATACGACCTAATTGGGTTAGGGTTAGAGCGATATAACATGAGTCTTCTTGTTAGACATGTTGTAGCATATCCAGTATAATTATTTATGAACTTCAATTGATCGAGAACACTGTCTAATATGAAAAATTAAATAAAAAAGTTAACCACAGTACCTTGTCACTCGTTTTTAATAAAATTTGAATATATATATATATATATATATATATATATATATATATGTGTGTGTGTGTGTTTCATCTTAATAAATTCCATTCTATGTTAATAAGAATTACATTCTTTAAGTCAGAATTATAATCATATCTATTACAATGCATAACTAATGCACTGAGTGCACATATATATGCATGTGTTTGCTTTTAGTTATCATGAAGGACAAGTTTCTACTTTCTCCTGGCCGTCTCTGCTAATCTTACAAAGAATTCATACCATCAGGAATAACATTTGAGAAATGTCTGGTACTTTTGCCACTTCTTTTATTCAAACTCACAGAGAATGGCACTAAAGTTGGACAGAGTTGACATGAGTAAAAAAAATAAAAAAAATGAAAATAAAAGAAAGCTGAACAACGAATACTGTGAAAAAATAAAGAAGGAAAAGAAAAAATACATTTAAAAAGTTAAAACTGAAAAAAAAAAAACAACTTTTCATTTTTGCAAGAAGATAAAATAAAAAAGAAAGAAAGAAGAAATTCTTGGAAGAAAAAGAAAAGAAAGCAGTAAAAAGGAAAAAAAGAATGGTGAAATTCTATTAAAGCAGCAAAAGGAAAAGTTCAAATTAAAAAAATTAAAAAAAGGCAGAAAAATACTGAATTTAAAGAATAAAAAAAACAGACAGAAAAGAAAAAATAGAAATATTGTAACACTACGAAAGAAAAATGATAGAAAGGAAAAAAATTTTGAATAATATCTCTTTCTTCTTCTCTGAGTTGATAAAATGTAATTTCTAATTCCAAAGCATGTACTAAGAGGAACACAATCACATCTATTCCCAGATATCAATGGTGTGCCAAAAAACAAGGTCTAAGGAATTGGACAATTTTTCTCCTTTTACCCTGTGTTTGGTATTAATATTAAAAAGAAAAAGCCCATGTATTACATTTAGCCTAAATGAAAACATGAATAAATGATATCTTATTTCTACTGCTATTATCTTCACAACTCTCAGTCTGCCATTTTATAATTATTGACTAGCAGCATGAATCTGAAATAGACAAAAAGCCTCCAGCAAGATTTTAATTCATATTCTTTATTCTCTCTGCTTCAGCTAAGAAATTCAAATAATATTATGCCTAAAAATGATAGTGACTGAAGTATGGAGGGACAATAAGGAAAAAAAAAATAGAGATTATAGATTTGTCATATCCTGTCAGAAATCCAAGTCTTTAACTTAAACGAAAGAGCTCACTTCAATATTCACAGCTCATGTGACAAAAACAGATCTTAGTTTTGTCCAGCACTATGCACTCACTTCTGGAATACTACTAATAAATACCAAGAGTGAGAAGTAAATAATGAACATCAGTTATACATTAAGAGAAATGCTGAAGATACAGTGTATACCTTGCCGTCCTCACTTAGCTTCCCATGACATTCATTTTCATCATGGTTGTTTTAAATATCACACACTGTAATAGCAATAAGTTTGTTAGGAAAGAAAATATGGTGACTAAACTATCAATGTTTCTTTTCATATATAATTACATGTTTTGTTTTTTTTAATCATTTTACTCCAAGCAAGGGGTTAGAGAAAGTGAAAGAAACATTACTGAGGAATAAAAGAGTAGGATTCAAGGAGACAGAAAATGATGATTGGTGTTTGTTTTGAAGATCATAATTGAGAGGAAAACAAAAAAGCCAGAAGAGAGTTCTACAAGCAAGAAGTGCAAGAGAAGAAACTGTTAGCATAGAATCTCAGGATTACATCTAGCAACCTAAACAGAAAAATGATGAAATCTAGCTGCTATAACCTATGCCATTTCATCCCTCCACCTACATATTCCATCATTAAAATTATTATATATCCTGAAGAAGACCTTTTGAATGACAAAACATATAAAATGGACACATGGTTCAGTCAATAAAAGTATTGGTTGAAGTAATCCAGTGACTTGGTCCCAAAAGTTGTGAGTTCAATATCTGGCCACAGCAGAGGTGAAGAAAAAACTCGGAGAGTTGAATTACTAAAGGGAATTCACTGAAACTGAGATATCCAGAAAAGGTATGGTACGTGGAACTACAACAGTCTACCCTAGTTTACTAAATAAAGTGTTTGGCTCAAAATTCCAACATATATGACCTGAAGATGGCCAGAGTATAATGGCAGAAATGTGAATATGACAAAGAAGACAACAATGTAAAAAGTGTAAATGATTACAATACCTCATCTCAAAAATATGCACAGATATAAAATGGAATTTTTATTGATTTATCATTCAGTTACTCCTCAATAGTCTGAAATATAAAGTTTATATCAGATGTAGAATCTAATATGGATGGCATCATATAACTAGAAGGGAAAATAATGATATAATGAAGTTGTTAACTTTCCACACTAACTTAAACAAAAGATTTGAAAGAAAACTCATACCACTACTAGAAAGAGCATTAACCTTTACCATGCTGCAGGTGAAAATTGTTGCTGTAAAATTCTCTCCCTTTGCTACTCTAGGCACATTCTGTTGCCTTGAGATGGTTGCTGTAAATAAACACTTGTCAACTGCTATTCCCAGTATTTTAAGCTGGAAATCGCCTGCATTAGAACAAGGTTAAACTTTGTTTTCCAATGCCATTTTGAATTCTTCTACTCTATACCAGGTGTAAAACTGATTAAACTCACATTAATTTGCAATTTTTTGTAAACAAAAATGGCTGCGTCAATATCCAACAATGCCTTTATTCAGGAGTTTTTCTTTGATTAGGACCCAATGATGATTTGAAGGTTTTACATGAGTGGATATTAACAGTGAAGTGTACAAAAATTAAAATCTCTATGCACAATGCAAAGTTAGTTATAACAATTTTAAAACAGTAGGTGTTTGTGTTTTTGCATCCTAATAAAAATGCAGTGGCAGTGGAAACAATTCTAGAAAGAAATTAGCATGGTAAAGGTTAATAGTGGGCTTGAGAAATAGAAATTTCCTGAAAAACTGCTTGAAGTAAAATATTTTTTTTATAAATTTCAACCAACAGTAATGTTCAGTCAATGAATGTCAAATGTTTCCTGTATGGAAATGGTTATCTCACTATTATCATCACTCATATTTTCTACTATTAAGCTGATAAGACAAAAACAATAATTGAAAAAGACATTAAAAAGCAAGAGAAATAAAATGAAAGAAATTCTTGAATAAAATTTAGAAACTTGATAATCCTTGAAAATGATTTATATAAAAAACTTAAGTAGTATTATTCTACTTGTATGTGAATCATGGCTCTCTACAACTTCCTATCTTTTATAGCACTTAAAAATATTTGCAGTTCTACTATCCCTCCCAGTCCGTGTTCTGCCATCCATTTTCACAAGCACATTAACTAGGTTATTTGATGTGAGTGTCACATTCACCAAGCCCTCTTCCTTGTTTTGCATTCCAGAAATTTTAACTGTCACTTTCTGATCCTATGTTTCCTTTTTGTTTTTACTTTCCTTAAAGCTTCCTTCACTGTCACATGTTCCATTAATGGTATTCTCTGCATCCCTCTGTAAAATTACATGATTGATATTATATTGCAGAGCAGAAACTCTCTTCTTTCAACATTTTTCAGTCTTTTAAGATTTTGGAAGCAAAGTATTAAGAAAACAGGAATTAATAGATAATTAAATAATAGATTTTGATTTGATTAATGGCATATCAACATCTTATGGGTCATTTAATGCCAAAATTTAATTTTCTTGGGAGCTTTGAAGTAATAAAAATATGATATATGTTATTCTGCTTTCACAATACAATAAATAGTAGATGATACTCAGCTTTTGTGCGTATATATGTTTGTGAGAACATGATTACTAGAGGAGGTGATATGCGTCTTTTATATTGTAGTTGAAGTTTTATTTTGGAATACTGTAGGATGTGATATATCAAAGAATTCTTTCATGTTCATTGTTTCTTGGAATGATTTTGTTTGGCAGCATATCAACCTCTATGGGTTATTTAATGCCAAAATCTATAGATTTTGGCCATAATTCTATGCTCCTACTACACATGTTTAGTACATAATTTCATACTTTCAGAGTAAAGGCATGTTTTTCAGATATATATTTTGTAGATCATAAAATGTGTTGTTGTTTACTATAAAAATTTATTTTTATATTTTTTAGCATTGCATTGTCATTTTCCTATAAAAATGTATTTTTGTCATTTTATTATAAAAATGACCAGTTTATTTTCCCCTAGCTGGGACCCTAACTGGTGCTATCACTCTGGGTCAGGGTAGACTTGGGAACAACAGCAATTAGGAGGTGGTTCTACACTCCTCAAAACCTTGAATTTCATAATGAGCAGCCTTGCTGCTAGATGTAGTTTATCATCATACCCAGGATGATAAATAATAGATAATTAAATAACAGAAAATATAATGTAGACAATGAGATTCTTATATTCTTCATGATGAATATATTAATAATATTAAATTTATAATAATAATAATAATAATATTATCATCAATGTGGGAAGTGCTTTAATACATGATAGAAAATCTGACACCAAAATCCCAAATGGCATTGGAATAGCAAAATAAGCAAATTCAAAAGATAAACAAAGTGTTAAGTAACAAAAGAAAAATTCCTTAGAAACAAAGAGTGCGAAATAATAATCTCAATCCTCATATATGGCAGTGAATGTTAAACAATTTCTTTGCAGATGTAGAAGAGACTTGAGATGTAGTTCTACAGAAGGATACTGACAATACTATAGATGGTGCATGTAAGCAATAGGATAGTTTGAATAAAAATGGAAACACCAAAGACAATTATATTTAGAAAAAGAAAGATTAAATTTATTGTATATATAATGAGAAAGAAGGTCTTGTAAAATCTGACACCCACAATACATACTGGAAGCAAGAGAGAGAAGAAAAAAAGTGAGCACCCTACCTAACAACCTTGTGTAAACAGATAACAAATCAGTGATTGGGAAGGAATAGTAAAAATAAAAACATTAAGAGCTACAAAGGACAGAAAGTTAGGGAGAGCCATGATTGCTCATGTCCTAAAGGGCATAGTACATAGATAAAGAAGAATATTAGAGGAAAAACAGATCAAAAAACTGAAGCATTCTCTATCCTCTATAAAGTGGCAAAATGTAATCTTGTTATCACTAATTATTCGCTCAATCTATTCACACTTTTAGTTTCAATAATCATTGTATTAATGATATTAATACAATGATTATCATATTATATCATATAATATTTGGGGTGCTTTTTAAATAGCACAGAAGAATTGAGAAATTTGAATCAGAGAACAAGCAAATTATTGATGATATGTAAAGCCTTGGATTCTAGAGATGACACTCACATAGTATATTGGAAAAGGGAGTAAGAGAAAGTTGTTAATTATTAACAGTTAACTTTGCTTTCAAGAAAATGTAAATCTGCAGAAGTTAATAAAAGGTTAATTATGACAGAAGAACAAATAAAGTGACTAAAAATAAAAAGAAAAAAGAGTAAAGAATGGAAAGAAAAACAATTGCATGTCATATGTCAAAAAATAAAAGAAATTCAAATTACATCAATATAGTAAGGGAAAGGAGAATTGAAGAGGAAAACAGAATTCCTGTTAATCCCAGAATAATTCTTTAGGGATGAATTAAGGTCAAGGTAGACTAGTAAATGTAAGCAATATAAAAGTATGAATAAAGCTGTCAATTTTATGAGAAATAAATTTAGTTTAGAAACATAAAAATGGACATGGAGTAGGAAGAATGATCCACCTGGAATTGTGCAAATGGCGAAGATTTGAAAAGGCAATAAATGCATATGTATGTATATGTATGTATATACACACACACACACACACACACACACACACAAAAAGTGAAGTTGGTTCTGCACAAAGTCTTCACCACTATAATCAAATCATGTGTGCTGGTGTCTGGCTTTTATTTCCTAGGAACTGAGCTGCTTGACCCTCATACGTCAAATACAATAAGACAGTCCACCATATATATATATATATATATATATATATATATATATATAAACAACCAGGGATCTGTCTAGGGACACCAATTTATAATCATTACCCAGAGCTTCATGCCAATCATAATCTTCAGACAATTATCGTAATCATCTGAAGATTGCAGTTGATACCAAAGTTCAGTAATAGTTGCAGATCAATGTCTTTAGATGGATTCTTGTTCGTTGTTATTGTGCTAGCTTAATTTGGCTTCTCATTTCAGCTTTCTTTATTCTATAGGAAATGAGCACCATTTGTTTAGGCAGGAGTCTATTTTTGCATCTTGCAGGCTTTGCATCATTGGGGTTTGTTTTTGGTATTTTCCCTTCATATTTTTTTGTTATATATATATATATATATATATATATATATATATATATAGTGTGTGTGTGTGTGTGAAAGGAAGTGCTTGAAAGCTCTTGACCAAACCAATTTGATGATTGGCTATTTAGTAAAATTTGGTTGCAGAAGTGAGTTGGGCTAACAAATCTTGAGCACTTATTTATGTGTGTGTGTGTGTGTACACACACACTATTTACATTGTTCAGACTGTTGTTTTCATATTTATTGTCATATTCACAATATTTTGGCCATTGAACATTCTGGCCTTCATCAGGTGACATATGTTGGAATTTTCAAACTGAAATTAGGCAAAGTGGGTAGATTGTTCTAGTTCAATGTGCCATGCCTTTTCTGGATGTTTCAGTTAATTCCCTTCAGTAATTCAACTCTACAAGTTTTTTGTTCACCTCTGCTGTGGCCAAGTATTGAACTCATAGCTCTTTGGATTACTTCAATCAATACTTTTATCCACATGGCCCAGTGTATAAATACTTCTCTTGTTTTCAGGGCACACTTGGCTGCTAGGGCAGCTAGCCAATCCCTGTTGTAGTTTCCTGCTCAGACACATTTGTGTTTATTCAACAAGCATAGAGCCCACCTGTGGTTCATACAGCAACTATGTTGAGCAGACCTTAGTTACAGTTTCTTGGAAAGAGAGGGCACATAATCTATCATGATCATCAGTGTACAACCTCCATATCCCATCACCCAGGCATTTTCTCTGAAGAGTTCACTATTAAAGGACTAAATTTTGTCCAGACAGGGTGCTACCTTTATCTTGTGAGATAAATGGATGCCTACATGCACAAGCTGTCCCAGAGAATAATTCTTTGGGTTTTGGGTTGATAAAATTGAAATGGATCACCCAATCCAGGCTAGAAAATGTATTGAACTACTGCAGAGGACAAAGAAGTCCAGAGTTGCATGCATTTTTTGCAACAGTCACTGTAACACTAGAGAAAATGGTTTACCTCCAGAATGAAAACTGACTCAGACATGTTTTGCATGTAAACTATACCAAAATGAAAAATGGCAGCTTTGCAGGTCACACATTTAAAACTGATAGATCTCAAAGTCAGACATACTCTTACAAGAGTCTGTTTTTACATACCATATATTTTTTCATATAAGGCAACCTTTAGATAAGATGAGGTTAAAAAAGTATAGCAATTCATGAATTTATCCTATACCTGTAGTATAAGACGACTACTTATTGATTATATGAAGATGATGTCATTGGAAATGTTGTTACTTACTGCATCCTTAGAAATTCAAAATAAATGAAATAACAAAACCTATTCTATATCATGTTTTCCCTACAGATGTCCCCTAAAAGGGAAACCATTGTTTTATTTATGTTTCATCACATGATCTCTTATGAATACTGATTCTTCTTCTTCCTCTTCTTTTCCTATATCTAAACAGTTACAAACAGCCTGGTGTACTAATGGCCATTTACTTATACTTCATTGACAATCAGAAAATACTGTTAATAATAGTATAATATATATTAGTACTCTATGATTACATTTTCTCAACTGTGCTTGCTTGAATACAAATTGATTTCATTGGTAAGGAATTATTCTTCAAATAGGCAATTTATTATTTAGCTATGCCAGTACTATATAAGATAGAAATGGTTTTATTACTTTTAACAGTTTATTTGATAATGTAAATCTTTTCATGTAGATTATTGGTGATCCATCTGAAGCTGAGGTTAGCCTAATGACTAACATCAATCAAAATTTAAGGTTTCTTTTTTTTTTAAATTGTAGTATCAGACGACTCCCAATTTTTAAGGGCAATTTTGGAGATTTAATGGTATGCAAATTTAGGCTGTCAATGAAGATATAAAAAAGTGCATAATGAGGGATAGGCAGAACAGTGATTGCTGTAGCAAACAGGAGACACGTTGTGGTCAGTGGATTAGTTAACTTAAGGAAACAGATTACGAGAATTGATTACAAGCCAGAAGAAATATCAATTTAACAAATTTGTACAGTAAACAAACTTTCATTGTAAACAAGAAGATTTGTTTTATAGTAGATTAAAACTGAAATCAAATGAAAAGCTAACAAAATATTACCAGAAGTTGTAGAATATGCAGAAAATTTACTCTCCAATTCCATCTCCAGACACAAACTTACTCTCCAATTCCATCTCCAGACACAAACTTACTCTCCAATTCCATCTCCAGTCACAAACTTACTCTCCAATTCCATCTCCAGACACAAACTTACTCTCCAATTCCATCTCCAGGCACAAACTTACTCTTCAATTCCATCTCCAGGCACAAACTTACTCTCCAATTCCATCTCCAGACACAAACTTACTCTCCAATTCCATCTCGGCACAACATGGATTTTTATTCTATGTTTTTGTAAAAGATTTATTAGATAAATTGCTAATTTCATTTATCCTAAATGTAATTTTTTTTGATAAATATTATGTTTTTATGGTTTGTTTGATGGATTTTTAATATCTTTTTGATAAAAATGAAATTTGAAATGATACTAAATAAAGAAATAATATATTTTATTAGATGGGAAAGTTAATATGATAATTTTCGTTTTTTTTTTTTAAATTTCTAATATTTGATCATTTGATCATATTTTGAGATGTTGGTTATGCTGAGAATTTTTCAATATTTTCCTCACATATGCTGAACAGACATTCAAATTTTAGCGCTACTATAAGTAAATTTGATCAACAGTTTAAATCATATCGCCATATACAAGGAAATAAAGCCACTAAGACACAAGGGTTTACTGAGTGTAGAAGAACAAGAAAAAAAAGAGAGAAACATTAGGGAGTGAGAAGAATAGAAGATTAATCAAGACAGCAGATAGGGATTGACATTGCATTAAAATTTTTAAAGATCAAAGTTGATTGGAAAGCATGAAGCTGGAAGAAAGTTCCAAAAATGAGAAGTATGAGACAAGAAAGTGTTAGCATAGAACTTACGGTTGCATGTAGCTAGTTCACCTGCGAATTGATGAGACATTGCCAACAATCACTGCACTTAAATTCATAAAGTATAGGTACCATAGACAAAAGTCCATTACCATCAAAATATTTATAGAAGAGGCACAGGAAAGCTACATTACGGCTGTGAGAAAGTGATTGAAGCTGAGACACCAGGTCAGGACCAACAATATTGCTGATTCTTTTTTGGATTTTATCAAGAACCTCTAAATATATAGCATGGGACAATGAACCAGACTAGGCAGCAATATTCAAAACAAGGATGAATGGTAGACTTATAAATGTTGATTCAAATTTCTATTAAACTATATCCACTAACGAGAAGAGAAAATAATGATATAATTATGCTGTTAACTTGCCACATGACCAAAAATAAAGAGATTGAAGGAAACTCACATCAGCACTAGAAAGAGTTTTATAACAGTAGACTTGAGAAGTTTAATTTCCTGAAAAAAACTGTTCTAAGATTTTAGATATTTTAATTGACAGTAATGTTGTTAGGTCAATGAATGCCAAATGTTTCCTGCATGGAAATGACTAAACTCACCATTATAATTAACTCATAAAAAATAAAATTAGAAAAAAGATTAAAAAAAACTTGTTCAAGTCAATTTTTTTATTATGTAATGTCTACTGAATGAAAGTTAAATAAAATTCAACATTTTACAAAATATTTAGTGTCAACAAATATTTATATTTATGTAAATTCAGAGTCTGTCTATATTTCTGAGATGAGGTATTATGTACAGTATTTACATTATGCGGACCATTGTCCTCATCTTTGTCGCCATATTTGTCACAACGTTTCGGCCGTTGTACGCTCCGGCCTTCTTCAGGGGGTTGGAATTTCAAACTGAACCCTTTATTTCGATCCCTGGGGTAGACTGTTCTAGTTCCACGTGCCATGTTTGATGGATGTCAGTTATCAGTTATCTCCTGCTAATTTTCACTCTGAAAGTTCTCCACTGCCTTAACCGGGTATTGAACTCACACTCTTTGGGCCTGTCACTGGATCTAACCAACGCCTTTATCCACTGTGCCATGTGTCCTTATGTAAATTCATTAATTAGTTCAGAGACTAATGTGGAAAAAAATTCACACAACAAAACTAAGTTTTCTTGCATAATCTTCTGCACTTAATTCAATGATGAATAGTGATAATACAGACCAAACATTATACAATGGAAATTTCAGATCAAAATTTAGCTAATAGGTCAAGCAAAAAAATTTATTGATCCACTCTTGTAAAAAGCAATCATATATTGAAAGATAATTTATGAGAATTAAGTTATTAATACCAGACTTTTGTATGTCTATTTCAGCAAAGTCTTTTCACATCACTGCTAAGTAGTACAATCTATTTTGAATTTTAATGATCCTAACATTTCCCATTAAAATCCAGTTTTACTGATTTTGTTTGAAAGAGTTTGATGACATTTATTTGGGACTTACAAAGTAAGAAATTATTTTGTAATGTTTCAATGATTAAATGATCAATAAAAGTGGTCATGGTTCATTAAATTCTACAGAACTGAGGCTTCTTGTTGGTCTCACATTTTTAATATTACTTTATTATGACGTCACACTGAGAGGAATGAATAGAGATCAATTTAGAGTAAGCTGCTACACCAATTGACCTTCCTTCTCAGGTGCAAGCAGCTGACAGCATAAAAAAAAAAAAAAAAAAAACCCAAATAATTTCATCATCTTGTCTTCCTCACAATGAGGAAATTGGACTCAAAGAAACATTGTATAAAAATCACATTTAGTCTCAGAAATTCTGAGATATTTCATTGACTAACCACACCAGAAATAACTGATGGTTTACATGAGAGATCAAGTGACAGCAACTCTCCTCAGTATTTTGGCTGTTTTCAGTAAAGTTCATACTTTGGATGCTTTTGATTCTCCCTTGGATTTTCAAAGTTTTTGCTTTGTTCTGTGGGGCCAGTCCACCCATCCCAAGAATGTTGTCAACTTCAAGTTTCACAATTTCTTTTTAGTTCACTTAAAAGATTTAGATATTTGTTGGATCAATGAAATCAACAATTTGAAAAGTTTTCTAATCTTTTTAAAAACAGCATGAGCAATAATTGAGCAGTATTAAAAGCAAGAACTAGACAAGATATCCCGAGCTATTGGCAGAGGAATGCAGTCTACTGCCCTAGATTAAATAATGGGTTTAGTTTGGAATTCTCTACAAATTTTACCAAGATCTACATACACTTGATAAAGAAAGATTCACACAATAGTTGAAATGTTGTGATGACAACAACAAAGGTGAAGACAATAGTTCACATTTAAATAGTATAAATTATTTCTAATCTTTTAATCTGTTAAATAGATTTGATTTGGCCAGGCCTGGACTGGATGAGCTGTTTGGTCCCAAATAATTCAGAGATTCCTAACTACTTTTTACTGTATGTCCCTGTCAAAGCTACATTCATCTTGGTCTTACTTCATTCAATATATTTTGAAAGATAACTAATTAGTCACTCATTTTTATGAATCCCTGTTAGTATGCACTCTGGTTCATAAGTAGGAGTCCTTGACTTACAAGCAAATAAGATATCAATTCAGTAATGGAGTGAATAACTGCAGAGGGCAAAGAGGCCCAGTGTTTCAATGCATTTTTTGCAACAGTTAAGAACAAAGATCACTTACCCTAAAGTTACAAACAGTTGGTAGCACTCCATATAAAGAGAAAATAATGAAAAAGGTTAAAGTGACTTGTTTTTAAAACAGGTCCTCTACACCAATTGGCTGGTTCTGTGACCAATCAGTAGTAGTTTAAGGTAATGCAGGGATTGACTGGTTCTTTGGACAATCAGTCACAGCTTGAGTCAATAAAAATCCCAAGATGAAAATGGAGGGAGGAGTCGTATTGATGACAGTTGTGCTGTTGGCACATTGTCCAGAGTATGAGAATTTTCAACAGTGAAGTTTTTTTGTTCTACAAGCAAGTTGTTCTCTGAGGATTTTCGATATCTTGGATAGGCAGGTTATGGGTTTATAATTTATTGTAGATTTTCTTTTTTGGATATTGTATAGGTCATAGCAATTCTGCTATTTATCACATTTGCTTCCATGCTCGTCAAGCATATATGGCTGTAAATTTCTTGAACTGGAACCAGAACTCATTAATTCCATCAGAGCTTGGCACCTTCCATCTTTTCTGGTGAGAATCTGTCTTCATTTTTCTATATTTACTTATGTTTTTTTTTTGTTTTCCCTTTTCTTTTTTAAATCTCTCTCAATAATGGTGAGCAACTAGACTGTCTTCTTATACCAAAGTTTCTGGTTTCTATATTACCTGCTGTGCTTCTTCCATTTTAATTTAATTGCCTGTAGAATCCATTTTCATTGCTTTGGAATATTCTGTTATTATTATTTAATGGAACTTAGGCAGCTTGGAAAATCCAAGTTTGAAATTCTGAAAGGAGCAATTACAAATATTCCACAAGTTATTTGGATTTTTATTTAATGTCCTTGAATTTTTTGCAGTATGCTGACATATGCAGAAATCCTCACATTATTTAATATTGTTGACGCTATCACTAACATTTTTTGCCAAGATAGATGTGTATTAATTTTAATCATTGTTTTTAAAATAGTAGGAGTATTTTCTAGGTTAAATAATAAAACTTTTAGTTTTTCCAAAATAATGAATGAAAATCTGTTGTACCTTAGCACCCTATTAAAACCAACTGTACTTTGTCCTACCTTAGCTGTTCACACATCTCCCTATGGTTTGGTTCCGATCAGTCAATGTATGCCATGGCTATTTTAGAGGTGGGGAGGTGATGGATGGATGGATTAACTGAAGTTACAGAATTTTATATATAGACAATGTTTCAGCTATTGTGATATTTGACCATCAGTTTTTGTTTTTTGGGGTTGTTTTTTTATATTTCTATAGGTGATATGGTTTAATATAAAAAAATTCTTACAGGGGATCCTTCAGAATGATTTCATCCTTTACACACACATTTTGTTTTTCAGAAAAAACAACTGATACATTATTAAGAATCAAATATGAAATTACTCAAATGCAACAAGTTACACTTCTTAGTCAACACTATAATCACTCTTATCAATGACAAAAACTGACTAAAGAAAAAATTCTTTTATTCCTTGTAAAAGGAATCTGTGATTGTGGGTGAAGAAAAAGTTGATAGTGTTGAATCAATCCCTTTTTAATTTTAAAAGTTTTGTCATTAAAAAAAAAAAACGTTTCCATAATCTGATAAGTTAAAACTGGGAGAAGAAAAAAAAAAAATATTGAGGTTGATACTCCTACTAAAACAACTTGATCTTCTCCTGCATTTATTTTACTCTCGTTCTGATGATTGACATTTTTTGCTAGGTACCTCCACTAATTTGCTGAAAAAACAACATAACATGATGAAAAAAGACCCTAAACTTAATAAAAACAAAAATAAGAGTGATGACTATAGTAAATTGAAAGTCAATATTCCTAAAACTAGATTATGGAGAATATTTTTCAACATTTTTAGCATTACTAAGTACTTAAAAAATAAATAAAAAAGGCACTCACCCATTATTTTCTTAAATTATGTTTTACAGATAAAGTCTCCATAGAAGAACAATCAATCTGTTAACCCTTGTCATCACTCATCAATCACTTGACTACTGTTTAGTTTAAAAAATAATTTCTGCAGTATTTTATACTTAAAGTAAATAATATTTGTTTCAAACCAGATTAATTATACTTTAAATCAGATAATATTCTTCAAATAAAGTTTCAGAAAGTATATTTTATTTGGGGGAGATTTTTTAATAAAGAGAATTACACTGAAGTGGAAGACAACAAAAAAAAAAGAAAATTAATTCCAATCAATATAATTTCTGCTTGAAATACAACAGAGTATTTTGCTTAGTGGAAATAGTAAATTTAATTCTTTAGCTTTCAATCAAATCTAAAATGAAAGCTTCAAGAAAGATTTTTCATTTTTAAAAAATCATATTAAACCTGACATATTGGGAATTAGGGAATTGGGAATTACTTTCTGTAAAATAAATTGGCTAGTTTTGTGTAAAACTACATTTGTTCTTGACAAAATCACTTATGTATGTTTTACACTGTACTATGAGATCAGAGAAAATAAAATCTGTTATCACAAATGGCTTGTTGTGACTTCATAGGATCTTAAACTTTGGATTAAATCAGTAGTTCCTAAACGGCATGGTGCACCTCATAAGTGAAGTGGAATGATTGAAAGACAATGAAAGAATTACAAACAGTTTAAAAAAATTCATATGCCAAAAATAAATATGATTTCAAAATGTAAAATATTATTATGGATTATTTGTAATTGCATGCGTGAGTCCCAGTATAAATAGTTATAAATAATTATTAACCGACTTCATTATTGTGATATTTTTGCATTATATCAAGTATTAAGAATACAGTAACTAAGGTCTGCAAAATGGAGGAGAGAGAGTAATCAATGATAATGTTCTCCCCTCTCTGTTTTTTATATTAAAACATACTTTTTATTACATAAAATTTGGTGAGGCAGAAGCAAATTTTTATTCCAAAAATATGGCTCAGAGAAAAAAGGTTTGGGAACTACTGGATTAGATGTTGACATGTTCTTTTTTTTAATCAAAATCACTCCAAGCAAGGCAGTAATGCCATAAAAACACAAGGGGTTACAAGGGTGTTAAAGAATTAGGAAGAGAAACATTAATGATGAGCAGAAAGAGGAAGAGAGTAATCAGGTGAACAGTAGACAGTAAAGAAAGCCATGATATTATTTATCAGACTATATTAAAAAAAATTACAAGATTATTTATAACTTATTTGTTTGCATGAAATTATATATATATCTATTTATATATGTGTGTATATATAGAGAGAGAGAGAAAGAGAGAGAGGAGGAGGCATGGTGGAGTAGTGAATAGCAGCTTGGATGAGGAACCAGAGAGGCGAGTTTGAATTCCAGTCAAATCCATTACTTTCACTTATGTTCTAATACCCTTGAAAAAGGTATTAACCCTCTTCTTCTTCCTCCAGCTATGGGTAAATAGCAGGACAGACTGGGTTCTATAGCCTTGGATGGCAAATGGTCTAGGAGAAGGACAACTCTGAATTCAAAACCTGCGGAGGGTCATTTGAGGACTTGTGGCATGTAGTGTACCAGGTCTCTGTATTTGGCCCTTCAAAAAGTGTGGATGGTTCTGCACAAAGCCTTCACCACTATAATCAAATCATATGTGCTTGTGTCTAGGTTGTCGGCTCCTAAGCTGCTTGACCCTCATACATCAAACACAATGAGACAGTCCACCATATGTGTGTGTGTGTGTATATATATATACACACACACACAAACTTTATTCATTTGTTCGTCAATCTGTATATTGTTATTTATTCACTGAACCCATCAAAAATCTACAACTAATATTGTAATTTTTCTAAGGAATATATGAATAATACAGATGAGAAAACAAGTTGATTAATCAATCAGGATCATTAAAAGAGAAACAGATAAATTAAATAATAATAAGAAGAAAAAATTCATATTTATGTTAAAATAGTAATAATAATAAAATTTTATGTTTATATCTTTTTTGTTCATAATCCTAAATTTGCTCAGGAATAAATGATTTACCATATTTAATGACATATGAGACCTCAATAATTGAAATTTTATATTACAGTATTATAGAGATAGGTTATGTTTAGATATTTCAACTTAACATATGATACCCAAGAAATTTTATTTGAGTCATTTGTGCTATATTATCAGATATGTTAGTTTCATAATAGACTTTTTTATTGTTAATAATAACATACTCATTACAAACTGGATATTCGCTATGTAATGACAGATTTTATTCAACTTCTAAAAATACATTATCTACCAAGCAGCCTTATATATATATATATATTGAGAGAGAGAGGGGGGGAGTGCATGCAAATATTGTATGCTACAAACTGGAGAACAGGAATAGCAAGATGATGGGGTGCTGAAAAGTTCACAAGTTGAGCCACTTTCCAAAATCAGTAATTTCATTGACTATCAGAATAATACTTTTTGGAAAATGGGCAGAGCAAAGGACTTTTCAGCAACCCTCATTTAACATGAGTTCAAACCTCAATTTTAACTTCATGTATTCAATCTTGAACAGTGATCAAAAGCAACAATAGAAAAAAAAAAGAGAATTCACTGAAAATTAATATTGTAAATCACAGTCTTGATGTGTCTAAGGAAAAAAAAAAAACAGAAACAAAATTGAACAATAGGTGGGAGATGTTAACAGACAGACGGTCATTTCTGTCAAATTTTTGTCATTACCTTTATGCATTATTTAATTTCATCCTTAAAATGTAGACATTTTGAAGTTCAATCAAAATACAAATGAAAATTAAATGGGACTAACATTTTATTCTCTCCTCATCAGAAGAGTAAAGACAATTTGCTTTTCTTGCCAATTCTACAAAAATAAAACATATTAGCAGATTTTAAATGTTAAAAAATGAAAAAAGTCCATTGTCAGAATTTTCTGTTTTATAATAGGAAAGTATATTAAATATGATTTTACAAGCATTATCATATGATATATATGTGGGGGGGTGTATTCCATTCGGCAGTGATCCCTCTTTAATAAATTTCATTAAATATGGCTGACAAAATATTTCTCTTCTATGCCAACAAGGAAAAAAACAAACAAAAACTTAAAGCACTCTTCAATGAAATATATAAGTAGACACTGATGGCAAGACAAAGTGGTGACAGTTTATTTGATGCTGAAATGCAGCCTTCAAGCATGAGACAGACTGTTGTCACTAGGTGTTGACTTCAGTCTCCACTTTTATATTTACACATATGCTGTTCCTGATAGAGCACTTTTACCCTTAAATATACCTTACCTTAAAATTTGAAATATATACAGGGTGTATCAAAATTAGTTTTACAAACTTTGGTTGTGGCTTCATCACACCAAAATAAATACTAAAGTCAATATAAATATATGCCTGCAAATCCTTTGTTTTTGAGTTGTTTAAAGAAAGTTTATGGTAGATGGATGGTGCTGTGTTGCCATGTAGACGAGGTTACATTTGTCATTTGTGGTTACTCTGTCTTTAATGTTTAATGTGTATAGTATTGAGTTAGAAGAGAAGTGTTCCATTTAACAATAGCAGGATATTCATATTGTGAGCAAGCAGATACATTTTTACATAAGGCCACATGAAGGATAATGGATGTGAGGCTGCATGGCTGTATCAGATTGTGTTTCCAGACCAAAGACAGTTGAGTGATCCAATATTTGCAGCTGTTTTCATTGCATTGCTGAGACAGGCACCACCAACTATGGATCAAGGAAGACTGAGATCCACACCTATGCCTGATCACAAAGAACACATCCTATGGCTGTCAGAGATGATCCCGGTATCAACACATGTCAAGTGGCCCTAGCATGTTGCATATCTCATAGTACCATATGGAGGGTACTTCAAAAGCAGTTCCTGTATTTGTATCATTGTGTGCAGGGTTTTTATTTCGAACACACTTCCAGACCTGCTAGAGGATGTACCTCTGCTAATAGGAAGAAGCATGTGGTTTGTACATGATGGGGCTCTAGTACATTTTAGTTATATTGTTCGTAATGCACTGGCTGACATCTACCATATAGGACAGGTTTCATGGCCTGCATTTCCCCCAAACTCAATACTTTGGATTTTTATCTGTGGAGTCTTCTAAAACAATTGCTTTATGCAGCAAACATTAATAAGTCAGAGACATTTTATCAACATGTCATGGGGGCCTGTGAAACTAATCAACACCATGTGGGAATAATTAAAAGGGTCCGCCAGTCAATGATTTTGAACATTCTTTGAGTTGGTGACTTTACAACAATGACCTTTCCAACATATATTTATATAGATATTTTACTTTGTTTTGGTATCAGGAACCTGCCCACAAAATCTTTAAAAGTATTTTTGGATTGTATCTTGGAGTATACATTTAACAGCGTCTACTGCAAACTTTAAACTTAATAATTCAAAAATGAAGGATTTGTTTATCATCACTCGCCTTGATAAAGCCAAATGACGAAATACTTTCTGGTAGTCTATTTTATTCATATATATATATATATATAGTTGTGTAGTTGTTAAAACTTCTCAAAATCTGACCAAATGACTTTTTTTAAAAGAATCTTGGTCTGGCTGAGAACTTTATTGCACTTGCCTTCTCACTCTCTCTCTCTCACACACACACACACACACAAAATTCATGCATTCTCATCTTCAAAAATCTTTTAAAATTACAGTGCATAATGTCATTTGATTAATTTCATTATTTCCTAATTATTAAAGCACCATTATTATTTAATTTCCGGTATAATCAAGGGCAAAAAGAATAAAACAAAAATTTCTAAACATTTTTAAATTTTAAAAATTCAGTAAAATCTTGCATGTATTTAAAAAAAAATATTGCACGACCTTTTTGTCTTTTTATTTTTATATATAGCTTTCCTCTCTCTCTTTTTTTTTTTTGGGACAATTTCAGCCAGAATCTTTTTTTGTTTTGTTTTTACAAAAAATATCAAATTAATCTCAATTCTCAAGAGGAATATCTTTTAAAACTGATAAAACTTACTGACAATCAAGTGGCATTTCTCTGAAATTTTCTAAGTGAAGAGATTTATACATGAAAAAATATCTCGTCATCTTTTCCAAGCTCAAGAAATTAAATTCAGTCATCGATGCAGTAGGAATATTTTATTAAATTTCAATATTATTTGAATTTCCATTAGATATTTTGAAAATGCAGATTTATCAAACATTCAAATTCTCTTTCTATTGATTTTTCTTAGTTAAATATTTTTTAACAGTTAAAAATATTTTTCAAGCCCAAATATCTCCATTTCTATAAATTGGACTAAACTAATTTTCATATCAACATATAAGCAGATTTTTCTTTCTAACAATATAAAATTTACAAAAACTGATATCTAGATGCAATTTAAATGGATTCTTGATCATGAGTGTCAATTTCACAAATGTGCCTAAGAATATCTCCTTTAAATATATTATAGAATGATATTACAAATGTAATTTTCTGTTTGATTTGAATGAAGATAAGTTTTCATTACAAAGACCTCAACATAGTGACAGCATCCAAATGAATTAAAATATTCATTGATAAAAATGAACATAATGCATTCAAACCCATACAAGGAGTTAAAATGTCACAAATGTCCCTTTGGTCATCAACATTGTTTGTGTGGAAAGGGCAAATAATATTAATTTTCTTTGCATGTGCATTGCATAGGGTGTATCTCTTGATCTAGCAATTCCACTGCGATAGTCAAGAAAGCATGACAGAAACACAATTTACTGAGAATTCTTAGAAAAATTAATTCACAATGGCAGGTGCTGATGTTCTTGTACTGCTGCACTATTGAGAGTGTGCTGATGCCTGGCATCACTGTTTGGTATGCCAGCTACTTGGCTGCAGATAAGAGAGACCTCCAAAGACTAATAGATGTTGCTCGGAAAATAATCAGCAACTCCCCACTCTCCTTGGAGGTCATTTCCAATTCTCATTCTCACAGCAGAGCAGAAAACATAATGAAAGACATCATGCATCCTGGGTACCACTTGTTTGAACTGTTAACCTCAGGGTGATGTTTTAGTTCTATACGATAAAGAGCTTGAGAAACAGCTTTTATCTTTAGGCTCTGGGTAGAATGAACTCTGTTGCACAATGACAATTTTCAATGCATTTTAAATGTCATTACTTTCCTTCATTCAATGATGCACATGTTTTTTTTGGTTTTTGTGTGTGGGGGGGCTGCTGCACTTGGGGACTGCTGTTCAATTTCCTTGTGCATTGCGCAATGAAAAGAAGAATAACTAAATAAATAAAAAGGTCTCCTTTATCTGCTTTTCTCAAAATTCAACAAATCAAAATCTTTTATAGCATGATGATATAAAATGCTGACCAGTATTTCTTTTATCCCAACTCCTGCTGCTGCTGATTGCAAGCTTCAGATCTTATTTCAGAAATGTTCAGTAAGCAATGTGAATCAGAAGTTTACTTTTTACGTAGGCTTTACAGTTTTGACCAAAGTTCACAAAATGACAACTAGTGAACTGTGAGAAAAAGTAACTGAAATTAAGATGAAAGAAATACTAGTCAAAAAAGATCACATGGTTGAAGAAGAGGAGAAAATACCATACTTTAATCTCACAGTGGTAGGGACTGAAATGGAAAAAAATGCTCATCAGCATTTTATCAGTCTAGGATCTAACTTCCCAGCACAATGATGATATGTATGAGGTCAGTCCAGGAAGTATTTTACCAAGAACTGGTTGTGCAGCCTTCATGCAATCTGGTAACCAATCAGAGCAAGAAACAAATACTAGTGTTACTTTGTCATTAGCAAGACACTACTAAGTGAGTTTGTACAATGCATGACTGTTACATTCATCATGACAGCATACCTGTCTGTTCTTCACATATTTGTGTGGAGTTATTTGGGTAAAACATCACATCACCCAGGTCTGTCATATAAGGCTGCTGATGGTAATCCCTACAGAGTACTTTGCAGATTGTTTTGCAAAGCGAAAGGGATAAGTGCATGTCCTATAAAAGGGAAGTGTTTTGAGGTGTCATCACCTTGTGTAGGTTATTTTTTATGAATATTCAATGACTTGATGCTTTCTAGACTGATCTCATAAATAGTCTGAGTACATTTAGAGCAGTGATTCACAAATGCCATGCAGCAACATTCTAGTGTGCTGCAAAATACTGTCACAGCATACATATATATACAGAATGTGATATAAATAAATTGTCATCTAAATTATGCAAAAATGAAAATAACACTGAAATCTCATTTTAACAACTAAATTTACCAAAATTACACAAAAATATCTTGAAATACTAAAGAGTAAATTTATTAAAAATCACCATTGGTTTCAACAATGGCTACCAGACAATTTTGGAATCTCCTGCATCTCTTCTGGAAAGTCTCCTTGTTTAAGTTGGTGACTGTTGCCCTAATTCTTGCCTTGAGTTCATCTTTGGTATTACAAGGAGTTTTGTTGGTCTCAACTGCGTCCCACACATAATAACCAAGGGGGTTGCAGTCTGGGGAGTTAGGTGGCCATATGTAAGAGGTTATGTGGTCACAAAAAATTGTCTGACAGCCCTGACTGGACTCTCCTGCTTGTGTGGCATGGAGCAGAGTCTTGTTGCTAGACACAGGGTCTTCTAGCAGCCACCCTCTTGACCCAGCACAGCACAGCACTACCTCCCTCAAGGCACTTGATGTAGGCCTATGTGTTGAGTCTGAGGCCCTCACCAACAAATTCAAAAGTTATTTTCTCATCAGAATGATCAGAGTGAGTTTTCCGACAAAATCAAAACCAAACAATATGCATGTACCGCATTAAAAATATAAAATGGCAACAATTTATGCATCACACCCTGATTGTGTGTGTGGAAGTAGTAATGTTACAGCATTAGTATTTGAATAAATATTGAACATTTTTTAAATAATTCTTTTTACTATTGTTTGATTATGTTATTTTAAATATTTTGCTTTAATATTCATTTTTGAAAAGAATTTTTATTTTTTTAATTTAACTTTTAAAAACTTTCTTTTATTTGAATAAATGAATATTAACCTTTTTCAATATAACTGTATTCACCAGTCTTTGTTCAATCCAAAATTTTTATTTAAATGTATACCCTTTAAAAATTTTGCAAAGTTTCCTGTTGCTTAACCTTTAGCACTCTGCATTATTCACAGTATTACTTTCACTTCTACTGCATATTTTTTGAGGTACTTCCGTTGTTGATTTTAATAAAGATAATTTTTGCTGTTGCCATAGCAGGATATGAAAAGATAACCATGAAATTTAAATGCACTATTTTTCAGTAATAAGAATCACCTGCATTGGCAGGACAAACATTTTGCTTGATAAAAACAGTCGGCTTCAGAGCGTTAAATGCTAAAAAGGTTGAGAAACATTGGTTTAAAGGAATATTTCAGGTTTGACTGGATAAAAAAAAAAAAAATCAAAAAAAAATCACTAAACTTTTCACTCTAACAAAATTGCTATTTCTGATTTTCCTCTATCAACATGAATTTAGAATGTTTTTTATTTTCAAATCCATTAGAAACTAAAACATGATATTTGAAATTTGCTTTGCAAAGTACCTCCAATATTTTCCCCTCCTCTACCCTGCCCCCCAAAAGACATCCTGAATTCTATAATATGGAATATTTAATAACAAAAATGATAAAGCAAAGAAAAAGAAATTAAATGGAATTGGATAGACTATATATCCAAACACATATTTAAAAAAAAAAAAAAATATTTATAAACTTAAAATTTCAGTGTCCCCTCTCCTTCATGCACATGTGTAAACATCACTTTAGTCTGATGGAGTCCTAAAAGATGAAACATATCACATGAAAAATTTTTTCCCACTTTGTCATTGATTTTCCTAACATTGTTCTGAAATATAAAAATTTATTTATCATTTTATCCTATACTAAATATAGAGTAGATTTTAGTAAGTGAACCAGTATATTTTTATTGCACAATATATGGAAATAGCTAATCTCCTCATTATCATTCATATGGATTTAACTGATCCATTTGTTAATTGGTCTGTGAGAGAGGCTTACAGTTTTGATCGTGTAAGTAAATGGTTACTTGATTAGGCAAACATAAAATCTGAGGTAAAAAAAATGTGTGAAAACTTTCAAAATTTTTTCAAACTGAAGTCTGAACAAACTGGTTTGTTGATTGGATATGTTTGCACACATATATGTACAGTTCATCTGTAGCCAATAATTAAAACCTAGATAGAACAAGTAGGAAATTTTTAATGGTAATATTAGCTGTTTCCTTATAAGGAAACATTCAGCATTCACTGACTGAGCAGCCAGTATCACTTTGGTTGAAATTTATAAAACCTTTCTCTTAAAACAATTTTTCAGGAAAATAGATTTTTCAATCACTTTATATGTGATTGTGCCTACTAGTAATGATGGAAGTTTCCTTCCTAACCTTTTATTCAAAGTAGTATGGAATGTCAGCATCATGATTTTGCCATTATTTATTTATATTTATGTGATATCCATTTTAGCTGTTTCTACTGTTGAAAGTCCTCAACTGATGTGGTTTCAGTTATCTGATACAGTTCTTTGCTTGTGAATCTGTAGCACCAATCCACAATGTTCAATGGCCTCACTCACTTAAAAACATTTTTAACCATTGATCTTAGAAAACAGTTGTATACAGTTAACTGTTATACATATGAAAGTTTCAAGCTGACGAGGCTATTCAAAAACATGATTAGAGTTTTCAGAGTGATGTTTCAGTTTTGTAGCAATTTGCAGTGTTGGGCAAAACTACCTCTGGTGCAGCCTATTTTATCTTCAATTTTCTTTTTTCTCCTATACTAAATTACTAAATTTGTCATAATTGATCCAGACCCCAAGGTATCTGAAGTGTTTAGAATTTTCCTCATTCCACATCCTAATTTTCTTATGATGGATTCAGTGTAGGTGCCATCAATGCTTTCATTCTAATTCCAGAATTATGGCAAAGACATTTAATATAAAACTTTTGGTGAACGGAAATTAAAAAGTGAGCTGTCAATTTTTTAACCACTAGCCTCAACAATTGAAACATTCAGTAAATAACATTTAAGGGAGATATTAACAATGAGATTTAGGAAAATGACGCAGTTTGTGGATTGAGAGGAGAAACCAGATATGCCATTGCTAATTGTTAGCAGTTTTAATTTCTCATGATCAAAATTGATCATATCATCTAACTTAGTAGAAAATTGATTTCACAGTCTCTCTATGCTAATTGTCAGTGTACGTAGAAGCTTATAATAAATCAGAACTTTGTTCCATTGTCTGAGTGGATCAAGAGAAATCTACAAAACAATGACAACAATAGCATTGTCACAAACTTGGTTCAGCTGATAATTCTATACTTAAAGTGCATGATCTACCCACCCACCCATACACACACAGCAGCTATTTAAGGAGAATAAGTATTACAAAGAAACTGCTACAAACAGGTTAGAAAGAAACAGCTGAAATTTTGGGCATAAATAATGAGGAAAGAATACTTAGAGAATTTAAAATACACAGGGCACATTAACGGTAAGGGAATATAGCAAGTAACATACTTAAGGAGTTTTGAGTAAATGGATGGCAGAACAAGGAATACAAATACGAAGAGAGCTTGTAAAGGAGCAAGAATTATTTACAGCAGTAAAATACAGGAAATTATGGAGGTCCATGATCCTGGCACATAGCAAGAGACTGACTGTGTTTATTTGATTTTAGCCGAAGCTAATGATGCAATATTCAACATTTCTCAAACACATTAACGTTCCAACAACACAAACGCTGTCTGCTAATTTAATTGGACAAAAAAGATGGAAGCCAGCATTAAATCATCAAAAAGTACCTAAATAATTAAAAAAAGATGAGGAAAACTCGTGATTTATAACAATTTATACACTGTAGCATCCACACTGGTAACAGCCAATCAGGTTAGTTTCTGACTCAGCTGGTCAGACCAAATTCTACTGTCAAAAAGACAAGAAAATAAGAAAGAAACATTATTAAATATTTCAGAGACAAACTTCCTGTATTCAGGTATATTTTTTTTAGCCAACTCCAAATTTTGTTTGTTTTTTTTTGCTTTTTCCTCAAAATTATTCTTCATTTTGAACATATGTGTGTGTGTGTGTGTGTGTGTATTGTCAGATTTTATTATGTAAAAATGATGTTGGCAAAATTTATTTGATGAATATATACCAGATGAATTTCAGTATATATTTTTATCAGAAATATTTACACTAATTTATTTGGTGGCACAAGATTTTTTAATATAATTTGAGGCCTTTTCATTAGGCTATAAATATATATATATAATACTATAATTGTTGATTTTTATTTTTTAATTTCATATATATAAAGATTGATGCTGGTTAAATGAAAGACATAACTTCAAAAGAAAAACATGATAATGTCAAGTGATAGGAACACTAGATTGGAAAATTGTGCAAAAACTGAACAGAAATCACAGATCAATCGAAAAAGAAATTTAAAACTTTGGCATAGTGACAACAAGAAAAAACTGAATTAAAAAAATATAAAAAGGTTGAAGAAAAATTAAAAAAAAAGGTAATAATAATGAAAAGAAAGTGGATTGACCAGTGAGAAAATATTTGAAGAAATGGATGTAGCAAACAGAGAGAAAAGATGCAAAATATTAAGACTCCTGGCTGAAGACATGAAAGCAACCAGAATATCAACTTTGAATAAACATTGCAGAGAGAAATAAAATCTTATTAAAAAATGAGGAATTATAATTATTATATAATTTGCTATTTGAATCAATATGCTCATCTTGGTTGTTGCAATCACAATGTTTTGACCACAGAACCTGCTGGCTTTCTTCAAATATTTGTCTTCATAGTTGGTAACCTTTTTGGAATTTCAAACAGAACCATTTATTCTCTTCACAGGAGCAGATCATTCTCATTCACCTTTCCATACTTAGGGGAGATAACTCATAACAATGAAGCAGTTGAGTGCACACTACTTCCCACAAGCAAGTAACACTATACAACAATGGCAAGGAGGATATCTAATGAACCAAATGAACAATTATTACTTGATAATTATGAATATGCACAAGCACAGCTTAGAATACAAGCAGCTATACCTAGAACAAAAAAGCTAAAGGATTCAAAACCAATCCAAAGATAAAACCAAATAACAAACCTTTTGTTGGCAACTGCTGGTTGTGAGGCAATTATAAAATTAGCAGTAGTTGCACATCCAAGACAGTTGGAGGATATGATGTTTGATGACATAAGTCAACTAATAGTGAAAAACATCACAGTCAAGAAAAAACTAGTGAATGCAGGGAGAGCAAAGTTTAAGAACATTTCTCAAAAAGTGAATGAACCAGTTATCAAATACGTTCTTATTTTAAAACAGGCTGCTAAATATTGTTAATTTGAGAAACTGTGATCAGAAAACCAGTCAATCAAAGAGGATTTAATAAAAGTGAAATTGTTGTTAAATGGTTGTCAAAATGAGTAGTATCAACAAATGACTCTAATGTATTTACAAATGGGAAAGTTGTTATTAAAACAGTGTGTTAAATTTGTTCAGCAACAAGAAGTAATTGAAAAATTTAATAGAACAAAGATTACAGACCTGTTATAGGAAATGGACACACATGTGATAAAGAAAAAAGATAGAATGTGTACTTATTGTGGATATCAACATCAAATAAAAAACAAAAATGTCTGACATAAAAAAATGTGGAAAGTGTTTCAAAATGAATTATTTTAAAGATATGTGTGAATCCAAAATGTATTTTCGAAAAAAAAAAAGAAAGAGTTATTAAAAACCTGAATCAATAATGTTTTATATAGGAAGTGATGTGATGTGGATACCCAGAAATTTCTGGAAGGAATTAGGAAAACCAAGATTGAAGAAAAGCCATGTCCAATTGAATCTGTTTGATGGATTTGTGATGAAAACATTAGACTATTTTGAAGTCTACACAGAACTGAAAAATAAGTTTGACATATTACTGATTATTTTGGCAAACTGTGAAATGATAGAAACATTTCTTCCTGGATTGTTTCTAAGTTATAGGACAATACCACATGCTGGAAGATTAAAATGCCCTCTGCCCTCATGGCTAGACCATTTAGAGCCCCGTTGATCATGTCCTATGAAAAAACTATGGTGTAACAAGAATAATGAATCTAATCTACAAGAGGCAAGTTTCATAATGCAATATGGGCGGAATATTATGATAATAGAAAAAAATAGAAATGGGATATTAGTGCATGCAGACCAAGTTAGATTGCAACATGATAGAGATGAAGAAATGTACAGTGAGCCTGAAAGTAATGAAGATGGAAGTGTCAAGGCAAGAGGAACAAGACAGTATAGTCAAGAGAGATATAGACTCTGAAGATCTCCTATATCTAGACAATTTCTTAGGGAAAGGATGGAAGATAGTGAAGAGATAAAAGCTCCCAGAAGAAGTACCAGGGAAAATAAAGGGATAAAACCTCTTCGGTATTGGGAGATGAGGTGACTCATTTACATATGAAGTCACAAAAACTATAAATAGCTACAGCTATTACTCATGAGGCAGTTGAGTACATACTACTTTCCACAACAAGGTAATATTACACAACCTTAATGGTATAATGATATAAAATAGACCCAATGAATCAAAAAATATATTGTTCTACCAACTAACTCTCTCACATCTACAATTAAAATGAACTTATCTAAACTCAACATAATATTTGCTACTTCTACATCTAAAACAATAAAAGCCTTAGTCAATGCTAAACAAAACAATAAGCCAAAACATGAAGGTTTGGTTTGGTTTGGTTTATTTTGTTATACGGCATATCAACCTCAATGGGTTATTTAATGCCAACAACATATTTTATTGCTGGTAATATTTTGTTTTGTCGAAAATCTGTTTCTAGTAATATTTTCTTTCAAAATTGTATTGCTGGTTATAATTTTTTTCCAAAAAGTTTTGCTGGTAATAGTTAACTATTTGCCCATAGCTGGGACCCTAACAGGTGCTACCACCCCAGGTTAGGGTGGACCTGGGAACACCAGCAATTAAGAGGTGGTTCCACATTCCTCAAAACCCCATGATCAGAGGCCTTGCTGCTGGATGTAGTTTATCGTCTTACCCAAGACGTGGATGTAGTTTATCGTCTTACCCTGGATGACCAAAACTTGAAGGAGGAATTTACTTGATCACCTTTAATAATTTTCATAAAAAATACATAGGTGTAACCTAAAGGAATTTAAATAAAAGATTATATTAACACAAAAAGGGACATTTTCCAAAACAATACATCAAATGCACTGGTTGCCCACCGTAGCGAGACTGACCACAATTTTGATATAAAAAATGCTACTCTGTTTAAAAGAGAAAATTCCCTATGACAAAAATGTTTAGAGAGTGCTTTGATTGCAAGGTCATCTTCATCGATCCATTGTTTGTTGTGCTTTGGACCCTGTCTCAATAACAAACATGACAAACAGCAGCAAAGGTTGGATGACTTGGCTGCCTTTGGCAGGGAAATGCAGTCTGATGAAGCCTAATATCCATTACCATTTGTGTGGCCGTATATAAAAATACATCTGCCTGCTGATGATATGAATATTCTGCCATTGTTAAATGGAATATTTCTCTGTTACTACTACACACATTAAATGTTGAAGACAGACTAGCCACAAATGTACATGAATGATAAATGTAACCAAGTCTACACAACAACACAGTGTCATATACTGTAAACTACCTTTAAACTTAACTCAAAAACAAAGGATTTGCAGACATATGTTTATATTGACTTTTGTGCTTGTTTTGGTGAGGGACTTGTGCCCAAAGTTTGTAAAAGTATTTTTGATACACATGCAAATTAGTTACCAGTTTTTTTTTTCTTTCAATAACATTTTCTACAAATAAAAATTCAGTTTATCCATGGGGTCACCTATCACTGGTGTTCTCACTTGCCTTTTTCTTGAATTCTTAGAATCCACTCCATTTAAACATACCATACCTAAAAGTTCCACTTACCTGAGATACATAGATGACATCCTCTTACTTTATCCCCAAGATATAAACCTGATTAAACATAACAACAAAACTCAATAAGGTTGAACCCATCACTGAATTCACACATGAACTTGAAACAAACAACTCTCTACCTTTTCTTAACATCTTATTAATACACCACAATGATAAATAAGATTTTAGAGTTTACCAAAAACCCACAAAAACAACCTAATCAATTTCTATTCCCACCATAACCTGAGAATAAAATCTCGACTAATAGAATTTTACATCAGAGCCCTTAGGAATATGTAGCCCTGAATACCTAAATGAAGAAGAGGAATATATTGAGAAAACATTCAAACTTCTCCACTACCCACATCATTTTGTACTCAACACTAAAAAACAAAAAAAAAACAAAACAGATACTTCCAAAAATTACACAAAACTCTTGCCCTCTGACATCCTTTCAATTAAACTCGCAAATGAATTAGCCATCCTTAACACTAGGATCATTAACACTACCTCCAAGACAATCAGAGATTTAATCAAGAAGAAAAATAAACCAAACACCATTTCAAATATTAAAATTTATCAGATAAAGTATCTACAGTATAAAACCATTTATGTGGGGGAGATATCACGTCATCTAAAAGCCCATATCTGTGAACACAAGAGAGACTTGAATTTAGATAGATATTCTAACTCTCTTGTCTTACATCAAAACGATGTGGGATATAATTTTGATTTCACTAATGTAAGCCTAATTAAAAAAAGAATATAACCCTTTAAAGAGAAAATATTATGAAAACATATTTAGAGCATCAAACAACTATAAACACTAGCTTAAAACATTACATCACATCACCATCCTTTTACAGATCCATTATTCATGTCTAATACATAGAAATAATGAAAATGCATAAATCCTTTTCAAAAATATGCATGATAAATGTTTTAATGATAACGAAAGCATTATTATTACAATATCTTGATACATCTCACCAACCCATAGAGGTGACAACAGACATTCCTCACACACACAAACACACACACATGAGAACATAAAAATCCAACCAAGTACAAAATTATTGCAATATTTTGCTACATTTCACTGACATATATGAAGATGACATCTATAGACATTCCTCACACACAAACTTATACACTTACATGAATTAACATTACCATCCAACATACACCTAGACAAACAAATACACTATTATACACTTTAACATCCAAAATGTTCCTCACAGATATTTATATATTATCTATTGCATTAATACACACAGCATATAACTGACCAATAAGAACTAACCAAGCATCATAACATGCCAGTACTCTGTATCTTTGCGTTTTTTTTTTATTTCTATCTCAATCTCTAACAAAGTTTTGATAAAAGTGAAACATGTTAGATTGAGATACATTACCAACTTGTTTGTTTTTATTTTATCAGATATATGTATATAAAAATTGAGTATATCTGTAAAAAGGACAATATAAAGTTTTCCTTTTCTGTATATATATATGTGTGTGTGTGTGTGTGTATAAAACACAAGATTAAAGAAAATCCATAATGTAAAACCAAACTTATATATATATATATATATATATATATATATATATATATAGAGAGAGAGAGAGAGAGAGAGAGAGAGAGAAAGATAGATAGATAGATAATAATATCAAATCTGTAAGTGGAAGGGATAATCCAAGTAGGTCTTTTTAATATAAAATATTAAAAAAAATACATCCATAAAGAGAGCTGAATATATAGTACACAGAGCAATATGATATGCATCAAGGAATAACTTTACACATCATTGAAAATGATTATAAAATCATAATTTATTTCGGCAAGTAAGTTTTTAATACTTGTCTCATCAGATCAAAATTATAAATGGTATAATTTTACAAAATGGTTTAAATTTGTCCAGACAATATTTAAAAAACAAAAACAGATAACAGGAAATCTAGACTTTTGACATAGAAAATCTATTTTCTGGGGATTTATATTATTGAAGACATGGGTGAGAGAGGTGAGGCAGCTGTCACATCTATGTTCCAGTGTGGTTTTTGGGAGAATAAAAGTAACAGCTAGAAAAATACATTACAATTTATTATTATATTAAAAATTATTATATTAGGTTGGTGCAAAAATAATGACGTAATAATGTCGTTTTTTGATGTATTTTTTAACATCAAAAAACAACATTATTACGTCATTATTTTTGCACCAACATAATATTTAAAACATACTTGCCAAAATAAATTATGATTTATAATTGTTTTCGATGTTGCATTAAGTTTTTCCTTGATGTGTGTGTGTGTGTGTATATATATATATATATATATAGAGAGAGAGAGAGAGAGAGATTTTACCTGCCATCTCCGTTTCAGTGGCATTCTCACCGCAATAACGTAGCTTCCTTCTGCCTTTTCTATAAATATTTTCATGTCAATTCTTCTTTCGAGATTTCTTAAAATCATAAAGTCACGTATTGTGACTTTATGATTTTAAGTCGCGTCAGCAGAGTTACATATCATTTTACAGTTGAAATTGTTAGATGTAACTGTAAGTTCCATACAAAAAGTTTCTTTGCACACTTCTCACTTGCAGAAATCTCTTCTGGCTTCTTGCTTTAAAGTCAAATTTCATCTTCAAAAATTTACATGCAATGTCTACTGCTATCTTATGTTTTCTTCATTTCTGTTTTTTTTTTTTTTATTGCTCTCTTACCATAATAATGTTTTTCTTTTTCTCATATTCTTTCATACTCAAACCTTTCAATGACCAAGCATTTTAGTGGTTTTATAATCCCTCACTTGGGGTGAAATGGTGCACACACACACAGCTTTCCTCTCTTTTTATCTTCTAATTTTTTTTCTTCTACTCTTTGTAATATTTAATAAGCTTAGTATAGTACAAGAGTGAATAAAGGTTTAATAATGGTAAGAGGTTAGTGATGCCTCAGTCTGTTTTTAGTTGAATCTCATCTTTTGACTGGTGGTTGATTGATTGACTGATTTGATTAACAACATATCAACATCTTATGTGTCATTTAATGTTGAAATTTAATTTTCTTGTGAGTTTTCAAGTAATAAAAATATGATACATGTTGTTCTGCTTTCACAATTGAATACATGGTAAATGATACTCAGCTTTTGTATATGTTTGTGTGAACATAATTACTAGAGACAGAGGTATGTAGTTTTGTCAAAGCTATATTTTGGAATACAATTTGATTTCTTTTAAGAAATTGTAGGATATTATATGAATTAATATCATGAAAGAGTTCTTTCATGTTGGTCATTTGGTTGATTTTATTTAGCATCATACAACCTCTATGGGTTATTTGATGCCGAAATCTAAATATTTGAATGCATTAGTATGCCTTAAACTAAAAATAAAATGTATTGCTGGTCATTTTACTATCAATTCCAGTTGTTTATTTTTCTTTATATAAAAATGTATTGCTTGTATTTTTACAATAAAAATGTATTTTTATACTTTCGTAGTGTTTTTTTTTTTTTGTTTTTTTCACTACTTGCCCATAGCTGTGACCCTAACAGATGCTACAGATGAGAACATTAGCAATTAAAAGGTGGTTTGACACTCCTCAAAACCTCCAATTTCCCAATCAGAGTACAAAGGTTGAAAACTATCAAAGAGACTGGTGCAACTCTCTCGGATATTAGGTATGCCCTGTATAGTTACTTATTAAGCTTAACTTTGACATAAGGCCACAACCATGGGGTACTTTGTGAGGATTGAATTTACTACTATAATTATATTTTATTTTTTTGATCTAAAATAATTTTATCTGACCTTTGCACTGGCCTATCTATCATATCCCATATACACACTCACTGGGTTTTTTTTCTTCCGACACATTTTGCTCTTTCTTCTTCCTCATAATCTAGTCTTTCTTTTATCTTTGCTACTCAAAGAAAATGCATATTTTCTATAGCATCTATAGTCTTCTCAATCTCTTACAAACCATTCTATCACTCTTTCCTTATCTTCCACTCTCTTCAATTTCAGTCTCTTTATCTCTTTACATCCTCTTCTTCACTAATTAATTTCTCCTCTATCATCAAACCTGTTTCTTTTATTCGCATAAAATACCCACTCTAAAGATAACGGGCTATCCTTCTTGCAGCAAACTCTTTCAATAAATTCTGTCAAACCTGCAGATATCATAAATTGACAGACTGTAATGGCTGCTCTTTCATTTTTCAGCTTTTTCTTCTTTTCTTTTTGTTTGGAAGGGTGGAGAGTTGACAGACAAATCAAGAGCTCACAAAGGGAGGTAATCACAGCACAATTCCTGGAAAAAGGCCTCACAATCTGACAACTGAGCAGAAGGAATAGGCACAAAAATTAAGTGAGCTGAGAAATTCAGAAAAAGACAAAGGAAATAAATATCTAGGCAATTACTATCTTTTTATCTGTTGTCCTCATCTTTGTTGTCATATTCATGACATTTTTGGCTGTTGTACTCTCTGGCCTTTTTCAGGTGACTGTGTCCATGAAGAGGATCTCTGACATGCTGTCAGGAGAGTCCAACTCACCTAGCTGTGTCCACCACCCACACTCCTCTGTAACTCAGCACTTCAAGAGTAGGCTGAGCCTTCACAGCCATCTTCATCAGCAGCACCAGAAGAGAGAAAGAGAATAAGGAGAGATGATGATGATCCTGATGTTTGGATGCAACTGGGTGCTGCCACCACCAACAACTATTCATTCTTTCTAGTATTAATAAAAGTTTCCTTCCTAAGCTATTGTTTAAGGTAGTGTGGAATGTCAGCATCTTGCTTATATCGTTATTTGACTCCTAGTTACATGTGCTATCCATTTTAGTTGTTGCAACTGTTGGAAGTTTTCAGTTGAGATGGCATTGTTATTTGATAAAGTTATCTGGGATTCTGTAGAGCCAGTTTATAACTTCTAATGAAGCATTGTCTTTAAGACCTGGAAGATTCATTCACTTGAATCATTGATCTGAGAAAACAATTGTTCAGGCATTTCTAAAAGAGTTAGATGCCATACATGACATTCATATGAAATTCTAGATCTGATGAAGCAATTTAAGAGTGTGTCTCAAGTTCTTATATATATATATATTACTAGTTTTATAATATCTTATGGTATTGGACAAATGTACCTCCAGTGCAGACTATCATATGTTCAATTTCCTTATCTTCCAAATTTGTTTTATCTATATATGTTTAATTCCACATACTGAATTTTTGTGATTGATTCACTAACAATAGTGTAATTGATTATAGCACCACCAAATTGTTAGGAAGAATCTTTTGCGGGTAAAGATTGTGGGAAAATTTTCTCAAACCAAAGAAAGCACTACAATAAAAAATATATTTTAAATAAACAAAGCAAATTGTAGCAAGTGTCAAGCAATATGATCAGCAGTTAAATTGGGTTGGGGTGGGAAAATTTCTGCATTATTTTTGTTCACTTTGCTATTTCTGTTGATTACATGGGTTGCTTTCCAACCAACCCAGTTTGCCCCATAATATGGAGTTGTCTGTTTCTAGATGGTTGCCCACAATAATTCAGTGACAACTTGCAACCATAGGGGATCATCTCGGAGATCCAGATCATCAGAAGTGACTTTTATTTGAACCAACAACACAAAACATTCTGAAGTAGATTCTATCCCCCAACCATGGTTGATGAAATGTGTGGCTTTGCCAATACAATGGCCAAGCTTGAACTCATGGAGGATAAGGTTACAAAAATATTTTTTATTCATCTTTGCTTTGATACCCAATAAAAAAATTGACACCTAAGAATAAAAAATTAAATATCTAAGAGAGGAAATACAGTGCTTTTGTATTTTATATATATATATATATATATATATATATATATATATATATATAATTACTTTTCCTATATAAATCTGTGTAGAAGAGAATGATGAGAAAAAAATAATCCCACTAGGACAATGCAAAAATGGCCATTTATTTTGTTCCAACCTCATAGATATGAACACACTGAGATTTATAAAAAAAAAAAATAAAAAAACTATGGAAAGTACAAGATATATAGACATAGTGAGAATAAGTAGGAAGAGAAAGAAGGAAAAAAAAATGAAGAAAGAATGAGAGAGACAGGAAGACAGAGGCACTAAAAGACTGAAATGTTTGCTGCAAGTGTGTATGTTCCTGACAGCAAATCTATAGGCAAGGTCAAATTTAGATGAATAGGAGGAACTCCATGACAGGCAGACAGATAGATATCACCAGCATTTAGCAAAGCAACAGAAAAAGAAGTCAAGGGAAGGTATCTGGAGTGTGGGGGGGGGATCTGACATTCACAGCCAGTAAATGGAGAAAAGCAAGAGAAATACAGTGTGTGTGTCTACAAAAACACCCATACCATATATCAGCCATAAATGAATAAACACCTACAGTAACTTAACACTGCTTAATATATATATATATATATATATATATATATATATATGTATGTATGTATGTATGTATGTGTGTGTGTGTGTGTGTGTGTATATATATATATATATATACACAGAAAAGTTTGTGGCCACTCCTGGTAATTTTTTAAAATTAGCCTTGAAAAGTAGTTGTTTTTGTTCTTTAAATAAGAGAAAACTATTATACATGCTTTAAAAAAAAAAAATTAGACATGATTTTTTTATTAAAAATTTTATCATCACAAAAAGAAAAAAGCATTTTATGATGAAATTTTGCTTTCGTCAAAATATCCACCTTCAGCTTTGTTTACTGCAGCATAAATTTTTGGCCTTCATTGCAAAAGTTTCTCAAAGTTTTAGGTTGATAATTGATTCCATTCTTTTTTCAATGACTTTAATAGCTCTTTTTCATTTATTTTTCACTCTTCTGTCAAGTTCATCTTATGCCACTTTAGGGTTTGCTTCAAACTTTTGAACTGTAATGTATATACACACAAACACAGATACAGACTTCTATATACAGACATCATTTCATGACCCCACCATTCACACACATGAATATATTAAATTTCTACTGTCAACAAATATTCCTTTTTCCATGTTTTAATGTTATGCAAAAGTTGAGTTTGCTATTTAATTCTATTTATTTTAATCAACAAATTCAAGTCATCAGTGCTAACCCATATATGCTATGCCTCCTCAAAAACTATCGATTCTTACCAAAATGTTAACTTACACCATGGAGTTTTTCAAATATCTCCTTTCATAAAGGAAATACCTATTTCCCAAGCGAACATGCATGACCATAAATTTTTTTTAAAATTCAAAGAAAATGGTTACCACCTTCAACCTTAAAATGAATAAATACATAAATAATTTATCAAATTCAGATAAAATAATAATTACATTAAAAAATAAATTTTAAGCAAATAAGAAAATACAAATTTATTAACCACATTTACTCACTTTTCATATATTAGGCATTAAATGACATCACTTAGTATCTTCCACAGTTAATCTTTACTTACACAGTGAACTTTAAGAATATTTTAGAGCATTCTTAAATATAAAATTTTGGAAATTCTGTTTATAAATACATGTGGCAAAATAAAATCCTTACATTTAACTTGATAAAATCCCTCAAGGATGAAATGCATTGTTAAAGAAGAAAAGGTTTCCTTTTGTCTTTTATTCATAGCCTTTTTGACATATATATATATATATATATATGTGTGTGTGTGTGTATATATATATATATATATATATATATATATATATTTATTATAAACTGTTACAAGAAAGAGAGGGAGTATATTCAAAATTACACAGATACAAAGGAAGAGGAAAGTTTTCTTTTGTCTTTCTTTTCTTTCTATTCTATTGGTAGTAGGGTTAATTTCGTATGCTTTCTTTTGCCTTTCTTTTCTTTTATTTCCTCTTTCTTTTTCTTTTATCAATTTATTATTTTCTACCCTTTTTTTTCTCTTTATAAAAATCTTTTTTACCTTTTACAGAAAATTTTCACAAAATGAAAAATGAAGTGATATTTCATAAATTCTAATTTTAAATAAAATTGTTTATTACTATCAGTGTTAGCTACATGATGAGATGCTGTTGCTTATTAAATGTCAAAACAAAATATACAATTTTGTAGTAGTAACTTACATGTTCTAATGTAACAGTTTATAATAAATATTTGTTGCTCTACTCTTGTATTTATATATATATATATATATGTATATATGTGTGTGTGTGTGTGTGTGATAAACAATATGTATATTTATTAATATATACTTAAAAGCACTGTGATATTTCATCAAGCCTTTTGATAATCAGAGATTGGCAGCTGACCACTCTTCCGATCTAATATTAACTTCCAAGTAGGGAAACATCTAGCTGGTTACATTCAATGCCTTGAAAACCATACTGGTTACAATCCATCACCAATGATCAGACCCCGAACTACCGCCAATCCTGATGAATGGATGTCCTCCTTGAGGGAGGCTATGTGCCTTGAGAGAATATTGGGCCTGAAACTCAAACTCGACCCCAAGTGGAATATTCCAATGCTGAATATGCAGTTAAAATGATCGGCTCCCTGTACCCACCATGCGACTTGCATAGTAGCAAACCACGTACAGTCCCTCTGTATTCCATCAGCAAGAGGCAAGTTCCACTCAAACAGCTTCTTCCCGCGAACCAGTGTGCAGTGAAACAGACTCCCAAGAGAATGTTTACCTGATCACTACAATCTTAACCTGTTAACAGTTATCTTCCCCTCTTATGCATATATATTACCCCTTAATGTAACCATCTACTTTGAATGGCCCTTGGGCCTTGTACAGGGTGAACCTTACTAAAAAAAAAAATATATATATATATATATATATATATATATATAAAAATTCAAGTGTGTATGTGTAGTGTACATATGAGTGTTTCTAAGCAAGAATGCACACTGCAAGATTAATCAGTAAAACCACTGATGATGATTGCATCACTGAGTGTCTGTTCAAAGTAAAAATATTGACTAAAGTTAGAAAATAACAAGTTGCCTTTGGAAACAATAATGATAAAATCCCATCAATATTTCTTTTGTACACAGAAGCAAGATGACCCCAAAAATATTATTGGAGGGGTAATCTAAATTTCATTACTGATCAAGCATTGCTTTTGATACTCTTAACACTTCTGTGAACATCAATAAACATGAAAATATTAAACAAAATTGCCCACAACTCTAATTTGTTAATCTAATTCATAATCGACTAACATGTTTTTCTAAGTCACCATCATTATTCCTGTTGTAAAACCTTCTTATAGACAATCTATAAAAAGACAATGATAACCATGTAATCAATATTTGATTAACAGACAAGAGTGCTGGCCTATAAATTTAATATTTCAATGCTTTATTCTTATCACAGCATTATAAAACGCCTGCACATTATCCATTTAGTATCACTTAGAAATTTAGAAAGAAACATATACCGTTCATAATATCACATCAGTATTTTGTTTATTGTTTGCAAAGATTATACTAATACTGACTATGAAATAGGTCAATAATAACATTGTTAAAATGACACTACTGATTTTTATTTTACTAATCATCATCACCGCACTGAGTTGAATTATATACAACCACTCCTCACTTAATGACTGGATACCATTCCAACAAGCTGGTTACCAAATGAGAAGTTGTACCTGATTGCTATTTCAGACACACTACACATGTAATGGTTTTGTGTTAACCAGTTTCAGATAGTTTTAATGACACTTTTCCACCATTTGTAATATTTCTAATTTATTTCTAAATGTTTATACATTAGTGTACTGACCAGTACATGTAATAAACAAATTCAAAAATCACCTTTATCAGTTTGTACAGTATATATACAGTATAAGTAAATTTTTATTTATTTTTTACTTTATCCAATTTTATTATTTTTGAAAAAAATTAAAACATTCATGATAAGTTTTTTGTAGAATGTACAATATCAACTGGCTGGATTTTGTAATTTTTTTATTTTTTATTTATGAGATTTTATAGATGGTTGAAAGGGTTGGGGGTCATGTTACTGAGAAGTAGTTGCACTAAATTTGTTGATGCAGCCATTTGTAACATTCACATAAACAGCTTCTGCCAAGCCAAGGGACATGACTATTTGCTTCTTCATATTTTTTAACAATATTCCAAAGGTGACCTGTTCATAGTGTCATGAGAGATTTTTTTAAGCTTCAGATGGTGTTGATGTCAAATTTATAGTAGTGTGGCATTCATTTTTTATATTTAATTTTCTGAAATGCCACGTCTATTCAGGGTCACTTTTGATTCCTTTTACTTATTATCTGTGAACTGCAATGACGTTTTAGGAAGGAATGGTTTCCCATTGCCTTCTCCGGTCTACTGTTCTGCTTACATTGCTTGGTGTGGAGAAGAGATAGATCTATGTCTTCCCCAAGAGCATTAGTATGAAACTGGACACACAACAGATCAGGATGAAATTTGAACTTGGCTTGTTGATTCCTCTTTTTGTGCGGATAAACACATGATACTGACTGCCAATCTGCAGAGCCTATAGCACTGTGATATAAAGGGCATACAGCCGTAACATCTGGAATCTGCCATTCCTATATGATCGCCAAAGTTAAGTAATGTCGAGTTTGGTCAGTATGTAGATTGGTGGCAGCGTGGGAATACCAGATGTTAGATGTGTGGGTGATGGCTCAGGGATTGTTAATTGGAGAGTAGAGTTTTAATTCCAGTTGCATTATATTCACTTACGTGCAAATACACATGGGAAAACTATTTTCTAGCTTTAAATAATCTGAAAAGAGTTGATAAGCCATGAAAAACAAATTAATCAATCAATATGATAGAATGATTTATAGCACTATAATAAATGATTTTATAGTACTTTGATAAAGATTTATACGTAGCTCAACTAAAATGAAATCATTAAGTCAGCAAGTATCAGGATATTAGACTGAATTATACATGGCATTTTTATAAATAACAATGATTAATCCAAAAATATTAGGCAATATAGAAAAAAATATTAGACAATATAGAAAAATGCCATTGAGTGAGCTTATGTAATACTCTGGGACAATTGCATTTACAATGACCATGCAAGTAGGTTTTTCATGTAGTGTGCAGGGCTTTTCCGCAAAGCGTCACACCACCGAGGTTTCTTAGCCCCCAACTGAAAACTATTTAGTTTACTGTGACTTCTGACATTTCCCAAAGCTAAAATCACCATTGAAATGTTGTGTACAAGGTTAAAGGGAGTTTGACAAAGCAACTGATGGCAATCTTGGAAAATGACTATTTTGAAAAGTGGAAGGGATAATTGGCTGAGTGCCTGACACCCCAAAGATGTGATTTTGTGAAGAACTAAGATACCCCTGCCTTAGCTAGGCTGTTTTTGTATAATTTTAAATAGCTAAATGCTTTTTGGATAATAACTTCTATACTGATATACTGAATATATGGAGGCAAAAAGCAAAATAAAAAAAATATTGACTAAGCTTATGCACCAATAGAAAGTTGAAGACAGCATCAGCTGACACATTAGTTATGAAAATAGAAATATCAGCTTATGAGCAAGGTCAAAATCACACTAGATAAAATGATGAAATACAAAGTGCTGAAAAGATGAGTCCCAAAAACTTGTGGAATATGACAATGGCATATTTCAGAATTTCACACAATATTTTTCATCTTTTTCAAACAAATATCTTTGAGAGAGAGAAACTGTTTGGGCAGTGCATCCCAGGTGCCGCTGAAAAGTTTTTGGATTTTAAGGTGCTAAATGCTTTCTTCAAAGAAAGGAAAAAAGATGATAGAAAAGAAGTTTTTTTCATTTCTTGGTGGAGTGATTTCAACAAACACATGAACTATCTGGCAAGACATAGGAAATGCTTAGTAATTTGAGAGGTGAATAGATACATCAATCTCTTCAAATTCCTCAAACTTTTGAGTAGCACCTCATATATAATATATATATATATATATATATATATATATATATATATATATATATATATATATGTGTGTGTGTGTGTGTGTATATATATATATAATTTATTAAAGAATATCAAACACTTCACATCCCATATGTAATAATCTTTATTTCAAATTTATTAGTTTTTCCAGTGTTCTTACATTTTTCTGTTTGGTGGTAGTGAGTGAGTACAAAAACTGTCCATATCATTGATTGCCTCAAGACATTTATGAACCATAATCTGCAAAACCCCTATGAAAGATACTGGTCAAAAACAATCGAGTCCTTTGTAAATCAAATTTCCAGAAACACCTCGAGGCCCTGTACATCAAACAGCCAGCTCTTACCTTGTTTAACAATGGAAATCGAGTGCTGGAAGTCTCTTAAAAATAGAAAGTTGCTCACTTGAATTCCAGCCATGCCCAACACATGATAGAGTTTGTAATTAAGCTCTCACTATAATTCACAAATAATACATCTCACACAGTCAAAAACATGAAAATAAACTAACACCACCAAAAACAACCTTCCTTAAAAATGGTTAAAGTTGCCTAAAGTGCTTGGGACAATCAACAATATGAACAGTTTTTTTGCACTGAAACATAAAAATGTAAGAATGCTGGAAAAACTAAATAAACAATTAATAAAATTTTCTTTGTCCATCATATTTACCAAAAGATATATGTGTTTGTTTATATTAAATTTTGTTTATTGTGTGCATGTATATATACGTTTTTTTGTCACTGCTTATTTTCTTTTCCTCCCCATGCTTTGATACGTCTTCATGACCCCCCCCCAATATTTCCCTGTCTGTTAGGTTATATAGTTGGAGGTTTGGTTCTTTCATAATTTAATCTGAATCATCTGAAGATTGCTCAATGCATGAAACTTTTAGTCATGGCAAAGTAGTATATGTAGGGTTTTCTGGGTTATATTATTACTTCAACCAACGAGGTTTTTTCTACATCAGATTCCTAGGTTACTGAGTTTTTTATGTTCTTCTCAATTTATGGTATGTTAACTCTATATTTTTTTTCACAATTCTTCTTTTCTTTGGGTGTGTGGGTGTGTGTGTGTGTGTGTGTATGTATATATGTGTATACACACACACACACATCCAAAGAAAAAAATATATATATAACATCTCGACTTCTGTCAATTTCTCATCAACACAACATGCCTTCCCTCTGTGTTTTCTATATATATTTTCCTAGCAATTGCTCTGACAAGCTTTTTTCACTGGTGCCCTGACTACATGAATTTAAGCATGCTACTAGATTGGCATTTAGGTCCCATCCTTTTACAGTTGAAATAGCTAAATGTAACTGCTACTTCTACTTCAATAATCTCTTTTCTTGCACTCCTCGCTTGTGGAACAGCCTTCTGTCTATTTGCTTCACTGATAACTACAATTTTCAAAAATTTAAATGTGACATCAATTGCTATCTTCTATCTTCTTGAATCTTTTGTCCTTTCCTCAATCTTCCCTATACTCAGTCTTTTCTCTCACTTTTACTCCCTTTAACCCCCTCTGTACTAGTGGCATTCACACCTGTTTGAGGTGAAATGATTTTTTTAAAAATAACTCACTGGTTTCTTCACCATTATAGCCCATTAAGTGGCCCTATCCAAGACTACACTAAGTAAAGTTAATACCAACATACTTTTGGTTTGATCATCTCACTATAAAGGTATGTTCAGCAAATATGTTTATACAGACCAGTTTCCCAGTGTAATGCTTTCACTCACTGATGCGAAAAAAAGCTAAACTTTATAAATAATTTTGGTTTACTAGTTGGCTAAGGTAGATGTATTTTAATACTAAATCACAAGTTTTGTGATAACTAAAATGACAAAATAATGAATGTCTGTTTTTCTAGGCAAGTTTTTCACACTTGAAAGCTTAGCAAATTGCAATCTTCAAAATCCTATTTTTATCCACTTGATCATGTCTCAAAACAAGCTTATTTAATCCATTAAATCTGGTATCAATCATAAAAATCTGATATTAATTACAATTTTATAAAAACTCTAGTATTAATTATAGGTTTGCTGATTAAATATTCAACAACAATGGCAGCTTGATCGTAGATGCAAAAAGCAAACCTAAGCTCTACAGGTTCGACTTCCATGGCCAATGTACCCAACAGCTGGATGCCAGAAACAAAAGCAGCCTCAACAAACTCACCAACTGATTGCATGAGATCCACTGTATCTGGTCTATCAGCTTAAGACGGCCGAAAGAGCCAACAGTGGGGAGAACCAGATTATTTCATTTCACCCCAAGCAAGACAATAAAGCCACTAACACACAAGAGAGCATAACATTGACGGAAGAAACAAAAGACAACTACTGACATTGTATTTAAATTTTTGAAGATTAAGGTTGAGTGGAAATCAAGAAGTAAGAAAAGGGTTCAGCAAGTGAGATGCATGAGAGAAATAACTGTTAGCATCAAACTTACAGTTACATCTAGCCATATCAACCGTCAAATGACGAGATCTTGCTACCAATCCAGTACTGTGCTTATTCATAAATTCTTGGTACCAAAGTGAAAAGCTCAGCAGAACAATTACCATGAAAATATTTATAGAAAAAGCAGAGGGAAACTACATTACGGAGGAGGTGGGAAAGTGACTGAAGTTGAGATGCCATGTTGAGATGCCAATAACATTGCAGATTCTGCTTTGTATTTTATCAAGAATTTCTAAATATACAGCAGAAGCACTAAACCAGATGTGGCAGTAATATTCAATGCAGGCGCAAATGGTAGACTTATAAAAGCCTAAGATAGATTCTGCTATAATGTTCAGTTTGTACCAGAAGTTGTCTTCCTAATGAATGAGCCAACAAAACCCAGAATCAATAGCCTCAGATTTAATGGTGAGACACTTCGAAGGATTAGTAATTGACATGCATCCGATAATGAACTACAGTATCTATCTGGTGGCCAGGACTACTATTGGACAGATGATGCACTATAGTGATTCCATTATGATGAGATATGTGGAAGAGTACTGGCTAGGGTCAACAAGGGGACATCTGACATTATTAATGATGAGGCCTCCAATAATACACAAATTGGCCTATCAAGCTGTAGACCACTTGCAGCAGGAGATCATGCTACTCTGTGGAGACTTCTATGCAGAAAATACCAACTGACCTTGTAAAAGGCTGAGGGCATGTACTTGCCAATGCCATTTGTAATAAAGGAATTATGCATGTCTACATTATGAAACTAGGAACAGATTAGTCAAAGAAGGAGAAAAGCAGTAAAGTTAGCAGTGACCATGTGAACTGTTTTTTGCTCTGGGAGAACCTTTGTGTGGAGTTTGAGGTCACCCTTTTGTAGGTGAAACTGTCATCTTGTTTAAATTGACTTACTGTAATACTACACCTTTCAGTCATTAAGCGAAGCACCTGAATGAACATAGTCATCTAAGCAGTAAGCATCTAGCCATCAACACATTTGATGCTGAGGAGGTTGTCAAATTCAATCTACACCTGGAAATTGGCAATGGAAATATTCTAGTCAAATAAGTAAATATAAGTCTTTTTCAATTCCTTCTTGGTCAGGTTGAGTTTTTCATCATATATGTGTGTGTGTGTTTATCACATTAAATGCTATATTTAGTGGATCCTCATATTTGAATAGACACCTGATGTATTTTAAAACAGTATATTTATTTTCCTTTCAGGTCTGACTATTTGAGAAAAGTTATTAAAGAAATTGATGCATCATCTGGCAGGATTCGAAACTGTATCACACTTTACAGATCGTATCTTTTTCTTTAATAAGATTTCTTAAATATTCAGACTGGTAAATGAAAATAAATATAGTGCTTAAAAATAAATAAAGTGTATACTGAAATATAGGCACCCACTAAAAATAATGTTTAAAGTAATAAAAATCTGTTGTATTAATGATTAAAAAATTACATTACTTCTTCAAAAATATATGTGTGTATGTGTGTGCTTCAGAATACGGTCAGTAAGTTTATTACTAATACTAATAGGTGCTGTACACTTGAGGCTTTGTAACTGATAATACTGATATATATATATATATATACATACATATATATACACACACACACACACATGCACAAGATGTATCAAAAATACTTTTACAAACTTTAGATGTGTGTTCCTCCCACTAAAACAAGGACAAAAGTTCATATAAACATATGTTTGATGGTACATTTTGAACATTTGAGTTGCTCTGTTGAGAAGCAAAGATGTACCTGTGTATATATATATATATATATATATATATATATATATAAAATACTACACATAGTGAGTTTTGGTGGGAATAAAACCATTCTCAATGTATAATAAAAGAGCCAAAATTTATACTAATAATAACTATACATTTTATTCTGCACCATTTGGTTCAACAATAAATTGCCATTTACATGAAACTCAGAGTTTTAGAAAAATCTACATTTCTTATATATATATATATATATATATATATATATATATATATATATATATATATATATAAATCCCCTCAACTTCTTAATGTTGATATTAAATTCATTAAAGAAGGTGCCATAGTTTTTTCATTTCTTTTATTTTCCCCAAGTACTTTCAATCTCAGCCAAAATCATCTTCAGGAGTAAATTGCTAAGACAAAAAAAATGAATGCAATTGATAGTTGTTAATTTTTTTGTAAATACATATGAAACATGCTCTGTTATAATTATATGAACATGCTGCGTTATAGTTAATTTTTAATTATAACAGAGTATTTCGTGTGCATTTACTAAAATAATTCACAACTATCAATTACATTAATTTTTGTTTTAGTAATTCACCCCTGAAGATGATCTTGAATGAGATTGAAAGAACTTGGGAAAGTAAGGGAAATGAAAAAAAAACTATGCCATCTTTCTTAATTTAATATCAACATTAAGAAGTTGATCCAAGAATTTGAAAGGATTAACATAAAAATAAATAAACATAATATCTCCAGATTATTTAACCAAGCATTTTTGAATGAAGATATGCTTATATATATATATATGGCTGCTCATTTTTTCAACTTTGTTACAAGAGACTAAAGACTGCTCACTCAAGTCAAAATTCAGAAAAAAACCCAGATAAGAACATCTTTATTTGGTTAGAGTAACCCAGAGAAGGGATAGAATTCCTACAGAGAAGAACATAGAAATATACATTCAGGGCAAAGTAACAGTCTGCATCTTAAAACTAAAACCTTTTTACTTTTTCTCTCAACTGGCACAAATAAATATGAGATATATATTGCATTTGCTTTGTTCCAACAGCAGTATAATAGTTTTATATTCATCCATTACTCTTCTTCTTAGCTGTGCCATAGAATTTGCTTTTCACAACACAATTCAAAACTCCAACCAAGACAGCAGTATTCAACACACAACTGCAGGTTGATTCAGTTAACTTAATAGAACAATCTTTCATCAGCGCAGACATGTTTACATGTCCAATGCATTATAAAAACACAACTCATGATTTAAACATGCCTTACATGTTTGTGCCTTTGCACACACATATTACTGTGTATACTGCACCAGATCCTAGAAAAGATACATACTGCCCCATAGAAATATCCCTCCCACCCACTTCTATAATTTCACCTTCATTTGTAACTGACATGCTAAGAGTGGCAACTGCTGTTTCACAGGCCAATGAGAGTGCACATGAGAACTTGTTCACAAAAGCAAAAACGTCTTCAATGCATAAAGATTATTTATCTCTAAAGGAAATGAATGAGCATCCTGCACAGGTGGAAGGTCATTGAGGACAAAGAAATTGACTGTGCATCTGCTTCATTGAGAAGGAAAAACCTTTTGTCAGAAATACAATTATTTCATGACAATATATTTTAAAAGAAAATGCAATAGGTGATTTTTATATGGTGGTGTCACAGCACACTGATTCTTATATAATGGTCATATTGTCCAAAACAATTTTTAAACATAATTCTTATTCAATTATGCAAGGTTTACATTTCCATTATGAATGTCATTTAATGGCACACACACACATATATATATATATATATATATATATGATGGATACATGACAGGGTGGTTAGAATGTTCGTTTTCTGACCAGGAGACCCAGTTTTGAATCTCAGCATGGTCAATTTGTCAGGAAGGAGACTTCCTGATGTTACTGATGTTATTGGTCTGGAGGGAGCAATCCCAGCATGCAGCACCTTTGAAAAGTGCCTGAAAAGCACATCAGGTTGACCCAAGCCTTGTGAATAAAATTGGGTTGACGGAACCCTCAGGGGGCCATCTAGCACGAAATCACAATTCATCTTGACTGAGGGTTTGAGTGTGCTGGCCTTGATCCGATTGTTGATCATGCTAGATAACATGCTCTTTCCCAGAAACTGTAACTAAGATCTACTAAACATAGTTGCAGCATAAATCACAGGTGGGTTTTGTGGGTGTTGAACAAATACAAATACGCAAGTGTCTGCAATAGGGATTGGCTAGCCGCCCTAATAGACAGGTATACTCGAATACGAGTGGACAGCTATAGAGTCATATATAAAGGTCATGATTTTATTAGATTTTATAACACACTGACAACTCTACAATGTTCAGGTAGAAGCAAATAGATTCCCAGGTTTTCTAATGATATATTCAAGCTTTTAATGTGATTATAAATGGTTTTATGACACGTTAACTGCTACATACTAGTCATACAAAGAGTTATATAGGAATAAAGTGTCGCTGCTGATATTTGAGTCTGAACATAGATCACCAGTGAGCAAACAGAGGCGATCCCATTATTGAATTAAGTAGACCACGTAACCATAGAGGAAACACATATATGTAGAAAGTAGCTGAAGGCAAATGATCATTATTCCTAGTCTATCCTCTATACTATACAGATCACTAGTTCTACTCTATCATTACTATACAGACCACTATTCTGTACTCTATTCAGTGTAGTATTTCTCTATTTGGATCACTATACAAATTACAAGTACTTATTAGTGCAAACTTATTTGAAGGCGTCTGACACCAGTATTGTTTGATGGCATGGTATAGTTGTATCTTTGATTACAAAGTCTCTAATACAAGCATTACAAAAATGACAATGAGTATTCATTGACATCACAAAACAAAGTCAAATAATTTATCATTTAAATGGTTATAGTTTTTTACAGCATGTCAAATATTGCAAAATCTCAAGAATGGTGAAGAATTTATCAGAAGAATTAAGATTCTTGTCTGAATATTGAAATAACTCATCTGAAAATTTCAGACAGTATAATTTTAATTCAAAAACTTTTCAGACAGTATAATTTCAATTCAAAAACTTGATCATTTAATATTAATATCTTTCAAGAAAACTAAAGGCAAAATATTAACTTGAAAGGCATTCCTAAAAGTCACAGAAGTATATCTTATACCTGCTCACTAAAGAATGTGTAGCAGCAGACACATGATGATGATGTTTATTAACTGGTACAAGAACTCAAAGGAATGAAAAGAAATGAGTGTTATGAATGAAGAAAAATAAAGAATTATAACATTTACATTTAACAAAAGAATTTAAAGAATTAAACAATGAACTTTGTAATTTTGTACATTGATTTGACACTCAACCTGCTGTGTACTGAAAAATAAGGAAGCGATTAACAATGGTCAGGAATTGCTAACAGAAAATGGCTATCATTTATATACCATGAATACATTCCTTATGATTTTACTACAAATGCATTGGAAATAATTTTACTATAGAAATGCACTGAAGAAAAGGTATGTCAGTGGTGAGGAAAAAATAAAAACATTAATAACAATGAGTTAAAAACAACAAGGATAAAGATACTTGTGAAACAAAGATGAAGATATAGTGAAATAATGGCAATGGTTCATTTTAGATAGCATTTAAATTCTCTTTAATCAAATAACTACCATAAACTATCTTACCTTTCAAGATTGTAGAAGCAAAAAAAGCTGTTTTCAACCTTAAAAAGACACACTCAACTAAACAATCCACTTCATATTTTATAATATGGTATACCAACGACCCATACAAATTTAACCAAACTTATAGTTGAATGCCATCCTGAACAGCAGAAATAATTTAATCCCATTTGAAATTCTTTTGGTTTTCTTTATTTATTGTATTCATTAAATTTATTTTCTTCAGGACATCGACGATCATGGCTCTTCACTTCCCCCTATCCCTTATGTTTTGTCCTTTTGCTACTTCTCCCAAACCCTGTCCTGGCATCCACTTGCTTAAGTCCACTAGGTATGTCATGCATTGTTTTCCCTCGTCTCTCTTTCTCACTCTCCACCCTGCGAATATCAGATTCTCCAAGCCCTTTTTTTTCATTACATGTCCTAGAAATTTCATCTGCCTTTTCCTGATGTTAAGTATAAGCTTCCTCATTGTTTGCATCCTCTCCAATATCTCATCGTTGCTCACATGTTCGGTCCATGGTATTCTTAGCATCCTTCTGTAGAACCATACCTCCATTGCCTCGAGTCTCTTCTTTATCTTTGAGGAGATTGTCCGACATTCACTGCCATAAAGGAGGTCAGATATCACATAGCAGTTCACTGCTCTTTTCTTTGTTACCAACGAAATCCTCCTGTCTCATAATATTCTGCCTAGCTTTTTGGAATGTGTCTTTAGCCATACCTTCAGGTCCCAGCGTTGCACTTACTGTCCTCTGTCAGAACACTTCCCAGATATTTAAATTTTTGCACCTGCTTGATTTTAGTGCCCTCAACCTGTAAATTGCATTTCAGGCTCATCCTTTTACTGATGACCATGCATTCTGTCTTCTTATAGTTTATGCTTAGTCCCTTCTTCTTGCTCTCCTTCGCTAACTTCTGTAGGAGATTTTGTAATTTCTTTTCTGTGTCTGCTATCAGCACTGTATCATCTGCGTATCTTATGTTGTTAAGAAATTAAAAATATTTTTTGGTTTATGCCCATATCAGATTGAATCAGTAGTTCCCTTATGATTTTCAAAGTTAAGCAACATTGAGCCTGGTCAGTACCTAGATGGGTGACCACTTGGGAACACCAGGTGATCTAAGTTTGAATGTGCAGGTGGTGTAATGGATAATGACTCAGAATTGTTAATTGGAGAGCCATGTTCCAATTCTCAATAGGTTCATTATATTCCTTTACACATAAAAATTCTTGGGAAAGGGATGAATCTACATTCTTCTCCCTTCCCCGCTATGGGTTAATTACTAAGATGTGTATCACTAAATCATTATTAAAAAAATTCTTAGAATCTAAAAATATCTCCCAGATTTAAGTAACCTGCAAAGGGTTGATAAGCCATAAAAAAACAAATCAATCAACCACTTAAAAACATTATTTTTCAATTAGTATCAGTCTATCATCTTACTGTTGGCTTCTCTGAAAGCTGATTATGGAGGTAACAGCTTTCTGCTGTTAGTATCTGATTAAGAAAGAAAGCCCTTGGGGAGAGGTTTCGCTGTCAATTACACATGCAAGATATCTTATAGTAGAAGAGAGAGAACAAGGTGAACTGGACTGATAGCTTTCTCAAGTGCATCAAGTATGAAGCAAACATTAATATCCTTAGCAAGAATCCCATGCTCATTCAATGATTTCATTTTCTCTGCCATGTCACTTCAAGCCTGCCATTTTCTCATACCATCTTTGTTACTTCAAGCCTACCATAACACAATGCATAATCTATTCATTACACTATTTGTTAACAGTACTTAGATTCATATGGGAACCTCCCCATAATATTATAACCTTATGCCAGACTTAACATTAATCTTTACAAAACTGTCACATTGGGGACAACCAATTTTTCAACAGTCTTTATTTACATCATGAATTCTGGTTCAATAGAACACCACTTGCAGGGAATTGCCACTTAGTGGAGCAATATGTACAAGTATAGAGTTAAATAGAATATTCTGTGCTTTTATGTAAACCCATAATAATGTTTCTTTTTTTTTCTTATTCTTTCACAGTAACAACTTGAATCTTAGTGGCTTTACTAACTTGAACAATATATTTTGATTCATTGGGTTTGTCAGGAAGGAACACAATTCTATTTTGAAATATTTGACGAGCCTTTTGTTTTACACTGACTATGGCATTGGAGGAGCTTGAAAATATTTTCGATGCATTTCTCCTCTTCATATAAAAACTGAGAACTGCAAATTCTGAGTGGTCTTAAATAGAATCCAATGATTATTCCAGATTTTATTTTGCTGTGATGATGAGAATAGAAATTTATGAGATCATTTTTATTAGTTGATTTTCCGTGAACACTAAGTTTTAAGCTCCTGTTAATATAGTGTAGCATTATATCTAGAAAAGTTACATTTCTTTCTATCCACCAACTTAATCACAGCTACAATTGAAAATAATTTATCTAATCTCAACATAAAATTTGACACAACTATGTCTAAAATAATAAAACACTTAATTAATTCAAAATAAAATAATAAGCAGAAAATTGAAAGAGGAATTTACTCTCTCACCTGTAATAATTGCCACAAAGAATACATAGAAGAAACTTCAAAGAATTTAAATAAAAGATTATAAGAATACAAAAGTGATCTCTTACAAAACAACTCATTAAATGCTTTAGTTGCTTACAATAATGAGATTGACCACAATTTTGTTTTAAAAAATGCAACTCTAATTAAAAGAAAAAACATTTTACTAGAGATAAATGTTTTGAAAGTACTTTAGTTGATAGATCATGCATAGTAAATTTGCATCCAGGTTCTGATAACGTTTTACCTTCCCTGACAGATCTTCTATTATCACAATGTGGCATGGATGGAAATATCAACAAAAAAAAAAAAGAATTTAAATGAAAATGGTTAGATTATATACCCAAAACTCGTGTAAAAAAAAATTATTTTAAATTTAAAATTCTCAGCATCTCACAGTCATGTGTAGTTGTATCAACTTAAACCTAAACTTAATGACAAAATGCATCGCATTAAAACTTTTTCCACCTTGGTGCATATATATATATATAGAGAGAGAGAGAGAGAGAGAAAGAGACAGCATATTTTTATTTAAACATGTTTCATTGAATAATATAGACATATTATGTCTATTGTACAACATTTAAAAACACATTCCTGTCTACTTTCACAATACAGGAAAATACTTGTTGACAACACCAATATACTACACAGCAAAAATAATAAACAAACACTTCAAATTCTTGAGACCCTCTATATGAAAAGTAAACAATCAACACTCAACAAAATTTATTACAAGTGCAGCAGCAATGTGTTGAAGTGCATTTAACAAATATTTAATGTTGTTGTGCATTTCTACCAATTTCTGGTTAGCTCCCTTATATGGGGACACTTGTTTTACAAAGAATTCCAGAGCTACAACAGATAAATTTAAAATTAAAACAAATAATTATAACAGAGCGCATTCACACAGGTTTTTACAAATCACCATCACAATAAGTTTATCTTTGTAATTCACCCCTGAGGATGATCTTGGAGGAGATTGAAAGTACTTGGGTAGGAAAAATCTATCATGCCTACCTTGATGAATTTCATCTTAACATCAAGAAAATGATTAGAGAACTAGAAAGGATTATTATAAAAATAAATAGACATGTCTACATTATTCAATGAAAGACACACACACACACACACATATATATATATATATATATATATATATATATATATAATTCTCTCCTGTTTGTCTTTTACAGTTATTTTCAAATATTGCACATTTATACACGATCATCCTTGAGAAGCTCTGAAGAGTGAGGATCAAAATGTGTAAACTCTTTGTTTTTGTTTTTTCTCTCCTTTTGCGTCCGCAGTATAATGATGATGGTGGTATTTTATTCACTTTGCTTTTTCCCTCTTGTTTGTTGATTAATTCTAAGTTTGTCTTTGTATGCATGTTACACATATTTTAACATCTCCATGTTTTTTACGATTAATACAATTTTGTACCTCTCACAGGTTGTTCAAATATAAGAAAGTGTAATGGAAACAAAAGACAGAGGAATTGGACAGCAACAGAAAACACAATATGAACAAAGAAGAGAAGAAGCCTAATTCCTATACAGGAAAAAATCAGGTGTATTATCAGAATAGAGACACCATGCTGATCCCAATCACTCTTGTCTGACACATTCAGATGAATTGTTATTTACATTCAATGAATAAATTTTCACTGTCTTATCCAAGTTCTTTTATGAAGCATTTTCATTATTAATTTATAACTACTTTTTTTATCTGGTTTTTATCATAATACTTTACGACAGTTAAAATAAGCAACCTGAATAAAGTTAAAGAGAGTGCAACAAGGTAATTAGTGGTAATCCTGAAAAAAGACTCTTGAAGAATTTGAAATAAAGATATAACTTCTCACTTCTGAATGGTGCGCTATAATCAACAGTAAGATAAAAGAAGAACTATTGAATCATTAACAAGAAAACCAATGAATTCAAATAACTATGATTGCCACTAGATGATAAACAAAGAATATCGCATGAATAATTGCATGAGAAATTTAGATTTAGATTTGTCTAGAAATTAGCCTCTGAGTTGCATTAAGGTGACATTCTTGTTACATAAACTCGGAATAGGGAACATGGCTTAAAATCTCACTGATGGTCATTTCATTACTCGTACTTTGGTAAATAAAGCAACAATAAAATAGAAAATAGTCAAAAGTTAAAGAAGAAAAGCATTAAATATTTGTATATTATTTTGAAACATTCAAGTTTTCTTCTTTCATAGCTAGGCATAACTTACATGAAGAGAAGAAATTGCAAACACCAATTTATATCTCTGGTAATTGGTAACTGTGTGACAATTCATTTTGAAAACAGTCTGGAATTGTACAAATTTATTAGGTATTATAAAGTTTATTTAAAGAAAATTATGTGGAGGTTATATTTGAGTAATCCATCTGCCAGGAATTGACATCACAACAAAAACAGTGAGGTGTTTCATGAAATTAAAAATTATTTCTTTTCCTCAAATAAATGAAAAAATCCCTGCATAAAAGAGCTACAAATAATGAAGCACGAATTACAAGCGAAATGTTCCTTTGAAGTATTCCCCTTGAAGAAGGACATCATGAAGCTTATCCAGCTGTATTCTATATTTCAACAAATCAGTCAGATAATCTTGATGCAACTTAGAACTTAGCAAGGAACAAGAGAACACCTTATTCTGAATGCACAAACAGACGCTCTCTCATGTGATTACTCTCCCAACAGAGATGCAATTGGGTCCTGATTGACTGTACATTTATCATGAAAGAGCAAGTAGGTTCTTCACATCTTTCAGAAAACATCTCTTAGGTCTATCAACTCATCAATTACAGCCAGAAATTGGCTTCTTGCAGCTTCAGGCTTTAACCCAAAAAAAAAAAAAAAAATTATTTTTGAAATACTGAGTAAGATTAAGGAGAACATGATGGGACAGTTGATGATAATCCCTAAAGAGGACAGCATTGCAGGCGGTTTTGAAAAGTGAAACGGATGCTGGAATGAGTGAGTGAGATTAAGGTGAACATGATGAGACAGCTGATGGCAATCCCTAAAGAGGATAGCTTTGCTGAGGGTTTTGAAAAGTCAAAGGGATGCTGGGATAATTGAGTGAGGTATTTTGAAGGGTACTAAAGTGCTATTGATTTAAGTAAACTATTTTCATTAATATCAAATGAATGGAGACTCTATGGACAAACATCAACCTATGAACTCACAAAAGAAACAACAGAATTTTATGAGACATTTAGTTTGAATGTAATGTTGAATTTTCACATATTTTGAGTAGCACACTGTGTAAGCATGGAAAAAATGTGCCAATTTTTCTTCTATGTGCAGTACCCCTTCAGGATGTGGATGATCATGGTTCTCCACAACTTCTAATATTTTGTATCTATTAGCAATATTTGTCTTTTTACTATCCCTTCCACTCACTTTACTGTCAGTCATTTTCACAAGCTTGTTAGGAAGGTTACTCACTGTTTCCCTCTGCACCTCTTGCCTACAATATGTTTTGTGAGTGTTAAATTTTCCAAACCCTCTTTCCTCATTATGTGTCCCAGAAATGTCAACTTTCTCTTGCTAACAATGAGACACTGTCTTCTTACAAGTGATAGTCATTTCTTTACACTTTATTACATAGTTTAGAAGTTTATACCTCAAGTTTTCTTTCTGTATCTTCCACCAACGCAGTATCACCTGCATATCTGATGCTGTTAAAACTGCCCATCAATAATTAAATCCTGGTAGAATATATTTTGTCCTGTTAATTCTTTTATGCATACATGCCTTATCTATGAAGTTCATTCTTTCTCTCTCTACACACTTTTCTTGAGCCATTGATCTTGCTCGCATCTAATTTGCACTTAATGTTCTATATTCTGTACCATTACTTGGCATTGTTTACTGTCTCTTTAGACAAGAAAAATAGCACAGTTTAAACTTGATAGGACAAAAGACATATTGGAAGAAAAATCTAAACAATTTTATAAGTAGAAATGTTTATCAATAAAGGAGCAAAAATGCCTTAATTAAGTGATTCTCAATTGTTGTGCTATGGCACACTAGTTTGCTGCACAATCCTCTTAAATCTGCTATGAAATATTGTCAGGGCATACATATAGATGTGTGTGTGTGTGCTTGTGGAAATAGTAATGTTATTCAATTATGTTATTTTAAATAATATTCATTTTTTTAAAAAGTATTTTTATTTTTTTAATTTAACTTTTTAAAATTTATCTTCGTTTCTACTTCTTACTCATGTGAATTAGGCTTCTCAGCACTAAATAATCATAAAAAATAAGAAGTGAGAAAGATTATGCCCAACTGAAGAAAAAATGTGGGTCTGCTTATTGCATATTCGAGTAAACATTGAAGAAATTGCAAAAAAAAAAAAACAAAAAAAAAACAGGTTTCACTCTAAATAAGCTGCACAAATAGTTGAATAGAAACATTGAAATAAAGTTCATATTTTTGTGTGTATTTTTTATAAGATCTATTCTTTTATTTCATAACATTTAATTGCATACCTTTTACAAATTTTGCTGAGCGTGCCATAATATTTTCATTTGTTCCTAAGTGTAATATTGCTTAAAAAGTTTGAGAAATACTGCCTTAATTCATGCAACATTTCAACTGGTCTATATTCCTGTCTTCTGGAGATGAGTTCTCTTTTTGGTAAAAATGTTGCTGGCCTTTTGCCTGCATTATGTCAGCATAATGCTTTATAGACACTTAATGAGAAAAATGAAGAAAAAATTTTAAAAAGGTGAAAATGAGAAAAAGCAAGAAAAAGAGCAAAAAAAATGTTTAAGAAAAAAAAAAATGAGACACTGTCAGAAGAAGGGAAGAAAGATTTTAATAAAACAAGACAAATGACTTCAGGAAAACAAAAATGTAGAGAAGCAAAAGTCAAAGAAATTTATCTATTCCAGTAGAGAAATGAATCGTAGAGAGGATGGAAAGAATCAGAAAAGGAAATGGCATTTTGTTATCATTATTTCTGCTCTGCTTCTTATTTGTGCAATGTTGGTCTGCCAACTTGTTTTAGAAATTAATTCATTGTCTGATTTACAGCTGTTGTAGACATGTTTAAATGTTATCCAAAGTTCACTAGGCATTCTTTCTTTGACTCTGAAATGTCTTGCCAATGGTGTGTTATATGGCTAGCATTTTTTTTTTTAGGTCAGGAGAGAATTTTTGTAGTCAAATGGTTCATGCAGAATCACCAATGATCTGTCGAACATAAATCTTTCCAACTGTATGTGTCAATCAACACTTGGGCAATAAACTCCAAATCTACAACATCTCAGAACAAAGAGTAGAAAAAAAAAAAAAAAATGATCATTTTTCTTTTTACTTTTTATTCAAACCTCAGGAAGATTTTATCCAATCCTGATCCAGCCTCAAACAATAAAAAGAGATGTGCCATGAAATAAAAGCTTTGGAAATAACTTTTGAATAAATAATCTTTATGGGGTGTAAACTAGTTATTCCCAAAGTGGCTGGTACCATCTATCTGATAGGGGTGAGAAAAATAAAGGAGATGCTTATGAGGAAACAGAGTATCATCAGTAATAAAAAGTGGCTTTTGTTTTTTACAAAATCTATATTTTTATTTATCACAAGGACTTAATTCATACGTAAGTTTACATAAAGTTAGATATGAGAGCATGGTCTTATTTTGTGGTCTGAAGTTAAATATCTGGTTAGCGACTTGGTTTGAATAGGATGCACACCTTCAAGGGCCAAGTCTCATTAAATATGATCATGAACATATTGATAGATTTGTTGTTGTAGTTTTAAATTTATGAAAGTGGTGTGTGCTTATTATATATGTGAGTGGATGTTATATATGGATTTTGAGAACCAAAGTGTTGTGCTGTTCCCAATTTTGAAAAACCCTGGTATAGACTGTTACAAAAACAATCCAAATTTCCTATGAATATTTCATTCTTCACAGGTTTCAGTTTGTCATAAGTATGGCAAGATATATTTACAAAACAAAACATGAGATTTCACTAAGACTGAAAACAATATTTTTAAAACCAACTTTTACTGATAAGATATTAAATACTAATAAAAGCAAATAAATTTATGTGATGTATTTTTACCACTGAACAAATAAGATATTTCTTCTTATGGGGAAAAATGCTGACAGCTTATTTCCAAAGTCTACATAGAGATAATGACTTTAACATTTTATTTTTATTAACTAAATATATCATCAGAGTGATTAAGTGTAATTTAGATGTAGCACTAGGTCACTAGTATGGAGCACCCAATGATGATCCAACTTACTACACAGTCATAATGGAACTAGCTAAACCAGCTTGTTAAACATTACATCACTGCAAAGTCATAAGTTTTTGTATATATGATGGGTTCTGCCATCGATTTCAACGTATGAGGATATGAAAACATCATTCAGTTTTTATGCTTGTGTAATGCAACACTTCAGTCCTGCTAGTGACCTGCATACAAGTCCACCTACTGTGCAACAGCAAGGATCTCAGGATATAACCACAGGAATATTTGCTGATGTTTTTTGCTGTTCTCTTTCATCTCTTAATTGCAATTAAATTCCAGTTATTATTTCTATCCAGGGCAACTCAGTCAAAAATTAGTATGAGACCCATAAAGAGCTTACTCTTGGTTTTATACCTGAGCCACAGTGTGTGTATGTATGTGTGTGTGTGTATATATATATATATATATATATATATATATATATATATATATATATAGGCTTCTATAAAAAGTCGATTTTCACTTTCACGGGTCTTGTTTTTCAACCTATGTGGTGACATGCAACCCTCCTCACATAGCAGAAAAGCTGGTTGGGGAGCTGATTTAGATGCTGGTGTATATATAGGAGGGTTGCATGTCACCCCATAGGTTGAAAAACAAGACCCGTGAAAGTGAAAATCAGCTTTTTATAGAAGCCTATATATATATATATATATATATATATATATATATATAAGGCTAGTATGGGGTTTTGAACCTTGAATACCAACCTTCCTAGACATGGTAGCCCAATAAAAAAAAATTAGTGGACTACTATAAGTGTTTGAGTTGGGCGTCAAGAAAAATATCTGCCTCAAATCATTATGAAAAATCCGGACCCAACTTGCTTTATGTAGGATTAGTCCCAGTCCTGCCTGAAATAAAAAATATGTCTATTGCAACACATACACACACACATATATATATATATATATATTTAGGCAGCAATTTTTCATTAATGCATGTTTCATTAAATAATATAGACAAGTTTTGTCTATTCTATTCTTTTCACATTGTCTGATAAGTTGCAACACATTATCATTGAAAGACGGAAGGAAAACACCATACTGATACATGTTTAAATCCAATCTAAGCTTTCAGCTTACACAAGCCATTATCAAAGATGACAATTTCAATAAATCAAACAACAACGGATGAAACAACAATGATAGTCCGCTCTTGCTGCATGAAAATTTCCAAGTAACGACAAACTCATATAATATTGACTAGTCTTTAAACTGCTATGAGGCTATGCACTGTCATATATCACTCATCTTCAAATGTTACCTAGCATCAAGAAAACTTGCTCTGATTTTTGACAAAGGGTGCGTATAGAATTCAGACTTAATAATGATATTATTGGGCATAAAAATTAACAGTAATACTCTTATATGGTTCCAAAACATACACTGGAGAACTTGCAAACACAAACTTTTTCGTGCTGAAACGTGGCAGCAGTTTTGCAATCTTCTTTTGCTCTCTGGCTCGTAGTGATGAGCCCAGGTGACTTATCCATGTTGGGCACCTGCAGAAGCTTATTAGAAGCAACCACCCTCTGCTCTTTCATGGGGTCACCACTCTGACTCTTTTGAGTAGCCAAGAGTCTGCCCTAAACTGCAGGCACTCCCATAACCTAAAAGCTTTTGCAGTAGTGAACTTTCTATCAGTTATAATGAGTGTATTAACGTGTTTGTCCCTATCGTAATTTACAAGATCACTAAAACTAGTTACTCTTTTTTTTTTTCCTCAAATTGTTAATAACTTTAGTGCCCTATCTCCTTATTATGCTTATGATAATTGATTCTTGTGGCCCTACATAGGTTTGAACTCACCATCCTTGGCTAACAAATTTCTGAAGATATTAGACTCCTATGCCTATGCTTAATGGATGTGTTTGAAGCAGTGGCAGTAGCTTGTCTCCCTTCCTGCCAAAGTGGATTTAACCCTTAAGCATTATTGACTTCTATTTTAATTTTCCCTCAGTGAACACTTTTCTGATGAAGTGCTGTCATTCAGTTTACTGTGCAAGAGCCTGTTTTAACACTTATATCAAGTCCTTGTAAGTTATTTAAAACTGAAACATGTTTTGGATTGTAAGAATAATCCTTTTCCTGTGAGTGAATATTGCATTAACAATTTTTTTTGGTAATAAGAATGACTTTTCAAGATACAGTTCTATTTAACTCATAACTGGGGGATATGAGATTGACTGATACCAGGGATATTTGAGCATGTGAATGCAATGAACCTGACTGGAATTTGAACTTTGCTTTTTGATTTCTCCTTTCAAGCTGCTATTCATTACACCACCTGCACATATTAACCTATTATGAATGTTTGCAGAACTTCCTCCTTCCAAAAATAAACATTCTATAACAGTTCTTAGCTTTCTACATATGTCCACAGAGAAAAAGTAACTTCACAAATTTTCTCTTAAGCTTTTTGATGCTTTACAAGCCTCATGAAAAGAAGTGATGGCAGGCATTCATTGGAAATAAGGAATAAATCTATGGGGATTTGTTAGATCTTCCATAATTATTGGCTTCCATAGCACAAATTGTAAAACAGCTGACAGGCTTCCCAAAAGCTTATTTTATTTTATTTTTTAATCAATGTGGCTTATTATTTATATTTTTATGCCATCTATAGTTGAACAAATGTTGCTCATCTTTGTAGTTATTATCACAGTTTGGCCATTTTACTCTCTGGCCTTCTTCATATGACTATCTATTCTGGCAATATCCAGGAAATTTCAAATGAAGTCATTTATTTATTCTATAGGAGTAGATTGTTCTTGTTCACATCAAAACATGTCTCATCTTGTACTTATTTAGTACAGCTCAGCTATTGTTTGCACTGTTTACACTGAGTCTAAATCTGAACTTACAATTAATATACCAACAAATTCCTCAAACATTTTAATCCTTAATAAAGTTATTTTCTCATATTTTTTTTTTACTAATGAGTGTAAATTGATGGTCAGACAGGATATAATAAAAACCAACTGAAATTAAAATTGAAGATATACTCGTAAAAGTATTCATTCTTTTAGCTGCCTGTTGTTATATGTGTGAAGAAGTTTGTAATGAACTGTTCTCAGCATAGACTGAACACATTTGTATATCCAATTGATACCATTACAAATAATTTCTGGTTACTTGAACTGGAATGCTTGTCTTCTGTTAAGCATCACAATAACTGAGACTTGACTCACTAAATCAAGGATGAGTGACATGCTTAATTGACACACATTTATACACCTTGACCCTCAATTGAATAGAAGTGCCAAGAGGTTACATATCATAGTAGAAGTGACAGTAGTCTTCATTTAAGTAGCCACAAAAGGTGAAAAGATTCCAAAATAAATAAGAAATTAAAGAAAATGTTTTGAAGAAGAATGAAATTCATCCAGCATTTTTTTTTTTTACTAATATCCTTATCCCTTAAAAAGGAACAAAATAACAGCTTTTTTTGTACAATACATTCTTTTCATCTTCAAATTATACAAGTCCAGAACAAAACCAACAATTTCTACAAAACTGAAACACACATCGAAACAATGACTTTATCTTGACATGGCAATTTTGCCATGGAGTAATGGTTAATGAACAGATCATACAGAAAATGGTAGCCTTGATCCAGACTTAACTAAGCTTACTAAATACCTATACTGTCCTGGTTACAAAAGTAACTACAGTTGTTATCTGTAAGTCTATTTTCACTTAGACTACAAGTAGAAAATCCCAATGCTATTAGGTTGGTGCAAAAATAATGTCGTTTTCCCCGCATAGTAACATATGTGAGAAAACGACATTATTTTTGCACCAACCTAATACTAAATTTTGAATTGACTTTTTTTTCATTAGTAGCCCCAAGGTAGCTTAGCGTATTCTAAATGTAGTCCCAAAAATATCAAGTGGCAAAATACGAAAGTCTGGAATCCTGTACTGACATGTGCACCATCTGGATTGTACATCTTTGTGAATTTCAACTGTGCATTTGAATTGGGCATCTAAAACATCGGTCAGATACACTACAGTTCAAAAGTTTGAAGCCACCCCCAGAATTAGCACAGAATGAATTTGTCAAAATAGTAAAAAAAAGATGAAAAAGAGCTCTTAGAGCCATTGAAAAAAATATGGAATCAATTATCAAACTTATACTTTAAGAAACTTTTGCAACAAATGCCAAAAGTTTGTGCTGCAGTTATCAAGTCTAAAGAAGAATATTTTGACAAGAGCAAATTTTAATCATAAAATGCTTTTTTTCATTTTGTCATATTTAAATGTTTAATAAAAATCATGTGTGACATTTTTAACCATGTATAATAATTTTCTCTTATTTGAAGTACAAAACAACTACTTTTGGGGCCAATTTAAAAAATTATCAGAAGTTTCCTCCGAGTTTTGAACTGTAGTGTATGTGATTCATGCATCTGGATGGTTCTTGTATATACATCTGGATTATGCATCGATACATGAACTTGGATCATTTGCATTTTATTTACATCTGAGTATCTGGGCATCTTGATTATAAAAAATGCTAAGGATCAAGGATAAATAAGGTTAATGCATCCAAATCTTCCATTCCAATTTAATACCATCAACCTCCATTATTTTCACAATGACCAATTCAAATAAGAAGAATGAAAAATAATACCAGGCTAATGGAAGAACAACAACAAAGAAGATAATTAAATAAAATACAAAAAGGACAGGACATTTTTTTTAAATACAAAAGAAAAATATCTCAGAAAAAAAAAAAAAACTATTTCTGAAAAATCTGACAAAAGAGAATTACATCTGTTTCAATCAATTCACTCTGATTTTGTCACAGACAATAAAAGTTGAAAGAAATTAGAAAACAAAAGAAAATGTAGTTGTAATGATATTTATCAGAATTTGTTATACTTGAAAGACCCACACTTGTAAACACAGATAATGGTAGCTAATGTCACTGACCAAAGTGACCAGTTGTTGCGTGATCTCTGTTCAAAGTGGTTGAAAAAAAAAAAAAAAATTGTTTCCAGCTCTCTTTAACTGAGAGTTCAGCAGCTTATGTAAAATTTTTTATTTGACACATTGTGGGCAAGTTGAAGGAATTTAAAAAAGAAATTGGTTGTTTTGCTGTACATGTGTGACAAAATAGCCAAATATTTTGTAACCTACAATTCTTGGTTTTTTCAACTTTTGGGGTCTACATATATCTTCCTGCTACCCTACCACTAATTATTGAGGCGATTTCTGTGTGTCAATAAAATTAAAACATTAAAAGTTAACAAAATGTTCTCTAATAAAATTTATGCTCAAGTTTCTAGATTCACTCCTTTCATCCAATTTCCCAGATTTTAGTCTGAAAACCAAAAAACTTACTGAACAAACAAAATTGGTAAAAACGCCAAAAAGATAAAGCACAAATGGAATGATGAAAATACTTAATCTTGGAACTGCAGACAAAACAATGTGTTAGTTAAATACCAAAACAGTAGGAGTAGGCAAAGTTTAATAATTTACACTATTTACATTGTTCAAACTGTTATCCTCATCTTTATTGTTATATTCACAATGTTTCCAGCCTTCTTCAGGTAATATATTCAAATTTCAAACAAAACCCTTTATTTAGCCCATGGGGGTAGATTGTTCTATTTCTACATGCCACATTTTCTGGATTTCACTTTCTATGTTGATATCCATTATGCATCTCACACACTCCTGGGAGATGATTAAGGATTGTAAAAAATGAATATAAAACTGCTTCATGAACAAGACAGTATATTTGTTGTTATAAGACATAACAAGGTCCCAGTGCAATGAATATAAGTTCAAGTATCATCTAAAACTATTTGTTATGAATTCCAACCACAGGATAAGTGCAAAAATATACCAGTTCTATGATAAAAAAGATGAGGATACAAACTAAAAATATGTCTAAAAAAACATGAATTTTAAAATCATCCAGAAGTTCTCACCACCATCTTTTGAAGAATGTTAAGGAAAATTTCTTTGTAGTTTACTCAGCTCTTTATTGATTGTGGAATCGGTCAACTGTCACATGTCATTTTCAAGCCTTAGAAAAAATCCAGAAAATAAGAAAATAGTTCTACATGAACTGATACAAAAAACCCTGATCAATGTTTAAACATGTCCTTTACTCAAGTGACACAGAAAATAAAAAGTGAATTTGGGAGAAGATAGTGACAAGGATGTACAAGTTATGTAATGCATATCAGTGTAGAAAGTCGAATTGAGTTCAAATTCAGGTTGACTCTGTTAAATTCACCTCCCTTCTCCCCCTAGCTACAGGTTAAAAAACAAGGTAGCCTGTTGGGAAAAATTAGGAATTTCAAAATATGAAGAAAATGGGAAAACCACTCAACTATTTTCCTCCAAAATGCAGATTAATTCAGAGATAATAAAGAAAAGGAATCTGTGGAGAGTTATGAATGTAGATGGCATTAAAGGATTAGTCACTGACTATGCAGCATAAATTTATTACAACAATAAAAAACAAAAGAAGTTTTGGTGGTGTGTATTAAAGCATTTAACAATTCAGATTTGACTAGGCTGAGTAATTTCTTCTCTAATGGCATTCAAATAGAGATTCTCTATAATGGATTAGTGCAATCTACACAATTGGTTACTGTGCAACACTACAGTAACCAACTGACTTTGTTCAAATGATGTATTAAAATAAGTTCTTTTCTGGGTATGGAAATCAGATGGTGATTTCACTGCTTACCGTTCTGTTTCAAATGCAATGCAACAAGTAGTCATGAAGTTCTTCTGCATGTAACATATTCTCCAAAAATGTCAATTTAGAATATCATTTATTTCACTGCATGCAACTCTCGACTTGTTAAAATTTCCAAGCTAGTAAATATAAATTTTTTAAAATCTCAACAAAAATGTAATATACTCGGGCAGGAAAAGTTCTTCTCTGTAAAGATTTAAATGGCATTCTTTATTATAAATTCTTGTAACATGGAAAAACTTTTACTATGCAATGCTTCAAATGAGCAACAGGCTTTCATGAATGACAGAAAAAAGTCTTTTTGTGCTGCATGCCATTCAACTACTGGAAATGTGACAAAGCAAGCAATGATGGAGTCAGGATGAGAAATTCTTCTGCATGCAGTATATTCCCCAGACTATATTACCTTCATGCTCCAACTCCATGCAGTACTTAGTTATTGGTCAGCTGTCCCAAAAATGTCAAACCAGTGAAAATTCATTGGTAACTGAATAATGATGATGAATTTCTATGAATAAAAATAATTTTCTCAAAACATGCTGGAGACTTTTGCATCAGAATTTCATATATATATATATATATATATATATAATTATTTAAAAAAAAATATGATTCCTTCGCTACATAAGAGTTCTCAAGAGCCAAAAACCTCAATTATTAAAATTAAATTGAATTAAAGTATCAAGCCCTATTTCATCCTCAAGTGAAAAATTAGGAATAACCAATCTTGAAATTTACACATCTTTATAAGCATGTTCATTTGTAAAATTAATAACTATGGAAATGGCTGGAATGACCATTTTGATAAGGGGCATAAGAGTTAACAATTTGTATCCACATATCAGTCGCCTTCGGAAAGAGGTCAAGCCTCCTTTAACTACATGGCACAGTGGATAAAGGCATTAGTTAGATCCAGTGACAGGAACCAAAGAGTGTGAGTTCAATACCCGGTTAAGGCCGTGGAGAACTTTCAAAGGGAAATTAACAGGAGATAACTGATAACTGACATCCATTAAACATGGCACGTGGAACTAGAACAGTCTACCCGACTGAGTGAAATAAAGGGTTCAGTTCGACATTACAACGACCTGAAGAAGGCCGGAGTCTACAAAGGCTGAAATATCATAAATATGGCAACAAAGATGAGGACAATAGTCCGAATAATGTAAATAATGTATAAAAAAATTCATATGCTAAAGATAAATATAATTTCAAAATTTAAAATACTATTATGGATTATTCGTAATTGCATGCATGAGTCACCTGTATAAATAGTTATAAATAATTATTGACTAGTTTTATCATTGTGATATTTTTGCATTATATCAAGTATTAAAAATATAGCAACTAGGGTCTGCAAATTGGGGGAGGGAGTTATCAATGACTTTGAATCTGACTTCGAATCTGCAGTTGTCTCCCTTTAACTCTATCTCTGTTTCTTATTTGCAAACTTACTTTTTATCACATAAAATTTGGTGAGGCATGAGCAAATTTCCATTCTGAAAATCCAACCAAGAGAAAAAAGTTTTGGAACCACTGCTTAGAGTTACAAAGGTTAAGAAGTTGGGAAGAGCCATGATCACCTAAGCTCTGAAGGAAGACAACACATAAATGAAGGATACCATTTTAATTTTTTTTACTTTTTTCAATGAATATAATTTTTTGGCTTGTATTTCTTTCATCTTATTTTTCTAATTTTTTTTATCTATCTTTTTAATTATCATTTTTTTTTTTTATCAAATTGACATTGGGAGTATATGGCACATGGTAATGGTGCAATTAGCTATTTTGAAGGGACACAGCACATAAAAGAACTTAATGGAGGTGGTGTCTTCCACCAGAGATCAAGTGACAGAAACTGTCCCTAATGCTTCAGCAGTCTCTTCAATATTCATGGCCTATGGCTACATCAAGTCGAAAAACTAGTTCTTGTATGACCCCCAAAGTTAAGCAACATTAAGCCTGGTCAGTACTGAGATGGGTGACTGCTTGGAAATACCAGATGCTGTAAGCATGAATGTGTGGGTGGCATAATGGACGATGACTCAGAATTTTTAATTGGAGATCAGAGTTCCACTTCCATTTGGGTTTGTTATATTCACTTATGTGTAAGTACCTTTGGAAAAAGTATGAATCCACCTCTTTTCCCCCCCAGCTATGGATTAATTAGTAAGACTTGTATCCCTGAATCATTATTACCTAAAAAAAAAGGTTCTTACAATTTCAAAATATTTTCTGGCTTTAAAAAACCTACAGAGGGTTGATAGGTCATAGAAAAGAAATAAATCAATTCAATATTAATGATAATTTTAGTAATGTTTTGTTGTTTGAACTGTTTCAGTTCTTTGAATTTCTAGTTCTTGCATTGTTTTGTTTTTGTTTTTTTTTAACAAGGGTCTCATTCTATTCTAATAATAATGTGTAAAACCATTACACCTTCTTTTAGTCTTCTGATACAACTCGAGAAGCAGATTGCAGATATTATTTAGTTATCTTTTGCATAGCTCTGCTAGTATCTTGTGGTGCAAGTTAAAATAGACCCACAGATTCATTCAGTCAGCCTAAAGAACACGCCTTAATGTGAAAATAAAAAAGATCCCACCATTATAATTATATCTTTATTTTTGCGTAAAAGGCAATAATAATAATAATCATCATTCATGTAAATAAAGTTTGTTTTGTAGCAGCAAAAACGAACTGAAAAAATAATTTGTAGGTTAAAAAATATTTTAAAATCAAACACTAATAATGTTTATGTATTTTTGCTTGTATTTAAAAAAAAAAATTTTTGCTTTTTCTAGATTGAATAAAAAGAAAGAAAATATTTGAAAAGTTGTTATACAGCAAACATTAAGTGAGTGCAAATTACAAACTGGACCGACAATTGTAAGTGTGCTCGATGAAAGAGGAGAAAAGTTCAGGCAACAGTGACTAACTTATTGATTCAGTGGTTATTTTTCCTTTTTTTTTACCTGATTTAGCTAACGAAACTAAAAAAAAAGTAAAATGTAGTAAAGATTATTTTTCCTTAGGTTCTTTGAGTAAAATGCATGGTGGGGGAAAAAAAACTGCATATAAAACTGAGTGAGAAAAATAAAAAAATAAGGAAAAGAATGGATGTAAAATAACAAATGTCAGAAGAAGAAAAGAAAGAAAATAAAATGGCAAAATGGTGGCAAGGAAATAATTAGTTGAAAGAAAGAAATGTACAAAAATAAATAACTAATGGATTAAAAAAAATGGATGAAAAAGTCAGCTTTACTAAAGAAAAAGAAAAAGAAAAACCTGAAATTGAATAAAATAAGAAAGAATGAAATCTAGGTATGAAATAAATAAATAAAGAAAGCCAGGATTATAGATAAAGAGGAGGAAAGAAAGAACCAATATGGCAATAGAGAAAGAGGGGGAAAGAAAGAAAGGACATGATAATAGAGAAAGAAGATGGAAGAAATAAAAGGAAATGAAGATAGAAAGAAGAAGGAAAGAAAGGATGTGATGATAAAGAAAGAGGAAGAATTAAGAAGACGTGATAATAGAGAAAGAGGAAGAAAAGACAGAGAAAAGTGAAGAAAGAATGGATGTCAATAGAGAAAGAGGAGGAAAGAAAGGACATAATAATAAAGAAAAAAGAAGAAAGAAAGGACATGACGATGAAGAAAGAAGAGGAGGAAAGAAAGAAGAGGAGGAAAGAAAGAAGATGATGATAGAGAAAGGGGATGATAAAAAGAAAGGACATGATGATAGAAAAAGAGGTGGAAAGAAAGAAAGGACACAATAAAGAAAAAGCAGAAAGAAAGGACATGATGATAGAAGAAAGAAAAAAGGGGATGATAAAGAAAGCAGAGGTAGAAAAAAAAAGGACATGATTGTGAAGAAAAAGGAAGAAAAAAAGGAAGACATGATGATAGAGAAAGAGGAGAAAAGAAAGAAAGGGCATGATGATAGAGAAAGGGGGGGACAAAATGAAAAAAGGGCATGATGACATAGAAAGAGGAGGAAAGAAAGAAATGTTATATGACAATAGAAAAAGATGAGTGAAGAATGAAAGGACCTAATAATAGAGTAAGATGAGGTAAGAAAGAAAGGTCATGATGATTGAGAAAGAGGAGAAAAGAAAGAAAGGTCATGATGATTGAAAAAGAGGAGAAAAGAAAGAAAGGTCATGATGATTGAGAAAGAGGAGGAATGAAAAAATTTCCAATGGAAATAAAAACTGGAAAGAAAATGGAGGTAGAGAATACATGAAAGAATGACAAAGACGAAAAACAAAATCAGGAAAATGGCAAAAATTATGGTAAAAAGAAATTTAAATAAAAAAGTGAGAAAGGATACTGAAGTGAAAGAAAATGTGACTAAAGACAGAACTAAATGGAAATCAGAACATATGAGAAGGAAAACAGAGAAAGATTGAGAAAGAAAAATCAAAGAACAATGGCAGAAACAAGACAGAAGAAAAAAAAAAATATTCCAAATCTTTTAACTATGTTTACAAAAGGTGAAAGAAAATATATGCAAATTTCTAAGAAAGCAATCATTTTATTGAGTTGGTTTCTACACCGGAAAGAATTCAAGAAGATATTTCTTTCCCTTCATTTTTTTTTTTTTATTCTTAAAAAGATACACAATTTCCTCCTGGTTAAGTAAGTTTGTTTTCTTTTCAAATATTTCTTGTTTACAAGAACATTTTCTAACAGAAAGAAAGAAAAAAAAAAAAGAAGGAGAAAAGAAGCCCATACAATGATTTCTATCCATCATGTGTCAGTTTGTGTTTTTCCACAAGAAAAGCTGAACCTGTTCCGACTAGTTCACAAGTTGAATGCTAAGTCAACCATAATATGAGAAGAATAGAGATTCTCTTTCTGATAGCTAGGCACAATCCAGCATTTCTAGTTTTTTTAAAAAAAGGTTAGTTTATTTGCATATGCAGAAAGTAAGAAAAATTATCTTCTGGAAAAAAATTGAAAAAGATCTCAAAAGTCTCAAAAGCAAAAATAGTAAACTTACTATTTTAGTAATTTACAAATATCTCAACTGTTATTACTATAAACATTATATTCAGCAGATGCAAACATTTGTATAGACATAATGGTTTTGATTTTGCTTTTTTAACAGTATAATTGATGCTTGCTGGTGTGGGCAACTTGAGATACTTTAATAAGAGTAGTGTACCTTCAGAAGAATTTGAACCTGCATCCCTCTTGCACAGAGGAAACCACCTTCAAGTTAGGTAAGCTTTAGACCACTCAGACACAAAAAGACATCACAGTAAATGGAATGTTTACAATTTATATATTAGGAAAGTGTTTTAACAGAGGATAGAAAGTGTGGCATTGAAATCTGAAGGTACATTGGAATAGTGAATAAGCAAAGTATTAAGAAACAGGAAAATTTAGTTAGAAACAAAGAGTATTGAACTATTACATAATATCAGTCCTCTTATATAGCAGTGAATGCTGGTCAATCTCATCACAGATGAAGAAGAAACTTGAAGCAACAGAAATGTGGTTCTACAGAAGGATGGTGAGAATACCATGAACAAAAGAGGTGATCAATGGCAACATTTTAGAGAAAATGGAAACAAAAAGAAAACTTATACTAAACATCAGATAAAGCTGAAATTTCTTGAGTACATAATGAGGAAAGAGGACGAGGAAAATTTGATACTCACAAGGCATATTGAAGGCAAGACAGGAAAGAGAAAAAACAAGGCAATACCTATTTTGTGGGCTTGATGAAATAGATTGCAGAACAGGGTTTAGGAGAGAAAAAAAAAAGACAAAATTTATTAAGAGCTACAACAGACAGGAAATTGTGGAGAGCTATGATCACTAACGTCCTGAAAGGACATGGCATATAGAAGGAGACTCAAATACAAATAACCACTAAAGATAATTTTATAACAATAAGAAATGATTTGGTATTATAAATTAAAAAATAGAAAAAGGTTAATCCCTTAAGATTTGTTTGAGAATCAAATAAGATAGTAAAATAACCAGGAGTAGATTTTAAACTTAAATCCAGATTATCCACACATGCAGTATATTCTTTCAAACAATTTATTTCTTAAATGTCCAAATGATTATTATTTATAGGCAGAAGTATACTGTCTCAAACAGCATTTTGCAATCTTCTGGGCACTTGATAGCATTTTCCTATTCCACTATGGAGATCAGAGTATTCCATGAAGTTTGCAGCTTATACTACCTCAGGTATTTTTTTTTTTTTCTTTTTAAAGTCTTTATTAAATAATACCAGGCTATACAGCGAACCATACTAATCAAATTCTATCAACCAAAGTCTCTTCAATGGACACACTGGAACTGGATTTTATGTCAATGGAAAAAAAGGGGGCTTGACATGATGTATGTCACTTTATCTTGAATTGGACAGCAGAGTACATATGCATTGTTATCTTGTGGAAGTGATGGCAGTAAGATGCACTGTAAGAAAGAAAGCAATTGGAAGCAGTCTGATAGTTTGGGAAACATTCTGATGGAAAATATTGGATTATCTTATTCAAATTCTTCTTGAATCACATATCTCAACATCTCTAAAAACAAAAAAAAAATAGCTATAACCCTTTATACCAGCAATCTGCTACAGTAGTGGTGTCAATTTTGGGGCAGGAAAATGCACCCTGCCACTCAGTACAAATTGAGCAGGAACAGTTTCAAAACTCAAGGAAAACTTTGATACATTTCTCAGGCCACCAAACTTCCAACATCCCAATACCACTGTGCAATTATGGAGTATGTTCAACGAAGAACTTATAAATTAAATAACCTACTGTTAATATCCTGATCACAAAGGAAAACTTTAGGGGGTCTTGTACTGTTTATGCTTTTTGGGTCAGAGATGTTTTGCAGGTACATGGACTTCATTAGACAAATAGTTATGTTTTGCTCACACATGAATATGAGTATAGTTTCCTCAGCATGGTCATTAGGTCAAATCTAGAATTGTTCTTTTATGATCAAATATAAAATTTATTTGGGCAATACTACAATGCATACAGAGAGAGAAAATGTCCCTTTCCAAGGCAATGACCTGGGATTTCATTGTATGACAATGGCTGTCCTTGCTCCAAAAATACAACTCATTCATGGAGCTGAGATGAAAAGTTTTCCCATATGTAGTCGTTTGTTCAATGAAACATAGCTTGTCTGGCCAGTACTTCCAACAAGTTGAATATATTACTTCAAACATTATTTTTCATATCTGATCTGGCATACTTTGCCTGCTCAGTTACAGAGATCTTCATAGTCAAGCAAGTTTATATTTCCCTTCAAAAACATTCACAAATACAAACTTACTTGACTGTGAAACATGCTAGATCAGGGGTAATGCAAGTTCAAATCTTGTAAGAAGGCATATCTTCTTTATTAAATTTTATTAAGTATGCAGGCCAGTAAACAAAATAAACAGTGTTTAGAAAAACAAAGTATCTACCCAAATACGCCTATCTATTAAAAATGACATTTAGAGTAATAAAAATAAGTTAGGTTAAAAATCCATTTTATATATATATATAATTTCAGTTGAGCTCTCTGGGGAGTAGGTTTGGGTTTGTAAACAGTGACTATTATAGCTTATATATAGCGAGACTCTTCGCATAGTGAATCGAGTCACTGTCAGTCACTGGGTGTGTCTCTAAAAATAAATATGCTAAAAATCCACCTGCTTCCCTGCCGTGTGCCGACGGCTTAGTGGTAGAATCTCCGGCTGATACCAATTCAGTCGGGTTTCGATCCGAGCTCGAGGCAACCGGATGTCTAGCCACACTGATGAGCTGTGAAACAGCGAAACAGTCTGTCTGTGGATGACGTTTTATATATATATATATATATATATATATATATGTCTTTACAGTACAGATCAGAGTTTGATGACTTTGCCAATCATCAGGTACAAAAAGCTACAAACTGTTCACTACAAAACTCTGAGTTGTATTATAAATGTAGGTATATGTGTAATTATTAATATATACTTTATAGCTCTGTTTACCTACACTGAGCACTGTTTTGTATGCACCATTGATTAAATAAAGTTATTTGCTTACCCATGTGTGTATGTAATTGCTCATACATATGGTTGATAGGTTGATCACACATGTAGCTAGATAGGAAAATAATGATAGAAATAGGATGCCAACTTTCTACATCACCTTAAACAAAAGGTTAGGAAGGAAACTTCCATCAATACTAGAAAGAGCAAGCAACAGTGATTAGACATGAGAAGTCTATTTTCCTATAAACAGTTGTCAGAAAATGATTTTATAAATTCCAAATGACAGTAATGCAAAATGTTTAGTTGCTGAATGTTTCCTTACAAGTAAACAACACTTACCATTACTATATTAAAAGAAAAAGAGTTTCTCAGTAATGGAGAGTGTTGAGATGAGAATCAACACTACATGGTATGAAGATCAGAATAAAGTGTGAAACTGACAGACAGAAATGCAATGTTGATTCCTATGTCCCTATGTAGATTCCTCTCTCTCTCTCTCTCTCTCTCTATATATATATATATATATATATACATACATACACATGAATGGATTGATGGCCACTCGTATCTAAGGATGCCAATCCCTGTTGCAAATTCCTGCTCAGGCATATTTATGTTTGTTCAACACCCACAGAGCCTACCTGTGGTTTATACTATAACTATGCTGAGCAGACCTGCTGAGCATGTTATCTATTGTGATCAACAGTCTGAAAAAGGCCAGCACACTCAAAATTTCAGTCATGATGGCTTGTGACTTTGTGTTAGCCACAACCATCAATGGCTCTCAAAGGCTTTGCCTACCTAATTTCTCTCACAAGACTTGGGTCAACATATGGTTCGATTTTCAGGCTCTTTCCAAAGGTGCCACATGTTGAGATTGCCTCCTCCAGACCAATAACATGAAGAGGTCACCTCCCAAAAAGCAAATGTCCTAACTTGACTATATGCCCATATATATATATATATATATATATATATATATATATATATATGCAGCATATCTTCATTCAAGCAAGCATGTTTGGTTCAATAATCTGGATATATTTATTTTATTTTAATCATCTCATATTCAAGGATAAATTTCTCAATGTTGTTATTAAACTCATTAAGAAAGACACTGTAGATTTTTTTAAATTACTTTTATTTTCCAAAATACTTTCAATCACATAAGTACTCATATATCCCCCCCATGTATTTATAATTATGTGTTTCATGAGCATTTACAAAAAATTCACAATTATCAATTGCATTAATTTTTTTGTCTTCGCAATTCCCCTCTTGGATGAGATTGAAAGTACTTGGGGAAATAAAAGAAATGATAAAAACTATGGCATCTTCCTTAATGAATTTAACAATGACATTAAGGAATTGATCTGTAAATTTGAAAGGATTAAAATAAAAATAGACATAATATGTCCAGAATGTTTAATCAAACATGCTTGAATACATATATATATATATATATATATACACACATAGATATCAGTATATTTATGCTGCAAGAATACATTTAAACAAGTTTTGTTAAATTCAAAAAATAATAAGCCTTTCTGTTTATCTTTTTATTGGTTTTTTTTCCCAGTTTTTGTACATAGAAGTCAAAATTATGAATAAACTGTCCAAATTTATGCTTTTGTGAGAGTAATTTTTCAATCTGACTTTGTCATTATTAAGAATTGTGTGTTGACAGTTTGGTAGGCCAGTTTGTTGGCTATATCCTAGCATTCTATTTTAATAATGTAAATCAAGTGTGTGTGTGTGTGCATATGTGTGTGAGTGTATATATATATATATATATATATATATATATATATATATATATACACATATATATATATATATATATGTATTGCTTGCAATAAAGGAATAAAAAATAACTTACCAAAAGCCTGAATGATGGTCTCATTAATAATTTTCAACGGTAAGCCAGGTATTTTGACATCAGCCTGGAAAAGATAACAAATCATATGTGAACTTAGGTCAAATTTTATGTAGAGCTTGTTGGGATCCGGCTACTCATGTTTTTTTTTTGCTATGTGAATGTCAGGATTCCAAACATTTCCACACAGAATATAAATAGATTAGCTTGACCTAAGTTTGAACTCCATTTTCTATTTCAATACATCCAATAAAATGACTACTTTTAATGTTAGTCATTATTAGTCAAAAAGAAGGGGGGGTAATTATTTCATATGCTAAAACATGGATAATCATGGATCTTACCTTTATGCTTCTAAGCAATGTTTGTCATTTTACTGCCCCTTCCCACTCCCTGTTCTGCCACACATCTACACAAGCTTGTTAGGTAGGTTACTTGATGTTTCCCCCTCCCCCTAAATATGTCCTGTGAGTATCAAATTCTCCAAATCTACTTTCCTCATTAAGTGTCACAGAAATTTTTAACTTTCTCTAAGTATTACCATTTTTTTGTTTCCATTTTCCTTGTTCCTGACATGCTATGTCCATGGTATTCTCAGTATAATTCCACTGGTCCACATTTCTCTTGCATCAAGTCTCCTTTTAATCTGTGGGGAAACTGTCCAGTATTAACTGATATATAGAAGGACTGATATTACATAGCAGTTCAGTGATCTTTTCTTTGTGTCTAATAAAATTTTCCTATTCTTTAATACTTTGTTTAGATTTTGGAAGACATCTTTTGCTATTCCAATATGCCTTCAAATTTCTATGTCACATTTTGCATTATTTGATAAAACACTTCCTAGATGATTAAATGCCTATACTCCATTGATTTCAGTATCTCGGGCTATTCCGTTTAATAGCCAGACTTATTTATCTTAATTGATGATTATGCTGATAACCCTATATATATATATATATATATATATATATATATATATATATATATATATATGTATGTATATATAAATAAAAAGAAAGAACAGTAATATATATAATCCGGTGTTCTTATAGATATTTTTATTTTTACAAAATAGTGCTCAATGTAAATTACAATTTGGTATTATTTATATATCTATATCTTTTTTATAATTCATGTCATGAAAAACAAAAACAATATTAAGACATATCATCTTTGAATATTTTTTACTTCTGGGGAGATTGTATGCCCCATATTAGACATACAAGTTCTTCATACATTAACCACCTGATCATATATATTAACTTGTCAGTTAACCCTTCCAGAGAACTTCATGCTTAAATTGAGATTATAAATTAACAATACTGATGTTTGTCCGACTAGTATATGCAAAATACTTATTGTTAATACTCATGTACTATACAATGTCATAAGAGATACCTGAAAAGTAAGTCACAAATAGATATAAACTGACTGGAACTAAAACTGTGGAAGCAGACTAAGAGAAGATATTTGTTGAAAGAAACCAAGACATTTACATTAAGGTGTGTTACACCCCCAACACGTACACAACTAACTTGTCAAAAGAGTTTGACTCCAGCAATACAGTTAGGATATTTTACTGCATCTATTGCACAAACTTAAACCAACTCAGTTCAGATTATTATCCATTTGTACCTCTCAAAAAACCATTCCTCCAGAGAAAATGCTTCCATATTACAGTTATTGTAAAGATGCAAGGGTGTCTCCAGTCGCCAGACACCAAGTTCTTCAAAAAGAGTATATGTGTGCTCTAATGGGACAAGGATATCAATATTTGTTGCTTTAATAATGTGTTAAAGTACAAAATAAGTTATTTTTCATAAAAACGGCTATTATGATTTGAAATTCACATTTTATATTCACCATGAATCTATGTTAAATGTTTTAAGACATGATAACACTGTAACATAAAATCTGACAGTGTTGACAGAAATTAATAGAGATAAATAAACATAATGAGACTAAGATATAAAAACTGATGATATAAAGACATCATAAACTGAGACACACCAAATGCTTCATGAATGAATCTATTGTATATACTCGACGATAGGTCACACTTTTTTCACCAACATTTCAATGAAAATCAGGGGTGTGACCTATTCACTTGACATCGTAGAGAATCTGAAATAGACTGTGGCATATCAGTAGTTCAGATGAGTGACCTGGAGTCTAGCATAAGAGAGAGCAATGGAGAAAATTAATTTTTCCCAACATTTCGATATTACGCAATCGCCTCCCACATTGAATAAAAGTGCTCAATTTGCACTGCTCATATTTACCAGTTATTATATGATTTCTAATGAAAGATGATTATTTTCAAGTGATTTAAGACTGAAGCAATTACCGGTATCCAAATTTTCATCTAAACAAAGCAGCTACGCACTCAATAAGTAAATACCATGCCATTACAACCAATCACTTTTCTCATGTTTTATGTAAGCAAAGTTTTAAAATAAAGGTGAATATTTGAAAATATTTAACAAATATTAGTTATATTTATGTTAAAAAAGGGCCATGTAACTCCTCAGAATTTAATGCGACCTGTGTGGATCAACAGCAAAAACCCACTTTGACAACCCCTAAGGGTGTGACCTATCTTCTGGTGCGACCTATATGCGAGTGTATATAGTATTAACTTCTGTGTGTGTAGAACTTACTTTGTTTAGTCTGGCAGAAGGCAACACATATAGAGCACTCTCAAAGAATTAAACCTATGACACAGCAGTATTTCCTCAACAATGAACACAGAATACTCAAACCGGTTTTCAACTACTTTTGAAAAACTCAGTCTAGTTTTCAAAAAAGAGAGTACAGAAGAAATACAACAAAAATTGGTTACAATTTTAAATTGAGAAATGCTGAATATAGAAGAATAATGCTTAGCTTCTAAGTTTTCAATAATTTTGTTAAGAAAAAAGATATATTGTATGATCATCATCTTGACTTAAAGAATGAAGTTTTAATATAAAGGATTGATTTGTTTTTATAGCTTATCAACCTTTTGCAGTTTATTTAAAGCCAGAAAATATTTTTACATTGTAAAACTTTTTTGAGATAATAATGATTTACTTCTACAAGTCCTATTAACTAACTCACAGTTGAGGAGAGAAGTGGATTCATACCTTCCCCATGGGTATTTGCATGCAAGTGTAATTAACAAGCCCAACTGGAATTGGAATTGACCCACTGATTACCAATTATAAGCTATTATCCATTACACCAATCACATATTCAAGTTTACATCACCTGGCATTTCCAAGGGGGTCACTAATCTAGATACTGAATAGCCTTGACACTGCTTAATTTGGATGATCTGCCAAGAACTGGTGTTTTAACATGATATGGCTGTAAGCCCTTTTAATTTAAAGGAGAATGTAATTTATTAAAGTGAAAATATATTAAACCTGCACTAATTTCAGCGTCGTCCACGGTAAATATACATCCAGGATCCTGAATGATATTTCTCTTCTTAGCAAAACTACTGCTGTTACAATGTGCAATGTTTAAAAGCAATAGTGATAAAATAAAACTAAAAGCAAGAGAAAGCTGAATGAAGTTGGCTATGTTATGCATTTGAAAAGATAGGATGCCAAAAACTTTAATGTTAAGTATCCCCTGTATCTTTATCATTTCTTGATGTAGAATTGTTACCAACAGTTGTATTTCTTTTCCACTTTTTCATATATATATATATATGCACACACACAGAAATTGGAAAGATAGATAATTCCACTGATAAAATCATTATTAGTCTGAATATATCATTTCAAAAAAATGAAAGGTGTAATATAGGATTTTTTCCCATATTATCCTTCAACTATCAACATATGTTGGATTTTATTATGTAAAACATTATTTTCTAAAGAAAATTCCTAACCAATCTATGTTAAATTTCTTGGAATATATTTATATTATAAATACACTTAGTTGGTTTTATCAGAAATATTTACAAGAATTTATCCTCCAGATAAGTTACTGTAAATATCTGATGGAACTTAAGGATTGTTTATTCTATTGTAAATGAATATATATGATACTGTAAATATTGACATTCATTTTTAATTTTATTTTTCAATTTCAAACATATAAATATTGCCATGGGTCATGATAAAGATATAATCTCAAAGAGAAAGAGGATATTGTAAAGTTATTGAGCAACGAGTACATAAGGTTGGAAATTCCTAAAAAGTTGATCAAAGAACAATAGAAAAAGAAATTGAAAACTTTGGCAAGATAAGAACAAAAAAGAAATAAAAAAAGTCTAGCTTTAAGATTATCTCTAAAAGAGATTTGAGAAAAATGTTTAAAAATTAAGATTAAAAAGAGAAGGAAAAAAAATGGTTTGACCTGTAAGAAAATATTTGAAGAATATGGTGTTGCAAATATAAACAGATTGAAATGAATGCAGAATATTAAAATTAAAGAATGCAGAAAAAATATTGGCTAAAGGCATGAAAGCAACCAAACTACCACCATTAAGTAAACATCACAAAGAGAAATGTCCAAGTTTGGCAAAGTAGTACATGAAAACTGATTTCACAATTATAATTTTTTCAGGAATGTAGAGATTATTCAATATATCTTTATATTCCTCAATAAAAACTAGTCAAGAAATGTTTTAGGTTAATATGATAGACTGAAAATTAAAGTTCCCATTATAGTTGATGATGTTTTTAAAATAAATGCAGAGAATTATTGTAAATTCTTGGAACAGTCACCTTTTGAGTGGTACAGGTGAAAACCAAGAAGAGTACATTCCTGCAAAACAATGACACTTCATATTCTGCAATGCCCATGATAACATGCCTTGCCAAAAATGGGTTTCAAAGACATCAGTTTAATGAAATTCAACCTCCAAGATATGAACCCAAATGAAAACTTGCAATCCAC